>CM062297.1:486768887-487494834 GCA_031216915.1 Pictodentalium vernedei | reverse complement strand
GTTCATAAATATGGCCTCTAGCCCGAGCCATATTGGCATTTGCACTTACAGTGCTGAAAGTAACACCAAAAAACATCAAAATTAGTCTAATTTGCACAATTACGCACGAGAAAAAACCTGTATTATACGTGATGTATCCCATGGTATTAAACATTCATACAAAAAATTATTCAAATCAGAGCTTTCATATGGAAGTTCTGTAGAAAAAACAGATTTCTGCATCGTCGGTACAAAATGGCGGCTGGCAGCCATCTTGAATTTTGGACCGCACCCAAAAACACTCGTTCTCGTCCCACGGTTGTAACAAAGGTACCCAAGAAGTTTCGTAAAGATCGGTTCATAAATACGGCCTCTAGCCCAAGCTGTATCCAATTACTGACAGACGGACAACGGGCCATGACAAAAGCTCAAATTTAGCTTCGCCAAAGTTGAGCTAAAAATGCCTAATTGGGGGAGGGGGGGGGGGGGGTGTTTGTCTGGGTTTTTAACCACAAACTTTAACCAAAACTGTAAAAAAGAATTTTTGATGAAAGAAAAAAAAAGTGCCTAATTGCCCCCCCCCCCCCCCCCCCCCCCCCCCGCCCCCCAAAAAAAAAGCATTGTGAAAAGGGTTAAATTAATGCCAATATAGATTTGAAACCACTGTGTAAAGCTTCAGTAGACCTTGCCCAAAATGAAAAAAAGAAAGGACGTTGTAACAGAGTGTTTGGAGAATGAAAGGTAGAACCTTGAAAAGCAGAACTTTAATCCGAAACTTTAAGCTGGGAATACTAAGTAAAATTGATTGGCAAAAAAGGGTTAAATATTTCCTAAAACCAATAAAAGAAATCATTGATGTAATGGAATCATTAAGTTGTATTGGACCATGCAAGAATTAGAGTAAGAAAGTTTGTGGCAAAGTCTAATTTCAAATACAAAGAAAGTAAGTCTGAAAACTGTTTAAAAGGGCTTAAAATCATGCCGATTTTAATGAAAATCACTGTAGAAATGTTCAGTATAGAGTAGACATTGTCCCAAATAAGAAACAGTGACATTCCACTAAACTGTTTGAAGAATTGAAGGTGTAATTTTAAAACACCACCCCCAAAAAAAAACTTTAACCTGGAAGTTGTAAGTTAAATTGCCATACAAAAAAGGGTTAAATATTTTCCCAAAATAACATGCAACATAAAAAAATAAAAACAAAATGAGAATGATACATGAATAGTAATATCATTTTAAAAGAAAAAAAAACAAAAAACTTTAAGGTTGACTAAAAAACTTAACCACAAACTTGAACCAAAACTCCAAATGTTAACAGACAGACAGACAGATGGACAGATGGATGGACGGATGGACGGATGGACGGACAAAAGTCATGACTATAGCCCTCACTGTAAACAGTTGGGCTAAAAAGGTTTGATGATAAATTATAAAGCTCACCATCCTCCATTACTTTAACAGCATTGTCTATACTCTGTTTGATCAGTTCTTCACATTCTTTTAGTGGTCCCAAAGAATTCTGTTCGATTTTATTTATTTCATTTCCCAACTGTGACCATCTTGTATCAAGAGCTTCATTAACTGCAGATTTAACAGACTTGAAATACTCCTCAAGCTTCTGTCTTGATTTTTCACAGCTTTTCATGAACCTGGAAGAAAAACACAATCAACATACATCAAAAGATCTGCATGTAAAAGAAATAAACAATCGGGTCACAATAGAAACAAGCGACCCCAAAGGGCCTTAATCACTCCCTTGATAAAATTGTTTGAAGAAGGATTTATGTCTACATTCAGCATCTATATGTTAATATAGTTAATCTAACTTAGCTAGAGGAGTGAGGGTGGTGGGAGAAGGGGCTAGAGGAGTGAGGGTGGTGGGAGAAGGGTCTGTTGGGTGAATTGTTTTAGGGTTTTGTTATCCTTTTCTGTGTAAAGCATTATGAAGTAAAAAGAAAAAAAAATCACCCAGTTGAAAACATCACCCACTGAAGAAGATTTTAAACACATTTTTCTCATATTACACCAAGTTAAAATTTATGGCTCCCATAGGGAGCCCAAATATCACTCCTGGGACTTAATTTGAACAAACTTGAAGGTGACCACCCCTTTAATATCAAGAGACTTTGACAGGCAGATCACAAGAAACAGACTTTTAACTAAATCCTCATATTTCACCAAGTTAAAATTTAGGTTCCCATGGGGAGCCCTAATATGAAGCTAGGGACTCTGATTTAAACAAACTTGAATCTGATCCCCCTAGAGATGTTGTTACCAAATATGAAAGGATTCTGACTGAAGGATTTGATGAAGATTTTTAAAGAAATTTCTTCAAATGGCACAAAGTTAAAATTCAAGCTTCCATTGCAAGCCCAAATATGATCATAGGGAGTTTATTTGAACAAACCTAAATTTGAACCATCTAAGGATGATTCTTATCAAATATCAAAAGATTCTGACTGGTAGACCTGAAGAAGAAGATTTTTAAAGAAGATTCATCACATTGCACTAAGTTCAAGTTCAACTTCCCATGGGGAGCTAAAATATGACTGCAGGGACTTGATTTGAACAAACCTGAACCTGACCCACCCTAAGAAAGGCTCTATACCAATCATAAAATGATCATGATTGATGGATCTGAAGAATAAGATTTTTAAAAAACTTTATTCATGAGCTAAGCTACAATTTAGGTCTCCATAGGGAGCCCAAATATAAACCCAGAGACTTGGTCTAAACAAACTTGAATCTCAACTTGATACTGACCCCTGTAAGGATTCTGTATACTTGTGCTGAAACACTTAGTAAATTTTGTAACCGGTAACCGTTTGCAGTTATTCGAATAATTACCAATTAAGTGCTGCATTTACGTCAAAGTTAATTTGAAGAACGGTGTCAGCTGTTTTCTACTGTAAACAAGTGACTATACAGCAAATTCAGAATTTCATATTACGATAACCCTGCCCTCAAAGCCATAAAATAAGCAGACTGTCATCTTGTCATCTTCAAAATGAGGTCGCCAGAGGGAGAATTTAGTGATGCTACCCTACACAGCAGGGTAGCATCCTACATTTACCCTCTGTGAACCTCAATCTGAATCAGGGTCTCAAAACTAAACAGAAAGAGGTACCCAGAGGATAAATTGGCCCACTGTGTGGGATACCATCATCAAATTCACCCTCTGGGGACCTCATTCTGCAAATGTCAGACTGCTTGTTTTCAGGCCTGCTACCCCGCATTCATTTTAACACCTGTTCTTTCTGGCACTATTTGGCATATTAAGTGATTCTTATTCCAGCCTCACGACATGTTAACTAGAAAATACAACTGGTATAAATGTAAATTAATACTAATTTGGTGATCCTAGTTGAATATTTTCGACCTATAAAAAGGCCATATAAATTACCGAACAGCTGTACCGGTGTTCTCATTACTTATTTATTACCGTTTTCAGTCAGATATTTATGTGAGAGACTGTCCCAGCAATGACAATGCTTAGATACAAAATAGTCTGTGCTATTTTTTGTTAACCATTTACTTAACGAATCTGCCATATCTGCATTTGTGATATACATAAATTGCTATTCAAATTTTATTTTTTCATTTTTCTACACCAAAACATACCTCATGACCTATTAATGGAACAAGCTTGATGAGCTTGTTCCAATAAGGACTAATAAGCAATGGTTAGAAGTAAAAAATGAAAAAAATCTGATGTTTCAGAAAAGTAATTTGTACTATTAGCTTCAACTTGTGTTAGGTGAAGGGTTGAAGTTTTGGAGACATCAAAGTCCCTCACTCCCATTTCCTTACCATCTGTATTGCTTTTTGTAAAACAACAGAAGTATGCTGTAGAAGGCATTTCTTTATATTTCAAACCGAGATTTTTAAAGAATATTCCTCATATTGGAATAAGTTATAATTCGGGCTTCCACAGGGAGCCCATATATGAACCCAGGGACTTGGCTTTAACAAACTTGAATCTCCCCCCCCCCCCCCCCCCCAAGGATGCAGCACACCAAATATCAAAACATTCTGACTGCTGGATCTGAAGAAGAAGATTTTTAAAGAAAATTCCTCATTTTGAACTAAGTTACAATTCGAGCTCAAACAGTAAGACCAAATATGGACCTAGGGACATGGCTTGAACAAACTTGAATCTCACCCCCCTAAGGATTCTGCATACCAAATATCAAAACATTCCGACTGCTGGATCTGAAGAAGAAGATTTTTAAAGAAAATTCCTCATTTTGAACTAAGTTATCATTCGGGCTCCCACAGTGAGCCCAAATATGGACCTAGGGACATGGCTTGAACAGACTTGAATCTCACCCCCCCTAAGGATGCTGCACACCAAATATCAAAACATTCCGACTGCTGGATCTGAAGAAGAAGATTTTTAAAGAAAATTCCTCATTTTGAACTAAGTTATCATTCGGGCTCCCACAGTGAGCCCAAATATGGACCTAGGGACATGGCTTGAACAGACTTGAATCTCACCCCCCTAAGGATGCTGCACACCAAATATCAAAACATTCCGACTGCTGGATCTGAAGAAGAAGATTTTTAAAGAAAATTCCTCATTTTGAACTAAGTTATAATTCGGGCTACCACAGTGAGCCCAAATATGAACCCAGGGACTTGCCTTGAACAAACTTGAATCTCACCACCTAAGCATGCTGCATACCCAATATCAAAAGATTATGCCTGCTGGATCTTGAGAAGAAGATTTTCAAAGAAATTTGCCTGAAATGCACTAAGTTCAAATTTGGGCTCCTATACTGAGCCCAAATATGAATCCAGGGGGCCGATTTGAACAAACTTCAATCAGATCCACCCCACAATGTTGCATACCAAATATCAAAAGATTCTGCCTGCTGGATCTGGAGAAGATTTTTGAAGAAATTTGCCTGAAATGCACTAAGTTCGAATTCAAGCTTCTATAGTGAGCCCAAATGTGAATCTAGGGAGCCGATTTGAACAAATTTGAATCAGATCCACCCCACAATGTTGCATACCAAATATCAAAAGATTCTGCCTGCTGGATCTGGAGAAAAAGAATTTTTAAGAAATTTGTCTGAAATACACTAAGTTCGAAATCGGGCTCCTATACTGAGCCCAAATATGAACCCAGGGGGCCGATTTGAACAAACTTGAATCAGATCCACCCTACAATGTTGCATACCAAATATCATAAGATTCTGCCTGCTGTATCTGGAGAAGAAAATTTTTTAATCTTTTTCCCATTGCCAACAGTGTAAAAAGTGCTGACTCACCACTTTTTCAAAGTCTTGAAAAAAAGTACCTTGTGATCAAACCGATGGGGATTTTTTTTAACCATTCTATTCTCCTGGATAAAAGTAAGCTTTATACAAAATAAGAATTCTCTGTGCCATGTAGTTTGGAGATATGGCAGTTTTAAGGTTTTTCCTATTTTTAGCTCCCGAGGTTTCCACGGGGCAATGAGAAAAAGTTTTTTGCATCAGTCAACTACTTATGATCCATTATCATCTCATATCAAATTTGTTTCAAATCGACCTCACGCTTCTGAAACTAGAAATTTTAGGCGTGGCCAAAATTTTTGCCCCTCCCATAACGAAGGCAAATAATGCCCAACAAACTTCTCTTGAACAAACTTGATTCTAAACCTCAAAAGGACTCTGTATACTACATGTCAAGTCTCTGTTACTAGTGGTTCATTAGAAGAAGATTTTCAAAAAATTTGGCCATTTTTTTCCCATCCCTCTGCTCAATATGAGCCGAAACCTAATTTGCATAAAAATCAAAATGCTCCTATATAACCACTACTTACATGAAATTTAATTAAAATGTGGCCAGTGGTTTAAGAGAAAGAGGCTCAAAAACCACCTTCACGCAGGACGATAGAGGGACGACGGACGAAGAGTGATCAAAAAAGCTGCATACAAGTAAAAGAAATCATATCTGTAAATGCAATTATTAAAGTTGTATTGATCATGCAAGAACAACAAGAGGCCTGCAATGCCAAGCGCTGCTCATTTCCCTGCACCCCCCAATTGGGGACAGGGAAGCATAGGTGGGTTTTTCCCAAGATGAAAGTGTCAATGACACTGTAGCTCAACTTGTCAAGACAAAGACATGTACATGTATAGTATGTGACACAGCAATGACAAACATCTAGGTAATGACCTGATAACAAAGGTACATATAAAGTATTGTAACGGTCTGTACATGAATACTGACTGTTGCCTGTAACAAATGTATAGGTAAAGTATTGTAAAGGTGGGTGACAGTCAGATGCTGAACTAGAAAAAATCTTTGAGTCCCAGAGTGGGACTGACTGAACCCCAAAATATTTGTTCTCATAGCACAGTGATAACAAAGGCACCCCAAAACACACTCGTTCCTGTCCCAAGGTGAAAACAAAAGTACTCAAGAAGTTTTGTGAAGATCAGTTCATAAATACGAGCTGTATAGAACTTGTGACAAAAAACTGATTGGACCTAATTTCGGTACAAAATGGCCACTGGCAGCCATCTTGAATTTTGGACCGTACCCAGAAACACTCATTCTCATCCCAAGGAGATAACAAAGGTACCCAAGAAGTTTTGTGAAGATCGGTTCATAAATACAGCCTCTACCCTGAGCCGTATTGACATGTGTGCTTACATTGTGTAAGTCGCACTGAATAAATCAAAGTTCATCTAATTTGCATAATTTCGGCACAAAAAAAAACCCCTTACAATATGTGATGTATTCCATGTTACTAAACATTCATACAAAAATTTATTCAAATCAGAACTTTCATACAGAAGTTCTATACAAAAGACTGATTGCACTAATTTTGGTACAAAATGGCTGCTGGTGGCCATCTTGAATTTCGGACCACACCCAAAAACACTCGCTCTCATCCCACGGTGATAACAAAGGTACCCAAGATGTTTCGTAAAGATTGGTTCATAAATATGGCCTCTAGTCTGAGCTGTATAGAAGATGTGTACAAAAAACTGATTAGACCTAATTTCGTACAAAATGGCCACTGGCAGCCATCTTGAATTTTAGACCGCACCCAGAAACACTCGTTCTCGTCCCAAGGTGATAACAAAGGTACCCAAGACATTTCGTGAAGATCAGTTCATAAATACAGACTCTAGTCTGAGCCGTATTGACATGTGTACTTACTGTGTGTAAGTCGCACGGAAAAAATCAAAGTTCATCTAATTTGCATAATTTCTGCACGAGAAAAAAACCCGTATTATATGTGATGCATCCCATGGTACTAAACATTCACACACAATAATTATTCAAATCAGGGCTTTCATATGGAAGTTCTGTGCAAAAATCTGATTGCACCTAATTTTGTACAAAATGGCTGCCATCGGCCATCTTGAATTTCGGACCGAAAAACACTCGTTCTCGTCCCACGGTGATACCAAAGGTACCCAAGAAGTTTCGTAAAGATCGGTTCATAAATACAGCCTCTAGCCTGAGTCGTATTGGCATTTGCACTTACAGTGCTGAAAGTAACCCCAAAAAACATCAAAATTAGTCTAATTTGCATAATTTACGTACGAGAAAAAAACCCGTATTATACAAAAAATTATTCAAATCAGAGCTTTCATATGGAAGTTCTGTACAAAAAACAGATTTCTGCATCGTCGGTACAAAATGGCGGCTGGCAGCCATCTTGAATTTCGGACCGCACCCAAAAACACTCGTTCTCGTCCCACGGTCATAACAAAGGTACCCAAGAAGTTTCGTAAAGATCGGTTCATAAATACGGCCTCTAGCCCGAGCCATAGCAGCTTGGCACTTACAGCTCTGAAAGTAACACTAAATAAATCAAAGTCAGTCTAATTTGCATAATTTACGCACGAGAAAAAAAACCCGTATTATATGTGATGTATCCCATGGTACTAAACATTTATACAAAACTTTATTCAATCAGAACTTTCATACAGAAGTTCTGTACAAAAAGCTGATTTTTGCATCATCGGTACAAAATGGCCACTGGCAGCCATCTTGAATTTTGGACCACACCTAAAAACACTCGTTCCCGTCCCAGGGTCATAACAAAGGTACACAAGAAGTTTCGTAAAGATCGGTTCATAAATACGACCTCTAGCCCGAGCCATAGCCAATTGTTGATGTACGGACAGACGGACAGACGGACGGACGGACGGACAGACGGACGACGGGCCATGACAATAGCTCAAATTTGACTTTGTCTAAGTTGAGCTAATAAAATCACTAAATCTGGCCAAATCCATCAGCAAAAAAAAAAATTTGAGGCCTAACTGACCGGACAAGGGGAGGGGTGGGTGTGGGGGATGGTGCAGGGAATTGGGGGGGGGGGGGAGGGAGGGAGGCATAGGAGTCATTTTTTTCTGCCTGTATTCACTCTAAATCCTTCAAAATGCATTTTTGAGCAAAAGAAAAAAATGCCTAATTGACTGGACTGGACATTTGCGCAATCTAATCCATCAGAACTCATTTTGCCACCCCCCCCCCCCCCCCCCACCAAAAAAATACCTAACTGGCACCCAGGGGGCAATGGAGGGTTATAGGGGTCAATTTTTTTTCTGCATGTAGTCTCTCTAAATCCTTCAAAATGCATTTGGAGCAAAGAAAAAAACAAATTGTCTAAATGGCACCGGAGAGAGGGTGTTTTATAGGAGTCAAGATTTTTTTTCTGCATGTCATCACTCTAAATCCTTCAAAATGCAATTTGGAGCAAAGAAAAAAAATTGCCTAATTGGCAGTGGGGTTGGGTGGATACAGGACAGGGCAATAACTCTGACAATTTTCATTGGATAATGGTGGTCATCGAACTTAAGGTAGACATTGTTCCCAAAGAGTTATATAAAAAACAAGAGGCCCCAAGAGGCCTTAATAGCTCACCTGCCAAAGTGGTTCAAAAACGTATCTTGGATCACATTCAGCTAGTCATGGCTCATCAACACTACAGAGGAAGGAAGCCATGAAGTTATAAAAAAATTTAAATAAAAAAATATAGGGACTGTAAAATTTTTGACCCCCTCAAGGGAAATCTGTGGGTCAAACAACATACCTGTGCCAAGTTTGGAGATATGGGTGTTTTAATTTTTTTTATATTTTTAGCTTCTGCAGTTCCAATGAGGTGATGGGAAAAATGTTTTTGGCATAAATTAGGTACTTATGACCCAATAAGCCCTCATATCAAATTTGTTTCAAATTGGCCTCTCAGTTTGGAAAATATAAATTTTGGTACAATTTGGGTTACCACAGGAAGCCCAAATATGAACCCAGGGACTTGGCTTTATCAAACTTATATCTCACCTCCCTAAGGATACTGTATACCAAATATCAAAAGATTCTGACTGGTGGATGTGAAGAAGAAGATTTTTGAAGAATATTCCTCATATTGAACTAAGTTATAATTCGGGCTCCCACAGGGAGCCCAAATATGAACCCAGGGACTTTGATTGAACAATCTTGAATCTCACCGCCCTAAGGATGCTGCATACCAAATATAAAAAAATTCTGACTGCTGAATTTGAAGAAGATTTTTTAAGAAAATTCCTCATATTGAACTAAGTTATAATTCAGGCTCCCACAGTGAGCCCAAATATGAACCCAGGGACTTGGCTTGAACAAACTTGAATCTCACCCCCTAAGCATGCTGCATACCAAATATCAAAAGATACTGATTGGTGGATCTGAAGAAGATGATTTTTAAAGAATATTCCTCATATTACACTAATTTGAACAACAGAGCCCAAATATGGACCCAGGGAATTGATTTCAACAAATATGTGAATCAATCTTCCAATGATGTTATATGTGAAATATGAAAGCCTTTGGACCAGTGGTTTGAGAGAAGAAGATTCTTTAATATTTTCCCCATTAACAGTGTTAAAAAATGCTGACTTAGCACTTTTTCAAAGTCCCCAAAAAGTACCCTATGATAAAAGCGATAGAAATTTTTTTTGACCATTCCATTCTGTTGGTCCTAAGGAAGCTTCACACCAAATAAAAATTCTCAGTGCCGTGAAGTTTTAGAGATATGAGGGTTTTAAATTTTTTATATTTTTGCTTCAGCGGTTCCCATGGGTCGACAGGAAAAAATAAATGGCATAAATTAACTACTTATGTCCCAATAAAACCTCATATCAAATTTGGTTCAAATCAGACTCTCAGTTTGGAAAATAGAAATTTTGGGCAGGGCAAAAGTTCTTGCTCCTCCAATAACGACGGCAAATATAGCCCCTAGAACTTCTCTTGAACAAATCTGAGTCCACACCTTAAAAGGAAGCAGCACACCTACTATCAAGTCTCTGCTACTGCTGGTTCATGAGAAAAAGATTTTTCAAGATTTAGGCTCATTTTTTGGGCATGGCCCTACCAAGGGGCGGGTCAACTTGATTTGAACAAACTTGAAGTGAGATATGATGGGGAACATGCAGACCAGATTTGGTTCAATTTGGTTGAGTTGTTTGTGAGAAGAAGTTGATAATGTAAAGTTAACGCCGGACGACGGATGGACGGAAAGTGATTAGTACAGCTCCCCTTGAGCTTCGCTCAGGTGAGCTAATAAAACAAACCAAGAACATGAACTTTTGATGGCAAAGAAACAATTACAAAAATAAACAAGAGGCCTCAAGGGGCCTTAATCGCTCACTGGCCAAAGTGGTTCAAAGAATTGTTTGGGGTCACATTCAGTTAGACATGGTTCATCAACACTACAAAGGAATGAAGCCATGTAAAGGCAAATTTTATGGAAATGAATCTGAACAAACCTGAACCTTACATGCTCCCCCTTCCCACCCCCCCCCCCCCCCCCCACAAACCCTGCCCATAGAGAGCCCAAATAATAAGCTAGGGACTCAAATTGAACAAACTTGAATCTGATCCCTCTTGAGATGTAACAAATGTATATCCCAATAAAAGGCCGCTCGGCAACATGTCCCCCGAAAAAATAAGTCGAAAAAGGGGCATAACTCTAGTAAAAATGATCGGTTCAAACCCATATTCAAACTTGACCTGTATTATTACCCCAGAAAGTAACATACCAAAATTTTTTCCGATCAAATAATCCTAACTGGCGTTATCATCCGGACACCGCAAATTTGAAATTTCTAAGTCGGAAAAGGGGCATAACTCTAATAAAAATAATCTGGCCGAACCCATATTCGAACTTGACCAAAATTGGTTCCAATCAAATGATCCAAACTGGAGGGGGACAAATATGAAAGAATTCTGACTGGTGGATCTGAACAAGGAGGTTTTTAAAGAAATGTCCTCACACTGCATTAAGTTAAACTTTGGGCTCAAATAGGGAGCCAAAATAACCCAGGGACCCGATTTGAACAAACTTGAATCTGACCCACCTAGAGATGTTGTATACCAAATATGAAAGGATTCTGATTGGTGGATCTGAAGAAGAAGACTTTTAAAAGAAATTTCCTCATATTGCACTAAGTTAAAATTCGGGCTCCCATAGACCAGATTTGAACAAACTTGAATCGGACCCTCCTAGAGATGTTGTATACCAAATATGAAAACATTCTGACAACAGGGTCTAAAGAAGAGGATTTTTTTTAAAAATTCTTATATTGCACTAAGTTGATATTTGGGCTCCCATAGGGAGCCCAAAAATTTACCCAGGTAAGCAATTTGAACAAACCTGAAACTGACCCACCTCAAGATGTTGTATACCAAATATGAATGCATTCTGACTAGTGGATCTGATGAAGATTTTTAAAGAAATTTCCTCATATTTCACTAAGTTAAAATCCAGGCTCTCATAGGGAGCCCAAATATAAACCCAGGGACTCGATTTGAACAAACTTGATTCTGATCCCCCCCTATAGATGTTGTATACCAAACATGAAAGGATTCTAACTGGTGGAGCTGAAGAAGAAGATTTTTAAAGAAATTTCCTCAAATTGCACAAAGTTAAACTTTGGGCTCCAATAGAAAGCCCAAATACTCACTCAGGGACCCGATTTCTACAAACGTGAATCTGACCCCCCTTTTGATGTTGTATACCAAATATGAAAGCATTCTGACTGGTGGATCTGAAGAAGAAGATTTTTAAAGAACTTTCCTCATATTTCACTAAGTTAAAATTCAGACTCCTACAGGGAGCCCAATTATTAACCCAGGGACTCGATTTGAACAACCTGGAATCTGACCCCAATAGAGATGTTATATATCAAATATCAAAAGATTCTAAATGATGGTTCTGGAGAAGAAGATTTTTTTAATTTTAAATAAAAATTTATGGGTGCCATCAGAGTAATGCCCCTAGTGGTGCCCCCTGTGGATGCGGAAAGTTTATTTGTACAAACTTGAATAGACATATAAGGAATATGCACACCAAATTTGGTTCAATTTGGTCCAGTAGTTTGGGAGGAGTAGTCGATAATGTAAACTTTACGATAGACGACGACGGACGGCAAGTGATAAGCTCCCTTCAGTGAGCTAATAAAAAACAAGAGGCCCCAGGGGGCCTGAGGGCGCTCACCTGACATGGTAGTTTAAATATCAAACCAGGGACTTGACTTGAATAAACTGCATACGCCCCTCCTAAGAAAAGCACATACCAACTAGATGAAGCGATTGTGCCCACACAATACACAGGATTTTCCTTCTATTTTCAGTTCCTGCACTTTTACATCCCAAAATTGAGATAAACGCATCAAAATAGATTTTTTTTTATTTTTGGATGGAAATTTTCGAAGTCCCAAACAAAATATTTTCAGACTCAAATTTTTTTTTTTCTTAAAACTGACCAAAACGCATTAAAAACCAAAAAACTAATTTCCGGATTTTGGTCCAAAATTTTCAAGTTCCACCCGGACCCCAAATTTTCAGAGTGAAAAAAAAAAAAATTTGGTCTTAAAATTGACCAAAACGCATAAAAAACCAAAGCACTAATTTCCGGATTTTGGTCCAAAATTTCCAAGTTCAACACCGACCCCCAAATTTTCAGTGTAAAAAAAATAAATTTTTTGTCTTGAAATTGACCGAAACGCATAAAAAAAAACAAAAAACTAATTTCAGGATTTTGGTCCAAAATTTCTAAGTCCAGACCAGGACCCCAAATTTTCAGCCCAAATATGAACTCAGGGACTTGGCTTGAACAAACTTGAATCTCACCCCCCCCCCCTAAGCACGCTTCATACCAAATATCAAAAGATTCTTATTGGTAGATCTGACGAAGATTTTTAAAGAATATTCCTCATACTGCACTAATTTAAACATTTGGGCTCCCATATGGAACCCAAATATGGACTGAGGGATTTGATTTCAACAATTATGTGAATCAATGTTCCCAAGATGTTATATGTAAAATATGAAAGCTTTTGGAGCAGTGGTTTGGAAGCAAACGATTCTTTAATGTTTTCCCATTGCCCACAGTGTTAAAAAATGCTGACTCAGCATTTTAGTTTAAACAATATTTATTTCAGATCAAGTAAAATTTACAAAGAACAACGACAAACAAATAACAGAATAGAACATGAACTGAAGTGGATTCAGCAGTAAGCTTGAAGCTTATACAAGGCTGTCTCTGGGCATTACTAGACACGGCAGATTTGAAAAGCTGGTACAGATGTATTTAGTGTCCTTTATGTATGTAGACATTTCCATATATTATAAGGTTATGGTAAAGATAGGATAGACAGAAAGAAAAAAGTAACACAAGAGATTGAGGAGTGAGAGGAAGGATGAATGACCCAAGGAAGAGATATGACCAGTGGTTGAGTGGCATACGTAGTGGCTGGATAACTATTTAGTTAGCAGGCCAGATTTGCCAGTGGCTAGCTGAAACGTTTACTTTGGAGAATGTACTGTTGGACTTTTTCAAATATAAACTTATTGATTTCGGGGCTATAAGATGCACAGCCATAAAGCAGTATCTCAGTCGTAATAGGGTAGGGAATAGTACCTAAGGTGTTTAATCTGGTTTGAGTGTACATGGAACAACGGAAGAAGAAGTGTTCAGAGGTTTCGCGCTCGCCACATCTACACAATGGGGTGTCGCAGAGAAAATTGGTATACAGATCGTGGTTAAGATTGCTACAATTTAGGCGCAATCGCGAGTGTAGTATTTGGGCTGGACGTGTGGAGTGGTGATAATAGAAGCTTGGTACTCGTTGTCTATTGCGATTAAGATAGGTCTTGAAATTTGATAGTGAAGGATTGCCTCTTATTTCGGCAGGAATACTGTTCCAGAGCCGTGTGGTCGATGGGAGGAATGATGTGTGGTAGACGTTTGTTCTACAAGGGGGAGCAGAAAGATTTTCACGTCGGAGGCTGTAGTTATGAATTGCTGAGGTTGAAGGAGGAATTAAGTTTGATATGTAAGGAGGGACCAGGCCATGGTACATTTTGAAATACTGAATGAGCTTGTCATTTTGTCTTCTTGTTTCAAGGCTTTGCCAGCCAGTTTCAGCGTAGAGGCGGCTTTTGCTCGCACTTTTGGTACCCCCTGTCACCAGTCGTGCTGCTTCCACCTGTATTTTTTCAAGTTCATTAGCCTCACCCGCGGTGCAGTTGTCCCAAACAGGATCGGCGTATTCAAGTACAGGGCGAACAAAAGCATAATAAATTTTCTCGAGGCTTTTTCGATCTAGCCTGAACTTGAAACGACGTAAGATGTCGATACATTTCCAAGCTTTTTTTGCTATTTCGGCAATATGAGAAGCCTATGTTCCACGATTGTCAAACGTCAACCCAAGGTGTTTATGGTGAGTGACCTCGTTAATCGTAGTGTTGAACATGTGTAGTGGCAGATGGATTAGTTGGTGGCATTTGCGAGTAATCAGAAGAGTTTCAGTTTAGGCGGGATTAAATTTGACAAGCCATTTGTCAGACCATTCCTCTAGTCGTTGCAGATCGGCCCTGATAATTTCGGCAGCTCTGCTGGGGTCTTCAGAGATTAGGTATAGTGTTGTGTCATCAGCAAAAAGCCGAATTGTACTTGTGATATTTTCAACGATATCGTTAATGTAGATCAAAAAGAGTAAGGGGCCAAGGATTGAGCCTTGGGGTGCTCCGGCTAAGACAGATCTCCAGGATGATGAGGCCGAGTTGAGAACGACACGCTGGAGTCTCCCGCATAAGTATGATTCAAACCATTTTAGGAGAGAGCCAGTAATACCAATTTGTTCCAGCTTGAATGGTAGACCTCTGTGCCAGACTTTGTCAAAGGCTTTGCTAACATCACAGAATACCACTCGTATCTCTTTGCCTTCATCCAGCACTGAGCTGAAGGAGTGGTAAATGTCAGTCAGCTGTAGGACTGTCGTGTCAGATGGTAGAAATCCGGACTGGAGGGGGGTAAGAATCATGTTTGTTTGCAGGTAGTATAGTACTTTTTTAAAGACACATTTCTCGAAGACTTTACTCAAACAACTCAGTAAGGTGATTGGGTGGTAATTTTGAGTAAGCTGACTGTCTCCGTGTTTGTATACTGGGGTTACGTTACCTCGCTTCCATTCGTCTGGGAAGAATGATTCGCTTAACATCAAGTTGAATAAGGTAGTTAGGGGATCGCATAAGCTGGCTGAACATTCTTTAAGGAGATGAGGACTAATATTGTCTGGACCACAGGCTTTGGATACATTGAGGGACTGAAGAGCTTTCAGTGTATCCTCAGGTGTCAGACTGATGTCACGTAGTTCGGCGTGATAAGGATTGTTGGTAGACGGCGGGAGATTATGGGAGAGATCATCAACTGAAGCGATTTTTTCAAAGTCCCGAAAAAGTACCTTATGACAAAACCGATGGCAATTTTTTTTACCTTTCCTTTCTGTTGGTCCCAAGGAAGCCTCACACCAAATAAAAATTCTCAGTGCCATGCAGTTTTGGAGGTATGGACGTTTTCGTTTTTTTCTATTTTTGGCTCCTGTGGTTCCCACGGGGCTGCAGGAAAAAATTTTTTGACATAAATGAAGTACTTATAACCCAATAATACCTCATATTAAATTTGGTTCAAATTGGCCTCACGGTTCAGAAAGTTAAAAAATTTATAGTAATTTATATATTTTTTATACTTACCAATGACCCAGACTTAGCTGGTGCTAACTCCACAAAAACCAGGGCCAAACACAAATTTTGCCCCCCAATCCCCAAAATTTGCATCCAAAACAAAAAGAAATCATGTCCTAAAGGACCTCCATAGTACGACTCTACTGCGCATGTGCAGTGACGCAGTCGTCCCGAAATTGGCGCCAAATATCATTCTTACTGGCAGTGCCTGGTCAGCGCTATGTACTCAGCGGGGAGGCAAGAGTTCCCAACTCAGGGAGGGCCATCCCCGTCTGGGTCATTGGTAAGTATAAAAAATATATAAATTACTATAAATTTTTTAACATTTTTATACTGTACCAATGACCCAGACTTAGCTGAATAGTAAACAGGCTGGAGGGCCTAGGACATAGAGGAAAATCCAATAAGCTCAATTATAAAATAAAGAGGTAACCCCTTAAGGAGAAAAGGAGTATTAGGCTTTACATGTATCTTTCTTATTTAATATTTAAATTAGAAAGATACACTACCCTTAATAATTGAGCACAATAACATTCATGTTCTCTATTAACATCCAGTATAACCCTTATACTAATTATTTTTAAAGCAAGCCAATAAATAAAGTAGTCCAGAGAATTGAGACTCTTTATAATCATTTAAAAGTGTCCGAGTATTGTATATTAAAGCCCGTTTGACACTTGACATATACAAATGCTTCACACCGAGCTACACTTTAAAAATAAGACATGAATGAAATTAAACATTAATATTACACTTTAAAACCATCCCGGAAGCGACTCAGAAATACTGTCTTGGAGGAGGCATTCCCTTGCTTTTCACTATAAAGCAGGTGACCTAAGGGAACACCCGCCCCCCCCCCCCCCCCTTCCCCTTGCCCTGGGTCAAATAGCCCAGAGCGAAAAGGGCAGTCGGACGGAGTCACTGCCGGAACAGAAAGCCTGCATAACTATAGTTGCAACTGTTTAGTGGACGACATTCTGAGCAACAGATAACGGACCTAAACAATGCAGGTCTCCAGAAATGGACTCAATATTTCTGAGATAAAAATTAGTAAATGTGGATGGCTGAGACCAATAAGCAGCCTTCATTAAATCTGTAATAGCAACACTATTAGCATAAGCCCAGGAAGTAGAAAGAGCTCTTACTTCATGAGCAGAAATCTTAAGCACAGACTGCTGAGAAGAAGATAAATCTTCATACGCAGTACGGATAGTTAACTGAATCCATCTAGCAATAGAATGGACTGAAATGTCCTTTCTATTAGGCATCAAAGACAGAAAGAAACGTTTCCGTCCCTTTCTGATGAACTGAGATCTCTGTTTATAGATACGTAGTGCTCTAACAGGACAGAGTAAAGGCCTACGCCCGTCTGAAGACGGAAGAGCCTTAATAACAATAGGTTCCGGATATTTATTAGGAGCCTGATTCTTAGCTAAAAAACCGACATTAGTAGTGAAGGTGATAGTGTTCCCAACACTACGATAATGAGAATCATCCACCGATAGTGCATGAAGCTCACTGACTCTTCTGGCAGAAGAGAAAGCTAAGAGAAAAGCTGTCTTATAAGATAAGAATTTGAAATCTACTGTCCCAAGAGGTTCAAATGGCTTTTCCTTCAATTTAAGGAGAACCCAAGCTAAATTCCACTTAGGAATTAATCTAAGAGTTCTGGGTCTATTTATCGAAAAGTTCTAACCAATTTCGATAAAGAGACATTAGATCCAATTTGTAAACTATCATGATGTGCATAGGTATCAGATAACATAGATCTATAACCCTTTATAGTAACAGGTTGCAGTTTGATTTCGTCAAACAAGTATACTAGAAAGTTAGCAATGTCTGGTATAGAGGGATCAAATATATCTACAGAATGATCCCTACACCAACGACGGAAAACCTTCCACTTAGCCGCATAGTTTAGCGAAGAGGAGGTCCTCCTACAGTTAGAAATCGCGTCCACTGCTCGTCCTGTAAAGTGCTTGCCATGCAAGAAGGACCGCACAACGGAAAAACGTGAAGGTTGAGACCTTGCGGGTTGTGATGTAGTTGGCGCGATTTCCCCTGCCAAAGAAGATCCTCTCGTGGAGGGAGCTTCCGCGGTAGGTCCCACAACAGACACCTGAGTAGATTTATCCACGGTCTCTGTGGCGACAGAGATGCTACCAACAGAATCTTGCATTGAGATTGTTTTATCTTTAGCAATACTTGTTGAATTAACGGCGCTGGAGGATACGCATATCCTATCATTCCGTCCCAAGGGATCGACAGAGCGTCTACTGCAAATGCTCTTGGATCCGGACACGGGGACACATACGTTTGCAACTGATTGTTGAGATGTGTCGCAAATAAGTCTATCATTGGCCGTTCCCATTGGTAGCAAATCTGATTGAATACTTGTTTGTTGAGAGTCCACTCCGACGGCAACAAGCGACCCTTTCGTGAAAGGGAGTCTGCTAGCACATTCAGACGACCCGGTATGTGACGGACCGAAAGAAGAACGTGATGTTCCAACGCAAACAGAAGGATTCTTTCCGTTAGATTGAACAACGGAACTGAATGAGTGCCTCCCTGATTCCGTATATACGCCACTACTGTCGTATTGTCGGATAGGATTTGGACATGAGCATCGTGAATAATGTCCATCCAGTGACGTAACGCAAGCCAAATTGACATCATTTCCTTGATGTTTATGTGCTTGCACAGGAATTGCGGATCCCAAAGACCCTGGCATCTCGAATCCGTTGGGATTAATGATGCACCCCAACCTGTTTGACTGGCATCCGTCATAATGGTAAAACTCGGATCCGGCAACTGCAGCGGAACTCCTTGAGTTAACCACTGAATGTTTGCCCAAGTCTGAATCTCTTGTTTCACTTGATCTGACAAGAGAACGTCTACATCGAGCGAATGAATTTTCACACTCCAATTCTGAGTCAGGAAAATTTGAAGAGGCCGTGTGCGTAGCCGTCCCATCGGAATGAGATCCGCGGCGGCTCCGCACAGACCTATCAGTCTCATAAATTCTCTCGCCGTGACTTTGTCTGTATTCAGACAATAGCGAGCATAACAACTGACTAATTTCGCTCTGGTTAACGGCAGACGAACGAGATTGTTGTGCGTCTCGAAGCTCATTCCCAGATGAGTGAATGACTTGGACGGCACCAGATCCGACTTCTCCTCGTTTACTATGAAACCGAGACGTCGGAGCAATAGAAGAAGATTCTGAACATCGTTCTGAAGCGTTAACTCGTTGCCGTACCTCTGAAGAATGTCGTCCAGGTAGGCCGACGTTACCGCAGACGAATGAGCTCGGAAGTAGATCATTACCGAGTTCATTACCCGAGTGAAAGCCCAGGGTGCTAGATTCAGTCCGAAGCACATGGCCCGGAACTGATACACCACTCCTAGGACTGCGAAGCGTAGATACTTTCGGAATGTCGGATGTACCATGACGTGAAAGTACGCATCTTTGAGATCTATGCTCGTTGCATAATCGTTCACCCGAATACTCGCTCTGACCGATCGAATCATCTCCATATAAAACTTCGGAGCGACGATCAGCTTGTTTATCCAGCTCAAATCTATGACTGGACGGAACGAGCCGTCTGGTTTCGGAACCAGAAACAGATGGCTGTAGAATCCCAGCGATTCCTGGTTTTCTACGACCTCTACCGCGTTCTTCATTAAAAGAGACTGCACCTCTGATAGCAGAGCGTCTCTTTTCTGAGGGTTTGACGGAAGATGAGTCCACTTTGGACTTCGAGTTAATGGAGGCTTTCGTTTGAAGGATATCTTTAGACCTTCCGAAGTCACTCCTCTCACCCACGGGTCGTCCGTAATCGACGCCCACTCTTGAGAAAAACTCGACAACCTTCCGCCAACCGGAACGCGATAGAGGTTTAAGCCATCACCTCCTGGATCTGCGAGGCCTGCGGTAGGAGAAACCACGTCTTCCACGACCCGCACCTCGCCTCGTCGACCTCGGGGCGTCCGACCGATTGTCCCGGCCTGAAGGACGTCCCGAACGAGAGTCACTATCCTGACGGTCTCTCGAATAAGAGCTAGAGGACGCACCGGAACCTCTATAGGAACCTCTCTTGGGCGGATAAGACCCAGAAGTGCCCGCCTTATTCGTGTCTGCTGTATCCGACCTTTTAGGAGCGGATCTAAACAACAGAGAATCACTAGCTTTCTTTTTAATATTATCATAAATAGCGGAAAGCTTGCCGTCAAAGAGAAGATCTCCTGAGACCGAAGCGACTCTAAGAGAGTTCTTCACCTTAGAATCCACTAGTGTGGATGTAGACAGGGCTGCGTCACGTCTAACCAACTCCAGATTTGCCACTGAAAGGGCGGAGTTACACGTGGAATAAGCTACTGCCCTTGAAAGAAGTCTTAAGGAGGATTGTATATCCTGAAACTCTTCCCCTTGAAGACGCAGTGATAACGCCTTAGTAAGGTGATCTGCGTAAGATAAGGCATCTAAATTGGCTCTGTTAGACGCAATAGCTGTTTCCAACACTGCGGTTGGAATAGAAGCTGACAACGGTAATGATAGCTCTAAGTCTTCCGCCTCGTCGTCCATACGCAGAGGAACTCTCGGTATACCCTGACCTGGCGTGTCGAATTTATTCCTTGCATTAATGAAAGGCAGGTTGAGAGTATTTGCGGACAAGAAACCTGCTTTCCCCGTCCTGGAAGCAAGTTTAAAAATAGCGTCGTTCAATAATTCAAATGTTCTTGCAACATTATTGGACTGCGACGGAAACTCGGGAGCGATGTCCCTGAACCGCTCGAAAAAATCAGAGTCCAATGATGCTATAATTCTCCTGTCCGGAAGCGCAGCAGTCTGGCCCGACGGAACAACTTGAGGAAGAAAGTGCCGGATGAAGTCCACGGCAGCTTTGTGTTGTTCCGAAAGGGATAGCTCCAATTCATCCGTATCCCTTTCACCATCCGGTCGGACCTCCCGATGTTCCCGGTCGTCCGCCCCCGATGCTTCGGCGGAGCGTACCGACCCAGCGCCGTCGGATAATTCTCGATCCGACACCGTTTCTGTCGGCTGCTGGGATGCTGCGATAAGCTGTGCTATCTGCACTAGAATGTCCGACGTCGAGACCTGCGGAGGAGCGGTCTTTCGCTGCTTCGCCGAGGGCAGCTCCGCATCAGATGGCTCCCGCATACTTTTCCTATGCGAACGTCCGGAGTCCATCGGTCTCGAATCCCTGGCTGCCGGATGGTGTGACCTGGTCGCCTAGGAATCCTTCATCGGCGAAGCTGGCAAAATATCGGAGGTCACGCAGCCAAGGTGCGGTCGTGTGCACCGACGAGAAGAGGAAGCCTTAACAGTCTCTGCGGACTGCTTATACAACGGAGCGTCCCGAGCGACGGACGTATGCTCCGCTAAAGACACATTTTGTACCACAACATCTGGTCCCAGATGTTGTTGTACGAGAGAGGGGCCTCTCTCGCTCGCAGCCCGGCTGGACCTGGACGAGCTAGGAACCGGACTAAAAGGCTTCCTCCGTTCTCGTTCACTATCCGCCGTCACTGGGTGTGCATCTATTATTTTTATAGTGCTCGCATCACCCAAAATTTCCTCTTGGACCGCATCGGACGAACCCGGCTGCCGAACCATTCGGTGAATGGACGCTACACCAGGCGAGCTAGCGGACGACATTTGTCTAATCTCCATGAGCACTTTTGCCGCTAGCTCTGTATTTATTTGTGACGACGGACGCACACTTGAAGAAGATAACATGGAAACATCACCCTGTTCTGGTTCCTCTGAAATAGAAACTGAGAGAGTAGAGTGACCTTGTGGAGAAAGAGCCGGCATCGCTCTTTCTCCAGAAACAACATATCGTGACACACGTTTCCAATGTTTCTCATCCCAATGTTCACATACAGGACAGGGATTAATGCGAGAACACTGACTACAATTAATGCAATAATCATGAAAGTCAGAGGAAGATTTCTTCCTATTACAATTTGAACAAAGTCCCTTCATTGTGAAAGAACAACAATAAGTCCTAGTTACTCGCAAAAACCCCTGACACAAAGATACATAATAACATGATCCATTAATAAATGAAAAAACAATTGCAAAACAAAATAATTTTGAAAAAATATTTTTTCAGAGAAGCCCAAGTTGCTGAAAAGTAACGTTGAGCCCCGATGGATCCGATGGCAAAGTGTGGTCAAAAATTTTAAAATTATATAAAATAATTAATGAGACACTTTCGGATAATATAAATGTATCTTATAATGAGATAAACTACCACAAAGGCAAACAGCCCCCCTCAAAAAAGGCTGTTGCCAATGAAAACAAACAGTGTAAACACAGTAGAAAACATGACTCCAGGCACTGAAAAAACTGGCCCGGAATCAGTCATCAATTACACTCTATCTGATGCAAAACAGAGACTCCCAGGGGAGAATCTGCAGAACATCAGATGGAAGATGCAGAACACAAACGTTATACACCCATGGGTGAAAACGTAACTATGGGGAAAATAACAGAAAACATTCTGTAACCAAGCAACTCTCCCAGGGAATTTTAGAAATGAAACTTCTCAAAAATATGCCAAAAGCATGGGAGAATTGCAAGGGGGGACTTTAGAAGGCTAGGGGAGAGGAAACACTGAATAAGCAGTGCAACAATTAGCAAGAATGACAACAAGAGGCGTTTGCCTCGAAAATAGGCAACTTAACATAATTTCAACAAAAAATTTTAAGTACAGCCCTGATTATTTTTTGCCACTTCTTTTTTCCTCTCCTCCTTCTATCCTCCTTAGAATCACATTTTCTCCAAGAATTACGTGTCTGGCATCCTTTAAACTGAGATTTACAAGCACAAAGATCAGTGAGATGTTGACTGATGAAGGGCCAAACAGAGAATGATATTTGGCGCCAATTTCGGGACGACTGCGTCACTGCGCATGCGCAGTAGAGTCGTACTATGGAGGTCCTTTAGGACATGATTTCTTTTTGTTTTGGATGCAAATTTTGGGGATTGGGGGGCAAAATTTGTGTTTGGCCCTGGTTTTTGTGGAGTTAGCACCAGCTAAGTCTGGGTCATTGGTACAGTATAAAAATATAGAAATTCTGGGCGGGGCAAAAATTCTTACCCCTCTCAGAACAAAGGCAAATACTGCCCGTCAAACTTCTCTTGAACAAACTTGAGTCTACACCTCAAATGGAAGCTGCATACCAAATATCAAGTCTCTGCTACGGCTGGTTCATGAGAAGATTTTTTAAAATTTTGTGCATTTTGGCCCCACCCCCCTCCACAATATGAGCAGAAACCCAATTTGAAGAAAACCCCAAATGCCCCTATATAACCGCTACCCATGTGTATTTTCATTGAACTGCAGCCAGTGGCTTGGGAGAAAATGACCCAAACACCACCTTTATGACGGATGACAGACGACGGATGACAGACGGCGGACAAAAAGTGATCAGAAAAGCTTGCCCTGACTTTCAGTCAGGTGAGCTAATAAAATACCAGGGGACCAATTTGATCAAACTTGAATCAGATACACCACACAATACTGCATACCAAGTATCAAAATATTCTGCTTGCCAGATCTGGAGAAGAAAATCTTTAAAGAAATTTCCTTGAATGCACAAAGTTCAAATTCAGGCTCCTACAGTGAGCCCAAATATGAAGCCAGGGGGCCGATTTGAACAAACTTAAATCAGATCTACTACCACAATGCTGCACTCCAAATATCAAAAGATTCTGCTTGATGGGGCTGGACAAAGAGATTTTTATAGAAATTTCCTTGAAATGCAATGAGTCTATATTCGGCCTCCTATAGTGAGCCCAAATTTAAGCCATGGGGTTCGATCTGAACAAACGTGAATCAGATCCACCCCAAAATACTGCATACCAAATATCAAACGATTCTGCTCACTGGATGTGGAGAAGAAGATTTTTAAAAAAATTTCCTTGAAATGCACTAACTTCATATTTGGGCTTCTATGGTGTGCCCAAATATAAATCTTGCAGGCCTATTTGAACAAAATTGAATCAGATACACCCCACAATGCTACATACTAAATATCAAAAGATTCTGCCTGCTGGATCTGGAGAAGAAGATTTTAAAAGAAATTTCCTTGAAATACACTAAGTACAAATTCGGGCTAATATAGTGAGCTCAAATATAAACACAGGGGGCTGATTTGAACAAACTTGAATCAGATCTACCCCACAAGGCTGCATACCAAATATCAAAAGATTCTGCCTGCTGGATCTGGAGAAGAAGATTTTTAAAGAAAATTCCTCATTTTGAACTAAGTTATCATTCGGGCTCCCACAGGGAGCCCAAATATGGACCTAGGGACATGGCTTGAACAAACTTGAATCTCACCCCCCTAAGGATGCTGCATACCAAATATCAAAACATTCTGAATGATAGATCTGAAGAAGAAGATTTTTAAAGAAAATTCCTCATTTTGAACTAAGTTACAATTCGGGCTACCACAGTGAGCCTAAATATGAACACATGGACTTGGCTTGAACAAACTTGAATCTCCCCCCCCCCCCTCCCAAGCATGCTGCCTACCCAATATCAAAAGATTCTGTCTGCTGGATCTTGAGAAGAAGATTTTTAAAGAAATTTGCCTGAAATGCACTAAGTTCAAATTTGGGCTCCTATACTGAGCCCAAATATGAACCCAGGGGCCGATTTGAACAAACTTGAATTAGATATACCCCACAATGTTGCATACCAAATATAAAAAGATTCTGCCTGCTGGATCTGGAGAAAAAGATTTTTTAAGAAATCCAGGGAGCCGATTTGAACAAACTTGAATCTGCCCCTTCCCCCCCCCCCCCCCCCCTCCCCCGCCAGAGATGATGTATACCAAATAGGAAAAAATTCTGCCTGGTGGATCTGAAGAAGATTTTTTTGAATTTTGGAAAGAAATTCATGGGTGCTATCAGAGTTATGCTCCTTGTGGTGCCCCCTGGGGGTGCGGCAAGTTTATTTGTACAAGTTTGAATAGACATATGATCGGGAACATGCACACCAAATTTGATTCAATTTGATCCATTAGTTTGGGAGGAGTAGTCGATGATGTAAAGTTCACAACGGACGACAGACGACAGACAACGACGGATGGCAAGTGATAAGTTAAGCTCCCTTCGGTGAGCTAAAAACTTTAACCAAAAACTTTAACCTGGAAGTTCAAAGTTAAATTGCCATGCAAAAAAGGGTTAAATATTTCCCAAAATAACATGAAACATAATGATAATGATACAATCAATAGTAATTAATATAAATTTAAAAGAAAAAAAACTTTAACCTTCACTAAAAAACATTAACCAAAAACTTTAAACAAAACTCTAAATGTTAACAGACAGACAGATGGCCAGACCCTATGGACGGACAGACAAAAGTCATGACTATAGCTCTGACTGTAAACAATCGGGCTAAAAATGTGTTGTTTTTTATTTGATTGCAACATTAAGTATCAAAACAGTACAAAATTTAACTTGATATATCCAGCTTAATATGTACATTTGGGGATTTCCCATGTCATAAATTGACGGCATGTTACTGTCCAGTCAGACAATGGGGATTTAAATTATTCGGCACATGACTGAAACCTGCAGTGTGATTAGCTCAATTCCTTTACTACAACCAATTACATCACCTAGTGGGAAATGAAATCGCTTACTACTGGATTGGACATCGCAGGCTTCAGGATATATTTATACTTGCACTGCCTCATATTACATGTGTAACTCCCTGACAGAACCTGCCTATTTATAATGTAACAGGCTTTTCTTGAAACACTGTTTGCAATAAAACTGCGCAAAAATAGATGCCATCATGTTTTGACAATGTCAGCACTCACAAATGTGACTGGAGAAGCAAAACAATACAGCTTATGAATATATAATCAGGATGCGCTGGTTGAATAACTGTAGTAACCCCTTAATGAAAATAAAACATCAATGGCGGCACTCACACAACTCTGTTTGCTGAATACTGATTAAACATACAATAACTGGGCTTCAGATGTTGATTATTTTCATGGGATTCATAAAAAATGCACAACCCAAACAACATTATGTATGGTTTCAAACACTTTTATTTGAATAATTTTCCTTCTTCCTTAGTCACTCAACTCGCTTCAAAGTTTGAACTCAACTTACTACATTTCTTGGGCCTACATGTAAATGCAATTGTAACACCATAAAACCCAGTAAAGTAGGGTACTGGGCTTACTGGTCAGAATGGGCCTACTGGTGGGTCAGTAAGGTAAAAAAACATTAACTCTTATTAAAGGAGTCGTCTGAAAGCAACCAACACATGGCATGTTCTGACAGGCGGTCAACCAGTAGAAAAAATAATAACTGGTAAAAACAAGAGGCCCCAAGGGGCCTTTAATCGCTCACATAAACAAAGTAGTTCAAAGAAGTATCTGGGATCAAAATTAGCTAGCCATGGCTAAGGCTTATCAACATTCATAGGAAAGAAGTCATGAAATTATTTATAACTCTGGTTCCATGTCAGATGATTATTATCATATGTCTTGCGGACTGGGTTCAATTCTACCAGCTGAAAACAGTACTACCAAACTTCCAAGGGGTTTTATTCCATTGCAGTTTGAGGGAAGAACACCGAGGAATGGATTTGAACAAACTTGAATCTGCCTATTTAAGGATATTGCATTTTGGAGTAAAAAAAGGTTTCCGCCTTATTGACCCCCAGAGGGTATAGGAGGGGTGGTGGATTCATACAGGTAAAACTGTTTTTGCATAATATCAAAAGATTTTTATTGGTGAAACCGAAGATGAATTTTTGAGAATATTCCTCATAATGCACTGAGTTAAAATTCGGGCTCCCATAGAGAGCCCAAATATGACCCCAGGGACTCGATTTGAACAAACTTGAATCTGACCTCCCTAGAGATGTTGTACACCAAATATGAAAGAATTCTGACTGATAGATCTGAAGAAGATTTTTAAAAAATACTCCTCGTATTGCACTAAGTTAAAATTTGGGCTCCCATAGGTAACCCAAATACTAATCCAGCGACTTGATTTTAACAAACTTGAATCTGATCCCCCCAGTGATGTTCTATACCGAATGTTAAAAAATTTATAGTAATTTATATATTTTTTATACTTACCAATGACCCAGACTTAGCTGGTGCTAACTCTAACAAAACCAGGGCCAAACACAAATTTTGCCCCCCAATCCCCAAAATTTGCATCCAAAACAAAAAGAAATCATGTCCTAAAGGACCTCCATACTACGCCTCTACTGCGCATGCGCAGTGACGCAGACGTCCCGAAATTGGCGCCAATTATCATTCTTACTGGCAGTGCCTGGTCAGCGCTATGTACTCAGCGGGGAGGCAAGAGTTCCCAACTCCAGGGAGGGCTATCCCCGTCTGGGTCATTGGTAAGTATAAAAAATATATAAATTACTATAAATTTTTTAACATTTTTATACTGTACCAATGACCCAGACTTAGCTGAATAGTAAACAGGCTGCAGGGCCTAGGACATAGAGAAAAATCCAATAAGCTCAACTATATAGTAAAGAGGTAACCCCTTAAGGAGAAAAGGAGTATTAGGCTTTACATGTATCTTTCTTATTTAATATTAAATTAGAAAGATACACTACCCTTAATAATTGAGCACAATAACATTCATGTTCTCTATTAACATCCAGTATATCCCTTATACTAATTATTTTTAAAGCAAGCCAATAAATAAAGTAGTCCAGAGAATTGAGACTCTTTATAGTCATTTAAAAGTGTCCGAGTATTGTATATTAAAGCCCGTTTGACACTTGACATATACAAATGCTTCACACCGAGCTACACTTTCAAAATAAGACATGAATGAATTTAACATTAATATTACACTTTAAAACCATCCCGGAAGCGACTCAGAAATACTGACTTGGAGGAGGCATTCCCTTGCTTTTCACTATAAAGCAGGTGACCTAAGGGAACACCTCCCCCCCCCCCTTCCCCTTGCCCTGGGTCAAATAGCCCAGAGCGAAGAGGGCAGCCGGACGGAGTCACTGCCGGAACAGAAAGCCTGCATAACTATAGTTGCAACTGTTTAGTGGACGACATTCTGAGCAACAGATAACGGACCTAAACAATGCAGGTCTCCAGAAATGGACTCAATATTTCTGAGATAAAAATTCGTAAATGTGGATGCCTGAGACCAATAAGCAGCCTTCATTAAATCTGTAATAGCAACACTATTAGCATAAGCCCAGGAAGTAGAAAGAGCTCTTACTTCATGAGCAGAAATCTTAAGCACAGACTGCTGAGAAGAAGATAAATCTTCATAAGCAGTACGGATAGTTAATTGAATCCATCTAGCAATAGAATGGACCGAAATGTCCTTTCTATTAGGCATCAAAGACAGAAAGAAACGTTTCCGTCACTTTCTGATAAACTGAGATCTCTGTTTATAGATACGTAACGCTCTAACAGGACAGAGTAAAGGCCTACGCCCGTCTGAAGACGGAAGAGCCTTAATAACAATAGGTTCCGGATATTTATTAGGAGCCTGATTCTTATCTAAAAAACCCACATTAGTAGTGAAGGTGATAGTGTTTCCAACACTACGATAATGAGAATCATCCACCGACAGTGCATGAAGCTCACTAACTCTTCTAGCAGAAGAGAAAGCTAAGAGAAAAGCTGTCTTATAAGATAAGAATTTGAAATCTACTGTCCCAAGAGGTTCAAATGGCTTTTCCTTCAATTTAAAAAGAACCCAAGCTAAATTCCACTTAGGAATTAATCTAAGAGTTCTGGGTCTATTTATCGAAAAGTTTCTAACCAACTTAGATAAAGAGACATTAGATCCAATTTGTAAACTATCATGATGTGCATAGGTATCAGATAACATAGATCTATAACCCTTTATAGTAACAGGCTGCAGTTTGATTTCGTCAAACAAGTATACTAGAAAGTTTGCAATGTCTGGTATAGAGGGATCGAATATATCTACAGAATGATCCCTACACCAACGATGAAAAACCTTCCACTTAGCCGCATAGTTTAGCGAAGAGGACGTCCTCCTACAGTTAGAAATCGCGTCCACTGCTCGTCCTGTAAAGTGTTTGTCATGCAAGAGGGACCGCACAACGGAAAAACGTGAAGGTTGAGACCTTGCGGGTTGTGATGGAGTTGGCGCGATTTCCCCTGCGAAAGAAGATCCTCCCGTGGAGGAAGCTTTCGCGGTAGGTCCCACAACAGACACCTGAGTAGATTTATCCACGGTCTCTGTGGCGACAGAGATGCTACCAACAGAATCTTGCATTGAGATTGTTTTATCTTTAGCAATACTTGTTGAATTAACGGCGCTGGAGGATACGCATATCCTATCATTCCGTCCCAAGGGATCGACAGAGCGTCTACTGCAAATGCTCTTGGATCCGGACACGGAGACACATACGTCTGCAACTGATTGTTGAGATGTGTCGCAAATAAGTCTATCATTGGCCGTTCCCATTGGTAGCAAATCTGATTGAATACTTGTTTGTTGAGAGTCCACTCCGACGGCAACAAGCGACCCTTTCGTAAAAGGGAGTCTGCTAGCACATTCAGACGACCCGGTATGTGACGGACCGAAAGAAGAACGTGATGTTCTAGCGCAAACAGAAGGATTCTTTCCGTTAGATTGAACAACGGAACTGAATGAGTGCCTCCCTGATTCCGTATATACGCCACTGCTGTCGTATTGTCGGATAGGATTTGGACATGAGCATTGTGAATAATGTCCATCCAGTGACGTAACGCAAGCCAAATTGACATCATTTCCTTGATGTTTATGTGCTTGCACAGGAATTGCGGATCCCAAAGACCCTGGCATCTCGAATCCGTTGGGATTAATGATGCACCCCAACCTGTTTGACTGGCATCCGTCATAATGGTAAAACTCGGATCCGGCAACTGCAGCGGAACTCCCTGAGTTAACCACTGAATGTTTGCCCAAGTCTGAATCTCTTGTTTCACTTGATCTGACAAGAGAACGTCTACATCGAGCGAATGAATTTTCACACTCCAATTCTGAGTGAAGAAAATTTGAAGAGGACGTGTGCGTAACCGCCCCATCGGAATGAGATCCGCGGCGGCTCCGCACAGACCTATCAGTCTCATAAATTCTCTCGCCGTGACTTTGTCTGTGTGCAGACAATAGCGTGCGTAACAACTGACTAATTTCGCTCTGGTTAACGGCAGACGAACGAGATTGTTGTGCGTCTCGAAGCTCATTCCCAGATGAGTGAATGACTTGGACGGCACCAGATCCGACTTCTCCTCGTTTACTATAAAACCGAGACGTCGGAGCAATAGAAGAAGATTCTGAACATCGTTCTGAAGCGTTAACTCGTTGCCGTACCTCTGAAGAATGTCGTCCAGGTAGGCCGATGTTACCGCAGACGAATGAGCTCAGAAATAGATCATTACCGAGTTCATTACCCGAGTGAAAGCCCAGGGTGCTAGATTCAATCCGAAGCACATCGCCCGGAATTGATACACCACTCCTAGGACTGCGAAGCGTAGGTACTTTCGGAATGTCGGATGTACCATGACGTAAAAGTACGCATCTTGAGATCTATGCTTGTTGCATAATCGTTCACCCCGAATACTCGCTCTGACCGATCGAATCGTCTCCATATAAAACTTCGGAGCGACGATCAGCTTGTTTATCCAGCTCAAATCTATGACTGGACGGAACGAGCCGTCTGGTTTCGGAACCAGAAACAGATGGCTGTAGAATCCCAGCGATTCCTGGTTTTCTACGACCTCTACCGCGTTCTTCATTAAAAGAGACTGCACCTCTGATAACAGAGCGTCTCTTATCTGCGGATTTGACGGAAGATGAGTCCACTTTGGACTTCGAGTTAATGGAGGCTTTCGTTTGAAGGATATCTTTAGACCTTCTGAAGTCACTCCTCTCACCCAAGGGTCGTCCGTAATCGACGCCCATTCTTGTGAAAAGCTCGACAACCTTCCGCCAACCGGTACGCGATAGAGGTTTAAGCCATCACCTCCTGGACCTGCGAGGCCTGCGGTAGAAGAAACCACGTCCTCCACGGCCCGCACCTCGCCCCATCGACCTCGGGGCGTCCGACCGATTGTCCCGGCCTGAAGGACATCCCGAACGAGAGTCGCTACCCTGACGGTCTCTCGAATAAGACCAAGAGGACGCACCGGAACCTCTATAGGAATCTCTCTTGGGCGCATTAGACCCAGAAGTGCCTGTCTTATTCGTGTCTGCTGCATCCGACTTCTTAGGAGCAGATTTGAACAACAGAGAATCCTTAGCTTTCTTTGTAATTTTATCATAAATAGCAGAAAGCTTGCCGTCAAAGAGAAGTTCTCCTGAGACCGAAGCGACTCTAAGAGAGTTCTTCACCTTAGTATCCACTAGTGTGGATGTAGCTAGGGCTGCGTCACGTCTAACCAACTCCAGATTTGCCACTGAAAGGGCGGAGTTACACGTGGAATAAGCTACTGCCCTTGAAAGAAGTCTTAAAGAGGATTGTATATCCTGAAACTCTTTCCCCTGAAGGCGCAGTGATAATGCCTTAGTAAGGTGATCTGCGTAAGATAAGGCATCTAAATTGGCTCTGTTAGACGCAATAGCTGTTTCCAACACCGCGGTTGGAATAGAAGCCGACGACGGTAATGATAGCTCTAAGTCTTCCGCCTCGTCGTCCATACGCAGAGTAACTCTCGGTATACCCTGTCCTGCCGTATCGAATTTATTCCTCGCATTAATGAAAGGCAGGTTGAGAGTATTAGCGGACAAGAAACCTGCTTTCCCCGTCCTGGAAGCAAGTTTAAATATAGCGTCGTTCAATAATTCAAATGTTCTTGCAACATTATTGGACTGCGACGGAAACTCGGGAGCGATGTCCCGGAACCGCTCAAAAAATTCAGAGTCCAATGACGCTATAATTCTCTTGTCCGGAACCGCAGCAGTCTGGCCCGACGGAACAACTTGAGGGAGAAAGTGCCGGATGAAGTCCACGGCAGCTTTATGTTGTTCCGAAAGGGATAGCTCCAAGTCATCCGTATCCCTTTCACCATCCGGTCAGACCTCATGATGTTCCCGGTCGTCCGCCCCCGATGCTTCGGCGGAGCGTACCGACCCAGCGCCGTCGGATAATTCTCGATCCGACACCGTTTCTGTCGGCTGCTGGGATGCTGCGATAAGCTGTGCTATCTGCACAAGAATGTCCGGCGTCGAGACCTGCGGAGGCGCAGTCTTTCGCTGCTTCGCCGAGGGCAGCTCCGCATCAGATGGCTCCCGCATACTTTTCCTATGCGAACGTCCGGAGTCCATCGGTCTCGAATCCCTGGCTGCCGGATGGTGTGACCTGGTCGCCGAAGAATCCTTGATCGGCGAAGCTGGTAATATATCGGCGGTCACGCAGCCAAGGTGCGGTCGTGTGCGCTGACGAGAAGAGGAAGCCTTAACAGTCTCCGCGGACTGCTTATAAAACGGAGCGCCCCGAGCGACGGACGTATGCTCCGCTAAAGACACATTTTGTACCACAACATCTGGTCCCAGATGTTGTTGTACGAGAGAGGGGCCTCTCTCGCTCGCGGCCCAGCTGGACCTGGACGAGCTAGGAACCGGACTCAAAGGCTTCCTCCGTTCTCGCTTACTATCCGTCGTCACTGGGTGTGCATCTATTATGTTTACAGTGCTCGCATCACCCAAAATTTCCTCCTGGACCGCATCGGACGAACCCGGCTGCCGAACCATTCGGTGAATGGACGCTACACCGGGCGAGCTAGCGGACGACATTTGTCTAATCTCCATGAGCACTTTGCCGCTAGCTCTGAATTCATTTGTGACGACGGACGCACACTTGTAGAAGATAACATGGAAACATCACCCTGTTCTGGTTCCTCTGAAATAGAAACTGAGAGAGTAGAGTGACCTTGCAGAGAAAGAGCCCTTTCTCCAGAAACAACATATCGTGACACACGTTTCCAATGTTTCTCATCCCAATATTCACATATAGGACAGGGATTAATGCGAGAACACTGACTACAATTAATACAATGATCATGAAAGTCAGAGGAAGATTTCTTCCTATTACAATTTGAACAATGTCCCTTCATTGTGAAAGAACAACAATAAGTCCTAGTTACTCGCAAAAAACCCTGACACAAAGATACATAATAATATGATCCATTAATAAATGAAAAAACAATTGCAAATCAAAATAATTTTGAAAAAATATTTTTTCAGCGAAGCCCAAGTTGCTGAAAAGTAACGTTGAGCCCCGATGGATCCGATGGCAAAGTGTGGTCAAAAATTTTAAAATTATATTAAATAATTAATGAGACACTTACGGATAATATAAATGTATCTTATAGTGAGATAAACTACACCAAAGGCAAACAGCCCCCCTCAAAAAAGGCTGTTGCCAATGTAAACAAACAGTGTAAAAACACCAGAAAACATGACTCCAGGCACTGAAAAAACTGGCCCAGAATCAGTCATCAAATCACACTCTATCTGATGCAAAACAGAGACTCCCAGGGGAGAATCTGCAGAACATCAGATGGAAGATGCAGAACACAAACGTTATACACCCATGGGTGAAAACGTAACTATGGGGAAAATAACAGAAAACATTCTGTAACCAAGCAACTCTCCCAGGAAATTTTAGAAATGAAATTTCTCAAAAATATGCCAAAAGCATGGGAGAATTGCAAGGGGGGACTTTAGAAGGCTAGGGGAGAGGAAACACTGAATAAGCAGTGCAACATTTAGCAAGAATGACAACAAGAGGCCCATGCCTCGAAAATAGGCAACTTAACATAATTTTCATCAAAAAATTTTAAGTACAGCCCTGATTATTTTTTGTCACTTCTTTTTCCTCTCCTCCTTCTATCCTCCTTAGAATCACATTTTCTCCAAAAATTACGTGTCTGGCATCCTTTAAACTGAGATTTACAAGCACAAAGATCAGTGAGATGTTGACTGATGAAGGGACAAACAGAGAATGATAATTGGCGCCAATTTCGGGACGTCTGCGTCACTGCGCATGCGCAGTAGAGGCGTAGTATGGAGGTCCTTTAGGACATGATTTCTTTTTGTTTTGGATGCAAATTTTGGGGATTGGGGGGCAAAATTTGTGTTTGGCCCTGGTTTTGTTAGAGTTAGCACCAGCTAAATCTGGGTCATTGGTACAGTATAAAAATATGAAGGAATTCTAGCTGTTGGATCTGAAGAAGATTTTTAAAGAATAGTCTTCATATTGCACTAAGTTCAAATTCAGGCTCCTACGAGGAGCCCAAATATGACCCCAAGAACTCGATTTGAACGAACTTGAATCTGTCCTCCAATGAGATGTTGTGTTTACAAATAGGAAAGAATTCTGAATGATGGATCTGAAGAAGAAGATTTTTAAAGAATAATCCTCATATTGCACTAAGTTAAAATTTGGGCTCCCACTCGATTTGAACAAACTTGAATCTGACCCCCCCCCCTAGAGATGTTGTATACCAAATATCAAAGAATTCTGCCTGGTGGATCTGAAGAAGACGATTATTAAAGAATAATCCTCATATTGCACTAAGTTAAAATTCGGGCTCCCATAGGGAGCCCAAATACCAACCCAGGGAATCGATTTGAACAATAATAATAATCCTCATCTTGCTCTAAGCTAAAATTCGGGCTCCCATAGGGAGCCCATATATCAACACAGGGACTCGATTTGAACAAACTTGAATCTGACCGTCCTAGAGATGTTGTATACCAAATATGAAAGAATTCTGCCTGGTGGATCTGAAGAAGAAGATTTTAAAGAATAATCCTCATATTGCACCAAGTTAAAATTCAGGCTCCCATAGGAAGCCCAAATATGAACCCAAGGTCTCGATTTGAACAAACTTGAATCTGACACCCCTAGAGATGTTGTATACCAAATATGAAAGAATTCTGCCTGGTGGATCTGAAGAAGAAGATTTTTAAGAATAATCCTCATATTGCACTAAGTTAAAATTCGGGCTCCCATAGGGAGCCCACATATGAACCCAGGGATTCGATTTGAACAAACTTGAATCTGACACCCCCCCCCCCCCCCCCCCCCCTCCCCCTAGAGATGTTGTAAACCAAATATGAAAGAATTCTGCCTGGTGGATCTGAAGAAGAAGATTTTTAAAGAATAATCCTCATATTGGACCAAGTTAAAATTCAGGCTCCCATAGGAAGCCCACATATGAACCCAGGGACTCGATTTAAACAAACCTGAATCTGATCCCTCTAGAGATGTTGTATACCAAATATGAAAGAATTCTGCCTGGTAGATCTGAAGAAGAAGATTTTTAAGGAATAATCCTCATACTGCACTAAGTTAAAATTCGGGCTCCCATTGGGAGCCCAAATATGAACCCAGGGACTCGACTTGAACAAACTTGAATCTGCACCCCCCCCCCCCCCCCCCCCCCTAGGTTTGAACAAACTTAGATCTGACCTCCCTAAGGATGCTGTATACCAAATATCAGAAGATTCTGACTGGTGCATCTGACGAAGATTTTAAAGATTATTCCTCATGTTGCACTATGTTAAAATTTTGGTGCCCAGAGGGAGCCCAAATATTAAATGAGGGACTTGTTTTGAACACACTTGAATCTGCCGCCCATAAGGATGCTGTATACCAAATATCAAAAGATTCTGACTGGTGAATCTGAAGAAGATTTTCAAAGATTATTGCTCATATTGCACTAAGTTAAAATTTGGGCTCCCTTAGCGAGCCCAATTATTAACCGATGGACTTGAGTTGAACAAACTGAATCCAACCCTTGTAAGGATTCCGTATGCCATATATTAAATGATTCTGACTGGAGTTTCTGGAGAAGAGAAGGTTTAAAGATTATTCCTCATATTGGACTCAGTTAAAATTTGGGCTCCAATAAGGAACCCAAATATACACCCAAAGACCTGATTTGAACAAACTTAGATCTGACTTCCCTAAGGATGTTGTATACCAAATATCAAAAGATTCTGACTGGTGGATCTGAAGAAGAAGACTTTTAAAGATTATCCCCATACTGCACTAAGTTAAATTTCAAGCTTCCATAGGAAACCCAATTATTAACCGAGGGACTTGATTTGAACAACCTTGAATATGACCCTCATAACAAGAGCAATGCTAACGCATGTGCTGATGCCCCCGAAGGTAACAAAGTCGGACTTGCATGTAAATAAATAACTTCTGAATGTTTGAAGAGAATTGGTTCATCCAAACAACTTTGAATGAATTAAAAAACACTATGATTCTTGTATCATCTATATTTATATGAATGTATCGATATGTAGTAAGTTAAAATGACATGCAAACCTGCCCTGCAAACACTGGGCAGCACAGAAATAGTGGACAAGAAAAAATTGGGCAGCACTTCCCCTATAAGACATTGGCCAGTAAGAATAAAGTTGAAATTGGCATCAAAATTTATATGGTTATATCGATATGTAGTAGGTTAAAATGACATGCAACCTCCCCACCAAGCACCAGGCAGCACAGAAATAGTGGACTAAAAAACATTGGGCAGCACTTCCAACATAGGCACTGGCCAGTAAGAATAAAGCTGAAATTGGCATCCATATTTATATGGTTATATTGATATGTAGTTTAAAATGACATGCAACTTCCCCTGCAAGCACTGGGTAGCACAGAAATAGTGAACTAAACAGAAATCGGGCAGCACTTCCACTATAGGCACTGGACAGTAAGAATAAAGCTGAAATTGGGAAATTTGTGATTTTTTATTCAAAAAGAGACATAACTCTTGCAAGAATGGTCGGAGTGAACCTCCAAATCGAACTTGACCTGTATTTTGACATTAGTAATAAGCAAATAAAAATTGAAATCGATTGGTGAGGTGATACAATTTTAAATAGTCTGAACCAAAATTACTATAATTCTTGTGTCATCCATATTTATATGGATATATTGATATGTAGAGGTTAAAATGTCATGCAACCTCCCCTACAAGCACTGGGCCACAGAAAAATAATGAACTAAAAAAAAAATTGGGCAGCAGTTTGCCCTATAGGCTATGGTACAATTTATCTTAGTCAGAAACAGAGGCCATAAACAAACAGGGGCCATAACTCTACCAAACATGAATGGACGATACGTTAGGTATGAGGGCATCCATTCCCCCAAGCTGCCCTATCACCACACCAAAGAACATTAAAATCCGACAAATGATGCTCAAGTTATAATACAAAATGTTCGTACAGATGGACGGACGGACATCCAGATGGACGGCCGGATACCTTCACTACCGTATATACCCCCTCAAAAATTTCTCGGGGGCATAACAATGATGTATACCAAACATCAAAAGATTCTGACTGGCGGTTCTGAAGATTTTTAAACATTATTCCCCATATTTCCCCAAATTAAAATTCAGGCTCCAGTTTCTATTATTATTTATTATTAATTTCTATTCTTAGCTCCTGGGGTTTTCCACGGGGACACAGAAAAATTTGTTTTGCATGAATCAAGTACTTATCACCCAATAATACCACATACCAAATTTGGTTCAAATCTGACCAACGGGTCAGAAAATAGAAATTTTGGGTGGGGCCAAAAATCTTACCCCTCCCATTACAAAGGCAAATATTGTTCCGTGAAATTAGATTGAGTCATTGTACCCACTGGTTCATGAGGAGCTTTTTTTTTTAAATTTTGGAGCAATTTCCCTCACCCCATCCCTTTGGAATTGGGCATGTTGATTTGAACGAAAACAAAATGTGATGTCAGAACAAGCAATCACCTTAAATTTAACTGAAATTGGTTCAGCAGTTTAGAAATGTGGCTTTGACATTATGGTATGAACAAATATCCTATGGAGAGAAGCCCTTTTGAAAAAAAGATCTACAAAAATGACAAAAGTGGACAATAGCCCAACATTATTTTTTAGTATGTGTATTCAGTTATTCTTATAGAACAGTTTCCAAAGTAATTCCATATGTCAATAAATACATTTAATTTTTAACACCATACTAGATGATTTATTTTCAGCTTCTCAGTAAGGTAAAGTCTATATTTAGAAAATGTCAAATGTACCATTGGAGAAGAGTAAGATTTTTAGGTACCCTGTGTCCATTCACATAGTACAGGTTTTTATCTACCCGAAGCCAGTCGTATACCATCAGACTGAAGGCCAAATGGGATATGACCAACTGCGTACAGGTTTTTACCCACCCAAGTTTTTACCGCATTAAAAAAACTATTGAACAGTACAGGCCAAATGGGATATAGCTGATTGAGGGTAGGTAAAATACCTGTACTACGTGAATAGACAGACATGGGGCAATATTTCCTGAATGACCACGCCTATGTGATATGGGAAATTTCTATATGGTTTGGTGGAAATACCTACCACTGTTCACCATATATCGCAATAAAATGAATATAAATTGTGTCCAAGAAAACCACCTCGATTTTGAAAGCGGGTAAAGTGAAAACGGGTTATTTGCTTAACAACTTTTGACATTTATAAAGAAAGTGTCAATGACACTGCAGCTCAACTTGTCAAGACATGTACATGTATAGTATGTGACACAGAAATGACAAACATCTAGGTAATGACCTGATAACAAAGGTACATATAAAGTATTGTAACAGTCTGTACATAAATACTGACCATAGCCTGTAACAAATGTATAGGTAAAGTATTGTAAAGGTGGGTGACAGTCAGATGCTAAACTAGAAAAGAAATCTTCCGAGTCCCAGAGTGGGTCTGACTGAACCCCAAAATATTTGTTCTCATAAGTGATAACAAAGGCACCCCAAAACACACTCTTTCCTGTCCCAAGGTGAAAACAAAGGTACCCAAGAAAGAAGTTTCGTGAAGATCAGTTCATAAATACGAGCTGTATAGAAGTTGTGTACAAAAAACTGATTAGACCTAATTTCGGTACAAAATGGCCACTGGCAGCCATCTTGAATTTTGGACCGCACTCAGAAACACTCGTTCTCGTCCCAAGGTGATAACAGCGGTACCCAAGAAGTTTCGTGAAGATCGGTTGATAAATACAGCCTCTAGCACGAGCCGTATTGACATCTGTACTTACTGTGTGTAAGTCGCATTGAAAAAATCAAAGTTCATCTAATTTGCATAATTTCTACACGAGAAAAAAACCCATATTATATGTGATGTATCCCATGGTACTAAACATTCACACAAAAAATTTTTCAAATCAGCGCTTTCATATGGAAGTTCTGTGCAAAAATCTGATTGCACCTAATTTTGTACAAAATGGCTGCCATCGGCCATCTTGAATTTCGGACCGCACCCAAAAAGACTCGTTCTCATCCCACAGTGATACCAAAAGTACCCAAGAAGTTTCGTAAAGATCGGTTCATCGGAAGGTCGTCCAGGACATAGTTTCGTTCAAAAAGTCACTGAAAACCCATCTGTTTAAATTAGCCTATCCCGCCATAATATCTAGTTAGTTACATCTTCATATTAGATGTCATGTACTTATTGTAAAGCCTGTGAGCACGTTCAGTGGAGACTCGGCTTAAAACCATATTATCATTATTATTATTATATTATTATTATAAATGCGGCCTCTAGCCTGAGCCGTATTGGCATTTGCACTGACAGTGCTGAAAGTAACACTAAATAAATCAAAGTTAGTTTAATTTGCATAATTTAAGCACGAGAAAAAAACCTGTATGATATGTAATGTATCTCATGGTACTAAACATTCATACAAAAAATTATTAAAATCAGAGCTTTCATATGGAAGTTCTGTACAAAAAACAGATTTCTGCATCGTCGGTACAAAATGGCGGCTGGCAGCCACCTTGAACTTCGGACCGCACCCAAAAACACTTGTTCTCGTTCCACGGTCATAACAAAGCTACCCAAGAAGTTTCGTAAAGATCGGTTCATAAATACGGCCTCCAGCCCGAGCCGTATCCAATTGTTGACGTGCGGACAGACGGAAGACGGACCATGGCAAAAGCTCAAATTTGGCTTCGCCAAAGTTGAGCTAAAAATGCAATTAAAGGGATTATTCAAATTTTTGTAAATTTTCTCTATTTTGCTAGATATCGATTTGATTAATCCATCCCACCTTGTTTGACAAGCTCTGAGCTCTGTCAAACAAGATATGAGTGATTAAATGGTTAGAACATACATGTACATGTATTTTCTAAATTTCTAAGAGGAGAAAACATTGGCAAATGGGTCATAAAACCATTTTCTGAAATTACTTAATGCCATTTTTCATCACATTGAGAAGTTACATATTGTTTAGAATAGTTCTGGTTTTGCGACCGATTCTAATTTCCATGCCCGACCCTAATCCTTTTTTCAGCACTTAACAAAAATGGTACCTCCATTTAAACTGAACTGGAAGATTTGTATGGACTAGACTTCAAATACTAGTGCACCTCGAAAATAGGACATACGTTTGAACAGTTCACGTAACCCAAATAGCAGACAACAAAAATGTATCACATAATGGTGACTGAATTGAGATACATATGGCCCCCACAAAGTAGATCTTCTGTTTCTCAGGCCATTTTTTGTAAAATTGCATGCGGGCAGGCAGTTTTTTATTTTACCATGGGTGGTGGTATATTTCGTCCCTTGAATGCAAGAAGGCTTTGCAATGCTTTAGCCTTGTTGCACACCAGGGACAAATTTATCAATTTCATTAACTTGGGTAAAATATCAGATATTAATCATTTTATTTTTATTTTTTTAAATTTGCATTGGTAATAAAGAGTGCATGCAGCAGCCAAACTGACCATGTGGGAGGGTCTGAGAAACAGATTCTTAACTTTCTTATTCTTAGGCCTATTGTATCATGAGGAAGGTAGCCCTAGGCATTGCGAGTGATATTGCATATGATACCAGGTACAGCCGATATATAGTAATATCACCAGCATTTTAAGTTACCTGTTGAGTTGATTCTTGTAAAGATGATAAGAGGTCATTCAGATGATATCTTTGTTGGTGTGCAGAGTCTATAATCTCTATAAGGTTCTGTATTAACTTGTCAGTCATTTTCTCTCACCATCTATAAAGAAAATGTTAAAAAATTTATAGTAATTTATATATTTTTTATACTTACCAATGACCCAGACATAGCTGGTGCGAACTCTTAAAATATAGGGCCAAACACAAATTTTGCCCCCCAATCCCCAAAATTTGCATCTAAAACCAAAGAAAACATGTCCTGAATGGCCCGCCACACTTCACCTCTACTGCGCATGTGCAGTGTCAAGGACGTTCCGAAATTGGCGCCATTTATCATTCTTATAAAGAGTGCCTGGTAAGCGCTATGTACTCAGCGGGGAGGTATGAGTTCCCAACTCCTGGGAGGGCCATCCCCGTCTGGGTCATTGGTAAGTATAAAAAATATATAAATTACTATAAATTTTTTAACATTTTTATACTGTACCAATGACCCAGACATAGCTGAATAGTAAAAAGGCTGGAGGGCCTAGGACATAGAGCAAGTTGGAATACGCTCAATTATATAAAATAGAGTCATCCCCTGTAGGGAAAAGAAGTAATAGGCCTTACATGTATCTTTCTTATTTATGATAAATTAGAAAGATACAACACCTTCCAAAATTGAGCATCATACATCCATGTACTCTATTAATATCTAGTATAATCCTTATACTAATAATTTTTAAAGTAAGCCAATAAATAAAGTAAGTCTAGAGAATAGAGACTCTTTATACTCCTTAAAAGTGTCTGAGGATTGTATAATAACGTCCGTTTGACACGTGCTATATTCAAAAGCTATACTTTAAAAACTAAGACCTGAATGAATTTTATAAACTTAAACTTCTCACTAACAACCATCCCAATAACAGCTCAGAATTACTAACTCCGGAGGAGGTATCCCCTTGTTTTCATAGTAAAAACAGGTGACCCAAGGGAACACCCTTCCCCCCCCCCCCCTTTTTCTTGCCCTGGGTCAAATAGCCCAGAGCGAAGAGGGCAGCCGAACGGAGACACTGCCGAAACAGACAGCCTACCTAGCTATAGTAGCAACTGTTAAGTGAATGACATTCTGAGCAGTAGATAATAGACCTAACAATAGAGGCCTCCAGAAATGGACTCGATATTTCTGAGATAAAATTCATGAATGGATGGCTGAGCGCAATGAGCAGCCTTCAAAAATCTATAATAGCAACACTATTAATGTAAGCCCAAGAAGTAGAAGAACTCTTACTTCATGAGCCGAAATCTTAAGCACAACTGCTAAGCCAATGATATACCATAAGCAGTACGCTAGTTAATAGAATCCATTAACAATAAAATGGAGCGTAACGTCCTTCTACTAGACATCAAAGACAGAAGAAGCTTACGCCCTTGTAATAAACAGATATCTGTTTATAAATACATAAACTGTACCCGGAAAGAGTAAAGGCCTATGCCCATACGAAGACGGAAGGACCTTAAAATAATAGGTTCCGGATAATAGGAGCCTAACTCTTATGCAACAATCCAACCTAAATAGTAACGGAAGTATTGATTCCGAAACTATGAAAGTGAAAATCATCCATCGATAGTGCATGAAACTCACTGACTCTACAGTAAAAGAGAAACCAACAGAATTACTGTCTAAAAGGTCAGAATTTGAAAACTACTGTTTCCAGAGGCTCAAATGATTACTTAGCTAAATAAGAACCGAAGTTAAAATCCGTATAGGAATTTAATCTAAAGATTCTAAGTCTATTTATCAAAAAGTTACTAACTGACTTAGATAAAGAGACAAAAGACTCAATTGTAAACTATCGTAGAGTGCATAGGTATGAGGTAACATAAACCTATAACCTAAATAACAACAGGCTGCAGTAGATCTTGTGAAACAAGTATACTAAAAAATAGCAATGAGTAGTATGGAGGGATCAACCATATGAACATAATGATCCCTACACCACAACGGAAGAGCCTCCACTTTAGTCGCATAGAATAGCGAAGAAGAGGATCTCCTATAGTAAGAAATCGCGTCCAAAGCTCGTCCAGTACAGTGCTTACAATGCAATACGGACCACACAACGGAATACATGAAGGTTGCGACCTTGCTGGTTGTGATAAAGATGACACGATTTACCCAGTGAAAAAAGATCCTCACATAGAGGAAGATTTCACGTTAAGATCCACAGTAGACAAGAGAGTAAATTACTCATGATCTCTGTGAAGATAGAGATGCTATCAACAGAAATGTATTGTGGTTGTTTATCTTAGCAATACCTGCTAAAACAACAGCGCCGGAGGATACGCGTATCCTATCATTCCATCCTATAGATCAATAGAGCGTTAACAGTATTAGCTCAGAGATCTGGACAAGCCAACACATACGTCTGCAATTTATTAGCAAGCTGTGTCATAAATAAAACATCATTGGGCGCTCCCATAGATAGCAAATCTGAATGAATACTTGTTTGTTGCGAGTCCATTCTGACAGCAACAAGCGACCCGTAAGAGAACGGGAGTGCGATAAAACAATCAGACGACCCAGAATATGACGGACCAAAACTGAACTTGGTGTACTATAACCAACAGACGGATTCTTTCCATTAAATTGAATAACGGAAACGAAAGAGTGCCTCTCTGGTTCCGGAGATACGCCACTACTGTCGAATTAAAGGACAGGAATTTGGGCATGCGTTTCTGAATAATGTTCATGCAATGACATAAAGCAAGCCTAAAAAACATTATTCCGCGGAAGTTAAACTGATAGCTAAAAGACTGCGGAACCCAAAGACCCTGGCACTTCGAATCCGTAGGGATCAGTATATATCCCAATCTGTTTGACTGGCAACCGTCATAACAGCCACACTCGGGTCCGGCAACTGCGGCGGCACTCTCTGAGTCAACCACCGAATGTTTGCCCCAGTCTGAATCTCTTGTAACACTAGATAGACAAGAGAATGTATAAATCAAGCAATTCATGGATTGCCGGAAAGTTGCCGTCGAAGAGAAGCTCCTCCGAGAACGAAGCGACTCTGAGAGAGTTCTTAACCTACTATCCACGCGTGGATGTAGCTAGGGCTGCATCACGTCTAACCAACTCCAATCAGCCACTGAAGGGCGGAGTTATACGTGAACAAACTACTGCCCTCAAAAGAAATTACATTGAGAATAATATCCCGTAAATCTTTTCTTGAAGACGTAATGATAACGCCTCAGTAAGGCGGATTACGTATAATAAAGCGTCTAAGTTAAGTCTACTATACATAATGTCGTTCCCAACATTGAAATTGGAAAAGACATAAACGGCGAAAAAGAATATATATGCAGTCTTTAATCACACCGTCTAGACGCGTATGAACTCTCGGTATGCCCTGCTCTGCCAAAATAAACTATATGTAAAAAAGATAAAATGGCAGAAATGAGCCACGCGGACAAGAAACTAAACTATCATGCTTAGTAGCAGGCTTGTATATATATATAAATATATAGCGTCGAAAAATAAAACACATGTTGTAATGACAATATTGGACTGCGTCAGTAAGTCAGGGACAAAGTCCCTGTACCGATCGAAAAATCCGAGTCCAATGACGCTATAAGTCTCTTATCCAAGATCGCAGCAATGAAGTCCGAAAAATAATCACTGGAAGAAATGCCAGAAGATATGAAAGGCATCTTCCGATACTACTAAAGGGAAAACTCGAAATCTTTCGAATCCCTTTCGCCATCCTGTCGGACCCTATAAAGCGTTCGGTCGTCCGTAGCTTGATGCAACCGCGGACCGCACCGACCCAGCGCCGTCGGATAATTCCTGATTCGACCAAGAAACTGTCAATTGCTGGGATGCTGCGAAACAACTGTGCTAACTCGGATAGCACGTCCGTCACTGAGGCCTGAGGAGCAGCGGTCTTACGATGCATTGCCGCAGGAAGCTCCGAGATCGTTACCCCGTGCATACTTCCAATATGCGAGCGAACGGAGTGTATAGGCCTCGTGTCCCTTGGCTACCGGATGGCGTGACCTATTCGCTGTGGAATCACTGAATGCCGAAACTGATCGGATACTCGAGGTCACGTAGCCAATGTGCGGTCGTGTGCCCTGCTGTGAGGATGAGGAAGCATTAAAGACAGTCTCTCGGACTGTCAATATAACGGAGCGTCCCGAGCAACGGACATATGCTCCGAATGTAAAATATCTGAACCACAACATGCGGTCCCCTATGTTGTTGGCTTCCTCCGATCTGTCCTCAATCTGCCGTCACTGGGTGAGTACTAAAGTAATTAAAGTGCTCGCATCACCCAAATCTCCTTCCTAGACCGCAACGGACGAACCCGGCAGCCGAACCATTCGATGAATGTACGCTACACCGGGTGAGCTAGCGAATGTCACTCCGTAAGCGATAGACATATTCCATGAGCACTTATTGCCGCTAACTCTTCATTAACTATGACGACAGAGGCACACTTTTGAAAGACATCTCCATAATTCTTCGAACAAGAAACCAGAAATGCTTGGATAGCAAGCATAAAATAATAATATATATAGCATCGTTCAATAATTCGAAAGTTTGTGTGACATTATTGGACTATGTCGGAACTGAGGGACGATGTCCCTGAACCGAACCAAAAATTTCTAAGTCCACCGACGCTATCGGTTTCTTTTCCGGCATCGCAGCATATTTTGTTCCGAAAGGGAAAGCTTGAAATCCTCCGAATCTCTTTCGGTATCCCGTCGGACCGTATGAAACTTTCGGACGTCCGTACCCGCTTCCGCGGAGCGTCCCGACCCAGCATCTTCGGATAAAATATATGCGACAGATTCAGTTGATGCTGGGATGCTGCGATAAACTGTGCTATTAAGGAAAGCACGTCCGTTCCCGAGGCCTGTGCAGTAGCGGACTTACGATGCATTGCCGCTGGAAGCTCCGTGTACGTTGACTCCCGCACACTTCCTATGCGAACGTCCGGAGTCTGCAGGCCTCGAGTCCCCGGCTACCGACCCAGCGCTGTCGGATAATTCTCGATCCGACACCGTTTCTGTCGGCTGCTGGGATGCTGCGATAAGCTGTGCTATGTGCACAAGAATGTCCGGCGTCGAGACCTGCGGAGGCGCAGTCTATCGCTGCTTCGCCGAGGGCAGCTCCGCATCAGATGGCTCCCGCATACTTCCTATGCGAACGTCCGGAGTCCATCGGTCTCGAATCCCTGGCTGCCGGATGGTGTGACCTGGTCGCCGAAGAATCCTTGATCGGCGAAGCTGGTAATATATCGGCGGTCACGCAGCCAAGGTGCGGTCGTGTGCGCTGACGAGAAGAGGAAGCCTTAGCAGTCTCAGCGGACTGCCTATACAACGGAGCGTCCCGAGCGACGGACGTATGCTCCGCTAGCGACACATTTGTACCACAACATCTGGGGCCAGATGTTGTTGAACGAGGGAGGGGCCTCTCTCGCTTGCCGTCCGGATGGACCGGAACGAGCTATGAACCGGACTAAAAGGCTTCCTCCGTTCTCCCTCCGATCCGCCGTCACTGGGTGTGCATTAAGTTAATTTTATAGTGCTCGCATCACCCCAAAATTCCTTCTAGACCGCAACGGACGAACCCGGCTGCCGAACCATTCGGTGAATGGACGCTACACCGGGCGAGCTAGCGGACGTCAAAGGCCGTCGAACCTACTAGGGTCCTCTTAGGCAATTGGCGTATTACATGAGCACTTTTCCGCTAGCCCTTCATTAATTGTGATGACGGAGGCACACTGTTGGAAGACATCACAGATACATCACCCTAATCTTGATCGTCTGAAATAGAAATTGATAAAGTAGAGTGACCCTGCGGGGAAAAGACCGGAGTGTCCAAATCCCCAACAACATACCGTGACATACGCTTCCCATATTGTCATCGAAATCATACGATACAGAACAGGAGTTAATGCGAGTACACTGACCACATATAGAATGATAATAAGGTCAGAGGAAGACTTCCTCTTAAAACAATTGATCAATATCCTTTCAATGTGAAAAGAAAACAAGTCCTGGTACTCGCACTAACCCCTGGCAAAATACATAATAATAATATGATCCATTAATATAGAAAAAATAATTGAAATCAAAATATTTTGAAAAAATATTTTTTCAGAACAGCCCAAGTTTCTGAAAAGTAACGTTGAGCCCAAATGGATCCCAAGCCTAAGTGTGGAAAAAAATTTTAAAAATATTTTAAACAATTTATTCAACACTTACGAACAATAATAATGTATCTAGTTATGATTAAAATAACATAAAGATATTATTATTTAGAAATCCCCCCCTCACACAGAGGGCTGTTGTAAATGTAAACAATGAGTGTAAAAACACTAAAATAAGACTCCAGGCACCCAGGCCCGAAATCAGTTACCAAAAATACACCATCTGATGCAAAACAGAGACTTCCAGGGAAGAAACTGCAGAACATCAGATGGTAGATGCAGAACACAACGCCTAACCACCCGTAGGTGAAGACGTAAACATGGGGAAAGAACAGAATTCATTCTGTTATTCAGCTAAAACTCCCAAGAAATTTTAGTAATAATGATTACATAAACTATGCCAAAAGCATGGGAGAATAGCAAGGGGGAACTTAAAGGACAGGGAGAGAGGAAAAACACTTGAAAAAACAGTGTAACTAAATAATCAGAATGACAACAAAATGGCTGCTGCCTTGAAAATAGGTAACTTAACATAATTTCATTAAAAAATTTTAAGTTACAGCCCTGATAATATTCTGTCACACATTCTTTTCCTCTCCTCCTTTTCTATCCTCCTTAGAATCACCATTTCACTAATATTTATGTGTCTGGCATCATTTAAACTGAGATTTAAAAGCACAAAGATCAGTCAGATGTTAACTGATGAAGGGCCAAACTTAGAATGATAAATGGCGCCAATTTCGGAACGTCCTTGACACTGCGCATGCGCAGTAGGGGCGAAGTGTGGAAGGCCTTTCAGGACATGTTTTCTTTAGTTTTAGATGCAAATTTTGGGGATTGGGGGGCAAAATTTGTGTTTGGCCCTATATTTTAAGAGTTAGCACCAGCTATGTCTGGGTCATTGGTACAGTATAAAAATATAGGTAACTTAACATAATTTCATTAAAAAAATTTAAGTTACAGCCCTGATAATTTTCTGTCACACATTTTTCCTCTCCTCCTTCTATATCCTCCTCAGAATCACCATTTCACTAATATTTATGTGTCTGGCATCATTTAAACTGAGATTTACAAGCACAAAGATCAGTCAGATGTTAACTGATGAAGGGCCAAACTAAGAATGATTAATGGCGCCAATTTCCGAACGTCCTTGACACTGCGCATGCGCAGTAGAGGTGAAGTGTGGAGGGCCATTCAGGACATGTTTTCTTTGGTTTTAGATGCAAATTTTGGGGGTTGGGGGGCAAAATTTGTGTTTGGCCCTATATTTTAAAAGTTAGCACCAGCTATGTCTGGGTCATTGGTACAGTATAAAAATAATGACTTACTTTCATATGCCCTAGGAGGACAGGAAAACTCCACTCATCCAATCACTATAATTGTGTGGATTTTGATGCAGTAGAGGGGTAGTACCATATTCAGTCATCCAACCAGATAAAAGGTCTACTTGGGGATACACAGGGGCTGAAATTCAGCCCCTTTTCCAGTGGAAAAATGGCAAGTTTGTTTTCCAAATTTGGTGCTCAAATTTCCCAATTGTCATCACGTATTGACCATTCATAAACACTGGCTGTTATTCATATTGGCAATTAGGATTCTCTTGTGAAGACTGTGTTTATTCTGTTAAATAGTGTTAATACTGTTTAGAGTATGAATGCTATAGACTCAACTGCATTAACCGGAAATATAATCAGCACAGCCCTGGTAATTTACCCTCAGCAATCAGGAGTGCCTTGGAAAATGCCGCAGAAACAAAAAAAATCCACAACAAAAATACTGCAGAGGATGGCTTCTTCAGAAAGCCTTGTGGTGGTAGAAATTGCACTACTTCCAGGTTACACAAGGAATCAAAGCACGTGGGTTGCACTACGCTGTATTGCTAATCTTACAATTTACAGTACAAGCTGCAGCATAACCGCAGGCCTGTCTTTCTGAGGAAAGCAATTGCTCCAGATAGTTACAGCCCACTTGACATTTTGTTGAGGAGAGCAAGTAACTGCCCTCCAATAGTCGGAGTCTAATGATTTTGGTTCATACCCGCCCAACTGGGTGGGCTTGCGACCAACTGAATATAGATCAAGGAAAGCCAGCAACTGCCCTCCTGTGATTTTCAAAAACACAGGCCGAATAATCACTAGAAACTATGTGTTCTGCTTCTTTTATGTTGACAGATCTTTCCAGAAACTGATGTCAGGTTCTGGTGTTATCAACACAGAAGCAGCAAGATACTTAGTTTGTGGTTATGCTGCATCTTATTTTCACTCATACTATACATATTGAGTAAGTCGCCTGCTTATTTCCAAGATTCTTTCTCAACATTCACATGGTTCATGACATTGGCATGATCTAATTGAGTGAAAGATTCTGCACATTGATTGTGATTAAATACACATGTTTCTCAAACTACTTTCACATGTAATAGTTGAAGTTATTTGAAAGTTTTCACTTTACCACATACTACATATACATGGCAACAGAGACTACGCCCTGCCCCCTGATGATTTTTACACAATTGAACAGGCTTCACAGCAATTGAAATAGAAGCACCAGTTTTCCACAGCAATTTTTTGGCTGAGGAAACAAAGATGAAATTACCAGGACTGATCAGAACATATACTTTGTGACGCAGTTTAATAATAACTTTGATTTAAAATGTGTGTTGTGAACTTGTGTCTGTGCATGGTCTGTCTACAGATAGAAGGAACAGGACTTATCAGAATGTACTGTCCATTTTTCAACTTTTTACCTCCTTTGAGGTGTTTCATCAATGTTTACTGGAAAGCAGTCAACATTGGGGAGACACATCAAGGGAGGTAACAAAATTAAATAATGAACTTAACATACTAAAAATGTGTCCATGACAACCATTTGGCATACATGTTGCATAAAAATCATCTGCCAAATGCTGCCAATGAAAAAAAAGATTGCTTATTAGTCTTTTTCTCCATTTTATTCTCCAACTGTGTTATGATGTCTGCATCATGAAATCATACGGGAGACTACCAGATGAAGACAATGCATTAACAACTATATGAGGATTTCTTTCAAGAAAACTCTTCATAGGAGTGCTTCATAAAATTTCCCAATTTTGGTCCTCTCGATGCGAAAAATTCCCAATTGGAAGGGACACAGACCCTTTCCCAATTTGGGTGTGCTGCCCTGGAGTATTCAAACTGAAACTGAATGTTTCTTCTGATTAATTGTGTACACTAAAAGCTGATTTCAATACTTACATTTCTGGCTTGAGTCATTTTGTAGGGATGTATTTATTCACTCGGCAGGAAAAATTATTATATACCCCTTCAAACAAAGAATCAATTGATGACATTTTATTAGTCTGCTTAAGTTTTCGTAAAAAAAATCTGCAAAACAAGCAGAAACAATGTAAACATTGGCAATTTTGGTTCTAATTTTTGGCCCGGTCCACATGAACCTCACTGTAATGAAAGTGTCAATGACACTGTAGCTTAACTTGTGTGCTGTATTTGATGAAAAGGATAATGTTCAATGTTTATGAAAGGATTATGAAATTAGACAAGAATTGTGATAATTGGGAATATGTTCATTTCTGTTCCCTGTATGCTATGTTTTTGATAAAAATAATATGAGGTGTACACTGTACTCAAGAACTGAGGGGTGGGTTAATATGACCTCACAGTTAATGTATGTGGCCCTCACAGTTAACGTATATCAACGAAAGTTACCAAGTTACAGTAAAATTATTTCAAAACGAGTCATCCTATCAAGTTACACTGAAATCCCTTCATAAATATGGCCTGTAGACGGTGCTAAAGGTTTTCAGGTGACGGGCCCCTGTCGCCGTCAGTTTCCCAATTGCGTCCAAAGGAGATGTTCTCATCTAGACATTATATGAAGTCAACCTACCAAGTTACAATGAAATCCTTTCATAAATATGACCTGTAGACTGTGCTAAAGGTTTTTGGGCTTCGGGCTCAGGCAGCCATCATGGTTGAATGATCGCAACAAAAAGGGGACATTCTCATCTGGGCATCATCTGGAGTGATCCTAAGAAGTTACAATGAAATCCCTTCATAAATATGACCTGTAGACTGTGCTCAAGGTTTTCGGGCTTCGGGCACCTGTAGCCATCACAAATCAGTCAGTTTGAAAAACCACAGAGTTGGCTGGTGAAAAGTAATCTGCATCGACAGCGATGTATAGGAAACTGTCAACAAAGATTTCTTTTCACTGACAAGCCTTGTATGAACAGTACTCAGAGCTTGAGGTCTAATATACTCATATTTGTTGTGTTTTCTAGTAAATGTCAGGCTTAATTTACATTTGAATAAGATTTTAGCTTGACACCAGAAAACTTCGAATCCTCCTCGAGTAAACTTTAGCACAAGGAGGAGAACCAATAACAACAGTGAAGACCTATAATAAAAGACTATAAACTGAGATTCTATGGGAGAAAAAACCTGAATTTTGTATATGAAACTGATGCCAAGTAGGTGTAAATACCAGCACTTTTCTCTCCCACCTGCCCACAATACAGTAGTTCTATATATACAAGTATGGGTGTCAAAATATTGTAAACTCCTGTTAATTGAATTTATTTATTTGTTGGTGCCTAACGCCACATCATAGGGATTATATTTCGATGAGAATCCAAGAATCGATTCACACAAAGATTCGCTCAACAAAACCAGCGAGAATCCATGTAGATTCTTGCTGCACCTCTGCTTGGATTCGCATGAAAAGAATTGAGTTAATATCCTGACACTTACTTTGTCAATAAAATTGTACAAATATGGCTGTCATTGGAACCGGCTCAATTAGCATATTATTTATTTTTTTAAAAATTCAATTGATGTTTAAATGAAAGTGTCAATGACACTGTAGCTTAACTTGTCTGTATGTTGTGTTTGATGAAAAGTATAATGTTCAATTTTTAGGAAAGGATTATGAAATAAGAAAAGAATTGTGTTAATTGGGAATATGTTAATTTCTGTTCCCTGTATGCAATGTTTTCAATAAAAATAAAATGAGGTGTAGACTGTACTAAAGAATTGAGGGGTGGGTTAATGTGGCCCTTACAGTTAATGTATGTGGCCCTAACAGTTAATGTATGTCAACGTATGTCAACGAAAGTTACCAAGTAGTGAAATTATTCCGAAACGAGTCATCCTATCAAGTTACAGTGAAATCCCTTCATAAATACGGCCTGTAGACTGTGCACAAGGTTTTCGGGCTTCGGGCCTGTTTTGACACCACGGTTGACTGATCGCAACCAAAAGGGGACGTCCTCATCCAGACATTATACTGAGTCACCCTACCAAGTTACAATGAGATCCCTTCATAAATACGACCTGTAGTCTGTGCTAAATTTTTTCAGGCTTTGGGCTCGGGCAGCCATTATGGTTGAATGATCACAACCAAAAGTGGACGTTCTCATCTGGGCATTATCTCAAGTCATCCTACTGATATAAATATGACCTGTAGACTCTGCTAAAGGTTTTCAGGCTTCAGGCCCCTTTAGCCGTCACAGTTGACCAATCATGACCAAAAGGGGACGCTATCATCTAGACATTATATGGAGTCAACCTACCAAGTTACAATTAAATCTCATCATAAATATGATCTGTAGACTGTGCTAAAGGTTTTTAGGCTTGGGTAGTCGTAACGATTGAATGATCGTGACCAAAAGGGGACGTTCTCATCTAGACATTATCTGGAGTCATCCTACCAAGTTACAATTAAATCTCATCATAAATATGATCTGTAGATTGTGCTAAAGGTTTTCGAGCTTCAGGCCCCTGTAGCCGTGACAGGTGACCAATCGCAACAAAAGAGGGGATGTTCTCATCTAGACATTATATGAAAGCAACCTACCAAGTTACAATGTAATACCACCATAAATACCACCTGCAGATTGTGCTAAAGGTTTTCGAGTTTGGGGCCCGGGTAGTCGTCACGGTTGGCAGATCACGACCAGAACATCATACGCAGTCATCCAAACAAGTTACAATGAAATCCCTCCATATTAAATATGACCTGCAGACTGTGCTAAAAGTTTTTGGATTTCGCGAATTTGGCAGTGGTCACGGTTGACAGATCATGACCAAAAGGGGATGTTCTCATCTAGATATTATACAGAGGCATCCTACCAAGTTACAATGAAGTCCCTTCATAAATACGACCTGTAGACTGTGCTAAAGGTTTTCAGGTTTTGGGCTCTGACAGCCATCACGGTTGACCAATCGTGACCAAAAGGGGACCTCAAATCTAGACATGACCCCAAACCTGCATATGAAATTTTGTGACGATCGGACAAGAGCTACGGGGTGTGACCTGTGCTAAAGGAAAATGTGGACAGACTAACAGACTTCTGCACGCGTGTTGGCAATAGCTTAAGCTAAAAATTAAAAAGCTGTGTTGAGTAATAGGTTATCAGTATACAGCAGGGGTTCAACCATGGTAGCATCATGGGATCCTGGAACAACCATAGCAGGTACGGATTCTCGCAAATATTTTCACGAGAATCCAAATGGATCCTCCCAAATTTAGATGAAATATAAGCTTTGCATCATCATCCAAGATTTGCTAATTGAATTTATTTATTTATTGGGGTTCAATAACACCAGGGTCACCTCATGTTGGGCAGTTTTATGGGTGGAGGAAGCTGGAATACACAGAGAGGACCACCGAGCAACTGTCAAGACTCCCCAACATACTAACTCCACACAAGCATGATTAGCATTGGTTGAAGACAAGTGCACCATCAACGTGCAGTACGCCTTAGTACACACTGCCACTGTGCTCCCACGTGGGCAATTGGGATTAAGTGCCTTGCCCAAGGACAAAACATGGTTGCCGTAGGTGGAATTCGAACTGAGGACCTCTCGGCTTGCAGCCTGCATCTCTACTTACTTAGCCACAGCGCTCCCTGTTAACTGAATAAAAAAATTTGTAATATGTCAAGATATTACCCTGACAATCACCAAATTCCCCATGCTTATAGACCTATTTGGCCTCAGTATATCCAATGCAGGCATTAAATCTATTATATCTTGTCTGACAGGGCTTGCTAAGATTGAATAGGTTAAATTCCTAGTTGCATAGTGCTAGCAATTTGTAGGTTGAAATTTTGATACTTTAACATCATTGTGGACAAGATTATTTGTTAAAAAAATTAATTTCCATACTATTTCAATACCCTCGAGGCCTGACTGAATTTAGAGATTGGAATTGTTGGCAATGTACAGGTTGTAGTCTAGTGGGAATTCAGGACAGCTGCCCAGTAAAATGAGGGTTAACAAAACTGAAAAGAAAACCAGTCACTTCTTACATGAAAATGAACCTTTCAATTCTTAACAGGCCTCAACAGGGCCTTATAAATAGCGAAGGCAAGAAAATTTTAAAATTCACACTTTTTTTGGTATCCCCATGATATCGGTATCGGTTCGGTTTTTTGGTGAATTGCCCATATCTACTGATGTTTTTCCACACTTTTCAAGACCTTTTCCAGGCTGACACAAATTTCCATACTTTCTTAATCAAGAACTTCAAAATGAACCCTGAATTTTCCATTTGTGTTTCAACAGATTCATCCAGGTGTGAGTTAGGGTTACCATGCCATTTATGTATGTCATTTGTCAATGTGATAGCTCCGAAGTTCTAAACTGATTCAGTTGAATCATCCTGAAGCACATGAAAAATCTGACCCATTGACCTGTATATTTACGGTTAGCAAACTTGATATGCCAGACATACATTTCAACTCCATCAGGCAAAATTGTTTCAGGCTTTGCTGATTTGAACTCGGCTCCCTCCTTCCCTGAATGTCATGCAAGCCACTTTCCATCAAACTGAAATGAGTTTTTGCTACTAGAATAAGTGAAGTCGAGCAGCCAGGGAGAAGTGATACAACTGGTGAAGCATGAGTGTATGCACATCACTGTTAGCAAGTAAAGCAACTAAAGAAAATGAAAAAATTTATAGTAATTTATAAATTTTTTATACTTACCAATGACCCAAACTTAGCTGGTGCTAACCCAAAAATATCTAGGGCCAAACACAAATTTTGCCCCCCAATCCTCCAAATTTGCATGCAAAACCAAAAATTAGAAGTCCTATCTGGCCCTCCATACATTTTACCCTCCGCGCATGCGCAGACGCTAGAAAGTCACCGAATCTGGTGCCAATAAATCATTCTTTGTAGAAAAAAGATTATAATAATTCAGCGGGGAGGTATGAGTGCCCAGTACTGCCCACTCATTGGAGGACCATTCCTGTCTGGGTCATTGTTAAGTATAAAAAATGTTAAAAAATTTATAGTAATTTATATATTTTTTATACTTACCAATGACCCAGACATAGCTGGTGCTAACTCTTAAAATATAGGGCCAAACACAAATTTTGCCCCCCAATCCCCAAAATTTGCATCTAAAACTAAAGAAAACATGTCCTGAAAGGCCCTCCACACTTCGCCCCTACTGCGCATGCGCAGTGTCAAGGACGTTCCGAAATTGGCGCCATTAATCATTCTAATAACCAGTGCCTGGTAAGCGCTATGTACTCAGCGGGCAGGCAAGAGTTCCCAACTCCTGGGAGGGCCATCCCCGTCTGGGTCATTGGTAAGTATAAAAAATATATAAATTACTATAAATTTTTTAACATTTTTATACTGTACCAATGACCCAGACATAGCTGAATAGTAAAAAGGCTGGAGGGCCAAGGACATAGAGCAAAATGGAATACGCTCAATAAAATAAAATAGAGTCATCCCCTGTAGGGAAAAAGAAGTAATAGGCCTTACATGTATCTTTCTTATTTATGATAAATTAGAAAGATACAACACATTCCAAAATTGAGCTTCATACATCCATGTACTCTATTAATATCCAATATAATCCTTATACTAATAATTTTTAAAGTAAGCCAATAAGTAAAGTAAGTCTAGAGAATAGAGACTCTTATACTCCTAAAAGTGTCTGAGGATTGCATAATCATGTCCGTTGACATATGCAATATTCAAAAGCTATACTTTAAAAACTAAGACTTGAATGAATTTTAAAAACCTAAACTTCTCACTAAACAACCATCCCAATAACAGCTCAGAATTACTAACTCCGGAGGAGGTATCCCCTTGTTTTCATAGAAAAACAGGTGACCCAAGGGAACACCCTCCCCCCCCCCCCCCCCTTTTTCTTGCCCTGGGTCAAATAGCCCAGAGCGAAGAGAGCAGCCGAACGGAGACACTGCCGAAACAGACAGCCTACCTAGCTATAGTAGCAACTGTTAAGTGAATGACATTCTGAGCAGTAGATAATAGACCTAACAATAGAGGCCTCCAGAAATGGACTCGATATTTCTGAGATAAAATTCATGAATGTGGATGGCTGAGCGCAATGAGCGGCCTTCAAAAATCTATAATAGCGACACTATTAATGTAAGCCCAAGAAGTAGAAGAACTCTTACTTCATGAGCCGAAATCTTAAGCACAACTGCTAAGTCAATGATATACCATAAGCAGTACCGATAGTTAATAGAATCCATTCACAATAAAATGGAGCGTAACGTCCTTCTACTAGACATCAAAGACAGAAGAAGCTTACGCCCAAAGTAATAAACAGATATCTGTTTATAAATACATAAACTGTACCCGGAAAGAGTAAAGGCCTATGCCCATACGAAGACGGAAGGACCTTAAAATAATAGGTTCCGGATAATAGGAGCCTAACTCTTATGCAACAATCCAACCTAAATAGTAACGGAAGTATTGATTCCGAAACTACGAAAGTGAAAATCATCCATCAATAGTGCATGAAACTCACTGACTCTACAGTAAAAGAGAAACCAACAGAATTACTGTCTAAAAGGTCAGAATTTGAAAACTACTGTTTCCAGAGGCTCAAATGATTACTTAGCTAAATAAGAACCGAAGTTAAAATCTGTATAGGAATTTAATCTAAAGATTCTAAGTCTATTTATCAAAAAGTTACTAACTGACTTAGATAAAGAGACAAAAGACTCAATTGTAAACTATCGTAGAGTGCATAGGTATGAGGTAACATAAACCTATAACCTAAATAATAACAGGCTGCAGTAGATCTTGTGAAACAAGTATACTAAAAAATAGCAATGAGTAGTATGGAGGGATCAACAATATGAACATAATGATCCCTACACCATGACGGAAGAGCCTCCACTTTAGCCGCATAGAATAGCGAAGAAGAGGATCTCCTATAGTAAGAAATCGCGTCCAAAGCTCGTCCAGTACAGTGCTTACAATGCAATACGGACCACACAACGGAATACATGAAGGTTGCGACCTTGCTGGTTGTGATAAAGATGACACGATTTACCCAGTGAAAAAGATCCTCACATAGAGGAAGATTTCACGTTAAGACCCACAGTAGACAAGAGAGTAAATTACTCATGATCTCTGTGAAGATAGAGATGCTATCAACAGAAATGTATTGTGGTTGTTTATCTTAGCAATACCTGCTAAAACAACAGCGCCGGAGGATACGCGTATCCTATCATTCCGTCCTATAGATCAATAGAGCGTTAACAATATTAGCTCAGAGATCCGGACAAGCCAACACATACGTCTGCAATTGATTAGCAAGCTGTGTCATAAATAAATCATCATTGGGCGCTCCCATAGATAGCAAATCTGGTTGAATACTTGTTTGTTGAGAGTCCATTCTGACAGCAACAAGCGACCCGTAAGAGAACGGGAGTCCGATAAAACAATCAGACGACCCAGAATATGACGGACCAAAACTGAACTTGGTGTACTATAACCAACAGACGGATTCCTTCCATTAAATTGAATAACGGAAACGAAAGAGTGCCTCCCTGGTTCCGGAGATACGCCACTACTGTCGAATTAAAGGACAGGAATTTGGGCATGCGTTTCTGAATAATGTTCATGCAATGACATAAAGCAAGCCTAAAAAACATTATTCCGCGGAAGAAAACTGATTGCTAAAAGACTGCGGAACCCAAAGACCCTGGCACTTCGAATCCGTAGGGATCAGTATTATATCCCAATCTGTTTGACTGGAAACCGTCATAACAGCCACACTCGGGTCCGGCAACTGCGGCGGCACTCTCTGAGTTAACCACCGAATGTTTGCCCCAGTCTGAATCTCTTGTAACACTAGATAGACAAGAGAACGTGTAAATCGAGCAATTCATGGATTGCCGAAAAGTTGCCGTCGAAGAGAAGCTCCTCCGAGAACGAAGCGACTCTGAGAGAGTTCTTAACCTTACTATCCACGCGTGTGGATGTAGCTAGGGCTGCGTCACGTCTAACTAACTCCAATCAGCCACTGAAGGGCGGAGTTATACGTGAACAAACTACTGCCCTCAAAAGAAATTACATTGAGAATAATATCCCGTAAATCTTTTCTTGAAGACGTAATGATAACGCCTCAGTAAGGCGGATTACGTATAATAAAGAGTCTAAGTTAAGTCTACTATACATAATGTCGTTCCCAACATTGAAATTGGAAAAGACATAAACGGCGAAAAAGAATATATGCAGTCTTTAATCACACCGTCTTGACGCATATGAACTCTCGGTATGCCCTGCTCTGCCAAAATAAACTATATGTATAAATGATAAAATGGCAGAAATGAGCAACGCGGACAAGAAACTAAACTATCATGCTTAGTAGCAGGCTTGTATATATATATATATATAGCGTCGAAAAATAAAACACATGTTGTAATGACAATATTGGACTGTGTCGGTAAGTCAGGGACAATGTCCCTGAACCGATCGAAAAATCCGAGTCCAATGACGCTATAAGTCTCTTATCCAAGATCGCAGCAATGAAGTCCGAAATAATAATCACTGGAAGATAATGCCAGAAGATATGAAAGGCATCTTCCGATACTACTAAAGGGAAAACTCGAAATCTTTCGAATCCCTTTCGCCATCCTGTCGGACCCTATAAAGCGTTCGGTCGTCCGTACCTGATGCAACCGCGGACCGCACCGACCCAGCGCCGTCGGATAATTCCTGATTCGACCGAGAAACTGTCAATTGCTGGGATGCTGCGAAACAACTGTGCTAACTCGGATAGCACGTCCGTCACTGAGGCCTGAGGAGAAGCGGTCTTACGATGCATTGCCGCAGGAAGCTCCGTGATCGTTACCCCGTGCATACTACCAATATGCGAGCGAACGGAGTGTATAGGCCTCGTGTCCCTTGGCTACCGGATGGCGCGACCTATTCGCCGTGGAATCACTGAATGCCGAAACTGATCGGATACTCGAGGTCACGTAGCCAATGTGCGGTCGTGTGCCCTGCTGTGAGGATGAGGAAGCATTAAAGACAGTCTCTCAGACTGTCAATATAACGGAGCGTCCCGACCAACGTACATATGCTCCGAATGTAAAATATCTGAACCACAACATGCGGTCCCCTATGTTGATGGGCGAGAGAGGGACCTCTCTCGCTCACAGCCCGGACGGACCTGGACAAGCCAGGAACCGGACTAACAGGCTTCCTCTGATCTGTCCTCAATCTGCCGCCACTGGGTGAGTACTAAAGTAATTAAAGTGCTCGCATCACCCAAATCTCCTTCCTAGACCGCAACGGACGAACCCGGCAGCCGAACCATTCGATGAATGTACGCTCCACCGGGTGAGCTAGCGAATGTCACTCCATAGGCGATAGACATATTCCATGAGCACTTATTGCCGCTAACTCTTCATTAACTATGACGACAGAGGCACACTTTTGAAAGACATCTCCATAACTCTTCGAACAAGAAACCAGAAATGCTTGGTTAGCAAGCATAAAATAATAATATATATAGCGTCGTTCAATAATTCGAAAGTTTGTGTGACATTATTGGACTATGTCGGAACTGAGGGACGATGTCCCTGAACCAAACCAAAAATTTCAAAGTCCACCGACGCTATCAGTTTCTTATCCGGCATCGCAGCATTCTGGTCCGACGAAAGAAGCTGTAGAAGACCAAGTCAGATGACATACACAACAGCATATGTTGTTCCGAAAGGGAAAGCTCGAAATCCTCCGAATCCCTTTCGGTATCCCGTCGGACCGGATGAAACTTTCGGACGTCCGTACCCGCTTCCGCGGAGCGTCCCGACCCAGCATCGTCGGATAAAATATATGCGACAGATTCAGTTGATGCTGGGATGCTGCGATAAACTGTGCTATTAAGGAAAGCACGTCCGTTCCCGAGGCCTGTGCAGTAGCGGTCTTACGATGCATTGCCGCCGGAAGCTCCGTGTACGTTGACTCCCGCACACTTCCTATGCGAACGTCCGGAGTCTGCAGGCCTCGTGTCCCTGGCTACCGGATGGTGTGACCTGGTTGCCGAAGAATCCTTGATCGGCGAAGCTGGTAATATATCGGCGGTCACGCAGCCAAGGTGCGGTCGTGTGCGCTGACGAGAAGAGGAAGCCTTAGCAGTCTCAGCGGACTGCCTATACAACGGAGCGTCCCGAGCGACGGACGTATGCTCCGCTTGCGACACATTTTGTACCACAACATCTGGGGCCAGATGTTGTTGAACGAGAGAGGGGCCTCTCTCGCTTGCCGTCCGGATGGACCGGAACGAGCTATGAACCGGACTAAAAGGCTTCCTGTGTTCTCCCTCCGATCCGCCGTCACTGGGTGTGCATTAGGTTAATTTATAGTGCTCGCATCACCCCAAAATTCCTTCTAGACCGCAACGGATGAACCCGGCTGCCGAACCATTCGGTGAATGGACGCTACACCGGGCGAGCTAGCGGACGTCAAAGGTCGTCGAACCTACTAGGGTCCTCTTAGGCAATTGGCGTATTTACATGAGCACTTTTCCGCTAGCCCTTCATTAATTGTGACGACGGAGGCACACTGTTGGAAGACATCACAGATACATCACCCTAATCTTGATCGTCTGAAATAGAAATTGATAAAGTAGAGTGACCCTGCGGGGAAAGGACCGGAGTGTCCAAATCCCCAATAACATACCGTGACATACGCTTCCCATATTGTCATCGAAATCATACGATACAGAACAGGAGTTAATGCGAGTACACTGACCACATATAGAATGATAATAAGTCAGAGGAAGACTTCCTCTTAAAACAATTGATCAATATCCTTTCAATGTGAAAAGAAAACAAGTCCTGGTACTCGCACTAAACCCTGGCAATCAAAATACATAATAATAATATGATCCATTAATATAGAAAAAATAATTGAAATCAAAATATTTTGAAAAAATATTTTTTCAGAACAGCCCAAGTTTCTGAAAAGTAACGTTGAGCCCCAATGGATCCCAAGCCTAAGTGTGGACAAAAATTTTAAAAATATTTTAAACAATTTATTCAACACTTACGAACAATAATAATGTATCTAGTTATGATTAAAATACATCAAGATATTATTTTTTAGAAATCCCCCCCTCACACAGAGGGCTGTTGTAAATGTAAACAATGAGTGTAAAAACACTAAAATAAGACTCCAGGCACCCAGGCCCGAAATCAGTTACCAAAAATACACCATCTGATGCAAAACAGAGACTTCCAGGGAAGAAACTGCAGAACATCAGATGGTAGATGCAGAACACAACGCCTAACCACCCGTAGGTGAAGACGTAAACATGGGGAAAGAACAGAATTCATTCTGTTATTCAGCTAAAACTCCCAAGAAAATTTAGTAATAATAATTACAAAAACTATGCCAAAAGCATGGGAGAATAGCAAGGGGGAACTTAAAGGACAGGGAGAGAGGAAAACACTTTAAAAACAGTGTAACTAAATAATCAGAATGACAACAAAATGGCTGCTGCCTTGAAAATAGGTAACTTAACATAATTTCATTAAAAAATTTTAAGTTACAGCCCTGATAATATTCTGTCACACATTCTTTTCCTCTCCTCCTTCTCTATCCTCCTTAGAATCACCATTTCACTAATATTTATGTGTCTGGCATCATTTAAACTGAGATTTATAAGCACAAAGATCAGTCAGATGTTAACTGATGAAGGGCCAAACTTAGAATGATTAATGGCGCCAATTTCGGAACGTCCTTGACACTGCGCATGCGCAGTAGGGGCGAAGTGTGGAGGGCCTTTCAGGACATGTTTTCTTTAGTTTTAGATGCAAATTTTGGGGATTGGGGGGCAAAATTTGTGTTTGGCCCTATATTTTAAGAGTTAGCACCAGCTATGTCTGGGTCATTGGTACAGTATAAAAATATATAAATCACTACAAATTTTTTCATATTTTTAGACTGTAACCTATGACCCAGACATAGCTGAATCGTAAAAAGGCGGAGGGCCTAGAACTTCCGAAATAATAGATCAACATAGATCAAATCATTCAATCCATGATGAAGAAATTAGAATTTACATGTATGTCTCTTAATACCATAATAGAAGAGACATAACCTAATATGTATCCCAATTATGTAAATCCTAAATCTAAGCATAAAATCATGTTAATTAGGATGTAACTGGGGGCACGGTGACGTCGTGGACTAAGGCGTACTGCACGTCGATGATGCACTTGTCTTCAACCAATGCAAACACTGCTTGTGTGGAGTTAGTACGTTGGGGAGCTGACAGTTGCTCGCCGTTGCTCGGTGATTCTCTCCGGGTACTCTGGCTTCGTCCACCCATAAAACTGTCATGGTCATGATTAGCCATTGTGCAGAAAAATGTGACCTTAAAACCCCAATAAATAAATAAATAATTAGGATGTAACAAATAAACAATTTTTGAGACTAGTCTGGACTAGGCCCTAAAAATTATTATGGCATACTGAGAATGAGAGAAAATTGCCCATAAATCTACGCCACATAATAATACTGCAGCTGATCGCCGAACATAGTATGGACAAGACAGCTTCCTCAATAGTTACATACCTCATAAGGCAGAGAAGTGGACAAAATGACCCCCCCCCCCCCCCTTTTTGAACATATCTTCAAAAGAAAGAGGGGAGAGCTCTGGAATCAATAAGCAGAACCCGAAAACGATATAAATAAATATCGATCAGGCACTCAAAAAATTAATTCACGAATAATAAATGGTGCTTAACGCCACTTTACAAGCCAAGGCTATATCGACGATTTTGGTAAATAACATAATCCGCTACAAAATATACACTGCAGACGCCGTTTACAGGTACGACGAAATCAGTGAGAAATCAAATATTACATATACATACAAAAGTGGGATAAGATGAACAATCTCTGCAGAGAAAACACGCTTCTAGATCATTCACAGGAGGCCTCTGTAATATTAATCTGGTAAAAACACTCTCCAACGTGTACTATTTGGTATCTACAACTATAACATGTGAGAATATGCGTTTTAAGAACCGACAAAATAGAGACCAGGATCTAGAAATGGAGGTAGGTATGATTAACCAGCTCCAACACAGACCGCCCTCGAAATATATAATAATTTCAAGGTCCCCCAAAGAGATAGCGTAATCACACATTGCGCGAGTGCATAAAAATCCAGCCGATTAATCATCTAAAAACCACTAAATGGCTATGCTGTAACCTATAAGATCAAATAGTGGCCATTATGATGATAAAATAAGTGCCTGTATATTAGAAATCAGAAATTAAATACCGGAAACAAATGCAACAGAACTGCATATATGCCTATGAGGGCACCATCCAACACGACCCAGGTGCAGAGTATGTATGTATTAAAATATATGGGGGCGTGGTGGCTCAGTAGGTAGAGGTGCAGGCTGCAAGCCGAGAGGTCCTCGGTTCGAATCCCACCTGCAGCAACTGCGTTGTGTCCTTGGGCAAGACACTTCACCCCCATTGCCCACGTGGGTGCATGGTGACGTTGTGTACTAATGCATACTGCACATCGATGGTGCACTGTCTTCAACCAATGCTAACCCTGCTTGTGTGGAGTTAGTATGTTGGGGAGCTGACAGTTGCTCGCCGTTGCTCGGTGGTTCTCTCCGGGTACTCCCGCTTCCTCCACCCATAAAACTGTAGAGGTCATGATTAGCCATTGTGCAGAAATATGTGACCTTAAACACCAATAAATAAATAAATAAATATTAAAATATATATACGCGACAGTGTGAGTGGGGTGGGGGGGATTCGAATATATGTTGAAACCTCTTTACCCACATTACTTAATATTTGCTGGTGAAGACAGCAATAATATAGTGACCATAAAGCTCAGTGTGAGTGGGGTGGGGGGGGGGTTCGAATATATGTTGAAACCTCTTTACCCACATTACTTAATATTTGCTGGTGCAGACAGCAATAATATAGTGACCATAAAGCTCTTTCACGTCTGAATACTCCGTAATGCTACTGAGAGCGAAGAATGACGTGAAGAATAAAACTTCCCTTAAAGAAGAAAACCCTCTCATGGGGAAGCTTCTGGTGAATGCTCAATAACCTCAATGAAATCAATAGGAACAAATGAATTGAAGGATACACATATCCTATCATTCATTCCCATGAAAATGGCTGAGCGTCAATGTATGCGCTCAAAAGCCTTATACTAGCGACACAAATAATGGAAACTATTACCGGTATTCCCATGCACGGAAAACTCTACTATCCTGAAGAGACCCTACACAAGATCATGATAAACTCTGATCTGCGTCTATAAATACATGAACGGAAAAAAAAATTCAATGATGTAACGTAAACAAAGAGACATCATTGAATATGTGATTTCCAATAACCGAGGGTCCCAAGATCCCTGCGAAGAGAGACCGTCGGACTCAGGATTGTAACTCAATATATGAACTCACGTCCAAAATAATTGAGAAACCATAATATATGCCCAAACTTGACCTTATGTTAAAAGATTCTCTAAAACAAAACAGGTCTAGAGGGAAAAACGTCTACCACTCCAGTTAATACCTGGAGTAGACATGTGTGTAAGTGTCCCATCGAAATAACATTCCAAGCCGCTCCACACAATTCCATCCGGCACATAAAACTTTCACTGTTAATGCATCAGATAACAGATAAAAGCTGGCCAAACAGCTGGCTAATTCGCTCTGTGAAACAACAGATGAACCAGCCAAATGAATAATGGGATACATGTATCCTATCATACATCCCATGAAACATTATCTAGTTCACAAAACAAGTGATCTAAAGAACAATACTCGCTACAATTGTCAAAATCGGTCGGACCGAGATCTATAAGAGCCTCGAACCACCGGCTCAGGGGAGTCTGATCAGTAACTCAGACAGACGAGAAACGCCTATCCAAGGCTTCGTTACATCAGAATAACTCCCACTTAACATTAGTTAAGACTGAGATGTTAAAAAATTTATAGTAATTTCTATATTTTTTATACTTACCAATGACCCAGACATAGCTGGTGCTAACTCTTAAAATATAGGGCCAAACACAAATTTTGCCCCCCAATCCCCAAAATTTGCATCTAAAACTAAAGAAAACATGTCCTGAAAGGCCCTCCACACTTCGCCCCTACTGCGCATGCGCAGTGTCAAGGACGTTCCGAAATTGGCGCCATTAATCATTCTAATAACCAGTGCCTGGTAAGCGCTATGTACTCAGCGGGCAGGCAAGAGTTCCCAACTCCTGGGAGGGCCATCCCCGTCTGGGTCATTGGTAAGTATAAAAAATATATAAATTACTATAAATTTTTTAACATTTTTATACTGTACCAATGACCCAGACATAGCTGAATAGTAAAAAGGCTGGAGGGCCAAGGACATAGAGCAAGATGGAATACGCTCAATAATATAAAATAGAGTCATCCCCTCTAGGGAAAAAGAAGTAATAGGCCTTACATGTATCTTTCTTATTTATGATAAATTAGAAAGATACAACACCTTCCAAAATTGAGCATCATACATCCATGTACTCTATTAATATCCAATATAATCCTTATACTAATAATTTTTAAAGTAAGCCAATAAATAAAGTAAGTCTAGAGAATAGAGACTCTTATACTCCTTAAAAGTGTCTGAGGATTGCATAATCATGTCCATTGACACGTGCTATATTCAAAAGCTATACTTTAAAAACTAAGACTTGAATGAATTTTTAAAACATAAACTTCTCACTAAACAACCATCCCAATAACAGCTCAGAATTACTAACTCCGGAGGAGGTATCCCCTTGTTTTCATAGTAAAACAGGTGACCCAAGGGAACACCCTCCCCCCCCCCCCCTTTTTCTTGCCCTAGGTCAAATAGCCCAGAGCGAAGAGGGCAGCAGAACGGAGTCACTGCCGAAACAGACAGCCTACCTAGCTATAGTAGCAACTGTTAAGTGAATGACATTCTGAGCAGTAGATAATAGACCTAACAATAGAGGCCTCCAGAAATGGACTCGATATTTCTGAGATAAAAATTCATGAATGTGGATGGCTGAGCGCAATGAGCAGCCTTCAAAAATCTATAATAGCGACACTATTAATGTAAGCCCAAGATGTAGAACTCTTACTTCATGAGCCGAAATCTTAAGCACAACTGCTGAGTCAATGATATACCATAAGCAGTACCGATAGTTAATTGAATCCATTAGCAACAGAATGGAGCGTAACGTCCTTCTATTAGGCATCAAAGACAGAAGAAGCTTACGCCCGTAGAAATAAACAGATATCTGTTTATAAATACATAAACTCTAACCGGACAGAGTAAAGGCCTATGCCCGTACGAAGACGGAAGGACCTTAATAACAATAGGTTCCGGATATTAGGAGCCTAACTCTTATGCAAAAATCCAACCTAAATAGTAAAGGAAGTAGTGATTCCTAAACTACGAAAGTGAAAATCATCCATCGATAGTGCATGAAACTCACTGACTCTTCAGTAAAAGAGAAGCCAACAGAATTACTGTCTAAAAGGTCAGAATTTGAAAACTACTGTTTCCAGAAGCTCAAATGATTACTTAGCTAAATAAGAACCGAAGTTAAATTCCATATAGGAATTTAATCTAAAGATTCTAAGTCTATTTATCAAAAAGTTACTAACTGACTTAGATAAAGAGACATAAGACTCAATTGTAAACTATCATAGAGTGCATAGGTATGAGATAACATAAACCTATAACCTTAATAATAACAGGCTGCAGTAGATCTTGTCAAACAAGTATACTAAAAAGTTGCAATGAGTAGTATGGAGGGATCAACAATATGAACATAGTGATCCCTACACCAACGACGGAAGAGCCTCCACTTTAGCCGCATAGAATAGCGAAGAAGAGGATCTCCTATAGTAAGAAATCGCGTCCAAAGCTCGTCCAGTACAATGCTTACAATGCAATACGGACCACACAACGGAATACGTGAAGGTTGCGACCTTGCGGGTTGTGATAAAGATGACACGATTTACCCAGCGAAAAAAGATCCTCTCATTGAGGAAGATTTCGCGTTAAGTCCCACAGTAGACATCAGAGTAAATTACCCACGGTCTCTGTGAAGACAGAGATGCTATCAACAGAAATGTATTGTGGTTGTTTATCTTAGCGATACCTGCTGAAACAACAGCGCCGGAGGATACGCGTATCCTATCATTCCGTCCTATTAGATCAATAGAGCGTTAACAACATTAGCTCAGAGATCCGGACAAGCCAACACATACGTCTGCAATTGATTAGCAAGCTGTGTCGTAAATAAATTATCATTGGGTGCTCCCATAGATAGCAAATCTCATTGAATACTTGTTTGTTGAGAGTCCATTCTGACGGCAACAAGCGACCCCTAAGTGAACGGGAGTCCGGTAAAACAATCAGACGACCCGGAATATGACGGACCGAAACAGAACTTGGTGTACTATAACCAACAGACGGATTCTTTCCATTAAATTGAATAACGGAAACGAATGAGTGCCTCCCTGGTTCCGGAGATACGCCACTACTGTCGAATTAACGGACAGGATTTGGACATGCGTTTCTGAATAATGTTCATGCAATGACATAAAGCAAGCCTAAAAAACATTATTCCGCGGAAGATAATTGCTTGCTTAGAGACTGCGGAACCCAAAGACCCTGGCACTTCGAATCCGTTGGGATCAATATTATATCCCAATCTGTTTGACTGGCAACCGTCATAACTATAACACTCGGATCCGGCAACTGCAGTGGCACTCTCTGAGTCAACCACCGAATGTTTGCCCCAGTCTGAATCTCTTGTAACACTAGATAGACAAGAGAACGTGTAAATCAAGCAATTCATGGATTGCTGAAAAGTTGCCGTCGAAGAGAGGCTTCTCCGAGAACGAAGCGACTCTGAGAGAGTTCTTCACCTTACTATCCACGCGCGTGGATGTAGCTAGGGCTGCGTCACGTCTAACCAACTCCAATCAGCCACTGAAGGGCGGAGTTATATGTGAACAAACTACTGCCCTCAAAAGAAATCACATTGAGAATAATATCCCGTAAATCTTTTCTTGAAGACGTAATGATAACGCCTCAGTAAGGTGGATTACGTATGATAAAGCGTCTAAGTTAAGTCTACTAGACATCATTGTTGTTTCCAACATTGTGGTTGGAAAAGACATAGACGGCGAAAAAGAATATTTCCAGTCTTTAACCACGCCGTCTAGACGCATATGAACTCTCGGTATGCCCTGCTCTGCCAAAATAAATTATTCGTATAAATGATAAAACGGCAGAAATGAGCATTGCGGACAAGAAACTAAACTATCATGCTTGTTAGCAGGCTTATATGCATATATAGCGTCGAAAAATAAAACACATGTTGTAATGACATTATTGGACTGTGTCGGTAAGTCAGGGACAATGTCCCTGAACCGATCCAAAATTCCGTGTCCAATGACGCTATAAGTCTCTTATCCAACATCGCAGCAATGTAGTCCGAAATAACAATCACTGGAAGATAATGCCAGAAGATATGAATGGCAGCTTCCGATGCTACGAAAGGGAAAACTCGAAATCTTTCGAATCCCTTTCGCCATCCTGTCGGACCCTATAAAGCGTTCGGTCGTCCGTACCTGATGCAACCGCGGACCGCACCGACCCAGCGCCGTCAGATAATTCCTGATTCGAGTAAGAAACTGTCGATTGCTGGGATGCTGCGAAACAACTGTGCTAACTCGGATAGCACGTCCGTCACTGAGGCCCGAGGAGAAGGGGTCCTACAATGCATTGCCGCTGGAAGCTCCGTGATCATTACCCCGTGCATACTACCAATATGCGAGCGAACGGAGTGTATAGGCCTCGTGTCCCTTGGCTACCGGATGGCGTGACCTATTCGCCGTGGAATCACTGAATGACGAAACTGATCGGATACTCGAGGTCACGTAGCCAATGTGCGGTCGTGTGCCCTGATGTGAGGATAAGGAAGCATTATCGACAGTCTCTCGGACTGTCAATATAACGGAGCGTCCCGACCGACAGACATATGCTCCGAATGTAAAATATCTGAACCACAACATGCGGTCCCCTATGTTGTTGGACGAGAGAGGGACCTCTCTCGCTCACAGCCCGGACGGACCTGGACAAGCCAGGAACCGGACTAACAGGCTTCCTCCGACCTGTCCTCAATCCGCCGTCACTGGGTGAGTACTAAAGTAATTATAGTGCTCGCATCACCCAAATCTCCTTCCTAGACCGCAACGGACGAACCCGGCAGCCGAACCATTCGATGAATGTACGCTACACCAGGTGAGCTAGCGAATGACACTCCGTCGATCCTACAAGGGATCTCTTAGGCGATAGACATATTCCATGAGCACTTATTGCCGCTAGCTCTTCATTAACTATGACGACAGAGGCACACTTTTGAAAGACATCTCCGTAACTTTGCGAACAAGAAACCAGAAATGCTTGGTTATAGCAAGCATATAATAATAATATATATAGCGTCGTTCAATAATTCGAAAGTTTGTGTGACATTATTGGACTATGTCGGAACTGAGGGACGATGTCCCTGAACCGAACCAAAAATTTCTAAATCCACCGACGCTATCAGTTTCTTATCCGGCATCGCAGCATTCTGGTCCGACGAAAGAAGCTGTAGAAGATCAAGTCAGATGACATACACAACAGCATATGTTGTTCCGAAAGGAAAAGCTCGAAATCCTCCGAATCCCTTTCGGTATCCCGTCGGACAGGATGAAATTTTCGGACGTCCGTACCCGCTTCCGCGGAGCGTCCCGACCCAGCATCGTCGGATAAAAAATATGCGACAGATTCAGTTGATGCTGGGATGCTGCGATAAGCTGTGCTATTTAGGAAAGCACGTCCGTTCCCGAGGCATGCGCAGTAGCGGCCTTACGATGCATTGCCGCCGGAAGCTCCGTGTACGTTGACTCCCACACACTTTCCTATGCGAACGTCCGGAGTCTGCAGGCTTCGTGTCCCTGGCTACCGGATGGTGTGACCTGGTCGCCGGTGATTCTCTGACTGGCGAAGCTGACTGGATATCCGAGGTCACGTAGCCAAGAGCGGTCGTGTGCGCTACCATGAGAATGAGGAAGCCTTATTGACAGTCTACTCCGGACTGACTATATGTCGGAGCGTCCCGAGCGACGGACGTATGCTCCGAATGCGAAACATTTTGTACCACAACATCTGGGGCCAGATGTTGTTGTACGAGAGAGGGGCCTCTCTCGCTCGCCGTCCGGATGGACCAGAACGAGCTATGAACCGGACTAAAAGGCTTCCTCCGGCCTCCCTCTAATCCGCCGTCACTGGGTGTGCATTTGCTTGATTTATAGTGCTCGCATCACCCCAAAACTCCTTCTAGACCGCAACGGACGAACCCGGCTGCCGAACCATTCGATGAATGGACGCTACACCGGGCGAGCTAGCGGACGTCAAAGGCCGTTGAACCTACTAGGGTCCTCTTAGGCAATTGGCGTATTTACATGAGCACTTTTCCGCTAGCCCTTCATTAACTGTGACGACGGAGGCACACTGTTGGAAGACATCACAGATACATCACCCTAATCTTGATCGTCTGAAATAGAAATTGATAAACTAGAGTGACCCTGCGGGGAAAGGACCGGAGTGTCCAATTCCCCACTAACATACCGTGACATACGCTTCCCATGTTGTCATCGAAATCATACGATACAGAACAGGAGTTAATGCGAGTACACTGACCACATATAGAATGATTATAAAAGTCAGAGGAAGACTTCCTCTTATTACAATTGATCAAAATCCTTTCAATGTGAAAAGAAAACAAGTCCTGGTACTCGCACCAACCCCTGGCAATCAAAATACATAATAATAATATGATCCATTAATATAGAAAAAATAATTGAAATCAAAATATTTTGAAAAAATATTTTTTCAGAACAGCCCAAGTTTCTGAAAAGTAACGTTGAGCCCAAATGGATCCCAAGCCTAAGTGTGGACAAAAATTTTAAAAATATTTTAAACAATTTATTCAACACTTACGAACAATAATAATGTATCTAGTTATGATTAAAATAACATCAAGATATTATTTTCAAGAAATCCCCCCCTCACACAGAGGGCTGTTGTAAATGTAAACAATGAATGTAAAAACACTAAAATAAGACTCCAGGCACCCAGGCCCGGAATCAGTTACCAAAAATACACTATCTGATGCAAAACAGAGACTTCCAGGGAAGAAACTGCAGAACATCAGATGGTAGATGCAGAACACAACGCCTAACCACCCGTAGGTGAAGACGTAAACATGGGGAAAAGAACAGAATTCATTCTGTTATTCAGCTAAAACTCCCAAGAAAATTTAGTAATAATAATTACAGAAACTATGCCAAAAGCATGGGAGAATAGCAAGGAGGGACTTAAAGGAAAGGGAGAGAGGAAAACACTGAAAAATCAGTGTAACTAAATAATCAGAATGACAACAAAATGGCTGCTGCCTCGAAAATAGGTAACTTAACATAATTTCATTAAAAAATTTTAAGTTACAGCCCTGATAATATTCTGTCACACATTTTTCCTCTCCTCCTTCTCTATCCTCCTTAGAATCACCATTTCACTAATATTTATGTGTCTGGCATCATTTAAACTGAGATTTACAAGCACAAAGATCAGTCAGATGTTAACTGATGAAGGGCCAAACTTAGAATGATTAATGGCGCCAATTTCGGAACGTCCTTGACACTGCGCATGTGCAGTAGAGGTGAAGTGTGGAGGGCCATTCAGGACATGTTTTCTTTGGTTTTAGATGCAAATTTTGGGGATTGGGGGGCAAAATTTGTGTTTGGCCCTATATTTTAAGAGTTAGCACCAGCTATGTCTGGGTCATTGGTACAGTATAAAAATATATATACTAGGTCTGGAAAGAATTTTAAAAAGTACAAACAACCACAAAATTCCTTTCCATATAGACGATGCATCACAGTACTTAAAATTAAAGTACATAAGACCATGAGACTAAACTCGCTCTGACAAAGAAATTATCTTCTCAATTGTGTCCGAGCGAACAGCTAAATGATGAAGGTAAGGCTACCACTAGGATTTTAGCCTGCTCAATCAACGCAGAGAAACTCTCCACATCTTCCCCTGTGGTATTTAAAAGTATGTGAATCCATCACAAACGATTAAAAATACAGAGGAAGAAGACAAGAAACCGAATTACTTTTTCCAACAGGAAGTTAAATATGGTGTCGTCTACACAAAGTCATTCTATCAACATTGGGTGAGCATGATTCGGTTAAACAGTGCTCGCTACACCCTTATTCACTCTTGACTGCCACGGACATACCCGGCATCACATCACCCACATACGAGTGAAATCTGCTGGTTGAGCTAGCTGTAGACATGGGACGTAAACCTCTTTTGAAGCCTAGCCCTTGTCTAAAATCATTGAGCACTTTTTCACTAGCTCTGAATACAATGCATATGCGACACATCCGGAGTCACCGTCTTTCTTATATTCAATCTTAACCATTTCACCGGCGTCAGGGAACTGAAACCACTCATCAGGTTTTATAGCCCTGTGCAATATAAAGATCACTTTGTCCGTTACGTAGAGGAAATCATAAGAATAGTCGCCCCTGGCTGTCTATTAGATGGGCCGTCCCGGACAGGAGGCATGGACGTATACTCCGACTGACGCAAGTTCCTACCAACAACATCTGTCCCCAGATGATGCTGTAAGAGAGAGAGGCCTCTCTCTTGCTCGCAGTCCTGGATGACCTGGACAAGCGTACCTCAGAACTTGCCGGTTTCCTCCTTCCGTCGTCGCTGGGTGAGCAGTGTTGCATATCATATTGTTCGCTCCACCCTATATTATCTCCTAGCCCGGATCGTATACACCCGGCATCACAGTTCTCAGAGGCCTGAGTAACTACTTCACCTGTCGAGCTAGCTAGTGACAGCAGACTTGTGCGGTCATGTGTACTTTTTGAACATAGAGGAAGCTATAAGACTGGCCGACCCCGGCAGTCTATGGAAGGAGTGTCCCGTGGACGTAAGTTCCAACTGACACAAGTTCCTACCAACAACCTCTGACCCCAGATGCTGTTATAAGAGAGAGGGGCCTCTCTATTGCTCGTGATCACGGAAGACCTGGACAAGCATACCTCAGAACTTGTCTGACAGACACAAGTTTCTACCAACAACCTCTGACCCCAGATGTTGTTTTTAGAGAGAGGGGCCTCTCTCTTGCTCGTGATCACGGAAGACCTGGACGAGCATACCTCAGAACTTGTCTACTTCCTCCTTCCCGTGCTTCCTCCTTTCTGTTGTCACAGGGTGAGCATGTTCCTATCTTTATAGTGCTTGCTACACCCTTATTCCTCTTCTCGACTGTTACGGACATACCCGGCATCACATCACCCACATACGAGTGAGATCTGCCGGTTGAGCTAGCTGGCGACAAGGTCGTCAATCCTACTAAGGATCTAAGCACTTGTCTAATTCCTTGAGCACTTTTGCCGCTAGCTCTTCATTGATTTGCGACGATGGCAGCACACTCCCAGACGGCGTCACAAAACCACACCATGTTCTTGCCCCTCTGTAAATAGAAACTAAAAAACTATAGTGACATTTTGACGAGAGGACCAGCCGAGTCACCTCGCCACGATAGGACCGATAGTGTCCACTCGCCTAACACAAATCATGACACCCGTCATTCAGATTATCAAATCTGACACATGGAGCAGAATTAGTGGTAGTACATCAACTAAACTCATTACAACGACCAAGTAAATAAAAGAAAGGTTTCCTCTATTTACCATACTATTTGATAAATATAATTACCTAAATACTCATATATGTCATTGTACCACCACCTAATCTACATATAATATAAGACAACATTAAAATATAATCAATGAAATAAATATATCCAAAAGAAAAACTTCTTCAAAAATAAAATAAAAATTTTTCTAATATAACAGCCCAAGTTCCCAAAGGGAACAATGAGCCCAAAAAAGCCTAAGTGTGGACAAGATTATAAAATCTGTGTAAATTTAACTACCACACTATCAGAATATTTAATGTTACTTACAACTGTTCTTCCTAAACAAAAATAGGAAACTACCTAGAGTAATGTAATGTAAACAAAACACCGGAATCAAGACCCCAGGCCACACGCCCCGAAGTCAGCAACAGAAACAAGACTATCCAATGTAAAGCAAGATCTTCCTCAGAAGAAAAAACGATATATTGGATTATGATGCATGACCAAAACACCCAAACACCCTAAGGATGAGAACGTAACTCTGGGGATGTGCAGAATAATCTTCTGTATAATACGTTAAACTCCCAATAAATTTTATAAAAAATTTGTTAATAAAACAAGCCAAAAAGTTTGTGAGCTTAACTGGGGGGATCAGGAAGGCAGGGAAGGAATAGTAAATAAACAGTGGATAGAGCATAATCAATCAGAGATAACGTCCAGCTCATGTCCCGAAATTAGGGAACATGAACTAATTTTAATAAATATTATAAAATTACAGCCCTGAATGTTTCAAACCACCGTTTCTTCCTTCCTTCATCCATTTCTGTCCTTGGATCCACCAATTTAACCATTGATTTGTGTATGGCATCATTATTAATTGAGATTTAAAAGCACAAATGTCAGTTTGTCGTTATATGACAAGGGCCAAACAAAGAATGATTTATTGGTGCCCGATTTGGTGACTTCCTGGCATCTGCGCATGCACGGAGGGTAAAATGTATGGAGGGCCAGATAGGACTTCTAATTTTCAGTTTTGCATGCAAATTTGGGGGATTGGGGGGGGGGGGGAATTTGTGTTTGGCCCTAGATATTTTGGGGTTAGCACCAGCTAAGTCTGGGTCATTGGTTACAGTATAATAATATCACTGTTTCTAGATATGTCTAAGTACATGTATCCATTTATCTGTTAACAATAGAGGCGTTCTACTCTAGACTGTTCTAGCATTGCATGATGATGCATTTCTGTTATTTTAACACTTTTCATTCTGTAAGCAGAATTTCTATATTGAAGTGGACTAAAATGGGAGACATCCATTATGGTTTAGGGTCAGTACAGAGGAGGCGAGAGTTAGCAGTAGTGTTATGTTCCCCTCTTATAATATGAGAAATGATATGTCCTTGGGGAAAAATTATACACAATTCATATATTCTAAAATTATTTTTTAATTAGAATAAACAGACTCTTGATTGTGTGATCATTTATTTGCACTGAGTGACCTCTGATTGTTGGTTCTGTCAACATGTTTACAGATACTGTTTCACAGAATCTATTATACAAAAGTTTATTTGGGGGTCACACTTGATTACTTAAAATAAGACAGAATCATGTAGGAACCTAATGAGGTGATTTAATTCAATCAATCAGCAATTGGTAGAATAAAAGAACATTGGAGAAATTTCTCATTCTGGAACTTTCTATTTGAAGACGATATAATAACCTCTGTCAACAGACTTCTGACCCTCATTCATCGCTTACAGCATTGAGAAGTGACCTGGTTATACATTCAGAATTCACTGAACATTGGAGATTATTATTATGAGACTGTGCAGTGTTATTAGGAGATGGGTACCATCAGCTTGTTGTAACATTCTAAAATAAAGATATTTTTTAAGAAATACTTTTGCATGATGAAATGAAAGCCATGTATTATATTCTATTTGTATGTATATTGACTAATAATATAGTTTCTCATATTTTGGGCACATTTTTCACTTGAATCTATGTGCCCAAATTAGGTGAATATAAAGGCCTGCTTGTGTAAACCATTATTTATTCTTGTGAAAAACCAGGATTCACCTGAATAATTTCAAACTCCCGGAGGAACAATTACTTGCTGGATATTAATTTAGAGATGGGCAGTTTTCAAATTTCATGTCAGTTCCAGTTTCGGTTTCATTGAAAGAGTCAGGTTTTTGGATTCGGTTTTCATTGTACAATCATAACAGTACATTGCATTTGTGTATAGGAAGATGTATCTGGCACCAGTCAGTTATACAGGGACTCTCTTTCCAGGGCAACGTACCTGTGTAATATACCGGTACTCTGATTTCTTGAGCATTACAGAGCATAATGTATTTGCATAAATTATCTCAAGAATTTCAAGTTTGAGAAAAATGATTTTTTCCTGGAATCCATTACAAAATTAGCACCCCCTCCCAATACCTGTGTTAAGGGTAACCTGAACGACTCTAAAAAATCATGCTGACCACAAAATTTTATGGAGTAAATGTTGCTCATATAGGTCATTGTAACCCCAAATTTCTATCCAACTTCAGCTGTGATTTTGACGCTGGCTTTGGAGTTCAAGCTTTCAAAATTACGTGTAGAAAAAATATATTTGTCATTACAAATGTGAAACAAGTGACAAGTTTCAGTTCTGCAAAGGAAATTGCATTTGCTAAACAGATGAACATTTAAAACACGATGCATAAGAAGTGATTTTGTCACCTATTTTCATGGTAAATGCCACGCTTGAACGCAATACAAATTAGTGCAGCTGTTCTGAAAAAGGGGTATCGCGACAAGTTTGAAAACAGGGTTAACTTTTGGTTCTTTCTCTTTATTCGGTGAAGTGAAGACCTGATTAGAGTTTATCAACACTGAAGTTGAAAACCACGACAGGGGGGTTTCTGTAATTGTTTCAGTTTCAGTTTTGATAACAAAACCAAAACTGAACCGAATTTGTGGTTAACGGTCCAACTCTATATTCATTCCATTTGAATTTTCACTGTATGTTTTATTGGAATTTATTGGAGACTGCTGAATGTTTGAGTGAACATTTCATTGCATTTTATTGGATCTGTCTCTGCAGACACATTCTTGGACATTATAATACTAGCTGGAAAGTAGTGATGAACCAATTATCAAAACTTGCTATGAACCGATTACCGATTATTTCTCTGCCGATTATGCCGATTCTGATGGTTGAAAAAGGACCCAAAAGAAAATCTGTTAGTGCCTGTTATACTGCAGAATTTTGTTGCTAAATCACCAATTTCAAAAGCTAAAGACCACATAAGTTCTCAGAGTATGCATGTTTAGTGTGGGGCAATATTAGCCAAAATAATATTTGCATTTTTGGGAGTTGGAGTGGGGGAAGATCATTATAAAGGATACAATCACACGATATTGTTCTCTTCTGATGATTGTGTGTTATTCTGGTAAATAGTGTTAACACAGTTTTGTGTAATAGTACAATACACTTGGCTGTATTAAATTTATGTAGGTATATCATGAAAGCCCTAGAAAGACGAATTGAAACTGTGTACACCCAGGTATAGCGACAAAATGTGAATGTCAATGAAATATTTGTATATTTGATTTGTGGTTTATGACCAGAAATGGTCAAACGAAATAAATAATAATAAATTAACCAGAAATATACTGAGCACACATACTTTGTGTCTTAAATGAATAATAGCGTCGGTGTTAATGTGTGTTGTAAAGTTGCATGGCGCATTGTTTACAGACATCCACGCGATGCCAGAATATATTATTTAATGTTCAGTTGGAGAGAAACATCAAGGAAGATAAATGAATTAAAAAGAGCTTGGTAAAATGAAAACATGTTTGTGACAGTCATGCGACTTACATGTTGCGTAACAATAATCTATCATCGAAAAAATGAGTGTTTTTTAAGTTTTTTCTCTGAGCACATTTTATTTATACATGTATCCATAATCCAATGCAATGTTGTACAGCACTATGATTGAAAACCGGTGACTTCGTTCAGCTCGGAACAGAGGTGGTCTCGTACCGATTGCAGATGGTAAATTCCGTAATATTTCAGCTCTGCAAATCCCTAAATATTCTGATGTGCACTACTCACGTTTTTAATGGGGAAACTTTATTGAAATGGCCAGATATCAAAAAGATTTTAATAGTCAGTGCTAAATCTAGAATAGCCGGAAACTGCCGGTTGTCATAATCGGCTGATGCCCCATAACCGGCCGGTTCTGATTGCCGATTCCGATTATCGGTTCATCACTACTGGAAAGTTTCTTTATCCTGGATTACTGGATTATATTGAACTTTAATTTGGATTAACTGATAAGTATTTCTGTTTTATACTTTCATTTGTCTGTAAAAAATACTGTATCAGTTTCTTTTCATATTTTTTTTTTATTAAATTTCAGAATAGTTAAATTTAAGCTACTGTTGTTGATTCTCAGATTTCTTTCTGTTACCATTATTGTTATTACACACCGTAACAGTAGCCTTCTAAGCCTTATCTTAATAGGCTTGCCGCGATTACGAAATTCCATAGTCGATTAATCAGAGCCCAAAATCGACGATTGGTCGACTTATTTGACCACATTTTTTTAACAAAGGGTCAACTAAAACAAGACGGCTGAATGGTCCTAAAGGTAGGTATAACCTGTGTGTGGCCGTATACATTTCAAATAACATGGTGACATAGTCAACGATCCATCATTCCCACATTATAAGGCTTGGTGAACGTTTCATTGACCATATTCTGTTAAGTTGGTTGATCATTTGCCATACCGTTAAACAGTAATACACACTGACGCCCGAAATTCAGATGAAACATAACAGTGAGCAACCAGAAGGAACTAGGCCTGATCCGAGGGAGAGAGATCTGCTGGACCCTGTAAGGTCACTAAGGATGTAAAAAGTCACACACACACCCCCCCCCCCCCTCCCTTCTGCACACACACTCACGACAATTTATCAATGGTGGGAAACGTTGTGATTTTTGGATTTCCAACACGAAAGAGTGACCCAAGGGAGCTAACTCTAGTTTTGTGATGCAAAATACTGAAATTTCATCAAACGCAGCAAGTTTCATTTCATGTTGTTGAAAATAAAAGATTTATGAGCAAAGAATGGTTATTGGAAATGATGTTGGTTAAAATACGGACTTGTTGTTGACATGACGGGAGCAGTAATACATGAAAATAATTTTCATATTTTCCAAAAAAAAAATCATTAAAGTGGGAGGTAATTACCGCAAACATTTCTGAATCGGACGTAGAAAAATTACGATTTATTTGAGGGGGGGGGGGGAGGCGGGGGCCTGAGGCCGCCCTCCTTTACCTCCATATGGTCTACCACTGTCGTTTATACAACCAGAAAAGTCCTCATCATGTATATACAGCATGATCACATTCTGGCAAGGCAGTGGTGTCGTTATACATGCGGGGGTAAAAAAAAGTTGACTTTCAAATTTAAAGTCGATCAAACGGCACGATCGACGATTAGTCGACTTTTTGCATAATCCTGCCAAGCCTATATCTTACTGTACTGACCCAAATGATTTCTCCCATGTTTTACCACTTTTTTTAACTGCAGGTAGTGATTTATAATGCAAGCAGATCACAGACAGAAGAAAAGTGTGTACAGCCCCCAAAAAGTATCCAGTCCACTCAGCCCAAAGTAGAGTCTCCTCGAACAAGGATATGTCCACTCACTCCATTCGGACAAAGAGGTAAGACCACTGGGGACAAGAGTAGAGTCTTCTTGGCCTATGGGAAGAGTCTACTCACCCCAAATAAATTTGAATTTTCCTTATTGGACAGGGCTTATATATCAATGACAATCTGAGAATCCATTCACGCCAAGATACGCACAACAAAGCGAGAATCAATGTAGATCCTTGCTGCACCTCTGCTTAGATTCTTGACACTTTGTCAATAAAATTGTACAAATATGGCTGTCATTGGAACCGGCTCCATGAGCCGTTCCAATGGCATCCATATTTGTATGGTTTTATTGATAAATATTGTTTATTTTCTTAAATATTATCAAATTCAGTTTATATTTTAAAAATTAAAAAGCTGTGTGGGGTAAAGGGCTAACATGCATTATCAGTATACAACAGGGGTTCAACCAGGGTGGTCTAATGGGATCCTGAGACACTCATTACAGGTATGGATTCTCACAACCATTTTCGCAAGACTCCAAATGAATTCTCCAAAATTTATATGAAATATAAGCCCTGTTGGAACACCACTGGTATAAAAAATACTATTGTTTATCATTTAGAGGTGCAGCCATCATTTTCCGCCAGCAAATTAATAGATCAACACAAGTCTGGTGTGTTGACTTTGTCAGTTTTAATTGTTAATTAAAGCCATTCCATGTGAGCATAGTCATGTACCCTAGCAATTGATTACCATATTTGTAATTGAAGTGTATGTTATTTTGGTGTGTGTTTTTATAGTGATGCTTAGTGCAAAGTTGCCATATTCAATGCAAGGTATCATGACACCTGGTTAAATTTCTTAGAATTACGATTTTGTTTTTTATGAAAAAACGTGGTATCGAGTGATTTGCGCATGTCCGTCAAACATGGAATCCATCTTCAATAAAAAATGCAGACAGTGTTGTCCTTTTCCCAAATGCAGTCCTATCGCTACATACGAAAGTGTTTTGAATGCCTAGCATTGTTCTTGGTTATGTGAAGCACATTTGGACACAAGTTGTTCTCATGAAATATTATTTTATTATCAGTTCTGGTACGAATACAGTAGCAGACTTTCAGGAACCAGTGGTGCCTGCTGTCAACTCTATGAGTTGATTACATGTGTTTCGTGTTCTATACACCTCAACCTTCATTTTGAGGTATAATGAATGTGTGAATATTTAATTTGAATTGAAGGAATATGAGAGGTGGAAACTTCAAAATAAACAAAATTCCATTACTTATATAGCCCCTTAAGGGCCTATATAAGTAATGAAATTTTGTTTATTTTGAAAATTCTCACCTCTGATATCCTTCAATGCAAATTAAATATACACAAAATGTACATCAAAATGAAGGCTGGGATGTATAGAACACGAAACACGTATGTAATCAACTCATAGAGTCGACTGTTGGCACCACTGGTTCCTGGAAGTCTGCTGCCGTATTCGCACCAGAACTGATAATTTAATAATATTTCACGAAAACAACTTGTGGCCAAATTGGCTTTACATATCCAAGAACAAACCTAGGGGATCAAAATTCTTCAAGACACGGCGACAGAGCTGCATGGGGGAAAATTCCAAAGCCGTCGACGTCACCGGACGGAAAAAGCATTTAAAAACAACGCCGTCTAAAATTAAATAATGAAAAAGATCGCCTTCATTCAGTATACTGTTATTAGATAGAGATTGCACAGTTGCCAAATTCAATGCAAGGTATACTATCATGATACCTGTTGAAATTTCTAAGAATTACAATTTTGTTTTTCGATGGAAATTTGTGGTATCGAGTGATTTGCACATGTCTGTCAAGCATGGAAACCATCTTCAATAAAAAATGCAGACAGTGTTGTCCTTTTCCAAAATGCAGTCCTGTCGCTGCACTCCAAAGTGTTATTAATGCCTAGCTTTGTTATTGAATATCTGAAGCACATTCGGCCACGAGGTGTTCTTGCGAAATATTATTATTAAATTACCAGTTCGGACGCGAATACGATAGCAGACTTCCAGGAACCAGTGGTGCCTGCTGTCAACTCTATGAGATGATTACATATGTGGGTAAAGCTACTAAAGGCCAAGAATAGAGGAATAGAAGATAAAACATTTTTTACAACTCTTTTGGAGTTTCTTATCATTCTAAGACATGTTTTACACAAAATCAGCCCAAAACACCGATACCTACTGACAAATATCATCACTTTTAACCCTTTTTATACTCTGTTAACTTTATTCTCCAAACAATTTCAACAACAAAACCTGCGGTAAACAGGTACGCGATTCTTTGGTTTTAACCGCTATCATGTATACTCCATTTGATCGGAGTATACGAGGGTGCAATTACAATGGGAGCATGAATTAGGGTCAGTTTGGGATGGATACGGGTTAGCTAACCCGTACCCATCCTAAACTGACCCTAGTACGCAAAGAAGGCAATGATTAGAATACGGCGACCAATGCATTAGGGTCAGTTTAGGATGGGTACTGGGTACGGTTAGCTAACCCGTACCCATCCTATACTGATCCTAGGATGCAAAAAAAGGTAATGATTGCTCCCCTGTGACGTCACAATGAAACATCCACAGCTCCATTTCAGAACGCAATCAGAAATTCATTTTGTTTCAAAAACCCGTCACAGAGAAAAAGGTTAAGGGCCAATATAAGTAATGAAATTTTGTTTATTTTGAAAATTCTCACCTCCGATATTCCTTCAATTCAAATTAAATGTACACAAAATGTACATCAAAATGAAGGTTGGGATGTATAGAACAAGAAACACATGTGTAATCAACTCATAGAATCGACTGTAGGCACCACTGGTTCCTGGAAGTCTGCTGCCGTATTCGCATCAGAACTGATAATTTAATAATATTTCATGAAAACAACTTGTGGCCAAATGTGCTTTACATATCCAAGAACAAAGCTAGGGGATAAAAATTCTTCAAAACACGGCGACAGAGCTGCATTGGGGAAAATTCCAACGCCTTTGCTTTTGTTTACGTGTGGGTATACTTTCGATTTCCGGCGACGTCATCGGACAGAAAAAGTGTGTAAAAACAACGCCGTCTAAAATCAAATAATGAAAAAGATCGCCTTCATACAGTATACTGTTATTAGATAGAGATTGCACAGTTGCCATATTCAATGCAAGATATCATGATACCTGTTGAAATTTCTTAGAATTACGATTTTGTTTTTTGATGGAAATTCGTTGTAACGAGTGATTTACGCATGTCTGTCGAACATGGAAACCATTTTCAATAAAAAATGCAGACAGTTTTGTCCTTTTCAAAAATGCAGACCTATCGCTGTATTCGAAAGTGTTTTGAATGCCTAGCTTTGTTCTTGGATATATGAAGCACATTTGGCCACAAGTTGTTCTGATGAAATATTATTTTATTATCAGTTTTGGTGCGAATACGGTAGCAGACTTCCAGGAACCAGTGGTGCCTACAGTCGACTCTACGAGTTGATTACACATGTGTTTCGTGTTCTATACATCCCAACCTTCATTTTGATGTATAATTTGTGTATATTTAATCTGAGTTCAAGGAATATGAGAGGTGAGAATTTCAAACTAAACAAAATTTCATTACTTATATAGGCCCTTAAAAGTGATGATTTTTGTGAGTGGGTATCGGTGTTTTGGGCTAATTTTGTGTAAAACATGTCTTAGAATGATAAGAAACTCAAAAAAGTTGTGAAATATGTTTTATTTTCTTAAAAAACGCGCGGTCCTCTATTCTTGGCCTTTACCCGTATGTGTTTCGTGTTCTATACATCCCAACCTTCATTTTGATGTATAATTTGTGTATATTTAATCTGAATTTAAGGAATATGAGAGGTGAGAATTTCAAAATAAACAAAATTCCATTACTTATATAGCCCCTTAAGGTTAACATAAATTATGGAGACTGAAATCCCTTATTCAAAACAATAGACAGTCAAGTGTACGACGAAATTAGGAAACATAAAGTAATTATTTTACTGATATCTTCTCATTCATTGCAATGAGGTTTAGCAATGCGGTAAAACAGCATTGGCGTGGAAAATATCAACGTTCAGTATAGTTTTACCCAGTAAATAAAGTTACAGAACAAATAGTTGAACTTTCTTTTGCAGAGTTTACCGGACAAACACGTGTTTTTCCGGGAATCATCGGATTCGACTTTCAATACCAGTGTAAAACGCTCTCCCCAAAACGGACTAAGTTTCTCCGCCCCTAATTTAATTAAAAATTAGAGTTTAGGGCAATGTACTCGCATGACTCGGGAAATAACAAAGCACTACCCTGAAATGAATGCACGAGCAACATCATCACCTGCTCCTCGTAAATGTCAACAGAATGGTTTTATTTTGAATTTCTGTTCATTACATGAATAAACTGAAACATTAAAACATCAGGCCTGTCCAGTTAGTCAGTGTGAAACACACAGACTATTGTTTTTGTACGGGGTCTTTTTCTTTTCTTTTTCTTCTTCTACTTCTTCTTCTTCCCTCTTCTTCTTCTTCTTGTTATTCTCGTGTCTTCTATGCACTTTCTTGTCCGCACAATAACTCGAGAACGAATTGTCCTATCTCGCTGATTTTTGGCATACTGGTAGACAGTCACATGTTCTCGGCCACCTTTGTTTTTTCAGATTCCTGGTGCATCAGCAGTGTCCGTAGGAGCGTTTTAAAAGTGGGTCACGCCCATATCTCAGGCACGGTATTACCCATTGACCTGGCACCAACACCAAATGAGTCGACACTCGATAGAGATTCAAAATATAAGTCAGGGTCACCTAGGGGTCAATGAATTGCTGAAAATCACATTTTTTTACCCCCTAATGCATTCCCGAAGTTCATACACGCTTTTTTACACTAAAAAGTGGGTGTGGCAAAACATTTTGAAAGTGGGTCACACTTATATCTCAAGCACGGTATATGGTATGACGTATCCCTTATAAAAAAGTACCATGGTAAACCATGGTAGATCCCAAAATACCCTGGTAATACCATGGTATACCATGGTATTACCAGGGTATTTTGGGATTTACCATGGTTTACCATGGTACTTTTTTATAAGGGTATAGACCTGGGACCAACACCAAACTTGTTGAAACTCGATTGAGGTTTAAAATATGGATCAAGGTCACTGAGGGCACCCAGGAGTCATTGAGTGCATTTTTCAGAATTGCTGGAAATCACATTTTTGGACCTCCCAGTGCATCCCCTTGATCGAACCCTTTGAATGTTGTATGCATATATGCTTGTTCTGGTTTCTTAGAAAAAAATGTTCTGATTCCTGTATGAATATCTGTAAATACTGTTAACGATAACCCATTTCTGATTTGCTAAAAACTATTTTACTCCCGAAAATTAGCCTCCAAAATTCTCTTTCTATACGGGGGGGGGGCACTAAAGATTTGCAGCAAGACGTGACGTCTTATTTTTTATTCAGCTCCTTTTTACACCCACCCACCCCTACGTGCAAATTTTCTACTACCGTTCTCAGACACCCACCCCCACTCTCCCATTAAAATCCAAAATAAACTTATAAACTTAGTAGGCACATCTGTCTTTGGGGGGGGGGGGGGGGGGGGTTCATAATGTTCTTAAACTCGTACCACCAATTTAAACCTCTGTGGGCTGCTGTGGGCCCCAATCTACAAATGACAAGCTGTTCATTATCAGGCTTGGCCAGAGCAGGTGTACATATACGGGAACAAATTTTCATTTGAATTGTTCTGTCAGTATTCTCAGGTGTTTGCTACTTTCCTTTTCTTTCCATACAAATTCTATTAATAAATGAATAACTTGGGTTGAATTAAGTGCATCAGAGAGAATTTTCCCAAAATATTGTCTGCACATTTTCTACATTTCGAACAAGACACCCACCCCTTACTAAGGTGTGATATTTTCCCAGATTAAGCCCAATATTCTCACATATAAAGCCTCCTGATGTTGTATTTATGTTAAGAGTGTGGTGTACAACATCATCTTTAAGGTTTGAAACACAAATGATGGTATATATTAGCTGATATATTGATATATTTTTTAAAAATTAAAAAAATTGCACAAGTTGAAAATGCACATTTTTGGCGCACTCAAGGGACCCACCCACCCCCACGTCATGTCTTGCAAATTTTTGGTGCCCCCCCGCCCTGTTCTATATAGTTTTTTTCCCTGATACTACCCCTTTCACATAATTGAATTTACTGGATGCAGTAAATTCTGTTTCTCTAGTTTAAACAGTATTTATTTCCAACAGCATGTAATGAGTACATAGATACAATACTATGAATTATTGTATTTTGAATCATTTTTTATTTATTTTTTGTTTTATTTTATATTTTTTTCAATGTTATCGTATATTATCTAATGTAATATATCTTAATGTACCTACCTCCTTTCATTGAAATTTCAGATACTTATAAGAGATTGTGAAAATTCTGATTAATGTAAAAAATCATATAATTTTGAAATTATTTGTTGAAAGGTGCCAAGGGCACTGAACAATGAATAAATACAAAATTATTAGCAAATATGTTATAAGAATTAAGCCTTATAAGAATTAATTATATTGAGAAACACATCAAAACTTGTGGTATATTAAGTTCCATAAAATAATATTATAATTTTGAAATTATTCATTGAAAGGCGCCACTGGGGCTTAACAATGGATAATCACAAAATAATTGGTAGCAAATTTGCTAATATATTATAAGAATTAACTATATTAAGAAACACATCAAAACTTCTTAAAGTATATATTGCGTTCCGTAAAAAAATCTTGGAATTTTGCAATTATTCATTGGAAGGGTCCACCGGCGCTTAACAATGAATAATCGCAAAAGTATTAGCAAATATATTATAAGAATTAATTATATTAAGAAACGCATCAAAACTTATGGTATATTAAGTTCGATAGAAAAAACTTATAATTTTGCAGGTATTCATTGAAAGGAACCACAGTGCTTCGCCATGAATAGTCCATGCTACATGTAACTCAAAACAACTACCACGTACTGTGCGAATAGCCAGTCTGTTGCTGTTGCTTGCAGGTTTATTTGCAATCTTTACAAACATGTCGTCGTTACAAAACTGAACAATATCCCCACTAACACTGACACAGTCGGTCAGGAAAAAACATAGATAAAAAACTTTTGATTTATGGACAAAAATAACTATGAAAACCTGTGTCCCACACCCAAGTGCATGTTCCAGCTACCGGGAAAGCCGTGTGTTACGACCCGTAATGTAATAAATGCCCATAATGTAATACCTACCCATAATGTAATACAAAAACGACCCATAATGTAATACGAACCCATAATGTAATAAAAAACGACCCATAATGTAATAAATGTAATAACGTGTAATAAATGTTAGGTACCCATAATGTAATAAAATTTTTAAAAAATTAGATACAAATTACACTTTTCCAGGCCCGTAATGTAATAAAATTCTAAGTTTGATTTTCGTTTTTTCTCTTTACTCCATCAGTGCGTTCGGCTACTTATGACACATCCTACGCCTTCATCAATGCTGCCAATGGCCCCTATGCCGTACACAGCCAACATGTGTGGGTGTGTTGGGATTATGATGGAGAGTATTCCGGGACCTGGGGCGGGTATGCTCTGCTCTGAATGGCAGGCATTATCCCTCTTCTATTTGTACCACCCGCGCAAACGTCTTCCTCAATAGCCTCTACTGCCCTGCCACAACCATATAGGTCTACCTTACCAGACATTCAGTAATTTTGATTCCAGGATGGTCATTTATAACTGCAATCATCATATTCGACCGGCTGTTCACTTGCACAAAAGCAATGTGGGTAGCAGGTTCCTACTGTTAATAAATGCAAGTAACTCTGGCCAAAGTTGCTGGGGCAAAGGGTGGAGTGGGTGCCGTGGGATATGGGTGCACCAAGACTGGATAGTGGCGGGGGGGGGGGGGGGGGTAGTGTGGGATACAAGGAAAAGATGGAACAGAAGCAAGACGTTGAGTTAAGCGGCGCAGAGGAATATCGGGAGGCGATATGGTAGGTGTACTGGTATTGGGATAGGGGATATCCTATAGCTCGATGGGATTTGGATTAGGCTACTTTCCTCCAAATTAAGCGTACGATCTATCCTCTGTCTCTCCAGTTTTCACTACCTGAACAAATTAGTCATTTCCCTGTACTGTACTACTATAAGTTTATGTCACACCCACCGCACCTGGAAACCAATGAGCCCGATCCCAGGATGACACTTAATAACGACCACATCATATTCCCGATCCTGTGATAACATGTGTCAAGTAATATTATTAGTCCACCACACGGCCTTCCACTTAAACTACCTACAGTCATGGCAGTTCCTGGCGGTTGGCAGGGACTTCCTGCCAACCGCCTACTCTATCACATCGACTATTCGCGTGTTCATCTCCGCTATTGTGCCATCTTCTCCTAAGTTACACTCAAACAACATACATAGCTAGACACGAGGAGTAACATGGGCGTATCCGTTTGACCGGGTGTGTGACCTTGACCATCAAACCGGAAACCTTTAACCTGTGTATCGGCTCCTGCTGGGCGATTGTCCTGAAACTTGGTGTGTGGTTCGGGCGCCCAACAATTTCGCCACACCCGATGCCCGTCATGTGTGACCTTGATATTCAAACTGTTGACCTTGAACCTGTATCTCGGTTCAAGCTGGGCCGATTTTCGTGAAACTTGGTATGTGGGAGTAGTTCAGGATGCTCAATATATATATATATATATATAGAGAGAGAGAGAGAGAGAGAGAGAGAGAGAGAGAGAGAGAGAGAGAGAGAGAGAGAGCCCCGAACTACCCCCACATACCAAGTTTCACGCAAATCGGCCCAACATGAGCCGAGATATAGGTTCAAGGTCAACTGTGTGAATATCAATCAAGGTCACACATGACGGGCATCGGGTGTGGCAAAATTGTTGGGCGCCCGAACCACACACCAAGTTTCATAAAAATCGGCCCATACACAGGTTCAAGGTCACCGGATTGATGGTCAAGGTCACACCTCACGGTCAAACGGATATGCCCATGTTACACCTGGTGTTTAGCTACGTATGTTGTTTGAGTGTAGCCTAGGAGAAGATGGCACAATAGCGGGGATGAACACGCGAATAGTCGATGTGATAGAATATGCGGTTGGCAGGAAGTTCCTGCCAACCGCCAGGAACTGTCAGGAAATGTAGGTGGTTTAAGTGGTAGTCCCCACAGCTCAGAAAATGCTGTGGAATGCTTTTCCAATCAACATAATCTCAAGAACCACCAAAACTACTCTCTATTATAGATCTGCATTCGTCCTGTGCATACTATGAGTGATGCCACACCACTGGTGAAATTTATTTTAGAATGCAATCCCCTGAGCTCAATACAAAGAGGCTGCTTTGTACAACCAAGTGATGTGCACATTAACTCGACTCAGTTGCTGGTCACAGCCACAGGTGAACATGACATACTCTTAACCAATCTTCTCGCAAAGGTGGCCTGCGTGGATGATAGCAGTCTACAAGGCGTTTAACTTGCTTCGGTTCATATCAATTGAGGGTGTTCAATCTGTGGTGTGTTGAGGTTTTAGAAAAATAACACTGAGAGGAGTTGAAACCATTTCACTCAGGGCTGTCACTATTGAAACTGATACAATTCTTATTGAAAATGTAAGGTCTTTCTTGCATGTGCGAAGTGCAAACTATTTGACTGGAAAGCATTTGATAATATTACTTGACACATGTGATCACAGGACCGGGAATATGATGTGGTCGTTATTAAGTGTGGTCCTGGGCTCGGGCTCATTGGTTTCAAGGTGCGGAGGGTGCGACTTGAACTTATAGTAGTACAGTAGAGGAAAATTACTAATTTGTTTAGGTAGTGAAAATTGGAGAGACAGAGGATAGATTGTACGCTTAATTTGGAGCAAAGTGGCCTAATCCAAATCCCATCGAGCTATAGGATATCCCCCATTCCAATACCAGTACACTCAACATATCGCCTCCCGATATTCCTCTGTGCCGGTTGACTCAACGTCAGTAGTATGTCAGGGGCTTTTGAGGGAACAGTTGGGGGACCTCGGTGGGGGACCTCGGAAGTGACGTCATGTCACGTGACGTAGTGGCGCCATGTTGTGTTGTCATGGTAACCCGCGTGAGCGGCCATGTTGTGACGTCATCTCCATAGTGATACGTGGTGTGAGTGCGCATGCGCAGCGCGTGTTGTTAGGGTGATACGTGTTTCCGTCGTCCATTTTGTATACAGGAGGCCGCCATCTTGGTTTCTATGGTAGCACGTGATTGCTATGTTACCCAATTGTTCTGTACTAGGACGGGGTATGTTCGGAGGGTGTGTTCCTTTGTAGAAGAGTAAATCTAATTACCACAAACAGCCCGACAAGCCATCCAAATCACCAAAATCCACCCAAAATCACCGAAATTGACTTTATTTCCCCAATTGATCGGCTTAGCACGTAGTGCTATAGTACCGAGAGGGTATCGGGGGTGCATTCGATTGAACAGGAGTAATGCTCTGGATTAGAATTCTCCCAGAATCCCTTTTTTTGGATCCCATGACGTTTTTTCCCTATTAAGAGTAGCACGTAATACCGAGGGGGTGTGTTCGTTTGAAGTGGAGTAATGTTCCCATTTTTGGGGGGATCCCATGACGTGTTATTTCCTTATTAAGAATAGCATGTAGTGCTATAGGACAAATTTACCCAGAATCCTCTGCTTCTACTTGGAACTATATTTTTTATAAATTCTATTTTTAGTAACATCCTTAACTGACCCCCTAACTAATTGTTAGTGTCTATATTTAGCAATTTCTTCAAATGACCCCCCTAACTACATGATTGTAAATAATAAAATTAATGAGGATCAAGATGTTTTTACACTGACCAATCAGGGCGAAGTTAATCCACCAATCAGATATCTGGATTCCCATTGTGTTTCTTTCCCATTGACTTCTATACTAATTTTCTAAATTTCCCAACTTTAACCTATAATCCTATAGGAAACAAACACAAACACCCATCGAGAATGAAAATATCGATGAAAAAACGTTGTGACGTCGTGACGTTTTCAAAAACGTCCGTCACGTCTAAATAAATTCCGGAGAAGAATAACGTCGCGTCATTCTGTTTCGATCCTTCGAACTGAACACATCGCTAGAGAGTTTTCTATAGCAATTTTGCCTTTGCAAGAAATTTATGAAGATGTCTGAAGCTGCTACTGCCGTTACCAGAACTGATGTCTACGCCTGTGAAGAGTGTGGGAAGACCTTTACGGACCGCTGCAACCGAAACCGCCATGTGCGTACCAAGCACGCCGCCGAAGAGAAGAAGACCCACGATTGTACCAACTGCAACAAGACCTTTACGAGGAAAGACAAGCTAGATCAACACCTGAAGAAATGTTTGGAGATATATACATGTATGGATTGCGGCCAGGAGTTCAACCAACTACTCCATTTTAATCGACACAAGAGCGTTGCCCACCGACCAGTTCCTGTACCATCTAAAAGGAAGACTGATGAACCGAAGAGAGGACCACCTAAACAACCACGGACCACGACGACCACCCATTATGATGTTGACCCAATGGAGTTTGAAAAGAATATGATGTCTGAAGAAGAGCCAGATGAGATATTGACCGTGTACGAAGATAACTGGAGTTCTATTAGAACTCGCCACATGATGAACAGAAGAGCCCAAGACCAATATAACTACCGGATCAACGATGTGAACCTGAAGATGATGACTGATGAATTGATGACTACCATATTTCTGCCACAACAGCTAAGATTTAAAATTAATCTGAGTTTTGGTTTTATCCTGCGACACAATGAAACGAATGAACTGAAGTATTACCATCCATCACAAAACAACGCCCGGGTACTTGATGTTCCACAGCTTGTATGCTGCCAAGAAGACTTTGAAGAATTCCTTGATGATGTCATGGAAGAAGATATCCTGGAATGGGCCAAATTAAAACGACCCAACACCAAATGGCTTGTGGAGAGAGTTATCAACGTCACATTTCATGTGAATAAGCTGAAAGACCACCCAATTGGAATGGTAGAAGATCTTCCTGACTACATTCTCCAGAACAAAGCAGTAAATGCTTTGGTGAAAGATAGAGCTCACCATTTTACCTATGAAGACAACCTGTGTATTTTCCGCTGTTTAGCTTTATGGAGTGGTTCCATAACAGACAACCTCAACTATACAACAGATGCCATGTACAACAAGTATACAGAAAAGCCAAAAAATGAATTCCGTGGAGTAACTTTAGCCGAATTACCTGACTTGGAGAAATGTTTTGAAGTAAATATCCAAGTATATGAACTTGTCAAGAATGATGATGACCAAATTGTTGCCAAATTAGTACAGAGATCTCACAGAAAGTATGAAGATACCATGTTTGTGAACATTTACAAGAACCATTTTAGCTACATCATCGATATAGACCAATACTGCAAATCCTTTGAATGCCGCAAATGCGGCAAATTATGGAAAAAGGTTTACAGACTCAATCGTCACGAGAAAACCTGTACAGATGAAGTCAATTACCAGTATGTTGGCGGTGTATACCATCCATCCCAGTCCATATTTGATCTGTTAGAAGATGAAGGTATAGAAGTATCTGAAGAGAAGAGGTTTTATCCATACCGTGCAACGTTTGATTTTGAAAGTTACTTTGTCAAATCCAGTCTACCTGCTGACAGCGATAAACTGATATGGGAAGCAGAACACCGACCATTGAGTGTTAGCATATTTAGTAATGTTCCAGAATACCAAGAACCGAAATGTTTCATTACAAATGGAAATTCTCAAGAACTTGTTGAAGAAATGATGACATACCTCACAGCTATTTCATCTCATTGCCACCAACTGATGCAGACCTATCATGCTTGGACCTTGTTTAAACTCAGACAGAAAATTGATGAAACGCTGGAAGCGGAAGCCAGAGCTACTGGAGAAGATACATCCAAGATGCACCCTTTACAAAAATTGGAGAAGAAATTTCAAGATTATCTGCAAGAGATGCCCGTCATCGGATTCAACTCTGGAAAATATGATATGAATGTAGTCAAGCGTGAACTGATGACATACCTGAAGAGACAGAATCCACTCAAGTTTGCAGTGAAGAAATCGAATAACTACATGTGCGTCTCGACCGAATCTTTCAAGTTTGTTGATATTTGCAACTACCTCGCTCCAGGATTCAGCTATGACAAGTTTTTGAAAGCATTTGGCTGCTCCGTGACAAAGGGATTTTTACCATATGAATGGATCGACAGCTTGAGCAAATTGGATCAAGACCACCTACCAGACCATGAAGCCTTCTACAGTTCTCTCAAGAAAGAAAATATATCCATTGAAGAATACCAGTACTGCCAGCATGTATGGAACGACCTGGAGATGACAACTTTCCGTGATTTTCTGATCTGGTATAATAACCGAGATGTAAAACCATTCCTTGAAGCAGTTGACAAGCAGTTTGCTTTCTACCAAGAACGCCACATCGACATGTTTAAAGATGGTATCAGTGTTCCGGGCCTCACGTTGAAATACCTGTTCCAGACCATGAATGATGAAACTTACTTCACATTATTTAACCAGAAGAATAAAGACTTGCATCACTTGGTGAAAGATAATATCGTTGGTGGACCTTCAATTATCTTCAACCGATACCACGAGAAAGATGTTACCCGAATCAGAGAAACAAAATATGGCAAAGAAGCAAAACCATGTGGAAGTATTATAGGCTTTGATGCGAATGCATTATATCTTTGGTGCCTAATGCAAGAGATGCCAACGGGTTGGAGTATTAGACGTCGTGAAGAAAACCAGTTTAAACCAGAACATCCAATGAAGTATGGTAAAATGGCTGAACAATGGTTAGAGTTTTTATCCATGAGAGATGACATCCACATCAGACATCAGTTTAACGGAGCTGAAAAAATGATTGGTCGAAGACAGTTGCCTGTTGATGGTTGGTGCAAAGAGACACAGACTGTATACCAGTTCCATGGCTGCTTCTGGCACGGACATACCTGCATGAAAGATAAGAATGGCCTTCCTATCATCCATAATGAAGTCAGAGATAAACCGATGAAAGAACTACTACAAGACACCCGTACCAATGCAAAGTACATCACCGATTTGGGCTATAAACTTATTGAAATCTGGGAGTGTGAGTGGAGAGAGATGAAGAAGACCGATGCCACACTCAAAGCCTTCCTGAAAGAGAACTTTTCAGACAAAATAGATGGTGCGATGACAGAGGAAGAAATAATGAACAAAGTGAAGTCCGGTGAACTGTTTGGTTTAGTCGAATGTGATATACATGTACCAGATCACCTGAAAGAGTACTTTGAAGAGATGACACCTATCTTCAAGAATACAGATATTTCCATAGATGATATTGGTGAACACATGAAGGCCTTTGCCGAGAAGGATGGAATCATGAAGAAACCCCGTAGAAGTTTGATCGGAAGCTATGGAGCGGAGAAAATGTTATTTGCAACCCCTTTACTGCAGTGGTACCTCCAGCATGGTATTGAAGTTGATCACGTCTATCAAGTTATCCAATATAAACCAAGAAGATGTTTTGAAAAATTTGGAGATGAAGTATCTGAAGCAAGAAGACAAGGAGATGTTGACCCTGACAAGTCGATCGTTGCCGATACCATGAAGCTGTTGGGAAATTCTGGATATGGCAAAACCGTCACCAACAAAGAGAAGCATCGACGTGTGTGCTATTTCGACGACGAAGAAGTTACCAAAGCTGTAAATGACATGTCCTTCAGAGCCTTGAATCCATTAGATGAAACATATGAAGTCGAACTCAACAAGAAGACCATCAAGTTGGATCTGCCACTTCACATCGGATTCTTTGTTTACCAGTATGCGAAACTCCGGATGCTTCAGTTCTATTATGATGTCATCGATACTTTTATCAACCGCCAAGATTTCGAATATGCTGAAATGGACACAGATTCTGCATATATATGTACTTCGTCACCATCCATAGATGAATTAGTGAAACTAGAGAAGAGAGTAGAATTTTACAAAGAGAATCACAAGTGGTTTCCATCAGAGTGTTGTGATTTCCACAGAGATGATTATGTGAAAACCAAATTAGAAGGCAAAGAATGGCTGTCACCCTCATGCTGCCAAGAAAGAAAGCGTTTTGACAGGAGAACTCCAGGCTTGTTTAAGGTAGAATGGCAAAGAACCGGCATTGTTGGACTGTGTAGTAAAACATATTATTGTTTCGGAGCCACCAATAAATTCATTTGTAAGGGAATCAGCAAACGCCACAATGATTTGACGAATGACAGATATTTGCAAGTTTTGAAGACTCAACAAAGTGGATCTGGCATCAACCGAGGATTTGTGATGAATGACAACACTATGTATACCTACCAGCAGAGCAGAGATGGACTATCATATTTCTACCCAAAACGAAGAGTTTTAGAAGATGGAGTTAGTACCATACCACTAGAGATTTAAAGAAGAACCAATTGAGTGAGTGTCATATTTTTCTACAACCTGAACCAAGTCTAGCTTTTGCCTACAAAAAATTCCTAAAAAAAAAAACCAAAATGGTTTTTAGGTGGTCTACTCAATCATATTTGGCTCATCAAATTTTTAAAGTCCTTTATGGCAGTCCTCATAAAGTCCTATATGGCATTGTCTAAAGTCCTTTATGGCATTCTCTAAAATCCTTTATGGCATTCTCTAAAGTCCTTTATGGCAGTCCTCATAAAGTCCTATATGGCATTTTCTAAAGTCCTTTATGGCAGTCCTCATAAAGTCCTATATGGCATTCTCTAAAGTCCTTTATGGCAGTCCTCATAAAGTCCTATATGGCAAGTTTTTTCTCAAAGTAAAAAGTCCTTTATGGCAGTCCTCATAAAGTCCTATATGGCAGTCCTCATAAAGTCCTATATGGCAGTCTTCAAAAAAAAAAATTCTAAATGGCAAGTCTTACAAGGCAATACATTTTTTTCTAGTGTAAAGATTTTTCAATTTTTTTATTTATTCTAATACAGAGAGTTTTTTCATCATCATCATCATCATCATGTTCCTGATATACTTTAGGCTAACCCTATTGGAAGTGGAGGATACTTCTTTAGTTTTTAGTTTCATTCAAAACTTAGTTTCATTCAAAACTTTTTAGTTCAATTTATTTTTAAAAAATGTTGATTCATGGTATCTTTTAGGTTACACCTATTGGAACCAGATGATACTTCTTTATTCAAAATTTAGTTTCATTCAAAACTTTTTAGTTCCATTTATTTTAAAAGACATGTTGATTCATGGTATCTTTTAGGTTACACCTATTGGAACCAGATGATACTTCTTTACTTTTTAGTTTCATTCAAAACTTTTTAGTTTCATTCAAAACTTTTTAGTTCCATTTATTTTAAAAGACATGTTGATTCATGGTATCTTTTAGGTTACACCTATTGGAACCAGATGATACTTCTTTACTTTTTAGTTTCATTTCATTTTTTAAAGTTGATTCCTGGTGTCTTTTAGGCTATCCCTATTGTATAACCAAAGGAATAAATCATCATCATCATCATTACTAAGAAATTCTCTGTTGTGAATATTTAAAAGAAATGAGAAATTTTTATGATAGAAAAAACTAAATTGCTAAGTTGGACATGTTGTTTTCGTTTTCTTTTTTTTTTTGATGAACAAAAAAAATTCCTTCAAAGCGGATACGAACTGTAGGGGGTGGGAATGCACTCGAGCTATTTGACTTATCTCCATTGGACAGAGGTTTGTAGCTTGACCTGTCCCAAGCCAGTATAAAATGCAGAGGGCCATATCCTACAGTTTAAGGATCAAGATTGCAGTTTGATCGCCAAACTGACCAATCAGATCGAAGTTAATCAACCAATCAAATTTCTGTATTCTCATTGTGTTTCTTTCCCATTACTTTCTATACTAATTTTCTAAATTTTCCAACTTTAACCTATAATCCTATAGGAAACAAACACAAACCCCAACCAAGAATCAAAAACTCAATCAAAATTTGTTCAACTGGGGTGATGTTTTCAATCACGTCCGTCAAAGATATATAAGATTAGGCAAAGCATGGACTTGGCATCATTCACGATCGAACCATTGACCAGAGAAGATGTTCCGAATTGGCACCAAGCAGACTTATGCTAACGTCACCCAGTACCAGGGTGAACTGAAGATTCATCTCAGAAGATACTTTGAGGGAAAAGACCAGAAACCTTATCCAACGAAGACTGGTATTGCTCTATCTTTAGAAGAATGGAATGCCTTGAAATCTCAAATAGAAGAAGTAGATGCAGCCATCAAAACCCAACAAACAACTTTAACTGAAGACACTAAACCTACTAACCATGAAGACTTCAAAAAACCAAATCAAGAACCACCTTTGAAGAAGAAGAAGAAGATCACAGTGAGAATAACCCAACCACGACCATTGATCGTTGATGAAATTGATAGTGAACTCAGGCAAGTTCGCTTGCAGCATGAACTTTGCTTGGCATATGCTCATTATGTCGAAGAGAACATTAACGCTGTAATGAAAGAAAAATGCTATGGATGTACAGTCGATCACCCAAGTCAGATTCAGCATAATGTATGCCTAATGATGTCTGAAGAAGAGAAGATTATAACATGTTTTAGTGACGCACTTGAAAGAGTTAACAAGAATGATGTTCATCTACTGTGGCACCATAATACTTCTGGAATGAATCCACCACCAGTACAGAAAGAATATGAAGATATGTTCGAGAAACCTCTCACAAATGAACAGAGACGTTGTATTATGGATTTGGTTATTGAATTTATGACCATCAAGAAACCTGTTACAATCGGATTCTAATTGAAGATGTAAATAGATGTTGTAAATAGATGATTTTTTATAAAAAAAAAGAAGAAAAAAGAAGAAAAAAAGTATAAAATGAAGAAACAAGAAAAAAAGGTGGTAATGACGCTTAAGTTATTTGATGTTTATCTTCTTGACAAATATCAAACAAACTTAAACTGTCCCCAGCCAGTAAGTCAGAGGGCCACCAATTTTAAATATTTTTTGGATGACGGTTCATATTGACCACCTCTCCAAAAGGTATAAAAGGGGGAGTAGTCCCCACGTTCAGTGGGGGCCACCTCCCCAAAAGGTATAAAAGGGAAGTAGTACCCACATAGAACAACAAAGATGGATCCTCGTTGGAAGCATCCATTCACTTGTTTATTGTGTGGTCCCACGGGTAGTGGTAAATCATCCTTTGTAAATCGGGTTATTCAAAACATTCAAAATATTATATCACCTGTCCCAAGTCACATCATTTGGTGTTATAGTGAATGGCAACCATTATACAATACTTTACCCCAAGTAGAATTCGTAGAGGGTCTCCCTCAAGAATTAAAATCTGATAGTTTAGTCATATTGGATGATCTGATGCTCGATGCAGATGTTCGAGTGTCTAGATTATTTACTAAAGGTAGTCATCACCGTAACATTAATGTGATTTACATTGTTCAAAATTTATTCGATAAAAATAAAGTCCATAGGACTGTAGCTCTCAATAGTCATTACATGATCTTGTTTAAAAATCCTAGGGATCGTTCTCAGATCTCACACTTGGCAGCACAGATGTATCCTGGTCATTCCAAGTTTCTGAGAGAAGTTTTCGAAGATGCCACTTCGACACCATATGGTTACATTTTAATAGATCTCAAACAAGATACTCCTGAACACATGAGATTAAGAGGTCAAATTTTTCCTGGGGAAACCCAATATGTGTACCTCCGAAAAGTATAAAAGGGGAGCAACAAGTCTGACTCGAGTCAGAAGCATGTCTGACCGTCTCAAGCGCAACATCTCTCTTCTCAAGGTTCTTATTAAATCGAAACCCGCACTCGTCAAATCCATACTAAAACATGCAGACAAAGAATTGATAACTTGTTTGTGTGACTGCGCCTCGAATATACTGAAGGGAGCAGTACCTTTGACCAAAGCTCAGAGAACCAAACTCGTTCGTCAGAAACAACTGGTGAGGGCAGTGGCAAACAAAGGTACATCTGACAAAAAGAGGAGACAAATCTTGCAGAAATGGGGATTCTTGGGGGCATTGCTACCTCCTGTACTATTGGGTGCTGTTAAAGGTATATTTGGATGATGGAATATGCAAAGAAGATGGCTTTGGTAGAACCAAGGTTATTGGAACGTCTACAAGAGACTCCAAGACAACCGAATGAACTGGCTGTTTCATCACTGGATAGAGAAATGAGAGATATTCTCGATGCCCCTTTTCTTTCGGCTGATGAAGAGATGACTCAATATAATCAAATTTTACAGAGATACTTGACATTTCAACAAAAGGTAATGGCTCCTCGACCAATTAAAGTCGAATTCGAGAAAGATAATAAAGACGAAGACATTCTCGATTCTGTACCTATGACAATGAAGAGAAAGGGAAAGTTGTTGTTGAATCGTATTAGAAGTGACCCAAATATATCTTGGAATGAGAAGGGTGAATTAGTCTACAAAGATCAAACAGTGGTAGGGTCGAATGTAACAGATCTTCTAAACGATTTACTTAGAAGACGAAAATCTTTCCAACCAAAGGGATGGGAAATGTTGGCCGAAGCTTTGAGAGATAGTAACATACCCCAAGAATTAATTGGTCATAAAGAACGTTGGGATTTTATGAAACAGGCACCGATAAAGTCGGAACCAAAACAACCAAAGAAAACAGAAACGCCAAAGTGGATCGAAAAAAGGTATAAATAGAGTTGACACTTGAACAGGGCAGTCATGGAAGCATTGTACTATGATTCTGAAGTGCCTGGTAGTTTTGGTGGTGTAGACGCTCTTCGTAGAGCGTCCAAGAAAAAAACCAAACAAGTTGTAAAATGGTTAGAGACTCAAGACACATGCACTCTTCACAAACCTGTTCGTCGTACATTTCGTAGAAGAAAAGTAATAGTTAGTGGTATAGATGCACAATGGCAAGCTGACTTGGTAGATGTTTCAAACTTAAGTAAATTCAACAAAAACATAAAATTTTTGTTGACATGTATAGATGTATTTAGTAAATATGCTTGGGTGATACCATTACAAAACAAACTTGGTGATTCCATCGTGAAAGCTTTTAGTAAAATTTTCAAACAAGGTCGTAAACCAGAAAAATTACAAACTGATCAAGGCAAAGAATTTCTAAACAGAAAATTTCAGAATTTTCTCAAAGATCACAAAGTCGACTTTTTCACAACACAAAATGTGGAAACAAAATGTTCCATAGTAGAACGATTCAATAGAACTTTGAAAACCAAAATGTGGAAATATTTTACCAAGAACAATACACTAACTTTTCCACTTCAAAACTTGATGAAATCATATAATCATTCTCATCATCGCAGTATAGGTATGGTCCCCATTGCCGTGAACTTTGAAAATCAAGAAGAGGTTTGGCAAAGGTTGTATGGACAACCCATAAAACACAAGACACCAAAGTACAAAGTAGGTGACAGAGTGAGAATCAATAAAGTTAAGAAAACTTTTGAGAAAGGTTATTTGCCCAATTGGACCGAAGAGTTATTCACAGTAGTAGCCATCAAGAAAGGACATCCAGTCACATACATGTTACAAGATGATAATGGAGAAATATTGAAAGGGTCATTCTACACTGAAGAGCTTCAGCGAGTTTCACATAAAACAATTTACAAAATCGAACACGTACTGAAGAAACGTGGTCGAGGTAAGAAAAGGGAATTGTTCGTAAAATGGTTGGGATACCCAACTTCGTTCAATTCGTGGATCAAACAGAGTCAGCTCACCTATAAAAGGAAGTGAACCTCTGAAGTTTCTTCAAAATGGAAGAAGGATCGAACGGTTCTTGGCCTCTGTTTGGTAAAAGAATTCCAAGGAGCGAGATAACTTATTTTTCACAAATAATCATTTTGTATATCATCATCATTACCAGTGTCGTTAATCTCACTCTCGAAAACACAGACAGCAAGTTGTGGACTGCTCTCTTGAGTAGTAGCATAGGATATTTGTTACCAAATCCAACCATTAAGAAAAAGTAATGTTTTATTTGACTCTACCAAGTAATAGTTCTATGAACGTGTTTCCAGAAAACACGTTGACTACGTACACCACTCAGTTATCACAACCAGTGAATCTCACGGGAGAATGGGAAGTAGGTCTGGCAGAGATTCAGTATCCAAATACTTGGTTCAATATTCGTGGAGAAGAAGCTTTCGTTACAGTGTTCTGGTCTTCGAAAAAGAATTACCGACTTACTCTCAAGGAAGGTCGTTATTCGGATCCCATTGATGTGATACGAGCTATCAATGGTGTTAAAGAATTACTCTTGCCTCGTCACGATAAGGTAGCTTTTGAACTGGATAGAGTGACTGGTAAAGTTCGTATCACGGTACGTGATGAAGTCGTGGTCACATTGAGCCCTACTCTTCAAAATATTTTGGGATTTAATGAATGTGTTTTTAAATCAGGAACTTACAATTCTTCCAGAGTTGCCGATGTCAACCAAGGATTTTATTCCCTCTATGTATATTGTGACTTGGTTCGTGACCAAGTCGTTGGAGATACAAGAATACCACTTCTTCGTATCGTACCTGTACGTGGAAAATATGGGGATATCATCTCTAAAACATTTGAGAATGTGTATTATGTACCAGTAGAACGAAAAAATTTCAGTACCGTCCAGGTGTATATAAGGGGTGACACAGGAGCCATAGTACCATTCGAGTTCGGGAAAGTGACAGTGACACTTCATTTCAGAAATCGTAGATCTCTTCATTTCACATAAACATGACTTACTGTTGTAAGTCCAAATTATACGAAGAATATTACACGAAACAAGCTGGGAATGGTCTACCGGCTTTTTCTGGAGCTCAAATACAGAGAGGATATGGTTTGGGAAGTATATTGGGAGGACTGAAGAATATGGTGTTACCTTTATTGAAAACTACAGCCAGGACCGTGGGAAAACAGTTATTGAGAAAAGGAGCAGCCTTTGCCGAAGATGTCATTGAAGGGAAAAATGTAAAAAAGGCAGCAATCAAAAGAGTCAAAGAGGCTGGTGCAGGAGCTTGGAATGAAGTGGTTGGTGGTTCAAAACCACCCGGTAGGAAAAGTATAAAAAGGCCCGCACCACGCAAAGCTAGCAAATCGACAAAAAGAAGGAGAACTGTTCAGACCCAAGACCATCTCGGTGCATGATGTCTCTCATTAATGAAAAATCTTGTGAGTGTGTCAACAGCGAACTCGACTTGTTTTCCATACCGCCAACACAGACTAGTGTGGAACATGGGCAATGGGTAGAACACAGGCCTTTGGCGACTATAGGAAACAGTGGCCCAATAGAATTCCACATTGCAGGATTAGGAGATGATTATTTGAATTTGGCACAGACATACTTGTATGTTAAAGCAACGGTTGTAGATTCCAATGGGGCATCAATTGCACCCGATGCCAAAGTGGGCCCAGTCAATTTATGGATGCATTCCTTATTTAATCAAATCGATATCAGCTTGAATGAAAAACTGGTATCTCCTTCCAACAACACTTATCATTACAGAGCTTTCATAGAAACTTTGTTGAGTTATGGACCAGCTGCCAAGAAGTCACAACTGACTAATGCATTATGGTACAAGGATACGGCCGGACACATGGAAGATTTGACAGATGATAACAAGGGATTTCTTCTTCGAAAGAAATTTATAGAGAAAAGTAAAATCGTGGACATGACTGGAAGATTACATTTGGACATGTTTTTCCAAACTCGTTACTTGCTGAATGGAGTTAATGTTCATGTTAAAATGAATAGAGCCAAAGATGCTTTCGCATTGATGGCCGATACCGCTACATACAAGATCAAAATTCTAGATGTATCCATGTTTGTACGCAAAGAGAGACTCCAATCATTCGTGAGAATGGCTCACGAGAAAGCACTAACAAAAGCAACTGCAAAATATCCTATCGATCGTGTGGAAACCAAGGTGTTTTCAGTGCCGAAAGGAAATCTGAGTATTACACAAGAAAACTTATTTTTAGGCCAACTACCTAAACGCATCGTAGTGGGATGTGTAGACAACGATGCTTTCAATGGAAACTTTTCAAAGAATCCATATAATTTCAAGAACTACAAAATCAATTACTTGGCATTGTACGTGGATGGGCAGCAGATTCCAGCCAAACCATTACAACCTAGATTCGAACAACAAGAAGTGGCGAGATGTTATGCAACTCTGTTCCAAGGAACTGGACAAATGTATGAGAATGAAGGAAACCACATCAGCCGAGAAGAGTACATAAATAGATACACCCTATTCGTATTCGACCTGACTCCAGATCTATCACATGGACAACACTTCGATCTGGTGAAGAGAGGAAACTTGAGACTTACCAACCACAATCAACGTACTGGTGTATGCAGAATTCCAGAACATCATAGAAGTGGATAAGAATAGACAAGTAATCTTCGATTACTCAACATGAACACGTTGCAGTTAGAGAATGCACTTCGATCAGATAGTTGTTTGAAGAGAATATGTTTGGGTGTATTTTCAAGAAACAAATTACCAAGAAGATTAGCAGATCACAGACCAGTGGCTTTGATAGCCAACACGGATCCAGACCACAGAAAAAGGAGAACATTGGGTGGCTCTCTTTGTGAGTCACCACAACGCAGAATATTTTGATTCCTATGGATTACCACCACAACACAGACCATTCGAGAAATTCCTGAAGAAGAATTCCAGATATTGGAAGTATAATACGAAACGCCTTCAAGGACCATTACCAGTGTGTGGACAATACTGTCTGTTTTACTTGAAACATCGCTGTCGCGGTGTACCGATGGAAACCATATCCAACATGTTTACCACTGATCTAATGGATAATGATGTGTTGGTTAATGACGTCATAGAGGAAACCCGTCACTAGATGTCGCTGCATTGAAGGAAAACTATAAAAACTGGTGCACTTGGTGTTCAGCTCATTTGTGTTTCGACAGCCAAAGAAGAAGGATGTCTACTAATGTGACCGTCTTCAAACTTAACAACGATTTACAGATTCAACTGTTCAAGAACGACGTTGGGTTCCAGTTTACCACCAGAGATTGGGAACAAGTGACCAAAGCAGTGGATATTGCAAAGAAGAGAAGTCTTGAAATAGGAGAACCCAAACCAAAAAGAGAAAGAAAACCAAAGAAGAATGAAGATAAAAAGGATTGAAGAATGTTCACTATTCCATGTTTGATCAGGATGGCACTGAATGATTATCAATCAAGAAACCAAGAAACAAGAAATCCAAGAGACTTTGTAGAGAGAATGAGCGTTTCATTCGAAACGTATTTTCGTGATGTTCCGCCACCGGTACTGGAGCAGTTATTACGTGGAGAAGAAAAAACAAGAAAGACACCAGAACAAAGACCACCAAAACACATCAAGTATGCATTGGAGGAAAATCGTCTCAAGACATTTCAATTCATGTTACAAAGTGAAAGTGCGAAAACCCCGTTTATTTGGGGACAGGAGACAGAACTCAATGTTTTCATTGTGGTATTATTGTTCGTTTCTGGGAAACCGAAGATGATGTTATAGAAGAACACAGAAAATATTCTCCAGACTGTTATTACATTCATAATTTACCACCTGAATTCATGGACGTTGAAAAAGAAGAAGAAATGGCCATCAGAGAAGAAGAAGAAATGGACACATCATTTCAAGAAGAAGAAGATTCACGGAGGACAAAATGTAGTGTGTGTTTATTAGCTGAAGCCAATGTCGCTCCGCGACCATGTAACCATTTGTGCCTGTGCAAAGACTGCTGTAAACCACTGAGAAGATGCCCAATCTGCAGAAAGACTGTTTATGAATATCTGACAATCTACATACCATAAAAAGATGTATTTTTGTTGTTGAATAAAAGAAATTTAAATTTATATTTAGTGTTGTTATTTTTTTAAACTTTCCATCGAAGTACAAAGGAAAATCAAAATGAGGGATAGTAAATTAGACCTCGTACGACACATCTGTTGGGTAGATCCTCTTATGAGTATATGATGGAACTTAGCTTCATGGCCTTCATGTACACATATGGGTCCTACTTATAATTTTAATAATGGATTTCTGGGTAAATTTGTCCTATAGCACTACGTGCTATTCTTAATAAGGAAATAAAACGTCATGGGATCCCCCCAAAAATGGGAACATTACTCCACTTCAAACGAACACACCCCCTCGGTATTACGTGCTACTCTTAATAGGGAAAAAACGTCATGGGATCCAAAAAAAAGGGATTCTGGGAGAATTCTAATCCAGAACATTACTCCTGTTCAATCGAATGCACCCCCGATACCCTCTCGGTACTATAGCACTACGTGCTAAGCCGATCAATTGGGGAAATAAAGTGAATTTCGGTGATTTTGGGTGGATTTTGGTGATTTGGAGGGATTGTCGGGTTGTTTGTGGTAATTAGATTTACTCTTCTACAAAGGAACATACCCTCCAAACATACCCCGTCTTATTGCAGAACAATTGGGTAACATAGCAATCACGTGCTACCACAGAAACCAAGATGGCGGCCTCCAGTATACAAAATGGACGACGGAAACACGTATCACCCTAACAACACGCGCTGCGCATGCGCACTCACACCACGTATCACTATGGGGATGACGTCACAACATGGCCGCTCACGCGGGTTACCATGACAACACAACATGGCGCCACTACGTCACGTGACATGACGTCACTTCCGAGGTCCCCCACCGAGGTCCCCCAACTGTTCCCTCAAAAGCCCCTGACATACTACTAACGTCTTGCTTCTGGTCTATCTTTTCCTTGTATCCCACACTATACGCCCCCCCCCCCCACTATCCGGTTATTGTGCACCCAAACCCCACTGCACCCCACTACACCCTCTGCCTCAGCAACTTTGGCCAGAATTGCTTGCACTTATTAACAGTATAGGAACCTGCTACCCGCATTGTTTTTATGCAAGTGAACAGCCGGCCGAATATGATGATTGCAGTTATAAATGACCATCCTGGAATCAAAATTATTGAATGTCTTGTAAGGTAGACCTATATGATTGTGGCAGGCAGTAGAGGCTATCGAGGAAGTCGTTTGCGTGGGTGGTACAAATGGAAGAGGGATAATGCCTGTCACTCATAGCAGAGTATACCCGCCCCAGGTCCGGAATACTCTCTATCGTAATCCCAACACACCCACACATGTTGGCTGTGTACGGCATAGGGGCCATTGGCAGCATTGATGAAGGCGCAGGATGTGTCATAAGTAGCCGAACGCACTGCTGGAGTAAAGAGAAAAAACAAAACTCAAGCTTAGAATTTTATTACATTACGGGCCTGGAAAAGTGTAATTTGTATCTAATTTTTTAAACTTTTTATTACATTATGGGTACCTAACATTTATTACACGTTATTACATTTATTACATTATGGGTCGTTTTTTATTACATTATGGGTTCGTATTACATTATGGGTCGTTTTTGTATTACATTATGGGTAGGTATTACATTATGGGCATTTATTACATTACGAGTCGTAACAGCCGTGGAACAAAGCTTAATCACTACTTAGAAAACAGATATCAAACGTATCCTATTTTAATCGGAAAATCCAGTATGCACCTGCTGAAAGAATTGGCTAAAGTGATCACAAAAAGCATTCAATTGCGTTCAGTTAACATCTTAAAGCTCATTGGTCAGCTTAATTATTCACTGACCAGTGACTATTCCAAATAAGGCCACGCCAAAACATAATGATGTTTATTAATGCCGCCTAGACAAAAGTTTCGCGCTATTCTGCGAAACGCGCGCAACTATAAATCGCAAAATTATAAAAAAAAATTAAAGGAAATGGTTATAATTGGCCAATAAATAATCATAAAACTATTGCAAGAGATATGTTGGAACGATGTTGCTCCATTTCATGTTTTGACGATTTTCATACCCCTGGAGGACGATTTGTGTAAAACTGAAAGCGGACGATTCGGCGCTAGCGGACGATTTGGGTAAAATTGAAAGCGGACGATTCGGCGCTAGCGGACGAAAAGTCTGTATCCCCTTTATCGCTGTTCACAGATGAGATTATCACAACCCTGCGGCCTTCTAGTTTCCCCCACCCTTTCTCTCTTCCCATCGGGCTTAGAAACGAATTGCGATGATCAACTAGGTAATAAAACCCACAGGAAAGGAAAATAGTTTAACAGCGCTCCATTCTGTCCTGAATGGAAGAGAAGCCGTGTTCGGATCAAAGTCGAAGTAAAGAAGGCACACGGTGAATATGTTTTTTTCCACCCTCGATATCTCACGCAGCCAACTTTATTTGCCACGACAGCAACAAGGATCAAGACCGGTGATGTAGATTAATCTGTATGTTTTACCGACATCACAGTAGGGACATTACTGTCCAGGGAGTCTAACAGAATGTCTTTATATTGCTTCAAATTCTCATCTAGGGAAGTTGCATGTACCACTGTTTGCGAGGGAAGACGCCTCTCGTACTCCCAACTCCAAACATGCACCCCTTGCCCTTCGAAACCATAATCCTTTCCGCGCTGATCGACTTCACCTCTCCCAATCTTCAGTCCTTGTTCTCTACCTTTTCCGCCGATACAGAAGAATTGAAAAGTTACAGTTACTGATGAACAGGTTTAATCTTTCGGATGAGTCACTTCAAGTTGACTTAACGGAAGTGTATGGGGGAGAACTGCATCACTATGGACGTTCGCCCCCCCCCCCCCCCGAGCGATTTTGAGTCGACCGAAGCACACAAATACTAAGTCTTGGAACAAGTAAGTATAAATCCACACGCCGTTGCTTCTCCTGCAAAGATTTCAGTTATGTCCTTCAAGTACGGAGTCAGACTATCTTATTTAGAGCAACACATTTAATATCGATGAATTCCCACGAGAACCCTGGAAAGTGAGGCAGTGCTTGTTTATTGTGGTAAACAAAATAGGATCCAGTAACCGATGCATGGAGTGGAAATCCTCTTAAATGGGCAACATATGGTTATAAACGATTGTCTAAACATGATTTTATATGATATCCGTGTTGCGGTCACGACTGGGCTTTCCTCAGACTTTAAACACCAATAAATAAATAAATAAGAACGAGGACAGCTTTTGCACAGAATTGAGAAGAATGGAGAGTTTTCTATTTTGTTCCACGTAATCATATGTGATTATAGTATTTTGAGTGCCGGCTTTATGTGGCTGGTGGAGTCTCAAATTCAGTTCCATGGAACCCAATGCAATGCACAAAAACCCAGTTTTATTACAGGGAAATATAAACAGCCTAAAATAATTATGATATATTATCTGTGGTCTTCCAATTTTTAGTTCAAACCTGTCACATGTCACTTCCAGAAAGCTTTCACCAGCAGAGAGAACAAAATGGAACTAAAACTGCAATGCAAAAACAGAACCAACAGACTTCGTTTCGAACGGCTGCTAGTTACCAAGTTTGGTTCTCTCCAAAATAATACACTTTCCCCAAAGTGTAAAAAACAAGGTGAGTGTAATTCTTCTCACTTTTATATTTTAATTTAACAAAACCATATCATGCGACCCCTCGTCATATCATGTGGTCCCTCGATATTATGTGCGTTGGGTAAGGGTTTAATATTATTTATCCTTGTGTTTTCAAGGGTGTGAGTTCCCAGACCGGTGAAAACTCCAATACACCATGGACCGAGTCCGATACCCGTCCGGGACGACCCATGTTGTATCCTTTGGCAAGGCACTTTATCCAGGTTTCCTACATGAGGGCACGATGACGCTGTGTACTAAGGCGTACTGCACGTCGATAGTGCACATGTCTCCAACCGCTGTAACCCTGCTTGAGCGGATCTTGGACAGAGTTAGAATGTTGAGGAGCTGACAGTGGCTCATCGATGCTCGCTGGTTCTCTCCGGGTAATCCGGCTTCCTGCACCCGTAAAACTGTCACGGTCACGATTGGCCATTGTGCATAAGCATGTGACTTTAAATACCAATAAATGAATACATACACCCTGGAAAACACAAGGATAACGGATTTATTCCCAAGAATACTTTAACCTAAACTGTGGGAAAAAACTGACAGAAAATTTGTACTTTGTAAGTTTCTTAATAAAACCAGACAAATATGGATATCATTGGGACTGGCTCAATGAGTCAGTTCCAATGACATCCGTATCTGTAATATTTTATTACACATAAATATTAAATTTCCTATATTTTTATTTTTGTTCTAACATAACCGAGCAGAAGGTGTGGGTTAATAATTAAAAATGGGTACTTTTGGCAGCCATATAGCCTGCTATTGTGTATTCTTTTTTAACACCGTGGTTAACCACGGTGTGAAAAAAAAGCTTCTGTGGATTGCAAGTTACACCGTACCTCTCAGCCAATCAAAACGCAGTATTTTGTTTCATTTGGAAACAATGCTAATTATTATTATAAACCCTCGGACTGTTATTCTTTCATCTCGAGCCGTTTATAAAACGTAACGCCATCAAAACTCATGTTTGATTGAACTGATTGATATGGAAAACCTGGAACTACCAGCACGTTTACAGAAAGCCATCTCAGCTCTGGGCGTCTCTTGCCCCATCTCCCGGACCATCCAGGAAATGGGCGAGAGTGTCCATCTGAATCTGGAATTCAAGATTGAAACAGCAGAAAGAACCAAGACACCACCCTCCTCGGGGAGAAGTAGCACCTTTAGTGAGAGGATCCCCTCTCACACTGGTCCTCACCCGAGGAGGCCTGGAGGCCCTGAAAAGAGAAAAGCCAGAAAGAAGAGCCCGTCCACCAAGCGCCGGGATTCCATGCGCTTGAAGGCCTTCTTGGAAAAGAAGAGAGAGAAGAGCGAGGAAGGGAAAGAGGAGGAAACAGCTACCATTTCTACTCCAACTCCCACGGACTCACCCATCTCGCCTCCAGCCCCCCCCCCCCCCCACCCCAGCTGGAGACGCCAGATGCGAACGGTCCGAAGGAGACTGAGATGGAAATGGAGGCTGTCTTCTCGCCTCTTCCCGTTCCTCTCTCGCCTCTCCCCTCTGCCCCGGAAGGCCACGACACGGAGCGGGAAAGCATCAGGAGAGAAACCGAAGAGAGCAAGATCGCATGGCAGAAACACAATGAAGCAAGGGAACAGCACCGCATCGAAATGGACAAAAAGCATGAGGAAATGATAGGAATGCTTATGAAACTACAATCTATTCAAGAAAAAGAAAATAACAACAACCCTCAATCACCACCAACACCAACAACAGAAACAAACATCCTATCACCAACACAGCCACCTCCGAACAAGAAGAAATCAAAAAAGCACAAACGCCGATAGCCTCCAACCTCCCACCTTTCCTTTTCCTCCTCTAACACGATCAGACACGGCCCAAGGCAACTAATAGGAAAAACTACGAAACAGTTAAAGATGGGTCGAAAGGGCTTGCTCCAAATCGTCCCAGCGCGCCTTCGGCGTGCTAAAACCATTCTTTTAACTTAAACTCATGCTATTGTTGTACTGTTTAACTCTTAATGATAATCACGTTACTGTCATATCCGTCCTGTACTATCCAGAAAAAATTCATGTTCAACTTTAAATTTTCTGGATTTTTGTCCTCGAAAATATAGTAACAATATTCACTTAAATGAGCTTTTGAGCCGTCCGTATAATTATTTATTGGGATTTAAGGACATTTTCGACAGCCGGAGTCACCTCGTGTCGGGCAGTTTTACGGGTGGAGGAAGCCGGAATATCCCAGGAGAACCATCGAGCAACGGCGAGCAACTGCCAAACTTCCCAACGTACTAACTCCACACAAGTAGGGTCAGCATTGGTTGAAGACAGGTGCACCATCGACGTGCAGTACGCCTTAGTACACAGCGCCACCGTGTCCCCACACGGGCTATCGGATGAAGTGCGTTGCGAATAATTATTATTTTTATTATTACTATTGGGATTTAACGACACTTTCGACAAGCAGGGTCATCTCATGTTGGACAGTTTTACGGGTGGGGGAAGTAGGAGTACCCGGAGAGAGCCACCGAGCAACGGCGGGCAACTGCAAGACCCCCCAACGTACTAACTCCGCACAAGAAGGGTGAGCATTGGTTCGAATCATTAAATGAGGAGTCATAATCTATAATTTAGGCAAATGAAAACAGTCAAGACAAAAATTGCTTACATAAAATTGTGTTAGGTAGCAGGTTAACACGGTAAAAGTAATAAGACTGACTGTAAACTGTCAAGTCTAGATAGTACTCGGGGTGTTGGTTCTGCGGGCGTTTCATTTGTAAAAGCAGAGCAGGGCCATTTAAGTAATTGCAGTTCGTCCACTGCGTTCTGGCACATAGAACACATTGGAACTCAGGGGACAAGTTGTAGAAAAACATTTATCTGTAGCGCAAATCTATTCTGCTAAAGTATTTATCATGGTACTGTTGATTGCAATGGCTAATTTCGAGGGGTGCATAAGTACATGCAGTATATATAAGAAGGATCTACTGCGGTGACCTGGTTTACATTATTATTAGAATATGAGTGTTCTGCTCGACGTTTGTGGGTAGTTAAAGAATATGGCTGAAGTCACTATTGAAATGTCATCCTCAGAAACCAATTATCAAACTGTGGATTTGTTGTCTATTTTATCTGCGGGTGGGAACGTAGAATTCTGTCGACCTCACTTGGATAATCCACTGGCAGTGTCGATGATTGAACAAGAGTAACTTGGATAGTAACACGGCTAAGATCTGAAGGTAGTTGACATTGGTAGTAAAGGAAACGGATATTCTCCGGTAGTGCAAGGTCCTCTGACACAGGCACACAATGTTTCTTAAACTATGGCCACAAAATAGTCCAAGAATCGCCCTCTTAAATCCAATTCTCAGAGTCAGCTAATTCTGCATGTTTAGCGTGTGCACTGTGTCGTAACTCACGAGCAAATCTGAGGAAACTGTAGAATCCACGTGTATATGAGGCTAAGGATTTAATTAGCGTGGCATCTGGAAATACCTATGGGCCTGTGTGCTTTACGCGTTGTATTCATCTTGTGTCGAAAACACAGAAATACGTGCGATAAAATGGTAGGTGTCACGGGCCATCACTGGTATGACTCTTTTGGATGTCCAGAAAGCAAGTAGGGGCGCGGGAATTGGCGGTATAGTGATAACTGTTCTGGTAGTAACAGTTGAAGTGCTAGTGGCTAGTAGCGTCAGTGGGGGGAGACAGTAGTGGTGCCAAACCGGTTGATGTTGTTTGGCAAAAATAGTAGGGTATATGGTCGTGGACGTCAGTTTTTGTAGTTGTGTCCTTATATGTCAGTGGATGTGTTTGGAGAGCAGTAGCAAAAGCTAATAGTATGACTAGCTAATGTCAGTGGAAGAGCTAGTTGTGGCACTAGCAGTATCAATGGTAAAGGAAATTCGTCTTGATAAGGATTTTTGGTTGTCACAAGTAGAATGGAAGTGGTAGTTTCAAAGCCAATAGGATAGACTAGTATCTAGCTACACAGACGGTGGAACCGGAGTGACCCCTCCCCCCCCCCCCCCCTTCCACCCATCCATACACATTTTATACGAATTTGTTTTTTTAATATACACAGGGGCCTCACAGAGAGGTAAAACAATTTGTTTGATAAACAAATACGCACATCAGCATGACAACAAATCGTTCTCTATATAGTTGGAATAAGGCCTCATTGACAATAATGTCGTAGATGCTGGATGGGCTGGGCTAAAGTAATTCCCAACATTTCTTACGACTAGGTACGATTTTCTTCAATCTCTGGACTAACCAAACGAATCTCAGCATAACCCTGCTGTCCTACACATATAGAATCCAAACAAACATCACGGATGCGACTCAAGAGTCTTGAAGAGGGGATGTCCACCTCCAGAATTTCAACTGCACTCCGAATTTCCAGCTTTAGGGAACCCCCACCCCTCCGTTCTTTAGTGGGAACGTTTCGAATGGAGCTTCGGAACTTCGAACGTCTGTGAAACTCTTGTTGCTTCCTTACCCCCTGGTCAAGTACTTCCCGGCCAATTAACTCTGAATCAGTCTGAAGTTCTATATTTCCGAAGAATATATTTCCAATCTGAGATTAAATCTATTCAAATTCATGTTAAATCCATGTCGAAAAAGCCCAATGGTGCTACAAATTTCATTGCATTGTGGTATGCAATTTCCACCTTTTTTACGATTTGGAATTTCAACTATTTATTTTGGGGGGCCACTTTCTCACTTCCCTGACTAACACTAAAATAGTGCAGTAAGAATGAATGATCACGAACATTCGTCATGAGCGTACAAACGAACACTGATTATCTAAACCAGTATCTCAGTGACTAAGCTATGGGGGTGCCCGGGGCAGAACCTATCCAGGCACCTGCAAATTTTGAAATCTATGTCACATTTTATCATGATTTTCCTCCAAATCTACTGCTATAGCCAATATATTTTAACCCCTTGCACACTGATGTTTAAATATCAAAATTTCAATTTGAAATTTTTTCCCATAACGCAGTTCAGAATTTAGCTATTTCATCCTTGTTTACAGAGCTCAACGGGATTGAATTCGTTAATTCCTAGATACAGGATGGACAAATGTAGTGCTGGAAAATTTGGGAATTTTGATATTTTTGTGCAGATGCTTAATCGTTAAATGGAAGGCATCCTCACATTTTAGTGGGCACCCCATGAAATAATTTCTGCCCCTGCAGTTACTTTACTATACCTTGAGCTACTAATGCCAGTTGCAGCTGAAAGGTGGCCAAGGATAATGGATAATAAAGAGGGTACAGTTATAAAGCTTTTTGGGGAGACTTGAGTAAAATCGTAATATAATTCTTTAAATTTTGCATCAAAAATGGAGCGGGAGGGGTGTTCCTAGCCTTCGTGGTTTCAAGCCGCAGCCATTTCCAAGCGGGGATATTTTACCCTGGTGAGATGATTGCCAGGCAAAATGATTGTAAATTAGCTGTTTGTTTAAATTGTTGCTGTTTGGTCCATCACTTTGACAGTTCCCAGTTTGCTCAAGCGAGGCACCAAGATAGCAACTAAAGACAAGTGAAATTAAAGAATTCTGCGGAAATATATTACTGCTACATGCAATTCAGTGCCTAATCCATAATTACGAAATAGTAATCCGTAATTACGAAATTGCTAACCTGTAAGTACGAAATACTAATCCGTCATTACAAACTAGCTAATCCTAATTACGAATTAGCTAATCTGAAATTATGAATTAGCTAATCCTAATTACGAATTAGCTAATCTATAATTATGAATTAGCCAATCCGTAATTATGAACTAATAATCCGTAATTACGAATTAGTAATCCGTAATTGGATTAGGTTTCCGTAATTATGGATTAGCTATTTCGTAATTACGGATCATCTAATTAGTAATTACCGATTAGTAACTAAATTGCACGTGACACTAATACGTTTCCGTAGAACTGACATAAACCGTTTCTTTTTCACTGATTAAAGGGGAGTAAATTTGGAAGACATGGAATATGTTTTCGAGTTATCCTCCTTAGATCATACCCTGGCTATATAATTTGCGTCTTTCTTGTTGGCATGATGGTGATGATGAATGAGGATGATGACTCTTTTTCTTACCTAACCAATACATTTGATAATCTTTGCCGACTGTTTTCCTATTCAAAATTCAATTATGGTTTGATGAATGTACATATCCTTTTTTTCTCAAACAGCACTTTATTTCTCGCCGATCTTATCGCGTATATCCATTCACTGAATTAGCTGTTTTATTTTTACCCAGTTTCTATCTCGAAGCTCCTGAGTTATGCGCTTTTGTTTTTTCTAAAACAGAAACAAAACGAACAAACAAAACCCGCTACTCACGTGCTTACATCACCTTGCTTTAGACAGAATTACGGTACAGTAAAAGTGGTGAAGAGGCCAAGTCTTCTGTTAAACTGCGCCTTTTTGTTTTAGTTTTTTTCTGTTTTGCTTTGTTTGAATAATTTTTTTTCTGTCTGTTTATATTTCTTTCTTTTCTTCATTTATTTTTTCATTTTGTTTATTGATTTCCTCTTTGGTTTCAATTCTTTAATGTCTGCCGTTTTTCTCACTTCATCTGGTTCTCGGCGGTTCTCGCTTGAGGTACCCAACTTCTATCGTATTTGTAAAATACTTGAATAGGAATTGTTGTTTTAAGCAATGATAGCGGAAACTAGTAGGCCTACAGCTCGAAGGCAGTTGAGACGGCAGTGGTCGAAGCAATGGTTGTACTGTTGGTGCACAACTGGAAGAAGAGACCAGAAGTTGACGAGATATATAGTGGTGGAAGGAATTGGCACAGATAGTGCGAAATGACATAGGGCAGCAGTAATAATGTAAAAGAAAGAGCTGGTAGTAGTAAAAAGAAGGGCTCATAGGATTGACAGTAGTGGTTTATAGTTGTAACGGCAGTCGTAGTACACTGAAGAACTGGACAGTTTGAGAACACACCTGGTACTGGTGGTAATGCATGGTTGTCGTCAGAAGAAGCAGAAAAGTCACAGATGTCCGTAGTAGTAGGTTTATGGGATAGCAACATTTTAGGTTCGAAGGGGGTGAGCTTTAGGCGGGAAGCTGCAAGGAGGTGATTCAAGTGAGGTGAATCAAGACGTCGAAAGCAGTCAGTGATGTTGTTACGCGTCCTGTGTGTCATCCCGAAGTTAATGACAACGTCAACCTTATCTTTCCCTACCAAATTTCAGTGGTGGCGCCAAGGGGGACGGGTGGGGATACTCCCTCGGTTAGCCTCACCCCCACCGTCGGGAAAACTGCCTCCTTTATTGTCGGCTTGTCGGGGAATACTCTTGCCCTCTGTCAGGGAACACAAGCCCCTCCCCTCACCCATCCCCTGTCGGGGAAATGGAAGAGCTACCGAACATTAACAAACACACTATATATCTGAAGCCACGTACATTCATACAAAACTATAGATACCATAAAATATTACATTATACAATAAATATGTAGTCCGTATACCACGTAAGTACCGGATACAGTTGGGTAGGGCCTATGTATAGATTTGGTACCATCACTTACGGGATTCAGAATGGCGTTCGTCAAATGGAGGCATTTCCATACGTGATATACTACTGGTACCAAAAGTACCGTTCGATTGTCGAAAGCTGTTCTTGATGTTCGAAGGTACAATGTAACAAGTGCAGAAGAGAGTCCGCTCCTGCCGCTGATAGAAGAAAGGCCTCTCCGAAGACATTTCTAACAAAGTAAAAAATAGCTTCGACCAGGACACCACTGGGTGTATTTCATAGTTTGGGCCATGGGACCATCAAAAAATCTCTGAATTGTAAGCTTATATTGCCCTGTTTGAAAGTGAAAATAAGCAATGAGTGCAAAAACTTTTCATAACAGAATGAGATATTTAGCTGTGGATAAAATATGGGTAGAAAACGTAGACCATGGAGGCAGCTATCAAAAAGCGAATAGCGTAGGCACTTAGAACACATTGGAACTCAAGGGGCGATATGCCGTGGCATAAAGGCAGCAAAGAATACCAAAAACAATTAGGCCTGTTCGTGAATACCAAGGATCAGGATGCTTGTGAAGAAGGATTCCCGAAAGGAAAAGACTGTATGTGTGTGAGGGGAGAGGAATCCCCCCCAAAAGGCTATGATTTAGAGTAGGAGCCAGAAGCCATAAAGGTTGTGGTATACGAGCCACAAGCCGTGAAGGCAATAGTCATGGGGTTCTGGTTTCTGAAATGATCTTTTACAATGGCATGGGAGCCTAAGCACGCTCTTCCCTCCGCTTCCTGTGGGGGGGGGGGGGATTTAGCGCCTCTCACACCCAGTCGGTTGCCGATTGAGTTGCACCCACACGTCCTGAATCGGTTGCCGATTGAGTTGCACTCACGTAATCACAATTCCTGGATCCACTCCCGAGTGAGATGTAGACGGGCAAATTGCTGGACTTCTTTCGTGAGAACAGTGCGTGGAATATTAGCAGATGGTTCAGGCCGTTGCAAATTAGAAGTTAAGACAATCTGACGAGAGGTTACTTTTTAACTATTTTCAGGCAACTCATTTTCTTCTATTTGTTCCCCTTTTCCGATTTTGTGAGGAAAAGAATAATATTTTCCCGCGTTATGGCAGTTTAGCGGGAAAATGTTGTCTGTGAATATTCAAAGCAGTGGGTTACTGATTTGTACCAATGGGTCGGAGTGGTGTTGTCACGTGATTGACAAGGTTTGGTCGTAGGGTTTGTTTGGTCAGTTCAAGCGATTCTTTCATGACGCTCACTCCTTCTATTTTACAAATATTAGTATATTGCTATCATTGATACTCACGGGCTTAGTATCGCGCCTCTTGTATTTGTGTAGATTTAAAAAAAAAGGGAACTTCCGACACTTCATAGTTACGATGGCAGTAGTTTGTACAGCTTCGGATAACAAGTTTCCATAGGCCCCTGATTTTAAAATATATAAAATAAAATTAAAAAAAAAAAATACAGGGTTATCTATGTTTTTTCCTGGGCGGCCACGTAACGCTACATTTCTTGTTGTTTAATGATTGGATCAAACAGGTGTGCTTTGCACATCGTGCTGTGGCACAGGATTTTCTTAATGTACAAATAAATTTGAGAGCGGCACTCAATGTCACCATCACTTGTCGGCAAGCTGCTGTGTTATGTGTTATTTATTTGGGAGGGGCACAGACAGCTAAAGTTATACTGACATGAATACCAGTGTTGCTGTTGTGCGGAGAAGCCGGAGGGGGACGGGGGGGGGGGGGGGGACTCCCCGCTCCCAATGTTTCTGAAAAAGAGTAGGCCTACTTTTAAAGGCTCATGTACCGCAAAAGTGAAGGAATAACTAAAGCAAAATTACCCAACAATAGCACAGTGAAAATACATGAACCAGTTTTAGGGGTTTCAGGCATGAATGTACATAAGGGTGATTTTTTCGGAAGAAGTGGGGGCGTGTCCCCAACCCCTTCTCCATGGTTATACCATTGTTTGCAAGGAGGGATTGTGGGGATTTTAAGGGGGCTCACCTACCCCACCCCATACCCATCACGCCACTGGTATATATCTACCTCGTCGACAGTCCTGAACAATTTTCCGACAAAACTGGGGGTACGGGTGCTCCCTCGTTTTCTGCGCCCCCGATTGAGTTATTAGTGGTCTATTATAGTTTATTTATCTGCAGATGTGTTTTAAAATTATATTCACTTTGAAATTAATGTAGAAATGAAATTTATTTATTTATTTATTTATTTATTGACACTTTCGATAGTCATGGTCACCTCGTGTCGGGCAGTTTTACGGGTGGAGGAAGCCAGAGTAGGCCTACCTGGAGAGAAGCACCGAGCAACGGCGAGCAACTGTCCGACATCCCCACCGTACTAACTCCACACAAGCAGGGTAAACATTGGTTGAAGACAGGTGCACCATCGACGTGCAGTTCGCCTTAGTACACAGCGCCACCGTACCCCCACGTGAGCAGTGGCGGCGCCAGAAATTTTTTTGTGGGGGGGGGGGGGGCAACTAGGGGGGGCAGACTCCCATGAAGGGGGGCAAATACGTAAAGGATCATATCATTACTTTGTTATGAGGTAGTCCAAACTTGGACCCAAAGTCCGTAATATACTTTTTTTGGTTTGGTACGTCCAGTGGACGTACCAAACCAAAAAATTATATTACGGAATTTGGGTCCAAGTTTCGACTAAATGTAAAGGTAATTAGCGGTCCTCCTTTCAAAAAATCCTGGATCCGCGTCTGGTGGGTCTGTGCGTGAGAGAGAGAGAGAGAGAGAGAGAGAGAGATAGAGAGAGAGAGAGAGACTTCAAATAATTGAACAGTGCAAGGGAGATAATGCCCGTCTGTCATAATGCGAAATCCATGAATTTTTTTAGACAAGGGATATGGATAGACATGCCTTTGTTGGCTCATAACTTAATTATAACTTATAAGTATCTGCATTCGAGTCTTTAAATCTCTACTGCCTGGATGTGTTCATCAGCTAGCCTGCGGCTTTGGGCTAAGTGTGTATGGGAAATTATTGGGAATAAAAAAGAGAGGGGTGTGTGTGTATGTGTGTGTGAGAGAGAGTGACTGAATGTGTTTGTGTGTGAGGGTGGATGGAATGCATGCGAGATGGTTGCCCCCGCCCCCCCCCCCCCCCACCGCCCCCCCACCCCCCCCCCCCCACCCCACCCCCCGTAGCGCCGCCACTGCACGTGGGCAATCGGGATTCAAGTACCTTGCCCAAGGACACAACGCGGTTACCCCTGGTGGAGATCTAACCGTGGACCTCTCGGTTTGATGTTCAATGCCCTAACCACTGATCCATCGCTCTCCCTGTATAAATGAAACAGACTATTAAATAAAAAAAATTAAATGCGCACTGTGCTGATAGGCCTAAACGTTGGGCTCCCGGTCTATCAAATGAGGCCATTCGCAGTTTAATATAGGCCCATAAACTTGGCAAAGAAAGGAACTTGAATAAGCAGAATTTTATTATTTTGGGCAAATATTAATAATTTCAGTGAAATATCGAAAAAAAAAAGGACTGAACCATTTTTTTATACAACGTGTCAAAAATAATCAAGGGCCGGTAAAATAAATTAAAATTGAGGCGAGATATCTGTCACGAAAAAGAAGAGATCGAGACACCTGTAAGCGTCGCGTGTCTATGAGAATATCGAGTGCGTTTCGTATTACTCCGCGCATCTGTAAAAATCATAACAAAACGCAACAAATTTCGGATCGTATCATCGGACAAACGTGTTGGGGTCAGAGAACCTACATTTCACACCCCAGGAACTAGTTTTTTGTTTTAATTTCGGACTGTAAGTAATAACATGCTTTATGTGGAGCGAGCTAGGTTTTGAAATGACAGAATGTTTTAGAGTTTAATGCGATTGACCCACATTTACTACAGTAACTGTAAATTGGTTTCTTGAAAATGAAATAATGTGTCACCGTGTCGTTATTTTTCAACAGAACACTCGCAAATAAGAGTGGAGGTTGTTCTTTAATAATATCAGTCTTGTTCCGTTTAAGAGTTTAAATACTGCTTTAAAATAATTATTCGTGCATAACTTTGTACGAGAGATGTAACATTTACATTACGGCCACACTTCGTGATTTATAACACTGGGTCCGCTGATCAAATCACACGGTGCATTTCTGGTTTTTCCAAATATTTGATTTGTTCAACAGTTTGAAGATTGATACACGAGAAATTAAAAAAAAATATTTGCCTGCATACCTGTAAGGTACTTTAAAAAATTTGCCAGGTACTTTCAAACATTGAGACACTTTTAAGTGTATATTAAATTGTATTTGGCAAGAGACCGTTAACTGTTATTTGACCCAGTGGATAAAAATGCGAAGCTGAATCATCCAAGTGTTTGTTGTCACGGTTGAGTGCCGTCTTTGTAGATTTCAAATGTTGTGATTGCTCCGGTTTACACTATTGTGTATAGTTTATTGGTCCAGCTCTGTTGTGATCAGAGGGGACATCAAGCCACTGTTGTCACCTTGCTAATAAATATGACAGGTGTTTAATTAATTGTATGTCACACTAAAATTTACTGTTAATTTATAACTGTTGTTGAGCAAACGGCGTATTTGACTTTGGAGGTTCTCTTGTGTGTCCAGGTGTGATATTTTCACTGCCCAAATATTGTGGAAAATTCGAAAAGTGAGTATATTGTGTCATATTGCTCTATTGACTGTTTTTGTTTGTTTTTTTGTCTTTGTTTGGGTTCACTGATTTGTGATTTTTTTTTAAAAGACATTTTTTTTTCGCAGTGACTGTCCACAGTGCCCATTCAACTCTTGTTTCTTTGTTAGATTAATAAGAATTGGGTGATTTTGTAATATGAACGGGGCAAGGATGGAGCCCAGGGAAGGTCAGGGTGCTACAACGGTTGGAGAGTTCTGCCCCCCCCCCCCCCCCTCAAAGAAACTGCCTCGTGTATTATGGGTTTATCTGGGAAATAACCTAGTCCATCCCTCTGCCAGGGCTCACAAGCCCCCATGTTGGGGGAATACCTGAAGTGACCCCTGCACAGGGACAAAGCTGCATATGGGGGGGGGGGGGGGTGGAGGGGACATGCCACGGCAGGTTACCATTGGCAACAATTTCTGACTAGAAAACTGATATGCATGCAGCAGTCATACCACTAGCTTTTGAACAGTTAATAAAATCTCAAATTTTGAGATAACCTATTTATCATAATAAAGAGGTCCATTATAGTACAGACATTGTGGATGGGTCAAAATCTATGGCTGGTCATTTTTCCACGCATATAATTCAGAGGTGATAATCCCAGTGCTTCATTGGTGGAAATTTTGCTAGGTGTCATCTCTGAATCATGTGCATGGAAAAAATGACAGCCTGTGGATTTTGACCCAGGCACGATGGCCCTACAGTATGACAGTTCACAAATTTCGACCATCTGCGGCAAACATGGAGTGAGCTGTCATAGGGAGTTTAAGCATTGAAGATAGGGGTCTTCCCACAGGAACATTTTGAAACAGTGCTTTCAAATAAGGTGATAAGACACAACTTTTTGATGAACTGTTTGTAGTTCCAGACAAACAAGATAATCACTGGAGGAACGATAAAATCATTCCTCTCAAATTTTATGGCCTGTAGAACATTGCGCTGGGTGTGGGAAGGGGGTAGAAGAGCATACATGTCCATCATTAGTGTTTCATCAGCATCATGAGCTTCTGTTAAAATCTGATAAACATAGTGCTTAGTATCTGGAGGCATGAGCTATCCTGGACATCTGTTTAGTTTAAACAGTATTTATTTCCAAAGTATGAAGGTACATTTTTACACAAATCAATAAAAGCATACAACTATTAAGGAAATGGATTCAGCATCAAGCTAAAGAGCTTATACTCGGCTGTTTCCAGTCAAATATTTTGTAAAAATATATCATATGCGGCTGGTACATACACTATTACGCCAGCACGATCAGGACCCACCATAGATGCATGCTTAGTTTTATGTTCACTCCTCGCTTTTTGCGTTGTAAAGTAATTGCTAGCCAGTTCTCATCAAGTGATGGGTCCCGGTCGTGCAGGCGCTGTACTTTTGTTATACTTTGGCTATGGTTAATGTTGTTAGAAGACAGATGAGGAAAGGAACAGGACAGTGATAGAGAAAGGGGACTTTTTGAGCTGATGGAGTGTGCAATGCGAAGCGTCTCGAGCAGGGGCGTCGACGACAGACACCACATGCGATCCAGTATGGCATGCCTTGATGTGTGGTGCCTATGAGTAGGAAGGCAGGTGAAAGCACTGTCATGGACTTAGCTTCTAGAAGTATAAACAATGCGGGACAGAACCTCAGCCTCCCCTCGTCTATGCTCCATGCTTATGAGATAAGCTTCAGAGTCGATTTTGAAGAAGCCAACACTAAAACCTTTTTGATCGCAGAATAAACTGATGCACCGACTCGAAGATTGTTCGATTTTGTGACACTGATAAAAATCTGTACATCTGTTTGTCTTTACTTTGAATTGCACATCAGGCATATCTAGTATGATCGGAGTACAGTTCCTGCTGAAAAAAGCTCCAGACACCGAAAAACTGTTTCAGTATTTTTATTGTAGATAATTTCATGCCTCATCATCATTTCTTGGGAAGGTCTCTCAGTGAGACCATCCCAAGAAATGAGGTCGAGACTTGGAATTATCAGCAGAGGAAAATGGGATGAAAATTTGCTTTAACTGGTAATTTCTGACGAGTAAATTGAGGGGGAGGGGCAGTACCCTGACCAGCTTTAGACATGAGTATGTAGGCCCATGTGTTACTTGTAAAACTAAGACCAGTAGACATTCTAAACCCTTAACTGCAAGTGGTATAGTTGTAGGAGGGGGACCCAGGGTCAATAGCCTTAGACTATCTAGGATCTGCAAGAAATTTAATTCTGTCAGATTCTAGTAAACCTGCTTGGGATGGAAGTCCTCTAATGTGGCATGCATACAGGGCTTAAATTTCATGCGAAAATCAGAATCCAATTCTTGAAAATGCTTCTTGCAGGGAAAACAATGAGCATCAACTTTGATTCTCGCAAATAGTTCAATCATTCTCTTCATAGATTCAGAAAGTGTCCATAAAATATTGGGTAATTTTACTGATTTATTGTTAGAGCTGGACAGTTTTAATTTTTCAGAATCGGTTTGGTTCGGTTCCAGGAAGAAAACTTCTGCATCGGTTCAGTTTTTCTGTATATTAGAAACATGAACAAAAAGTAAACAATACTTTGGGCTCCTTAACTTGGAAAACAAGCCACAGCAGTTTGTGCGACACCACAAAAGGCACTGTCTGTAAATACCACCATTGGGTTCAACCCAACTTCCATTTGATCATTCTTAGGGATTCTAGGAGATCAGTTATTAAACCTATAGAAGCAGAAAAAAAAACCACCTAAATTAGGGTAACAAATGAGTTAAGTTTATGTAATCAATATTGTGTACTCATTGTCACTTTTTCTCCATTATTGACTCGTCCTCTGGACGAGTCAATAAGGTGGGAAATGTGACGAGAACACGACGTATTTGCCCCTTTGCCTGGTTGACTAAGTGACGAGAGTCCCTAGGGACCACTAATCCAGTTCAATCACAGTAAGGTACAGTATGGCTGCCGTGGAATGGTCACTTTCCAGGTGTGGGCAATATTTCCACGGACGCTATAATATTAGATTCAAAACATTAATTATAGGAATAATCATCCAAAATTTAATCAAATAAGGGGGGAAATGTGACGAGAACACAATGTATTTGCCCCTTTGCCTGGTTGACTAAGTGGCGAGAGTCCCTAGAGACCACTAGTCCAATTCAATCACAGTAAGGTACAGTACAACTGCCGTGGAATGGTCACTTTTCATGTGTGGGCAATATTTCCACGGACGCCATAATATTCGATTCAAAACATTAATTATAGGAATAATCATCAAAAATTTAATTAACGACACACCGGGTCTAACCAAGTGCTTCATTAATTAAAATTTTGCTGATGATGATTTTTATTACCTGGCAAATTCATGCATGGACTTCACTGCCCACGCATGGATTACAACCACTCCACTGTACTGTAGTTTAATCAGTTTGTGCACAGTAAAATCATTTGGTCAGTTTTTGGTGGATCTTGTGGTTCAGTTTTCTGGTTTGCTGCAAAAACCGGGACCAAAACAGAAAAAAACGTCCAGCTCTATTTATTGCTCCCTGATAACAAGCAACAATTTGAAACAGTGGTGTTAGTGAAGTCTTGGCTGCCTGCATAGGTATATAACCTCTGCAAAGGTCCTGTAACTTCCATCAGTAAAACCACCAGTACACTGAAAGTTTGAACACATGTTCTACAATCTACATGCACATGTAAGACAAAAAACTCTCCAACTTTGTACTTGGGTTGAACTCTAGTTAATATGGAGAGATAGGCCTGAAGCAGGGGTGTATCCTTTTGCCAATTCCTTTTGCATTGTACATCCAAGATTTAGGAAATGAACTCCTGCATAGCGAGGAGGGGGTAGGAGTTGGGAACCTGAAGATCCTGGGGCTATTTTCCGTTTTAGGCCCACTTGGTATACTCCCACCTTGTCTACTCTGAAAATCCCATTTTGCCTACAGCAAAAATCCCACATTGTCTACTCCCACTTGGTCTACTCTCATTTTGGCCACTTTTCTCATTTGGTCATCTCTTGGTATACTTCAAACTTAAACCAGTAGGAAGATAATTATACTAATATTTAGGGTGAAATTATTGAGTATAACTAGTAGAAACCATATGAATTTCATGTAATATTATTATATTATCATTAGCAAAATGACTTGAAACGTGTATAAGTCCATAAAGGAACATGTAGACAAAAGTAGACGAAATGGGAAAAGTGATCAAAATATGAGTAGACAAAATGGGAGTTGACCAATTGGGAAGTAGACGAAATGGGAGTAGACCAAGTGGGATGTTACCTATTTTCCACAGATGATATGGTACTAGTGTCAGAAAGCAAAGGCATGCTAAAGAAAATGGTGGCAACTGTTTGAAGATATGGGAACAAATTTAGACTCAAACTAGATGAAAGCAAAAGTGGTTTTACCTGCTGGTCGTAAAGTGGAACCTAATTGGAGGTGGAGAGTGGGGGAGTTCTGTATTCCAGAAGGTAGCAGCAAACTTCTTAGTGTGGGAGAAATGTGTGACTATGAGTATTTGGGAGTAAATATTTATATTTATTTATTGGTGTTTAAGGTCACATACTTATGCACAATGGCTAATCGTGACAGTGACAGTTTTACGGGTGGAGGAAGCCGGAGTACCCGGAGAGAACCACCAAGCATCGACGAGCAACTGTCAGCTCCTCAACATTTTAACTCTGTTCAAGTTCCGCTCAAGCAGGGTTACAGCGGTTGAAGACATGTGCACCATCAATGTGCAGTATGCCATAATAGTACACGGCGTCATCGTGCCCCCATGTTGGCAACCAGGATAAAGCACCTTGCCCAAGGACACAGCACAGGTTTTCCCGAACGGGGATCGAACTCAGGACCTCTAGCATAGAAGTCCCAACAGTCTGCCACAGCGATCTGGGGGAAAATAAAAACATTACAGGAACAGGCATCTACCAAAACCACATGTCAATAAACTAACTGTGAAGGGGAAGCATTAAATCCTTGATCCAATGAAGCTTATAGGAAGAAACAGCTACAATAAGGTTTTTGTGGAGAAAACAATTTGTGAAATGGTTGGTGTACCAAGTATATCATATGGCACAGAAGTGATACCTCCAAATCAAATGGCATTAAAGAGCTCAGAAACATTGCAGAACAATGCTGGCCAATGGATAACAGGATCGAGTAATGCCACAGCACCAGAAGTAATCAGGTGTGTGCTTGGGTGGTGGATGAGGATCAAGGACAAGATAGACTAAATGAAACTCTGTTATCTTAAGCTATTAAATCTCCTCGACAGCCCATAGTGCAAACTAATGTTTGGAGAACTATTTAATGGAAATCTCTGATTTAGAAGTGAGGACCAGGTAATGGTATGACTACTACCTGTGTATTTTATTTATAGGTAAATACATTTCCACGAATTAATATAATCCAGAATGATTAATATTCCAATTAGATCAATAAGGCATGCCTTTGATGAAAGCATGTTTTGATGATATAGTTGGAATATTGTATCAGTTGGAAGTTGGTAGCTCAGCCAAAATTAAGAAAAATCTTCAGCCTTTCCAAATAGTTCAACATCTTATAGCTGGTAACTTGATTGACTATGTCTTTGTAACCCTCTGCATACTGATCTCGAAATGCCAAAATTTCCAATTGCAAATTTTACCCATATTGCACAGCAGAAATGCAACTAGGAATTTAAACAATTCAGTCTTGTGTGACAGAGCTCATTGAGATCTGTCAAACAAAACTGAATTGGATGAATTCCTTGATGCATTGTGGGAACAATCAGCTGCTTGAAATATAAGTATTTTGACGTCAGTATGCCGGGAGTGAAAACCTTGTCTCAGAAGAATCAGTGGTGTTTTGTCAGGGGAGCAGAATCCATTCACACGAAGAATCGTGCAACAAAGCCAGCGAGAATCCATGTAGGTTCTTGCTGTACCTCTGCTAGGATTCGCATGAAAAGAATGGAATTAATTTAGCCCTTTACCTAACATAGCAGCAGCAAATTCACCAATACGAGGCTAACATGACATGAAATGTCCTGACTCTTTGTCAATAAAATTGTAAAATATGGTTGTCATTGGAACCAGCTCAGTGAGCCGGTTCCAATGGCATCCATATTTGTAAGGTTTTATTGATAAATATTGTTTATTTTTTTTTTAAATTATCAAATGCAGTTTATATTTTAAAAATTAAAAAGCTGTGTTGGGTAAAAGGCTAACATGTGTTATTACTATATAACATGGTGGCCTAATGGATCCTGGGACAATCAAAGCAGGTATGGATTCTCTAAACCATTTTCAAGAGAATCCAAACGAATTCTCCCAAATTTAGATGAAATATAAGCCCTGCCCTGCCCTCCCCCCTCCCCAAGGGCCTCTTGTTTGAATTGGTTAAATTCCTGTTTGCTTTATGGGAATAATCAGCTGCTTGAAACTTTAATATTTTAACATCAGTGTGCAGGGAGTTAGAAACCTTTTAAGTGTTTTGTCGTGTGAGGTGAGCATTTAAGTTCCCCTGGGGTCTCTTGTTTGAATTGGTTAAATTCAAAGTTGCATTATGGGAAAAATCATCTGCATGAAATTTTAGTATTTTGAAGTCAGTGTCAGTGGGTTAAAAATCTTGTCTCTGAAGAATCAATGGTGCTTTGTCAGGTGAGATAAGTATTTCAGTCGCCCTAAGGCCTCTTGATTGTATTGGTTAATTTCCTAGTTGCATTGTGGGGAAAATCAGCCACTTGAAATATCAGTAGTTTGATGTTAGTGAGGAGGAGATTAAAAATCTGGCCTGTGAAGAATCAATGGTATTTTGTCTGGTGAGTGTTTTAGGCCCCCTGGAATCTTTTGTTTGGATTTCAGTTAGTACAGTTAAAACTAGAAGTCCTGTCATGTGAAATGCGCACAAAATAGCATGTTGATCTATGCATTATGAGCATAGTAAGGCTATCAAATTCTGTACATATGGCCTGTGCACAAGCAATGTTTCAGCCAATGGGCCTCTGGGTAACCCGGAGGTCCATTGGCAGAAACATTGCCCATGTTTGCTGGAGTAACTAGGAGAACCTGCTTTGGATGCCATTTGATATAGCAATTGCACACAATTCCTACGTGCATGCAATTAAGCCTAGATAAGCACACAGTTCGTGACAGGACTTCTAGTTTTAACTGTAATTCCATTTGAACTCTGCATCCTCTCAACTTGGAGTCTAAGGTGTGGATGAAATGATTATGTAGAAATGAAAAAAAGTATGAACTATTCGTAGCACCATTTTGTACCTTCAGAAGGAGATCAATTTACAAAATGAAAGATCAACACATATTCTGTCTGAAAAACCAGGGTCAACTTATGTAACTCAATACCTATTTAATTATATAACACTCCAATATAATGCCTGATTTGAATAAGATAGTGCTGAGCTCAAGTGTAGAATGTCACTATAGAAATTACTTGATCAACAAATCACTTACAGTCTTGTTATCAATATGACATACATGAGCAAACAGAACTTTGAGTATCAACTTTGAGAACTTTGATTAACTTTCAGGCTGCGAAAATTTAGAAGACAGTGTTTTAGGAAGCATACAACAATTCTTTGAGAGCTTTCCGGCAAATCATTTTACCCCCCCCCCCCCCCCACCCTTCCATGCTACTTGAATAAAACACTCTGAGGATAGACCCCCTCACCCCCCCCCCCCCCCACCCCTTAACCCACAAATGCAGTGAAAAAGCAGGCAATATATTTTGAAAATATTTTAGAAGAGAAAAAAAATTAGATTATTTGAATATTTTACAATGCTGGTTGCCCAATGTTAAGCTTATTTTAACAGTAAATCTTTGCAGAAAACAATAACGTTTTTTCCTGATATTTCTTTTTAAAAATCTAACATTTTTCTTTCCCTACTTTGCTTAGTGTCATTATTCAATCTATGTATGAATTAACAAAAATTTACCTCCACGTATTGTTTTCATCAATTTGTTGTCCATGAGAGAAAAATTTGTTTAGTATGGTATGTATTTTTTTATGCTAGTTGTTTTCCTTACCAAAAATCTAAATCTTTATCAGTAGATCTTATTGCTTAACCCTTACTTAGGTGCCCGTATAGCCACAAACCAGGGCCACATACAGGACGTTTTTGGTGCTGGTATACCAGTTTGGGCTAAAATGGTCAAAATTCAGCAAAAATTATACATGACTAAAATCAACCTGAATCTAATCCCTTGAATCCTGAACTCTTACACTTTAGCTGACTAAAAATATGCCTGAGGCACAAAATAGGTATGCGGAAAGCATGTGGAGGCATTACGGTAATTTCAACTGTTGTGTCTTTTAAAAACATTGCGTTCAGTAGGTAATCCTGTGTTCAGTTTCCATCTCTACTGCCTATGGCCTTTGGTTATGCCAGTGGCATATATGGACAGATGTTCCCAAATTATCCCTGGATATGGCCCTGCAAACTGTCACTTTTATATGGATCTGAAAAAGTTGTTCCAGGTGTATTCTTCCTTGAGAACTTTACCGGTAGGATACATTTATCTTGGCAGTGTTTTTACATCATTGTTAGCTGCCTGTACAGGCAGCCAACAATAATGTAGAAACACTATTAAGTCATATGCTGCTGTGTAAATGTATATACAGAAGTTATTAACCTAGAATTTATCTGAGGATATAAGGGTGAAAAATTCTTTTTGCTATTTTTGGAAGTAAAGATGGCTGATGGCAGCCATTTTTAATGCTGTGAAAACCCAAAATGTAATATCCTCTTCCTCATGTCTATATGCACCAATGCTTCAGAGATTAATGACTCAGAACTGATTCCTGATAAAGTTGTTGTTGCCACTTTGGCAGCCAAGACTTGACTAGGAATCACTGTTGAACTACAAATCTCTCAAGATTTGATATTGAGAAATTTTTTTATTTGTGGTAAAGTCGTGGTTGCCACTTTGGCAGCCAAGACTTGACTGGGAATCACGTTTAACTCCTTGTATGCTGCTGGCAGATTTTCCTGCCCAGGACAGGAAATCTCTTGCTATTAAAATAAGTCAAATTTGAGGATATTTAACCAAATTTTCTCCTGTAAGTTGTGTAGACTTTTTAACCAATGATTTCTTGTGTTAAATGTTCAAGAAGTTTTTCATCAAATCTAATCACGACTGCTCCACAGTAGCCATGACAAGATTTGATGAAAAATATTTCAAAACTACTCTGTGGGTTAAGAGTTAAACCATTAATATCTCAAGATTTGATATTATGAAATTTTTTTGAAAAAATATTCAACTCATTATTAATCAGGGGTTAAATTCAATGAAAAGTTGTCAATCTCGCAAAATTTAATTTAACCATTGCCATATTGGCCAATGCAAAGTTTGTCACTGCCTTAATGCCCTTTTAACCAAAGACTTTTGAGACTAATTAAGACTATGGAACTTGGCATTTGAATTAGCTCTGTAATAATAGGCAGGTATGTGTAATTTATATGTGTATTATGTTAAACTACGGCAGCATTGAATTCTATTTCACTGGGTTGTACAGGTATATAAACTTAGTTCAACTTACTAACATGATTCCATGGTTAGTAAACAACAACAATGAAAATTCACTGCACCATTCTTTGATCTTTCGTGTAAGTACCAAGCTATATAGAGACAGATCTAAATATAGAAAATGATAATTAATTGTTCAACTAAGCAAACAATCTTGAGCTTTCCAGACTATAAATCAGAAATCAAGGAAACCTGAAAAGGCTCACCTTAGATATTTCCAGGCAATTCTTTCTCAGGTAACCCCACGTTTTAAGTACCTTTGTGTATTAATCAACTCCTCCTAACCCATTTAACTCTTAACCCGCTAAGTATATTCAAGATATTTTTCATTAAATCTAGCCATGGCTGCTGAAAAGCAGCCATGATGAGATTTGATGAAAAATTCCTCTAATTTGACTCATGGAATCATTGGTGAAAATTCTATTCAATTTACTCAGGAAAATTTGATTAAATGTGCCCAAATTATACTTATATCAGTGACAAGAGAAATCATGTGCTGGACAGGAATATCTGCCAGTGGCATGCAAGGAGTTAAGTGCCAAAATGGTAGAAACTGGGTTGTCCAACTTTAAATTTATCCATTTTATTGTTTTAACTGAAAATTTGAGGCTTGCCTCCATCAACATTCAGTCTGAAGTCCAATGCTGTATGTAATGAGCCAACAGTGCTCACATGCTATTAAATCGAATATGAATCAAGTTTGTGAAGGCTATTTGGCAGAATCAGGTCATGAATTGACACCCGGTCAATCTTATTGAAACAGGCCTTTAAATTCCCCAAAGGAATGCTCCCAATTTATATTTATTTATTTATTTTTTGGAGTTTAATCCTTTACCTAACATGAAAAGCAGATGACATTTTCATTTTTTTCGTCATAAACATAGCTTATGAAACCGCACTGGAATGAGCTCGTTGGGCTCATTCCAATGAGGGGTCATAAGCTATGTTTTTGAGACAAAAAATGAAAATTAAATGGTGATTTTTGTGAACAGCGCTGGCCGCTTTTGGCCATTACGTTGGGTAAAGGGTTAAAATAATACATTCAACAGAAAAGGTCACATCATGTTGGACAGTTTTATGGGTGGAGGATGTCGAAGTACCTGGAGAGTACCACCGAGCAACTGTCAGACTCCCGAGTTCAGACAAGTAGGGTTAGCATTGGTTGAAGGCAAGTGCACCATCGACGTGTAGTATGCCTTAGTACACACTGCCAACGTTTCCCCACATGAGCAATCGGGCTGCAGTACCTTGCCCAAGGACACAATGCAGGGACCAGTGGTGAGGATCAAACCATGAACCTTTTGTTTTGAAGCCCAATACCCTTACCACTGAGTCACCGCACGCCCCCAAATTATATAAATTAAGTTACCCAAACTATAGTGCATAACAGATAGTTTGGTTTATTTTTTATGTTTTTATGCCCCCCCCCCCCCCCCCCCTCCCAACAAATTTTTTGGGGCATATGGTGTTTGACATTTCCATCTGTCTGTCCGTCAGGAAGATTTTTATGTCCGCTCCAAAACTCTTGAGATGCCTCGTTGGATTTTGTTGAAACTTGGCATACATGTTGCTTATGTCGTGTACAAAATTTGGTTTGTTTGATGGAGGCGAAGGTCACAGATCAAGGTCAGAGTTCGGGGGCATCCATGGCTGGGTGGTCACTGTTAGTGTTGTTTTGTCCAGTTTCACCAAAAGATGATTTAATAGATATTTTAAGCTTCCAATTTTAATCCAGTTGAGACCCAAGAAGGCAAATAATGACATTCTAACAGTCAGTATTGTTAAAATAATCTTCGATGTGGTTGAAATACATGTACATGTATATTTTGGTTAATGAGTCTGCAATGTCCCTACATTACATGTAGACCAATCTAAAGGCATTATTGAATGGAAATAACACTACCCCACCTCAGCAGAACAGAAAACAAACATACATGCAGTTATGTAATGGATTACAATCTCTAAAATACCCCTTACCATCATCCTATTTGAGGAGCTGCCCTCATGACCAGTTATATTTGGCTAGAGCAAGTTATATCTACATGTGACTTCTTCTGCAGTGTTTGTTCATACATAAAAATCATTCTTTGCATCTTTAACTCCTTGCATGCTGCTGGCAGATATTTCTGCCCAGGACAGTATTACTCTTGCCACTGAAATATTTAGAATTTGGGCACATTTAATCAAATTTCACTCCCGTAAATCGAATGGATTTTTCCACCAGTGGTTCATTGAATTAAATTTAGATGACTTTTTCACAAATTCTTGTCATGGCTGTTTCACAGCAACTATGACTAGATTTGATGAAAAATATCTTAAAAAATATTCTGCTAGTTAAGAAGTTAACTAGTGAAATGACTGTTATACTAGGGGGATATTCACCCTCCTGAAAGTACCCATGAGGACATTAGGAGTTCTCCTGTGATTCTTAACTGGTAGAGTGCTGGAAGCTGTCGGAAACCGGGCTTTGTCATTGCTGGGGGAAATAGATTCACGCCACGTATTCAGCCAAAACTCAAGGAGTGTCGCCTGAATCCATGCATGAATGTATGTCTCACCATGACTAACCCACCCGCTTCATTTTTGTTGAGCTGGTTCTTATCCGGAAGGGGTCTATGTCAGTTTTCCTTAAAATGCATAAATCAACAGGGGTTAACTGAAAACAACAATTTTAATACATATAAATAAAAAAAATTATATTAACTTGTTGACTTACATAAAATCCAATGAATAGAATACAAACATCAATCACACCCCACCCACACAGTTTTTGAGTCACTTGTGGGCTTACATTCTCTATTGTTACTCGTTTCTTCCTCCTTGTCGCTGGTATTTGCCTTTTCACGAACATACAACCAGAACTTCACCCTTTCACGTACGAACGTATTGTCACTTTGGATGCCTTTGCTCTAACATGTGACAGAATGTCACTCTACCACTGCTATCGCACTGCCACTAACGTATTGTCACTTTACAGGATGCCTTTCCCCTAACTGTGATGGAATGTCACCCTACCAATGCTGTCGCACGACCACTAATACATTGTCACTTGACTGGATGCTTTTCACTCAAGCAGTCACCACTTATGGGGTCAAATGCTCCCCTCCATTTATCTCAAAATAATGTTCATACAGGCAAAGCCTACTCTGCCTATGTATGGATTGCTTTCTGTAAGAGGTAATGCTGTGTACCTAAATAGCAAGCTCATGAGCTCAAGGAGTTCATACTTCTACTCCTACACTCGTATATGGCCACTGACTTGGCCCGCAACTGTTCCTACTCTAAATATGAGTTCTGTGGCTCCCCTATGTTACAACGTGCCTTTACTTTCGATCCGAATCAGCATCTCCTCTAACCCATAGCATGGGACATCTCCAGCTCCTCGACTATGAACCACAGTCTTACACGCCTTCAGACTGGAATGAAATTTTTTAGAAAACCGCCGACTTTTATTTCAATAGCCAGAGCATTAATACTCATTTTAATTGCTTCTCTTGTACTTGGCTGCTTAGATCTATCATAATTAAATATTCGCTTTTAAGTTCCTTTGAAAGTCTCCGATCTTTGGTATATTCAGACATTCATTGACAGATACATAATATAAGTGTATATCCAAAACATGTGCGATGTACTGTTTTTACAATAATTACCTATTAATTGGCCGTAATTACATAGATAATGACTGCAGGAGAACACTGGTCTCTCTTACTCCTTTAATCTATTATCATGATTGGGTTTGCAGACACGCGATAAATGGCCATAAAATTTCGTGCTCAATTAGCAGCGCATGAATTACTTTACTGGTCTGTTTAAGTGACAAATATGTTTTTGGGGTCCGTCATACAGACAAACATTCATCTAAGTAGTGGTACCTACACTTCAGATTGGAGCCCAAATAAGGGCTTCCTACACTTAATCAGTTAAAAGCACAAAGAATTATTTCTATGTGTGAACAAACACTGCCTAAGTAGTCTCTAGAGGCAGCCAAGACTTGGCTAGAAATCACTATTAAGCTATTAGAAAGACTCACAAGGTGTTGTGTAGAAGAAAGTCAGGCAAATTACCCAGACCTTAAGGGTTAAAAGAGACCCGATAATATGTTTCCATTAGATTTATTGTGTCGCCCAGATTTTAGAATCCCTTGGTTTATATCATGATTTTCTTGGTGGACATTTGATACTCTTGTTATTTTCAAAATAGGCAGGCTATAGAGGGGAGTCACGCACCTCAAAATGACAAGTCTTATGAGCTCTCTTTGTTTTGAAAAACTGAAAAAAGTTTGTTGCTTGATAGTTTTATTGCATCAGAAATAGCCATAGTCCACATAAACATTTTAATAGTCAGTGTGATCACCCTTTAAATATGTTGTCAAGCTTTTGGCTAGTGCAACATGTTGTTTAGTCAATTAAATGGATTTAAATAATGTAGCGGAAGTGTTAGCTGTCTGATTTGTCTTGACATAGAAAGGCCTATTGCTTGTACAAAACTTGACAAAATATTAAAAGGGCTCCAAAATTCACTCATAGATTGTTTTATTGGATGAAGGGTCTGCCCCTTACCCAATGCATACAGAATCAAAATTTGTTTTTTTTAAACATTTTTTTCATAACCTTTCAACAAAACCATATCATGTGACACCTTATTGGAACGAGCTTGTTTCAGTGGGGGCTGGAGGAGGGGGGCAAATTATATGGTATTCTTGATATTTTTGACAAAATTTTTTTTAACTGCTCAATTTGTGTAAATTATGTGGGCAGATGTGGCTGATTCATTAGGTGGAGGGTTAACCTTTTGAACCCAAGAGGCCATTTTTTCCGGCCAAGGAATATGATGTGTCATAATTGCATTAAGTAAGATAGCTGCTAAGTGAATGTGTGGAGCAGACCGATCAATATTTTCAACGTGCAGCCTTCTGGCAGCACATTGAAAATATCAATTGGTCTATCCCCAGATAATCAATATGGGTTCTCCCAATTGCTGTCATTGAACTGACATGGAAGATACCATCAGTGTTTAAAGGGTTAAATAATTATTTCATAGGAAGTTACACATATGTATCAAATATTAATGGATTGAATTTTTTGCATTATAAAATGGGTTAATCTTTTTTTATATTTTTCTTTGTTGACACTGACAGGTTAGGAGTTATTAAAGACAGTTGGCAGTTATCCAAGGCAATGAAGTTCTCTAAACCATAGAAGAATGTGTTCTACAGTTATTGTGACTGGTAGGACTTTGAAGGGTCTGTTTTGTTGGTGTGTTTTACTGAAGATATGGATCTGTTCCCATTAATACTGTAACATATCTGAGACTAAACATTCAGTGAAGTTGACTGGTTGTGTTTGTGTGAATGTAGGTGTACAGTAGGTATGGCAACAGGAGCTATAATATCTCAAGATATACAGGAAATAAAACGACCACCAGATCCAGGTGTACAGGGTAGTTCCAGGCCTGGGAATGGAAACTATCCAGATATTGTGGATAATGAGAATTGTTTTCAACCTGTGAATTCAGACAGTTGTCCCAATATCAACAATGTGAATCTGTCAAGTCAGACTTCTAGTGATAGTGCAAGCCATTCAGATCCTAGTGTTAGTAGGAGTAATAATGCAGTAGTTGCAGAAAATGCACAACAGTCTAACTTAATATCAAGAGGTGCAAGCAGAGATGTAGAAAACAGTGTTACAGGTGCCAGTAACCCTCAAAGTTCAAATTCAAGAACAGCATCTGTGCCAGCTGGTGAGCTTTCATCATCTGGTTATAGTGCCTCAACAAGTTCCAACTTGCCAAACAGGCCTACTGGACAGGCTAGACAAGCAAGTCCTGCACAAGGGGCACGTACTTCTACAACCACCTCAAATCAAATAAACACAAGGGATTTAAATACGGGTATTACGTCGCGTATCGATGCTCAGCGAACACAAAATGCTCTTCCTGACATTCTTTATTCACACCAAGTTCCTCCAACATCTCCCCCTCGACCAACTCCACACCGCCCACCCACTCGTTACACAGACCATCGTCAAGCCAGACAAGCTGAAAATCAGAGGCGGAACCATCATAGACATAGACACCGAGAACACAATCGATCAAATAGGCACAGCAGAAGTAGTCGGGCACGATCGCAGAGCATTTCCTCGCATTCTAATAGCATTTGTAAAGACCCGTGCTGCAGGTGTTTGGCCACTGTGACATCATTCCGTTGGGTGTTAGTGATATTGTCTTTGCTAGGAGTATGTTGTGTGGTGACTGGTATAATTCTAGCAGCTTTACATGCAACAGGAAATAGTTTTCTTATTCTTGCAATAATGTTCATTGGTGAGTATTTAATTTATATTTAAAAAGTCTAGACCTGCAATACAGGGATGTTTTGTACATATGTTTGGAATGGGCCCAGGGCCCATGGAATTGAGAAAATAACTACCTTACATAATCAAAATGGAACCCAAAAGGCTTTTAGGAAGGTGTGAAAATGGTATATTTCTTCTGTACAGGTACATTCGGCATGAAGAAATTTAAGGCTGGGATGATTATGAAAATTTGTGATCAGCTTTTGAAGAAGAATTATTCTGAAGATCAATTTAAGTCATACTCTGTGACCTCCAGAAACAACTACATTGAAAACAATATTTTTGGTCATTACATGTAGTTCCTCAGGTCAGACATTCTTTAGGCATGCAAGCATGCTGCATGCCTGCTCCTCTCTGGGGAAAAATCCTAGGCTCAAGTTTGGACCTGAGGTGGTCAAGAGTCTTATAATTGCCACATTGAGATTTAAGAAGGCACTTGCACCCCTTGGCAAACTGAGAAGGTCAATTATTTGTACTCCCATATTTTCTAGATCGCCAGACCTGGTGTCACGTGTTGATTCTTTATACTTTCTTTCCCATACAATGTATTTTGATATTCTTAGCCTCTGACAATTCTTAAAAGCAGGATGGGGAGGAGAGTAATAATTCATCAATAAAGGAGTGATGAAAACCCGTAAATGTTGACTTTGAAAGTAGTCAATGATGGGTGTTTCTAACAATTAGTCAACTTCTCGATTAATCATGGCAGTTCTGAAGAAATTGCTCTTATGAATTCAAATCAAACAAGGTCTGATTATTCCTTTATTAGCAAAGTGTTGCCCTTTTTGCAGTGAATTCCCATAAATTTTACCCCAAAAGGCCTAACAGACTTTATCAGATTTCCCTGTGTTTGGTCATGTGGATGTGAGAACACATAATATTTGTTTCCAACACAATAAACCTGTTACTGTCAATCGCTTCATATGTAACTCATTTCCTTTCACATAACTCAATGATAGAAACTCCTATAGCACAGGTATTGACAATACTTTATTTATATCAGTGCATTTCGAAAGTTAACATGTGCTCTTTTATTTAACCCTTTGAATCCGTAAGATCGATTTTTCGGTCTAATGCATAATTCCATCCCATTTTTGTCTTATTGTAAGAGGTCTATACACAGGGCATTGATGATAAAATAATAACTGCAGTCTGCAGCCAGGCGGCTGCAGACTGCAATCTTTATTTTATCCTCCCTGTATAATGATATTGGACTGACCCATCTCACTGTAATTGTACACAAATTAAAGGTGATACCATTCCAGGAAACGAGGGTTCGAGGGGTTAAGCCTTTACCTGCATGTACATTAATTAGCATGACTGGCATACATGTACAACACTTTCAATAAACATTCTTGAAATAGAACAACTAGAACATTCTTATTTTTGCTTCCAAAACATAGCTTGTGAGCTTCATTTGAACAAGCTCGATGAGCTAATTTCAATGAGGAATTACAAGCTCTATTTTTGAGGTAGAAATGGAAACAATCAATTTTTATTGATGATTTTAGTGAACACATGTTGTGCACTGGCAGAATATGGCTGTTATGGTTGGTAAATGGTTAAAATCTATACTTTTTTGGGGGGGTGGGGGGGGGGGGGTAAAATTTTTTTATTCAGAAACAGTTGTAAAAAATAAGTAGAAATTGCATGCAAAGCATGGCAGGTTCTCTTGGTTACTCCTAGCAAACACAGGTAATGTTTCTGCCAATGGACCTCTGGGATCCATTGGCTGAAACATTGCTTGTGCACAGGCCATTTGTACAGAATTTGGTAGCCAGTTACTATGGTCATAACCTGTAGACTAACGCGCAGATCGACATGCTATTTGCGTGCATTTCATGACAGGACTTCTAGTTTTAACTGTATCACAATTTTACTTTACTGACTGACTGGTATCAGGATTCAAGATTCTATTTGGTTCAAAACCTTAGCAGAGATTCGACTCGAGCTTCAATTCGTCTTTTGGGATTCATCTTGTTGGGAATAAACTGCAACAATATGTTGCATGACTAGATCAAAAAAGAGACCGTTTTTGAGATCACAGTACTGTAGTTTCTGAGTGGATTATCTATAGGAGTTTAAGTGGTAATCCACTCTCTACAAACTCTACATGGCTGCTTCTTCAACTTTAACCCTTTACCCAATGCAGATGATATCAAAATTTATTATTTTAAATATCATTTCTTTAAATTTTCCAAAAATCTGAACAAAATCATATCATGTGACCCCTCATTGAAACGAGCTCGATGAGCTCGTTCCAATGAGGGTTCACATGATATAGTTTTGTTGAAAGTATTTGAAAAATAGTATTTTTTCAGCTGCTGAATTTACATTTATTACACGGGCAGATATGGCTGATTCGTTGGGTAAAGGGTTAAGTTCATGTACATTTGAGTAGAGCTCTGATGCTGCCCTAAGATCTAAGATACATGTAGTTGAATTATCTTACTCAAAGAGAAAAAAAATTGTTTATGGATGTGCACATGAACATGTATTTACCATAGGTTTTGTTAAGTTAATATATAGCATTCTAAATAATTCATTACTTCACTTCCTTGATTATTTCTGCTCAGCCATATGATTAAAGTTCCTCTGTACTGGCAATGATTTATTTAGTATATATCCTACTTCCAAAGCCTGTAATAAATGGTGTATAAAGATCCATTCACTGAAACACCAACCAGGAGTTGGAAGTTCCTAGTCTTACCACCATAATTCTCAAATCTTGTGATGTGCAATGTACATGTACATGTATATGTGACTACGTGTGAAAAACAGAAGCAAAGTTTCAGCTAATGGACCTCTGGGTTTTACCAAGAAGACCATTGGCTGAAATTTTACTTGTACTCTGTATGCTTTATAAGAAATATCCACACAAATGGAATCAAATTCTGGTTGTTTGAATATCTGTGTTTTCTTGCATTTTCCTGGTGTATTAGCAGCATGTTTGCTTGTTCAGTTCTGAAGTGCCTTTAATCTTCTCAACTCATCGTGGGAACCTTGGAAGTGAAGCAGTGCTTGTTTACTGTGGTAAACAAGCTCTTTTTTTACTGATAAAATAGGACTCAGTAATGCTAGTGCCTGGGGTGAAAATCCTCAAAACATGAGTATCAGCCATTGGCTGGACTTGACTTTATATCCATGTTGTGGTCATGATTAACCATTCTGCAGAAATATGTGACATTAAATACCAATAAATAAACTAATAAATAAATAAATAACCCTCCCCACACTGATGTAAAAACAAAATTTCCAGCAGCAAAATTTTACAGTGCAAGTCAAAATAAATTGTAGGATAACCACTATAAACTATGTATCTTTCTCTTCCTACACTGATAAGAAAGACTAGATGCTGACATCATTTTCTGGAAAGCTCTCACTGAGAGCTTTCCAAAAAATGATGTCAGATTCTGATCTTATCAGTGCTGGAGCAGCAGTATACTTAGTTTATTGCAGTTATGCCACAACTCATTTTGACTTGTGCTGTACCATTATGCAACTAGGAATTTAACCAGTTCAGTCTTTTTTGACCAGACTCAATGAGTTCTGTGAAACAAGATTGAATTGATTAAATTCCTGGCTGCATTGTGGGTAAAATTGACAGCTTGAAATTTCGAGATTTTGACATCACATGTACATGTATAGTAAAATGTGACTAGCAAGTAAGAATATGGGCTGATGTCAGGATTGTAAGCATCTTCAGAGATTTTCCCACCAACAGTATAAATCTTCCCAAGTATGCATACCTGTGCTTCTCGGTGAGCTACATGGCTGAGCTATGTGTATTCAGACAAGGAGGCTACAGTTGGCAGTTGAAAGTGTCATAAAAAAAAGTTAATTGCTGCGGCTAATTTCTTTGGCCGGTCAGACTCATATATTTTCAGTATAGCCACCATGGATTGGTCACTTTACACAGGTGGGCAATATTTCCACAGATGCAATAATAATAGATTTCAAACATTAATTATAGGAATAATCATCAAAAATTTAAATGATGATTTTTATTACCTGGTAAATGCGTGCATGGACGTCACTGCCCATGATTGGATTATGACCAGTCCACGGCAGCTGTATTGTAATAAACTGAGCCAAGCCATCACCTGTGCCAACATGATGTGGAGGCCATCTATTATTCAATAGTATAGTTTACCCTGCCTGACCATGGCAGAAGAGACAAAAATTTGTGGGTCGGTTTTCCCTACACCCAAATGTTTACACTCCTGGCTGATGTCCACCAATGGCCTGCAGAGTACAAAACTGTGTTTGTGTTTACTGTTATCTAGCATTGACAAATTATCCACTACTTTTCCAATGACTCAGTACCCAGTCAATCAGTGCATCCTTTATGTACCTACATTCACACTTGAGTACAACTACCTACATATTAAATCTAAATAAATGCCACATGTACATGTTGGATGGAGTACTCTTTCATTCATTGAATTCATTCATATATCCAGGCCTGTAGCAGAGGGTGGGTCAATGACACACCATCACATTCGCACCTTGGACTCTGAGGTGCTAACTACTAAACAATGGAGCGCCCACTTGTTATCCAGGAAACACTTGTAATAGTGAAGGCAACCCTTGCTACCACCTGGAGTATTCAGGTGCTCAAGGGTAAAATTCACCTGACAGTGGATTTTGATAGAGAAGCCGAACCAAAGTTCTTGGAGAGGTGTAGTACCTTTCGTGAGGGGATTTCCCCCTGCACTGGTCACCCTCCAAGTGACTCGGACATGCAAAAGGATGATGACAAGCGCAGAACACAGACAAAGGACAGCCAGAAGAAGAAAATGAAAAGAAAGAAGGGACCTTCCGCCAGATGATGTGATGCCCGCCGACTGACGGTGTTCATGGAACAGAAAAGGACGGAGAAGAAAGAGAGGGAGGCTAATCATGGCACTGAACGCTCAATGCCTGCTACCCCTGTCCATTCCACGTCCAGCTCGGTACCCTCCACTCCGGTGGAAGGTCCGGAGGATGCTGGTTCACCAGGTAATAGTCTAACCTCTTGCCCATTACACTCTTCCCCCGAAGAGGAGATGGAGGAGGATGGTCTGTTTGTGGAGCAGGAAGTTGAGGCTGACATCGCACATGTTGCTAAACCCACTCTTGCTCTTCCTGCTTTTTCCGACCGGGACACCATCCAGGAAGCAAACACCGCAGAGTCCGTGGAAAGTACCCTAGGAGAGAAGGCCAGAGACGATGACCACCTTATATTTCTACAAGCCCATATTAAGACCTTGAAAGATCACGGGTGCAAAGGCAACATGCTCAGAATAGGATCAGAGAGTCTCAGCAACCACTACCTGAGAACAACACCAAAGAGCTCTTCACCACCGGCAGCTGCGAGGGCTAAACCTTACGAACCGAGTCAGCCCCCCACCACTCCTTCAACACCACCAAAGGGGGTATCACCAATTCGGCCACCTCCTCCTAAGAAAAGCAGATGAAATCATAGACGCCGCTAAGCATCTTAACACTTTCCTCCTTTACGATGGCCAGACAAGACAAACCGAATCACATACTGTTAAAAAGGGTCAAAAGGGGCTTGTCCCAAACCGTCCTTGCGCGCCTTCGGCGTGCGAAATCATTTCATCCTGAGGGTGGGTGTTGGACCATTGGTATGAATGTACCCCTCCCTTCACCACACACACAAACTCACAAAATTACCAAACCTTGGCTGAGATTGATTCTAGTGAATGAAGTTAAAAAATTTCATATCAAAACTTAACAAATTTTGTCTTCTTTTTAGCACATAAGGTGTAATTTAACCCTTTACCTAACATAAGGCCTAAAACTGATCAGTGCTATGTGCAAAAATCGACAGAAAAATATTTTTCTTCAGTTTTTGCCTTCAGAGCAAAGCTTATGACCCATCATTGGAATGAATTCATTGAGCTCATTCCAATGAGGGTACATACTGTAAATTATGACTTTGAGGCAAAAAATTGAATTTTTTAGTGATTTAGAAAATTTATTTATTTATTTTTCCATTGTCATCTACTAGTTGTGTTATGTTGAGAGATATCGATTATCGAAATAAAAAATCAATGACTTTGACTGTCACACAAAGATTATATCAGTTCTTCTAACAAAACCAAAGCACTCACACAATGTTATGACTTCACATTGACTTCTGACATCACATATGTGTTAGACATGTTGTAGACAGTACCGTATTTCCACAATGGATTTTTTGTTGGTGATCACATGATAAAATGTTTTTTACAGTTTTACACCCATTTTCACCAAGAAAACACCTTTGGATTAATTTGGATAAAATCACAAACTGTTATTTTATTCGCACAATTTTTATTTCTTTCGACACTGAACAGCACGGGAAGGGTCCGAATGGGGGATTAGTGTAGTGCTTTAAATGTAAAGGTCACTTGCAAATGAGCCAAGATGGTCTGTTTTTTTATCGAGTTTTTGTAAATTTGTTGTTTTGTTCACTTGAGATGTTTACAGTATGGACTGGTCACTTTCCACGAGTGGGCAGTACATGTATTTCCAAAGACGCAATAATATTCGATTCCAAACACTAATTATAGGAAAAATGAATGAATAAATTAAAATTCTGCTGATAGAGATTTTTATTACCTAGTAGAGGCACACATGGACATCACTGTCCATGCGTGGATTACTAGATGAGTCCACGGCGACTGTACTGTAGTTCATTACTTGGCTCCCACTCATTTTGACTTGTATCCAATTCAAATGTGGTGCCAGTATTTGTGGCTCCAAATTGTTCAAGTAAAACAATACATGCTTCTGACCAGGCCTTTAAATTCTTCCCAACTAACGACGGTAAACGCTGTGCCCAAATAAGATAATTGTGCCCAAATTATGCAGAGTTTGAAACTTTTTCCAAAGTTTTGCAGTGTTTCGGCAATATATGGTTTGGCCAGTTTTCCCTGATGCTCGCAATATAGCTTAGACTTTACTTCGAATCAAACAATGCAACAGATAAATAATTTTTTAAAAACCCACCAAGTTTGCCATAGAAAAGCAATCGGCTTCGACAGTGTCGTACACGACACTGTCAACGCCAATTGCTTTTCTGTGACAAATTCTATATGATCATGCACTTAAAGCTTGAAATCTATTATATTCATGTTTGTGGCAGTTCTCAATAAACTTCATGCGTATTTACATTCAAATAGACCTTTGGCTCGACACTGGAAAACCAAGAAGCCTTCTCGAGTTAGTCAAGTAAACTTACGTCAAAGGGTGGTGGGAGGGAACAAATGTTATTGTGAAGACCTATAACAAGGGGTTGTAAACTAGCATTTTAAGATGGTGGACCTAAAACAGACGCCAAGAAGAAGAAAATACCGGTGCTTTTTCTCCAACCATGCAGGCCACATCCATATTTGCCGTTGTGCCCAAATTAGACTGATCTAAAGATCTGCTTCTGACAATTAAAAAAAGAAATTTAATTGAAAGTAGACAATAAAGGTTACAAACATTGTTACAAAGACAACCCAACCAAACCCCAAATGATGATTCATAGATAAGAACACTTGTCATTCACATGCAATATCGTAACAAAATGTAATCAGAAAATAAAAGATCCCTGTAGTGTTACTGTTTTAAATGTGGAAATCCATTTTCGGGAAAATAAAATAAATCTGTATAATCCAATAGTAACTGCACATATACAGTACGTGGAGAATGTATTATCTCTAAATCACCCCCAGAGTGGAGATTCCGCCCTAGCAATAATTGCAAATTTGTTGCAAAGCATAACAATCACAAGCAAAGTTCCAGCCAATGGACCTCTAGGTTAAACTCGGAGGTCCACCCATGATATTGGTATTGGTTTGGTTTTTAGCTCAACTTTGGCGAAGCCAAATTTGAGCTTTTGTCATGGCACATCGTCCGTCTGTCCTTCTGTCCGTCTCGGGCTAGAGGCCGTATTTATGAACCGATCTTTACCAAACTTCTTGGGTACCTTTGTTATGACCATGGGACGAGAACGAGTGTTTTTGGGTGCAGTCCGAAATTCAAGGTGGCTGCCAGCCGCCATTTTGTACCGATGATGCAGAAATCTGTTTTTTGTACAGAACTTCCATATGAAAGCTCTGATTTGAATAATTTTTTGTATGAATGTCTAGTACCATGGGATACATCACATGTAATACGGGTTTTTTTCTTGTGCGTAAATTGTGCAAATTAGACTAATTTTGATGTTTTTTGGTGTTACTTTCAGCACTGTAAGTGCAAATGCCAATACCGCTCGGGCTAGAGGCCGTATTTATGAACCGATCTTTACAAAACTTCTTGGGTACCTTTGGTATCACCGTGGGATGAGAACGAGTGTTTTTGGGTCCGGTCCAAAATTCAAGATGGCCGATGGCACCCATTTTGTACAAAATTAGGTGCAATCAGATTTTTGCACAGAACTTCCATATGAAAGCACTGATTTGAATAATTTTTTGTGTGAATGTTTAGTACCATGGGATACATCACATATAATACAGGTTTTTTCTCGTGCAGAAATTATGCAAATTAGATGAACTTTGATTTTTTTAGTGCGACTTACACACAGTAAGTACACATGTCAATACGGCTCGGGCTAAAGTCTGTATTTATGAACTGATCTTCACGAAATGTCTTGGGTACCTTTGTTATCGCCTTGGGCGAGAACAAGTGTTTCTGGGTGAGGTCTAAAATTCAAGATGTCTGCCAGTGGCCATTTTGTACCGAAATTAGGTCTAATCGTTTTTTTGTACACAACTTCTATATGGCTCAGACTAGAGGCCATATTTATGAACCAATCTTTACGAAACTTCTTGGGTACCTTTGTTATCACCGTAAAAAATTGCTCATCCCAAAAAAACTGAATCACGAAAAATAAATGAAAATTGCGTTTAGATTCATTGTTCTCACACATTTTGTGTCCAACAGGTGAGATTAATTGGTGCTGTGGAGAGGGGGGACAGCTGCCTCCTAGCCCTGAGGCTATGGGGGCAAGGAGGGAAGCACATGCCCTTTTTTTGCCAGAATTGCACTGATTGAAAAGAGTATTCGTTTGTATGGTATTTTATGTGTGCCAGTGCCAGTGGGGTGTGTATTAGGTATAATGATGGAATTTGGTAGATAATCACCAAATTCGATAATCATGAGACAAAGAAGCTATACAATCAGTGGTATGATTTCGAAAACTTTATATCGTTTCTTGAGGGGAACAAGTTGCCATCCGCAATGCTTTAGCTTGTGTTCAACTGATGATCGGAACCAGCTACCACAATCAGCCGATTCTGGGCAATCGGATAACAACAACAATGGCTCCTGGAGCATAAAAGTTCATCCAATTGTTGACAAGCATTTTGTGATGATTCATTAACTGCATTTTATTATCTTCTGCAATTGTTTAATTGTTAATGTAAAATGATGTCAATGATACCATTCAATAAAGTTGAGAAGCATCCACAATGTGTATTTTTAATCTCTGTAGATGCCCCTTTACGGGATATACAAGTTATTTATTTACTAAGGTTTAACAGTACTTTAACAGCCAAGGTCATATCGTGTCGGTGACAGTTTTTTGGGTGGGGGAAGCCAGAGTACTCGGAAAGAACCACCAAGAAACGATGAGGAAGCTGCAAGCTCCCCAACATCGTAACTCCACACTGCAGCACAGGCAGGGTTAGATTGGTTGAAGACATGTGCACCATTGACATGCAGTATGCCTTAGTGTCGCAGGATTACGGGGTTGAAATTGATGGAGGAAAATTTATGTTCTTATCAGTGCTCAGCCGGCAGCCAGTGACTGTCGTCTGAACCCCATCAGTGCTCAGCAGGTAGCCAGTGACTGTCGTCTGAACCCCAGTTCGAACGTAAACCTTGCCATCTTATCAATGCCCTATCTGCTTGGGACTCTTAGGATTTCTGAAGGTGCCTGTGGCTTACAATGCCAAAGGGTGATCAACGATAATTCACTGAAAAGATTATTTATTTACATGTACGAAGAAATATAATATGAAACAAATTACTCACAAAATTATCCATAAGAATACACTAATTACGCAGATACAAGTTTATTCTTTAGGGCCCTCTTTGTCTGCCACAGCTGGCTGTGTCCGCTGGATCAACCTCACTTCATCTTCATCTTCTCATTGTTTGTAATATATACAAAGTGTCTATTCACTTCTCGTTGCTTCCTCCTCACAGGATTAACTTCACCATCATTCGGGCTTAACACATATAATGTTCTGCTTGTGTGACTCTATCAGCGTTCTCACAGTTCAATCAGAATTCAATCGGCATCCACCACAGTTCACAATCACTTTGCTCCTTGCCTGGCTCTCACAGGGTTAAGTTATTCTTTGCCTTCAGATATATAATTAACAAAGCATACATAATAATATTCTGCAAAGTGTTCTCAACGTCACCAATTCTCGCACCACCTAAGACTATCTTAACTCGCGAGCTATTCAAGTGCCTACTCAAGCTCTTAATACGTCTCTAGACCTCAACGTTACAGCTTTTACTCCTTTGGCTACTATGCCACTACGGTTCGCAACCGTTAACAAACCACTATCGGTTCCTTACAACCCTCACAGGGTTACGACAATATGCGGACTTTCAATCTATGTGCCTATGACCCTCGACGGCCAAGGCTAAATTCGGACCTTCTCTGAGTGCCCTCAGGCCAACTGTCTCTGTATGTCTTGTCTTCTAAACCAGGTAATGCCGTTTACCTAAATACATATAGCTCCCTCAGCTTGTACTTCCTGTTCCTAATTCCGTTCTCATATATGGCCACCGACTTGGTCCGTGATTGCTCCTATTCTAAATATGAGCTCTGTGGCTCCCCCTACATCACCACATTCCTTTACTTTTGCACCGATGTCCGATGTGGCACCTTCTCTAACCTATAGCATGGGACCTCCCCATCTACTCGCAACGACCCACAGCCTTACACACCTTCCGACTGGAATTGGCTGGAATGAATTTTTCGAGAAATCCTCCGATTTTTTATTTAGATAGCCAGAACATTTATTCTCAGTTAATCGCTTCTCTTGAACTTGGCCACTTAGATCTATCTTAATTTTTAACGCTCACTTTAAAGTTCCTTTGAAAGACTCGCATTTTGGTATCTTTTGACATTACGGAGACAGGATAGATGCGTAATATGGGTGTGTGTCCAGAACATATGTGATGCACTGTATTCTACAATTAGATTTTAACTGGCTTTAATTACCCAGATAATTATTACAGAAGAGAATATTGTCTCTCGTACTATTGATCTGTTATCAGATAGCAGCATGTGGCATCAAGTGTGCCGTAATGGACATTAAATTTCATACCTAATTAGCAGAGTTTGAATTATACATCAGTCTTCTGGGTCCATCATATACCTATCTTTACGCTTTATATTTTAACCCAGGCAGAAATATTATCGAAAATATCTACACTTTTAAACAAGAAAATTCGCAACTTTTAGCTATCACCTTGACACTTAGTACACAGCGTCATCGTGCCCCCACATGGACAGTCATGGTTAAGTGCCTTGCCCAAGGACACAACACGGGAGTCTGAATCGATCGCTCAGATGGTCACCCATCCAAGGACTAACCAGGCTCGACATTGCTTAACTTCAGTGATCTGATGAGAACCGATATACAAGTTAAACGACATGTAAAGCTTACAATTGAGCATACTTGCCGCAATAGCCAGTTCATACCGGAAAAGTGAAGGTTGCACTCCATTGACTCAGGTCGTAGTAAAATTACCACTTGCATGCACTTGGGCGATAAACATGGCTCTGAGAACCACGTTTACCGCCGAAGTGTGCGCGACTGGTAATTTTACTGCGACCCCAGTCAACGAAGTTTAACACTGTGAAAAATGCTCAGTTTAATTTAGTTCCTTTGAGCCTTGACTTATCTAGTAGTGCACGGTAATACAATTGGAATCGGCACCAGAATCTGCCGATAGTAAGCTCATATAACCAGTAATCGGTCAGCGACCATTTTTGATAACCGGTTGAACACTAACTTTAACACCTTGTTCCTCCTAAGGAAATGTCACCACTATTGATTGTCACATTACAATTTATAATACATTGTAAAGTCCCGTGGCCATAATTCATACCAAGAGTTGAGTGCCCTTTTTGATACCCCTGCCCCCCCCCCCCACCCCCCCACCCCTTGCCCTCAGATGCCCTCTTGGTGGATGAAGTGTGAAATATTGAGAGTGTTGGAAAAAATAGTGAGATTCTGCTTTGTATATGGCTCAAGGAGGAAAATTAAATAATTTTAATAGTGAGATTCTTTGAAAATCCCCAATTTTGAGACTAGTTTAAAAAGAATTTATTTCGTAAAATAGTGAGTCTCCCTCTGAAATAGTGAAACTCAGCATATCTGGAGATTGTACTGTGAGCGGGAAAGTTGGGATGAGAATTTTGGTCGATATTCTCTGTCTATTTTCCTAATAACAGTACTGTAACTCTTTCACTTACAGTGTGGCCATAACCATCCAATGTTACAGTACTGTGATAAAAAAAGCAGTCTCTTTCATGATCCTTTAGTGATCCTATCACTACACACTAACACCAGTGTGTTAAGATTTCCTAAATAAAATATTGTGAAATCATGACAGCATCAGTAAAAACATTCTCACATTTCTTTTTTGATAGCTACAGTACGTGGAGGGTGGATTGTAACTAAATCACCTTTGGAGTTATCACCCAAAGTATCACTTTCGAATTCTTGAATCTTGTTGAGTTCATTCCACTTGTGAATCAACGATCAGATCCAAAGTCAAATGGGGACACTATTGGAATAGGTTAACACACTTCGACCTGGTATTGACAGTACAAGTCAAAATAAATTGTAGGATAACCACTATAAACTATGTATCTCTCTCTTACTGCACTGATAAAACCAGAAGCTTACATCATTTTCTGGAAAGCTCTCACTGAGAGCTTTCCGGAAAATGATGTCAGATTCTGATCTTATCAGTGCAGGAGCAGCAGTATACTTAGTTTATTGTGGTTATGCTACAACTTATTTTAACTTGTACTGTAATTTTTAGCTTAACTTGACATAGTCAAGATAAGCTATTGCCATCACGTGTGCGGAAGTCTGTTAGTCTGTGAGTCTGTTAGTCTGTGAGTCTGTGAGTCTGTGACGTCTGTTCACATTTCCTTTAGCACGGGCTACACCCCGCAGTTCTTGTCTGATCGTCACGAAATTTCATATGCAGGTTTGGGGTCATGTCTAGATGAGAACGTCCCCTTTTGGTCGCGATCGGGCAACCGGTATGGCTGCCCGAGCCCAAAACCCGAAAACCATTAGCACAGTCTACAGGTCGTATTTATGAAGGGATTTCATTGTAACTTGGTAGGATGCCTCTGTATAGTGCCTAGACGAGAACGTCCCCTTTTGGGCATGATCTATCAACCGTGATGTCTGCCCAAGCCCGAAAACCAAAAAAGTTTTAGCACAGTCTGCAGGTCATGTTTAATGTGGAGGGATTTCATTGTATCTTGGTAGGATGACTCCTTTTGATGTCTAGATGCGAATTTCCCCATTTTGGCATGATCTGCCAACCGTGACGACTGCCCGAGCCCAAAACCCGAAAACCTTTAGCGCAGTCTACAGGTCATATTTATTGAGGAATTTCATTGTAACTTGGTGGGTTGACTTCATACAATGTCTAGATGAGAAAGTCCCCCTTTGGACGTGATTGGGCAACTGTGACGGCTACAGGAGCCCGAAGCCCGAAAACCTTTAGCACAGTCTAGAGGTCATATTTATGAAATGATTTCATTGTAACTTGGCAGGATGACTCCAAATAATGTCTAGATGAGAACGTCCCATTTTGATCGCGATCATGCAGCCTTGATGGGTGCCCGAGCCCAAAAACCTTTAGCATAGGCAAAAGGTCATATTTATGGAAGGATTTCATTGTAACCTGTTAGGTTGACTCCATATAATGCCTAGATGATGACATCCCCTTTCGGTCGTGATTGGTCAGTTGTGATGGTTACAAGTGCCCGAAGCCCGAAAACCTTGAGCACAGTCTACAGGTCTATTTATGAAGGGATTTCATTGTAACTTCTTAGGATCACTCCAGATGATGCTCAGATGAAATTGTCCCCTATGGTTGCGATCATTCAACCATGATGGCTGCCCAAGCCCGAAGCCCGAAACCTTTAGCACAGTCTACAGGTCATATTTATGAAGGGATTTCATTGTAACTTGGTAGGTTAACTTCATATAATGTCTAGATGAGAACGTGCGATCATTCACCCATGATGGCTGCCCGAGCCCGAAGCCCGAAAACCTTTAGCACAGTCTACAGGTCATATTTATGAAGGGATTTCATTGTAACTTGGTAGGTTAACCTCATATAATGTCTAGGTGAGAACGTCCCCTTTTGGACATGATTGGGCAACTGTGACAGCTAAAGGTGCCCGAAGCCCGAAAACCTTTAGCACAGTCTACAGGTCATATTTATGAGGGGATTTCATTGTAACTTGGTAGGATGACTCCAAATAATGTCTAGATGAGAACGTCCCCTTTTGATCGCCATCATTCAGCCTTGATGGGTGCCCGAGCCCAAAAACCTTTAGCATAGGTAAAAGGTCATATTTATGGAAGGATTTCATTGTAACCTATTAGGTTGACTCCATATAATGCCTAGATGATGACATCCCCTTTTGGTCGTAATTGGTCAGCTGTGTTGGCTTCAAGTGCCCGAAGCCCAAAAACCTTGAGCACAGCATATTTATGAAGGGATTTCATTGTAACTTCATAGGATCATTCCAGATGATGCCCAGATGAGATTGTCCCCTTTGGTTGCGATTATTCAACCATGATGGCTGCCCGAACCCGAAGCCCGAAAACCTTAAGCACAGTCTACAAGTCATATTTGTGAAGGGATTTCATTGTAACTTGGTAGGTTGACTTCATATAATGCCTAGATGAGAACGTCCCCTTTTGGACATGTTTGGGCAACTTTGACGGCTAAAGGTGCCCGAAGCCCAAAAACCTTTAGCACTGTCTACAGGTCATATTTATGAAGGGATTTCATTGTAACTTGGTAGGTTGACTCCAAATAAGGTCAAGATGAGAACGTCCCATTTTGGCCGTGATCATTCAGCCTTGATGGGTGCCCGAGCCCAAAAACCTTTAGCATAGGCAAAAGTTTATATTTATAGAAGGATTTCATTGTAACATTGTTAGGTTGACTCCATATAATGCCTAGATGATGACATCCCCTTTTGGTCGTGATTGGTCAACTGTGATGGCTACAGGTGCCCGAAGCCCGAAAACCTTGAACACAGTCTACAGGTCATATTTATGAAGGGATTTCATTGTAACTTCGCAGGATCACTCCAGATGATGCCCAGATGAGATTGTCCCCTTTGGTTGCGATCATTCAACCATGATGGCTGCCCGAGCCCAAAGCCCGAAAACCTTTAGCACAGTCTAAGGTCATATTTATGCAGGGATTTCATTGTAACTTGGTAGGTTGACTTCATATAATGTCTAGATGAGAACGTCCCCTTTTGGACACGAGTGGGCAACTGTGACGGCTTCAGGGGCCCAAAGCCCGAAAACCTTTAGAACAGTCTACAGGTCATAATTAGGGAAGGGATTTTATTGTAGCTTGGTAGGATGACTCCAAATAGTGTCCAGATGAGAACGTCCCCTTTTGGTCACGATCATTCAGCCTTGATGGCTGCCTGAAGCCCGAAAACCTTTAGCACAGTGTACAGGTCGTATTTATGGAGGGATTTCATTGTAACTTGGTAGGTTGACTTCATATAATGTCTAGATGAGAACGTCACCTTTGGACGCAATTGGGAAACTGACGGCTACAGGGGCCCGAAGCCCGAAAACCTTTAGCACAGTCTACAGGCCATATTTATGAAGGGATTTTAATGTAACTTGATAGGATGACTCATTTTGGAATAATTTCATTGTAATTTTGTTGATATATGTTAACTGTGAGGGCCACATATATTAACTGTGAGGTCATATTAACCCACCCCTCAGATCTTTAGTACAGTGTACACCTCATATTATTTTTATCATAGCATACAGGGAACAGAAATGAACATATTCCCAATTATCACAATTCTTGTCTTATTTCATAATCCTTTTATAAACATTGAACATTATCCTTTTCATCAAACACAACACACAAGTTAAGCTACAGTGTCATTGACACTTTCATTGATTCTGCAATGCTTTATTGGGTGGGTGGGGGGGGATTTTAAGGCATGTCTGGTGGAAACAAAGTAGTCAAGGAGGCAGATTTGATACAGTCCACCTTCTTATAGGGTCTTGCCCTGCTATATGGGGACAGTTTGGGGATAGGTTAACACCCTTCGATCCTGGTATTTATTTTTTGATTCTACAGTGCTTTGATGGGAGGTGGGGGAGGGGGGATTTTATGGCATGTCAGGTGGAAATAGAGGAGTCAAGGAGGCAGATTCGACACAGTCCACCTTCCCATAGGGTCTCATCCTGATTGCTGGTCTGGTCTGCCCCTGGTGGTAATTTTTACATTGTTTGAGCTATCATTGGCAAGTATAGTCTGCCACAGGCTCTTGCTTGAAGGTGTACCTCTATTGCGTGTGAATCAAAATTGTTGTTTTATGGAACATAATCTTACCTGTCAAAAAAGAAATGCGGGAACATTGATTCTCATATGCTACATGTATTTTTCTGGGGGTATTTTCTGGATTCAGTCTTCATTTTGCAATATTTTGTTGATGAAATCTCAGCCCACAGATGTACATGTAATTGTGTCATGACCCAATGCAGTCTGACTGAGAAAGAGACTGCTTTTGTGATCACTGCACTTACATGTATTATACAATACAAAAAAACTGTTGCTTTTTATATTAACTCTTTACCCAATGCAGACGATATCAAAATGACCTCATTCCAATGAGGGGTCAGATGATAAACTTTCGTTGAAATTTTTGGAAACATTTTTTTTTCACCTGTTGAATTTGCATATTACGGTACAATCGCTGTAGACTGGTCATAATTCATGTGTGGGCAGTGGTGTCCATGCATGCTTTTACCAGGCAATAAAAATCCATAATCAGCCAAATTTTAATTACTCAGTGCTTCAATAATTAAATTTTTGATGATTATTCCTGTAATTAGTATTTGGAATCAAATATTATTGTGTCTGGAAATATTGCGTAACCGTGGAAAGTGGCTCGCCCACGGCATTTGTACTGTACATGGGCAGATGCAGATGATTTGTTAGGTAGAGGGTTAATAACAAACTAAAAACTTACTATTCATTAGTCCCCCATGGGAACCCCGGGAATTTAGTTAGTGCTTGTTTACTGTGGTAAACAAGCACCATTTTACTGGTAAAATAGGACCCATCACTAATGCTTGGGGTGCACGTCTCTAAAAAAGGCAACATGGGGCTTAAGCGATTGACTGACCTTGACTTTATATCCATGTTGTGGTCATGAATAGCCATTGTGTAGAAGTATGTGACCTTAAACACCAATATATAAATAAATAAATAGTGTTCTTTAGTGATCGGAATCAGTGCTGATCTGGTGACAAGAAATGCACTTATCTTTTTTGATTTGGTCTAATAACCTGCTTGTGGATAATTACCATTATGAAAATAACTTCATCTAGATTGGTATGTACACAGTAAGTGTGTACCAAAGACCTTCACCAGAACACTTTTTTTTCACTTTAAAGGTGAGCTTTTATGTGCGTCATTATGCCGGAAGCCATTGATTGATTTTGAAATACTGAGTCACAAAACTGTGTTCTTTTATTTAGTCTAACATTGATGAAGTCACTGGAAATTTCTTTCCAGTCCATTCGTGTACGGCACTGCATACAAAAGTTGGCAAATGGATTCATGTTTGTTTCATTATACTCTTTTGAAATTTCTTTTTATTGAACCCGAAATAATATTTCCTGTCAGCTGTATAGAATAACATATTTCATTGGGCCTAATTTACATTTTGTTCATGTGTCTTTCAGCTGAGTTTATAAAGCTGTTAAAATGTAGCCGAGGCCGATTGTAATTATTTTTAAAAGGATTTTTCAATGTTAAAAGTGGCCCATTTACTTGAATAAATATAAATTAAGTTGTTTGTTTTAAGATAACCAAATCTCAGCACTGTTTACATTCTGCTTAACTCTTTGCATGCTGCTGGTGGATATTGACACAAAATATCTTGCCACTGAAATAAGTATAGTTGGGCATATTTAATCCTTTACCTAACATGAAAAGCAGACGACACTTGCAAAAAAATTCTTCAATAACTAATTTTTTTCATTTTTTGTCTCAAAAACATAGTTTATGACCCCTTATTGGAATGAGCTCTTTGAGCTCGTTCCAATGAGGGGTCATAACCTATGTTTTTGAGACAAAAAATGAAAAAAATAATGAAAATTAATTGGGGATTTTTTAGAATAGCGCTGGCTGGTTTTGGCCGTTACATTGGGTAAAGGGTTAAACAAACTTCCCTCCTGTAAATTGAATGGACTTTTTGTCCAATGGTTTCTTTAGTTAAATTTCAATGAATTTGTCATCAAATCTAGTCATAGCTGCTTCATAGCAGCCATGACTAGATTTGATGAAAAAATATTTTGAAAATACTCAGCGGGTTAAGAGTTAAGTAAAATGTCAGTGTTGCTAACTAACCCTTTGCCGAAAGTAATGACCCAAACCATTCAGTGGTATTTATAAAAATCATAATTCAAATGTTATTATTTTTCTAATTTTTTGCCTCAAAAACATACTAGTAACTTATGACCCTTCATTGGAATGAGCTTGTTATGCTCATTCCAATGAAGCACCATAAGAAATGTTTATGAGAGAATGAAAAATACAAGTTAATCAAGAAATATATTTGCAAGTGTTCTCTTCTACAGTACAGCCAATGTGGACTGGTCATTTTCCACGGGTGGGAAATATTTCAACGGACACTATAATTTTAGATTGCAAACCCTAATTATATGAATAATCATCAAATATTTAATTAACGAAGCACTAGTGCAACCTGGTACATCATTAATTAAAATTTTGCTGATGATGAGTTTTATTACCTGGTAAATGCTTGAGTGGACATCACTGCCCATGCATGGATTACAACCTGTCCACGGCGACTGTACTGTACGTTTTGGGTAAAAATTGTTTTTCTCTGATGTCCATAAAATGAGACCAAATTTAACAATGACATCATCAAAAAAAACTTATTTCAACAATCTGTCCTGCCATACAGGGTACTTGAGGGAAATTTTCTATCAATACAGTGGAGTAGAAAAACCCCCAGATGTTTACCAGCCAAAACTTATATTTGGATGGGTTCTAATGGGATGCAGGCAGTGGGAAATGTGTTATTGGGTAGCCCATTTGGAACCACTAAGTATAGGTTACAGCATAGAAAACGAGTGATATTGAATATACAATCGCGAGAGTTAGTTAACGAGGACTTGTCCGAGTAACGAGCTCGAGCGATTGTATGTTCAATATCACGAGTTTTTGTGCTGTAACCGACTTGTCACATTGATGTTTGCACAAACAATCAAAACACGAACAATCAAACACTCCACTGAACCCTTGTCTGACACGTGTCCATTCCCGTTTAATTAGTTAATTTCTTAAGCCAAACTTGCAAGACACATGAAGGTTGATGGAAAGCAAGTGATATTACTTCATTTTTTCCGTTTCGTCATTGCACTCAAAAGGTTGAGCGAGAAATTAAACGTTCCATTTATCATTTACACCCAGGTGTGGATTTCTTTCTTTAACTCTTTCAATAAAATCAAAAGTCAGGTAAATTCTCGTTTCTCTGTTCAAAACATTTTAGCACAGGAGCCCTTAATCTTTCCTCTCGCCTGTGTTTGTATTAGAACTGACAGGTTACACAATCACTGTCTATTGTTCCTTGATTGGTAAAAGTGTGGCGATATATGTTGAATATCACACATGCTCTAACCAACTCTTCGAAATATATCACACACTTTTAACAAAGGCGTGATGTCATAACTATGTGACAAATGATAGTACTGAAATGGTTAACCGGATAATCGGTTTGAAACCAGTTAGCTGCGTAACCAATTAGAAAAACTGTCAACCGGTTATCTGAAATATCAATAGTGATCGTCATTCCATGTTTACAATGTAGTAAATCTGCCACTTCTCCTTTATGAAGGATTTCACATCGAAGCCACGTTGTGTATATTGAGAAATAATCGACTTTAGCTTTCATGACTTCGTTAATGATCGGCAGTTTCCGTGCATAATGAGTAATTGCAGAAACTATTCCATTGTGTGTATACAAATGAACGTTACAACGTTCGTCTGTTTACATTCTGCGGACTAGTTTGAGAAGACTGCTTTCCAATTCCTATAGATTTGATCCCATATTCGGTGAAATATTGGCCACGGATAACCGGATATTATCCGGTTAAATAGCTCTCAGTTAGTCGCTTATGAAAATGAGTCAACCATTTAAGCCCAACTAAATGGGGATCTTTCATTAGGGTGGATCGTGGTTGGATGAAGCGAGATAGAATTAGAGCTGGAGTGGTATTTCAAGTTCGGTTTCAGTATCAGTATTTTTAGAATGATGTACATGGGTATCGCTACAGTATTTGATGTCAACACCTTATATGTATGCACACCAATACCAATATTGGATGGTATTTTTGATACAATGCCCAGCTTGCGCTCATCATTTACAGCAAACAAAGAATAGTCAAAATTTTGGAAGTAACACTGGCACTCGCCTCCGGTCATTTGATATAACAAAAATGATGAGAGAAACAAGCCTTTAGATTATCCTAAATTCAAAGCGGTAAAAGCTGTATACCCAAAATAGGAAATGTCCTTGATTTGTCTTGGTTGAATGTATTTCAGATTTTTCCTCTCTAAGATTGATTATTTTTTCTTCCGTTTTTATGCTGTGTAAGCTCCGGCCTTAAAAATGAACAAGATATTGAAAATGGATTAAAAATAGAAAAAAAACTTTCCAAATCTATCAAAGAATTAATTACTTTAACATCCACTGCATTTCCCCCATTTTTAGCTCAACTTTGGCGAAGCCAAATTTAAGCTTTTGTCATGGCCCGTCGTCCGTCTGTCCGTACGTCAACAATTGGATACGGCTCAGGCTAGAGGCCGTATTTATGAACCGATCTTTACGTAACTACTTCGGTACCTTTTGTTATGACCGTGGGACGAGAACGAGTGTTTTTGGATGCGGTCCGAAATTCAAGGTGGCTGCCAGCCGCCATTTTGTACCGACGATGCAGAAATCTGTTTTTTGTACAGAACTTCCATATGAAAGCTCTGATTTGAATAATTTTTTGTATGAATGTTTAGTACCATGGGATACATCACATATAATACAGGTTTTTTTCTTGTGCGTAAATTGTGCAAATTAGACTAATTTTGATGTTTTTTGGGGTTACTTTCAGCACAGTAAGTGCAAATGCCAATGCGGCTCGGGCTAGAGGCCGTATTTATGAACCGATTCTTACGAAACTTCTTGGGTACCTTTGGTATCACCGTGGGACGAGAACGAGTGTTTTTGGGTCCGGTCCGAAATTCAAGATGGCCGATGGCAGCCATTTTGTACAAAATTAGGTGCAATCAGATTTTTGCACAGAACTTCCATATGAAAGCGCTGATTTGAATAATTTTTTGTGTGAATGTTTAGTACCATGGGATACATCACATATAATACGGGTTTTTTTTCTTGTGCAGAAATTATGCAAATTAGATGAACTTTGATTTTTTCAGTGCAACTTACACACAGTAAGTACACATGTCAATACGGCTCAGACTAGAGTCTGTATTTATGAACTGATCTTCACGAAATGTCTTGGGTACCTTTGTTATCACCTTGGGACGAGAACGAGTGTTTCTGGGTGCGGTCTAAAATTCAAGATGGCTGCCAGTGGCCATTTTGTACCGAAATTAGGTCTAATCAGTTTTTTGTACACAACTTCTATATGGCTCAGACTAGAGGCCATATTTATGAACCAATCTTTACGAAACTTCTTGGGTACCTTTGTTATCACCGTGGGATGAGAACAAGTGTTTTTGGGTGTGGTCCGAAATTCAAGATGGCCACCAGCAGCCATTTTGTACCAAAATTAGTGCAATCAGTCTTTTGTACAGAACTTCTGTATGAAAGTTCTGATTTGAATAAATTTTTGTATGAATGTTTAGTAACATGGAATACATCACATATTGTAAGGGGTTTTTTTTCGTGCAGAAATTATGCAAATTAGATGAACTTTGATTTATTCAGTGCTACTTACACAATGTAAGCACACATGTCAATACGGCTCAGGGTAGAGGCTGTATTTATGAACCGATCTTCACAAAACTTCTTGGGTACCTTTGTTATCACCTTGGGATGAGAATGAGTGTTTCTGGGTATGGTCCAAAATTCAAGATGGCTGCCAGTGGCGATTTTGTACCGAAATTAGGTCCAATCAGTGTTTTGTCAGAAGTTTTATACAGCTCTTATTTATGAACTGATCTTCACAAAACTTCTTGGGTACTTTTGTTTTCACCTTGGGACAGGAACGAGTGTGTTTTGGGGTGCCTTTGTTATCACTGTGCTATGAGAACAAATATTTTGGGGTTCAGTCAGACCCACTCTGGGACTCAAAGATTTTTTTCTAGTACAGCATCTGACTGTCACCCACCTTTACAATACTTTACCTATACATTTGTTACAGGCAACGGTCAGTATTTATGTACAGACCGTTACAATACTTTATATGTACCTTTGTTATCAGGTCATTACCTAGATGTTTGTCATTGCTGTGTCACATACTATACATGTACATGTCTTTGTCTTGACAAGTTGAGCTACAGTGTCATTGACACTTTAATTAGACCAATTCAACCTCAGTACATCCAATCTAATCATTTAATGTATTATATCTTGTTTAACACAGCTCTTTGAAACATGAATAATTGAATAGATATTCATTTCATTGCTAGAATAGAGAAAAGAGGCCAATTTCCTGTTGATTGAATACTTCTATTAACTGGTAGTGTGCCGAATTATGTTTATATTGTTATAAAATTTGTCTTTTTGCCTTGTTACAATTTATGAGAGAGTGCCCAGAGACACTCTCCCATAAATTGTAACAAGGCAAATACATACAGACTAAATAATTTCACTTCAAAGTTAATATGGAGAATATTAAGCTTTTAAGTTGTATCCACATTTCAGAATAAAATCCAAATATGGACTACAAACACGCTAACTGTTAACCCTGTAGTCAAGGTAGCAGCAACAAAAATTCAGTTTTCATTATTTTTTGGGGCTCAAAAACATTACTTTTAAGCCCTCATTGGAATGAGCTCATTCCAATGAGGGGTCATAAGCTATGTTCATAAGCTATGTTTTTGATGCAAAAATGAAACAAAAGTTAATTATTTAAGAATTTTGTTTGTAAGTGTCGTCTGCCTTTCATATTAGGTAAAAGGGTTATTTATTTATTTATTGAGGTTTAACGAGACTTTTGACAACCAGGGTCACCTTGTGTTGGACAGTTTGATGAGTGGAGGAAGCCGGCGTACCCAGAGAGAATCACCGACCAACGTCGAGCAACAGTCAAGCTCCCCAACATACTAACTCCACACAAGCAAGGTTAGCATTGGGTGAAGACAAGTGCACCATTGACTTGCAGTACGCCTTAGACAATGCCACCGTGCCCCCCCCCCCCCCCCCCTCTAATGGGCAATGGGGGGTGAAGTGTTTTGCCTAAGGACACAATGCGGTTGCCACAGGTGGGATTTGAACCGAGGACCTCTCGGCTTGCAGCCTCCTCCTCTACCTACTGACCCAACGTGCCCACAGTTAAAAGGGTTAATTGAATTGTTTTCACCAGCAGAGAGGCTTCATTATTAACAGATATCCCACTGTACTAATTTTGATTTGCCTGTAACAACTTTGTACAAATTATGAAGAAATTGTATTTTAATGTTGTGTTGTGTTAGACTATTGTTTTCTTCACAAGTGCATTCTTGGTAATTCTCCAGTGTAAAAGTTGTTGCCTATATAAATCTTGAACAGTTGTAATTATTGATTTTAAATCACTGCTGTACCCAGTTACACATCCTCAAAGACAAACAGAAATTGCTTAGTACAATGTTAGGAATTCATGTGCATTCCAGTCTCAATTAACCTTTTACCTAAAAAATTGTCCAATAATATAAATGAAAAAAATAATCATGTGTTTTTCCCAATTCTTCGTTTCTGCCTTCCATAGTTTGGCATAGATATACAGGAGGCCGGGCAGCCATTTCCCCAGTACATGTAATGGTTTTATTTGAAATTTCGAGTTCCATCAGAAATTCTTTAACTAACAAAGTGGTCTACGAATTCACATGGAACATTTTTACTAATTGTCAATTATAATCACAGAGATGAAGCCTTTTCACTCCTTGCATGCTTCTGCTGGATATTCCTGCCCAGGGCAGGATTTCTCTTTCCACTGAATTCAGTATAATTTATGCACATTAGATCATATTATCCCCCAGAAAATTGGATGAATTTTTTCACCAATGATTTCTTCAGTTCTTTGATGAATTTTTTATCAATTCAATTCAATTCTTTTTATTTACAGTATACAAAAGAAAAAATACAAACACAAAGATATACAAATTAGAAACTGTTGTATACTGTAGGGGGTGCCATAGCCTATTTGGCTGTCTTCCTGACGCTCCCTTCAGGGCGTGTACCAAAGGTTGGCAGCATTTCAAACTCACTTAAGAACTGATAAAGAACTCACTTATGCTTGGCAGCATTATAGACACTTACGAGTCAGTAAGTGGTGGGCAATTTAACACAATGTTGATTACAATGTTGATTACATCATGCGTCTATATCGATAGCTTAACAGTCATTTTGCGGGATATGAGAAACCAGTGTTATGTCTACCAGTTAAACAGTTAAACTTAGAGACTGAGAGATCCTGGATTACACAAACAAATTCATGCACGCAAACATACAAACATACAAATTCACACAAAAGTGTAGCAAGTGTAAAAAAAATACAAACAGTGTAAAAAATACACACAACAGTGTGAAAGTGTACACACACGCACATATATACATATACACATACATACGTATATATATATATACATACAAAGTCTGCATACAGTTCTGTGTTTCATTTTTTGTTTGAATTACACTGGGTTTACAATGCAATCAGGGCATCTGAGGTTACGACAGACTACGATATCAGAATACTTATTTAAATAACTCTCAAATAGTGTCTTCTTAAATTTGTGGCGACTATATTCTTGGATATCGCGGGGTATTTCATTCCAAGCTCGTAGCGGGGGAGGAATTCGCTAGAATTGTGCACTTGGTGATACCTTCCTGAAATTTGGCATGATGTAAGGGTAGGCATCAGAGATTTCAAAATCGATCGGCTACAAGTTGGCACCATCCTCTAGCCACCACTAGCAGCGAAATCCAAAATGGCCGCCAAGCGGATCGAAAAAAAGCTATTTTCGCCGATCGCACAACTGAAGCTCCAAACCTAACACCATACATGTGCTGTAATTGATGTGAATGATGGAGTGAAGCCCTTGGAACAAGTTGGGGGGAAGATTAATGGATAATGGGATCAGAATTTCCGTCGATGTGTGCGTCTGTGTGTCTGACTGTCAGTATGATCGTCCGTCCGTAGATAAATTAGTGTTGAATGTTTCTCGGGAATGCAATGGTCAAATGAACATGGTATGAGAGATTCCTGTCAACACATGAACAAGGGTACTCGATAGTATGCAGCAGTGGGGATACTTGGACATTTGATAATCCAATTAAAGTGACAGTCTATTCTCAACTTCCGGCATTTTCGATAGATTTATTTTCTAAGAAAATAAAACTATCAAATTTCTAGAGGAGTTCTGGTTCAATCTCAACACCATAGCGACACGTCTGCCAGCAAGGGCAGTGCTGGAATGAACTCGGGATGCATTAGTTCCCGTTGTTAATTATACAATGTTATCTTGCCAGTATAGAACATTGGCAAAATGGGACTAGAAGGGGTGAGTGTATGTTTGCAGTCATTCGAGGTACAGGAATATTTTTTGACTACAAGTAGTATTCTTCATTTTCGGCCAGTTAAGATGTGGTGTGTTCCAAGTCAGGATTAATGTTGCTGACACTTAATGCCCATCCCTCATGGTATGCTACTTTACCAGGGATATAGAGATATAGCCACCACTGGGAGCCAAAACATGACCTTTGATGTCGATGAGTGGTCGAAATGTTTTAGCGAATAACTTATCGAAATATGATCCGGTATGGCAATTTGATACCTTACGTTAGATTTATTAGATCAACTCAGGTATGGATTCATTGAGACATGAGTGCGCTACAAGATGAAGGATTTCCAAGTTGATTTGCTATGGAGTAGGAACTGACTAGTCACATGTGGCCTATGGCCAGAGAAAGACAAGGATACCATAGATGAACACACGGGTGAACGAAGGTATCAACTGTTGTACAGAGGCAAAATAGTTGGGGATATTGTATCATGCTATGCATGAATTAACACCGTCTTGTGCAGTAAATAACAGACTATTTTCCGAAATCTAAAACTGTATTCCTATACCCCGGACAATGTAGCAAGCCACATGGGATGAACATTTGTTAGCAAAATCAACTCAACTAGAAACATGACATGTGTTAACTGGCCGAAAATGGAAAAAAAAATACCAGAATAGGAGATGACTGGTCCTAACATGACAGTATACTACTCAATATTGTTACAACAGCCACCTTCACACTTACACAAAGGTGTGCACCTTAATCCAGCTTTCAAGCATTTGCAATTGCCCTTGCAGGCCTTGGCACAACTACAGTGGAGCATCAGTGCACATGCAGCACTTGCGTCTCCTAGGTGAGTCCAAAATGGGACCAGAATATTGAGACGTGGATTCCACTCCCATCCGTACTGTGATGGGTCTGGCACACATAAGTGTTTCTGCAGAGCACGATGCCAAATGAAAGATGACACAAGAATTACCCTTTTTACATGTTGATACAGAGCTGCTTTGGTGGGCGGGATGTTTTCCATAGACTTAAGGCCATGTGTGAACATATGCCGTCTCGCATCATTGACACGTGTACTGACACAACTGTTACTGTACATCTGTATGGTGAGTTTTTCGATATGCTGCATATGAGGGGAATCCTCTGAAAAGACTTGCGGATTCTCAGTCAATTCTATCATCATTTCAGTTGATGCGGGAAAATTCATCCATGCATTCCATCCTGTCTTCTTCCCAATGCCGAGCATGCTGGATGTTACATCACAACCTGTGAAGGCGTGGAAGAAAGTCAGGGCCTTACAGTAATCAGGTCCAAGTTGTGAAGCTATCTCATGAATTGGCATATCTTTATATGCCTTTCCAATTCCAAACCCAATCCACAGCTCACTGAGTCCAAGGTCACGGAATGTTGCGAAATGGTGCAAAGACAGAATGACGACATCAGAATCAACCGTGCGAAGAAAAGCTATTTTGTGACCTTGTGAGACTGCATGGTTGAGATGAAGCATCATGCGCGTGTCTGCTTCCTCGTGGTTCGATGGAGATATGTCACATAAGCTAACATCCTTATTGCATAGTACATATTCTCCTGATGTCGTTAACAACTGGTACTCGGATGTTGATGTTAATTTCAGCAGTTCAGCAGACAGGAACTTGAAAAATTCGTCTTTATTCTCACTAACTTTCAAGAATGCCTGCCAATTCTTCCCTTTAGGTAAAGGGACGTTCTCGGACACCCGTATCAACCTAACTGCTGTCTCACCGAGGCGTTTTGCTCGCGTCTGATTCTTCAAACTGCCTTCGGGGTAACAGTCATAGATCGCATCAACCCTTGTGGTGTTCGTGTTAATCAGAGATTCGATGTATGGCAATAATTGCAATCGAGCATATTCTCCAAACAGATCCGCTTTCTGTGGTTTGATTACATGGACTACAGCAGGCATATCCAAGATGACAACTGAAGCTTGTCTAGCTGCTGAATTCTTCCCTTGTGCAGGAATAGCTGGTAAACAATTGAGAATTTGAGATTTTGTCCCACTCCGTAGCTTACCTCTATCGGATAATGCTGGCGGATCACGTGCATTCTCGTGCATGAAAAACTCATCCATGTTTGAATCAGGCCGGGCTTGCAGTGAAACGAACATCTGGGTAACTATTGCGGCAGTTGCTTTACTTGACATGAGTTTGTCTCGGCCTTTGTCCAGGTTGGCTGGGGGTGGGTTAAGGAAGGTATATATATTTGCCTTGGGAATAACATCATTCAGGGGTACGGTGCATTCCACAAGCCTTTCCTTCAAGAAAGTGGAATATAAATGCTTGCCCCTTTCGGGTAATGACCGTAAACTCTTACTAACTTCGGGGTCCATATATTCACCAGTATCTAATGTCACCAGCTGACCACTAGTTTCATCATAAGGGTTGATAATGAGTCCCTGATTCACCAGATCGAGGAGAGATTTCAATTGATTCAGAAATTTTTTCTGCTCTGATACCGAACTTTCCGGGTGTTCCGTGTTATCTGATGATGTTGTGTGGAAACTTGCATATTCATACTCATCTATAACACGCAGAACTTCTGACCTTGAAAGCTCAATAACGACTTTCTCTTCAGCCTGGCCATAGAGACCTTTTGGACCACTGTCTTCTTTGAGTAGTTGGATACTATGTTCTTGGCTCTGATCTAAACCCATCATACTGAACTTCCTCTCACTACGCTGGACCACAAAATGGCCTTCCATGAATTTGTTGTGGATTGAAGGATGCCGCCTGGGTAGCTGAGACATGTCTCTCAGAAATACGGGGACCCACCGACAATAATTTGTATGTCCTAGGGCAAAAAAGTAACTGCACAACTCATCGATAGAACACAGTGTACCAGGCCAGTTACCGATTCGTTGGTTCCGAACGAATTGACAGCTTGTCAAGAGAAAGTTCCGAACGATTTCACCCCAATAGCGCGCAGTTGGAGATTGTGAAAGAATCCTCTGTTCCCACATTTCAAATGACTCATGGGGCCCAGTCTGCTGACAGTAAATCTCATAAGCATTCTTTCTGAGGATCTCAAGCCAAGCTAGAGTGAGAAGATATGCCTGTCGCGTCCTCTTGACATGTTTCCCACCAAGTAGGGATGATGCTACACCGGGTGTGAATATCTTTGCGAGGTGAAACATTCGCTCCCAACCAGAACCACCCATAAGCTTACCACCAGCTTCTTGGGTGCACATTTCAAGATGCAGGAATCCAATCATACACACCATTCGATCCTCACCTATCTCCTCTGGGAACAGCCATTGACATTTTTTCTGCCTGGCATACAACGGACAGTCACCTTCAATGACAGGTATCTGGCCGGGGTTTACGAAAGCAGTAGCTTCCCTGACCACATACATAGCATGCTTCTGCATACTGAGTGAGTCCGCTTTCTGCTCACTGAAAACAGGGAATACCCCAATAACTGCACGAGGTTTGACATTGTCTTGATCTTCATGTTTTGAAAAGAAGCCTGAAAAGGTCACAGGGACTTCATCAAGCTGCCAGCTGCCATCAACCTTCCCTTTATTGCTGATCTGTGACACATGAGACAACCAGTCATTCTCTCCCACGTTCAAATCTGCATATTCATTGGGCCGTACATTACATTCATCTGGAGATTCAAGCCTGATGTCCCCACCAAAGTCTTCAACGAAAGGAACAAATGCATAGTCGTCTGGGAGTTCAATTTGTGTGTCTTCTGGAACATCTAAACTCAGTGGTGGGGGATCAGTACCCACATTGTCCCTGCTCAGTTGACCAATGAGTGTGATGGACGTACCATGCATATCAGATCTACCAGATACATCAATGTTATCAGTGGTTCCTATCGAGAAAACATTACGTTTGCAGTTAGCTGGGACTACAACACCTTCGTTCTTGAACCGCAGTGAAACAGCTCTCGCGAAACTCCTGCGAACATCCATTACGCGATCATAAGAGACAGAGAGTCCCATTTGATGAAAATCTCTGATAAGATTTTTCATACGATCATGGGCATGCAACTTCAAACCCACATAAAGAGGCATTGGAGTTTCTCTGTCACGTCTCTGGTGAACATTTTGTGCATTTTCGGAGCGTTTCGCTGAATTGCTGATCAACATCTGTGAAATAGTACAAGCCACTCGAGTCTTGGCATTAACAGTCTCATCATCGCCTAAGTTCTGTATACTACATGTGCCCTCAAGTAGAACTCTAAGAAGAGTCAGGAGTGAGTTGGGTACAGGCTCGCTCAAGCAATAAGATGAAAATGATCCCGTGAAAGGAGCTTGAGATATGAGTATGTGTTTACGCAGAAGAAGACCCACATCAACTATCTTTTTTGCCTCTTCCTCAGACACTATACGAGTTAAAGATTCGGACAACAAGGAGCCAACTCGAAACCTACTTGAAATAAACACATCTCTACCCTGTGTGAAGGCGTCCCAGCCATCGCCCAATTTCTGCAACAAATGTTCTTTGAATCGAGTGGAATGTATTTCTTCACTAAGCCAATCAGAACCGACTTGCTTCAACCTCCGACTGTACAGATTCTTGAGATCGACAAGCTTCATCGCGGAATCGTTGTGTTCAACAAATGTTATGAGCTCTGCCATAACGAGAGGGTCATAGGGCAGGCCTGACGCGGAATGTTCGGCGTTCTTCGACTTTTTAGATTTAGCCGCTCGTGCTTCATTGGCAAGCTTACAATAACAGGTTTTGTGATAGTAAAGATCACTAGCAGCGGAATCAAATGCTGCATTGACCCGAGAAAAAACAACCCAGTTCTCGGCTTCCTTTGCCATAATTTTGAGTTTATTGTTATCAGACATTGATCTGCAAATAGGCTCACTGCTGTCACCTTCGCGTTTGTGACAATAAACACACTGGGGCAGTTTCCTGTCACAGCCAGATTCAAAACTTGTCCGTGTTCTTTTAGGACTCAGCGTGGAGCAGGATGCCACTGCCTCATTTCGCTCTCGCTTGTGTAGCACGCGCTGTACGATGTGAGTCCGAATACTGTCACGGCATGTCTTATGATATATTGCCTTATTCGTCAACAGTGACATCGACATACACTCATCACTCTCTCTCATCAAACAATCAATGGTCAAATTATATGGAAGCTCAACGCCATTATCTAGGAAGCGCGTTATGTCTTCCTCAATAGCTTTATAGGCGTCATGAAAACGAGATTCTCTATACGGACGCATCAATTTCTTGGAACTGTCTTGCTGGCAAAAGCAACAACGTTCCCAGTCAGTACTAGTCCGTACACGAAGAGGATTCTCACTCATTCTGTGAATGATTTTTGTGAACAATCGCGTTCTCGAATTAATTTCGACAGACAAATCAGAATTGCTTGCGGAATTACGCCAAACAAGAGATTGTATGGCAAAGAGACTGCTTCATAAAGAGCGTTGTTTCTCCGGGATCAGCGTCATTCAGGTTTGCCTGAATGACGCTGATCCCGGAGAAACAACGCTCTTTTCAAGTTCCAAGAAATTGATGCGTCCGTATAGAGAATCTCGTTTTATTCTACATCATCTCCCACGTCTGTTTCCAACACGTGCGTGGATCAGAGTTCACTTTCGCGCCCTTACAATCGGATGTATAGTCGGTAGACCGTCGAAAAGGAGGTTCCCTTCAGCCGCTGGCGGCCATTTTGGATTGTGCCGCTACTGGTCGCCACCGGTCGGTGTCAACTTGTAGCCGATCGTTTTTGAGAACCTCATAGCCTACACTAACAGTGTGCCAAATTTCAAGAAGGTATCACCAAGTGCACAATTCACCTGTATGTGACGAATTCCTCCCCCGCTATCGGGGAAAAGTATGTAAGGGAAGATCAGCGGAAAACTTGGTTCTCGGTTTCCCTGTATAGATTTTGCCACTTTGTCTTGTGATCATACCTGTTGGATTTTCATACAATGTAAAGCAATTGTTAAAGCTTACAGGGAGGATATTATTGGACCAGTCATGCATAAATAGAAGTACTTGCAAATTATATAGGTCTTTGAACTTCAGTATGCGGTGATACTTAAATAGAGGATCAGTATGGGATGAGTATTTCCGGTTACTAATAATGCGAAGGGACTTTTTTTGTAGGTTAAAGATTTTATTAGCTGAGGGAGCATGGCCCCAGACCTGGATTCCGTAAAGCATATAACTGTGAATAAGAGAGTAATATAGCATCTTTAATGCACTCAAAGGAAGAAACTTTTTGGCTCTATTGATAGCATATATGGCTGAGGCCACTTTTGAACATACTACAGAAATATGTTTTTTGAAGTTCAGATTTTCATCCATATGAATTCCAAGAAATTTTACACTTTTGTGCTCTTGCACGTTGCCAATCGGCGTTATGTTAATGTTGTTTAGAGAAAGGTGTTCGTTGGAAATACTGTGCGAGTCGTTATAGGGGTGAAGAATGATAAAATTTGTTTTTTTGGCATTCAAGCTCAGTTTATTAACAGTGCACAATTCATTTATATTCCTTAACTCCACATTAGTATTTTCAAGCAATAAACGAACATTATTACCTGAGGCATGAGCGGTGGTATCGTCAGCAAACGAAAGAATATTGAGGACAGTAGAATGGCTTAAATCGTTAATATATAACAAAAAGAGGAGCGGCCCAAGAATTGATCCTTGTGGGACACCTACCGATATATTCTCTAAGGTTGATGCGGTATCCATAAATTGTACGAATTGTTTTCGTTCGGTGAAATAGTCTCTAAACCAATTTAGGGCCAGGCCCCTAATGCCATAGCGTTCTAATTTTCCTAACAGCGTGGGATGGTCAATTGTATCAAATGCTTTTGAAAAATCCAGGAAAATTGATATAGTAAAGTTTTTGGTTGGTTTATCACTTTCACTGGCAACTGCATTTAGAAGGTGCAATATTGGGTGTATGGTTGAATGTTTCTTTCTAAAGCCAAATTGATAATTGTTTAATAAGTTGTGGGAATTCAGGTAACTAAAAAGACGATTATACATAACCTTTTCTAAAATCTTGGAGAATGCGGGTAAAATACTAATGGGCCTATAGTTGGTGAAGGATTCCTTATCTCCTGATTTGTATACTGGGATAACTTTAGCTATTTTCATTCCATTTGGGAAGATTCCCTTGTTTAGTGATAAATTAATGATGTGGGTGAGGGGGTTAATAATATCTAGGATGATTTCTTTTAGCAATTTCGTTGATACATCAGTAAAGTCTCTGCTTGTTTTAGCATGCAAGCTGCCATGACTAGATTTGATGAAAAATAACTTGAAAATACTCACCAGGTTTACATGTAAGAGTTAAACATCCATTTCAAAAACATCCCAACAAGATAGAAGGTTGGACCTTCTCACCTTTGTAATATGGGAAGAGGGATTTTATAGCATGATTACCTATTCTACTATATATGAAAGCCTATGACATAAATTTTGTCTTTACACACCAACCGTGGTGAACACACCAGCAATGGGATTTCAATAGTTAAATTTTACACCTGCAGTGGAACTACATCCATGTTGACCTTCGGTGACCTCGATCTGAATGCAGACTTGTCTAAATTTATTGCTTGTCGCCTCACGAAGAGAGAAATGGAAGCAGCAATTATTTATTACGTTTTTAAATGAGTTTACCTCATAAGATACCAAAAATTAACAAACATGCATTGTCTAGTATTAATAAAGCATCCATAACTTGAAATAGTATGTTATCATGTTTTTAAAATGAAAAAGGCCCCATGATTTGTGCGTTTCTTTTTCCATTTCGTTTTGGTGATAAAATTGACAGCAGAAGTACCGCCCACCGGTGCTCATGTAAACAAAAAAAGATTTGGCACATGTGTAATGCTGCTGCTCAGTGAAATCAAGAAAAAATAATAGCGACTCATAACCCTTTACCCAACGAAATGGCCAGTGCTATTCACAAAATTCACCATTCAATTTTTATTACTTTTTCATTTTTTGTCACAAAAACATAGCTTGTAACCCCTCATTGGAATGAACTCGACAAGCTCATTCCAATGAGGGGTCATAAGCTATGTTTTTAATGCAAAAAATCAAAAAAATTAGTGCACAAAGAATTTTATTTGCAAGTGTCGTCTGCTTTTCATGTTAGGTAAAGGGTTAATAATCTGATGATTATGGTATAAATAAAATATACCCTAAGTAGCTTGGTGTACCAAATGTTCACCACTCATGGTGACGTGGTGTTAACTGCTCGCCAAAGGCTCGTGGTTAACACCGCTTCACCACTCATGGTGAAGATCTGGTACACCAGGCTACTTTGGGCATGTTCTATATTTACACCATAAAATTGAATGGTCTCGACCCTTCATCAGGGAAAAAAACTTTCTATGTCACTTCTTTCAAATCGTTGCTTCTGACGAATGATTCCAGTAAGATCAGTGATGCTAGCCACACATCTGTTGATTATTCCCCCTGGTCACCATGGTTGTGAACACATTTTCTCTGAAACAGCATTGTCATTTTCTTAACTGGTAAAGGGCTAAATTATTTTTGATCATCAAAACTTATTCTCGGGCATTTACCTTGTTAAAATTGGTTTAACAATATTTTATTCTTTAAATATGTCATATGTAACAAAAATATTTACAAAAAGTAACGAAGTAGGATGAGATATCTTACAATATAATATTTGTTCAACAATGTAGAGTATCAGAATAATAGAGGGATTTGACACAAAGCTGAACAGGAACTCTCCCATGGATTGTAATAAGGCAAATCCATGCAGACTAAATAATTTCATTTCAAAGATAATATGAAGCACATCCACAGAATATGAAGCTTTTGAGAAGTGGTACCTGCAGTCAAGACAAAGTCCAAATATGGGCTTCCAGCACTCTATCAGTTAAAAGGGGTACATGACATTTTCATGAAATATGTTGTAGTAGAAACTGGAATCTGGTAGAATCTAAGATTCTACTAGACAAAATGAGAATTGCAACCTCTACAGGTTAAAAGTTTGAATTCCAAATTCTGTTGGAAGATCTTGAGATGCACTATTCTAATTTCTAATTCACAATTCCTACTAGAAGTTAGAAATCCAGCTTCTGTTATAAACTGAGAATTCTAGTTTCTACTGATAGAAATGTAAATGGAATTCATGTCTATATTGGTAAAAAGTGGGATAATTTTTATTTCTGTCAAAAATAGGTTAGATACATGGAAATATGACAAAAATAATAAAAATTGTTTACAAAAATATTTGAATTCTTAGGTTCTACAAGTCAAATTGGAATTTCAAGTTCTATCGGTAGAGTTTGAAATTGCAAGTTCCTCCTGTAGTTTCTTAGAGATTCCAGTTTCAACCACAACACATGCATGTAATTGTGTATTGAAGTATTTCTCGATACATTTGTAAATGGACTTGTGTTAAAAAAAATCACTTTTTAACAAACTGCAGACTCATATGTTCATACGTTTGACATGTAACTGTGGTTTTGAAAATCACAGGCATGAGAGTGACTAAACTAACATTTTCCTGGGAAAGCTGGACAAAATGGATGGAATCACAGACACTTCCTATTTAGATAATAGATAAATGAACTTGAAAGTAAAATTTGAGTTAATTTTTGTCTTAACCCTATGAACCACCGTTTGCTAGAATGGTATCGCTTTTGTGTACACTTATTGTGAGATGGGTCAGTCCAATATCAATATACAGGGAGGATAAAATAATAACTGCAGCCGTCTGGCTGCAGACTGCAGTTCTTATTTTATTTTCAATGTCCCGTGTATAGACCTCTTATCAAGTTATTAGACAAAATGGGACGAAATTATGCCTTGGGCCAAAAAATAGGCCTTACGAGTTCAAAGGATTAAAATTTGAGAGTTATCACATAGGTAGAGATCTCTATCTTGTGACTTGTTTTTAGAGGTCTAAGTGAGATCGCATTTTTGAGCTGGGTCATAATTTAATGTCCATCAGCAATCCAAACAAGAGCTGTAAAATTGCATGTACATGGGTATGTTAAGATGGAATACCAATGTATATGCACACATCTGACAATGGATCGGAATTTAAACAGCTTGTATGATTATCAATGATTTATGTGTAGAGAACCAGCTGCAAGCAGTTGTAGGATAACTCAAAGAAAAATATGGCTGTTTTTGATTTAACTTTAATAATTAATAACCAGTTCATTCTTGAAAAGCTCCTCTACAGTGCACTAGAACCCTGTTAATTGAATATCCAATTGCCAATGAAAATTATTCATTTAACAGTATTCAATTAACAGGTAATTGGTCAGGTTCCTGTATTCTAGATATAAAATGAGCATTTATATCATGTTTGGCAGAGCTCACAGAGCTCTTTCAAGCATGATACAGTAGTGCCCTGTTATTGAATAGCCACTCTGCCAGTGAAAAGTATTCATTTAACAGGACTATACAATTAACAGGAACTTGATCATTTTTAGCTTCACTTGACAAAGTCAAGATAAGGCTATTGGCATCACGCATGCGGAAGTCTGTGAGTCTGTTCACATTTTCTTTGGCACAGGCTATACCCCGCAGTTCTTGTCCGATCATCACAAAATTTCATATGCGGGTTCGATGAGAACGTCCCCTTTTGGTCACGATCAGTCAACCATGATGGCTGTGAGAGACTGAAACCCGAAAACATTTAGCACAGTCTACATGTCGTATTTATGAAGGGATTTCATTGTAACTTGGTAGGTTGACTCTGTATAATGTCTAGATGAGAACGTCCCCTTTTGGTGATGATCGATCAACAGTGATGGCTGTGAGTGCCCGAAACACGAAAATCTTTAGCGAAGTCTAGAGGTCATTGTATTTATGAAGGGATTTCATTGTAACTTGGTAGGATAACTTGGTATGATATCTAGATGAGACTATTTTGGTCATGATCATTCAACCATTACCGCCTAACCATTATGTGAACTAGATTCCTTTAGCAAAGTCTATGAGTTATATTTATGAAGGGATTTCATAGTAACTTGGTAGGATTACTTCATATAATCATTATAATTGAAATTTCGGTTATTGATTGCCAAGTCTAAATCACTCTGTGTATATATATTGTTACTGCATGATACTTTAAATTGTTAAAACACAAATTTGCAATTGAGTTCCAGAAAAACACCTAGAATGTGGATAAAATGTTCATAAATAGTCTTGAATTTCGTTCCAGTTCTCATGCAAGTTACACCCCAATATTTGATGCCTCAATAGAGTATGGACATACTGTACGGCTAATATTAACATGATCTACCTTACATGTACATATCTTCTCAGCAACCATTTCCAATTATATATTTTTAGCCCATTTGGTCAAATGGCAACTGCAGGTGGTGGGGGTTGCAGCCTGGGAGGGGGCATGGGCTTGAAAAAAAGATGGATGTGAGGATATTCAAACCAATGATTTTTTAACATGGCATAAAGGGCATCAGCAAAAGTTTAATCTATGAACCAGTGGATGCAACCTGGTGCCTGTGATGGTCCAAGAGCTGAAAATTTATAGTTCTTCTTGTGTTTTGGTAACATGCATACTTTTCCCTGAAATTCATCCAAATTCCCTGAAAATCATCTCAAGTTCCCTAAAAACGTTTTTCTGAGTTTAACATGTCTGGTGAAAAGTGTCGTACAAACTAGTGCAGAAATTTTTCAACAAGTTGGGGAGCCTGAAGTGTTATATACTCTCTGTTCTCAACACATCGAAACATCTACCTGAAACCAGGCCTTTAGATTACCCTAATTTCAAACCATTTACAGGCATGCCCAAATTAGAGAAGATGTGTGAAGACATCAAGAAAAATATATAAATTCTCTGTTCCTTTTCTACATTTGAGAATAACTTCCATCATAATATGACCATATTAACACAAAGAAAGGCTTGGCAATAAAACATAACAGGATAAGGCCATTATTTCTGGTTTTAATGTGCCGAAATTAGGGCAAAACGGTGTCCCCAAAATAAATGAATTTTAACCCTTTGAACTCTGGTGGTATCTTCCATGTCAGTTTGATGATAGCAATTGGAAGAACCTATATTTATTATTTAAGGGAGTCCAATTAATATTTTCAACATGCAGCCTTAAGGCTGCACATTGAAAATATTGATTGGCCTACCCCACACATTCATATAGCAGCCATCTTACTTAATGACAGTATGACATACAGTTCGTGGAGAGTGTATTAAATCACCCACAGAGTGGAGATTCCACTCAAGCAATAATTGCAAATCGGTTGCAAAGCAAAACAAGCACAAGCAAAGTTCCAGCCAATGGGCCTCAGGGTTATACCCAGAGGTCCATTGGCTTGAACTTTGCTTGTGTTTTTTGTACACTTGTACAGAATTTGAAAGTGATGCTTTGGGTGATAACTCCACTCCCCAGGTGATTTAGTTACAATCCACTCTCCACGTGCTGTACCATGTTCCTGGACCAGAAAAGCAGACTCTCATGTTCAAAGTGTTAAGACCTGTTGAAATCAAGGTTTTTACCTCAAAAGGAACCAAAACAGAAACCGAATCTGAGAAATCAAAACCTCCCAGCTCTATGGATCGATCATGAGACTTCTTGTTACAGGGACACGTGTCCTTATCCTGTTGCCTACCACTCTCTGGTTTAGAACAGTTCTCAAAAATAAAAAAGGCTTATTGAAATTTACAAATTTTAATATCAAATTCAATGATATTGATCAATGTTTACGGTGGAAGTGACTGGATGTTCAAACTTTCCTATCTATATTAAAATTAACTTTACTAACTGCTTTGGTTTGAATTTTTAGCAGTTGGTAATCAGAACACCAAAAAACCCCAAATAAACAAACACTTGCTTCATTTTATGAGTAATGGTTGTTTTTTACCTGTACAAACTGCTGTTACACAAACATGTATTAACAAAGATATGACATGTGTACACTTGTAAATTGTTGACTTAAAAAAAAAAATTACATGCATTTATTCAAATCAATAACCCATATTGGACAATTTAAGCAGCTGGTGTAAATCATTAAACATCCTTCATTAATGGTGTCACTTGAGTGCAGCCAGGAGTAAATGCATGGAAATATATTATTGATGACCAGTTTGTGCTTAACCCAGGAACTGATACAATTATCAGAAAGCATAATCAATATTTCTTCCTCAATAACATTAAAATCTTATTTTTTCTTCTAATCCTAGTACATTGACAATTTGGTTTGTCTTGGCATCAATGTCGGTCTCAGCCTGCCTGTAATTTTCATTCATCCTTATGGTATCACAGAACTAAATATTTTCTCATAGGCAACCATTATAATGTTCAGGTGAAAAAAAATATGATCGCATCACTTTAATTTTGGCATTCAAATATCTTTGTCAACTTTTTCTGACCCGAAAACAGGGGGGTCATGCAACAAATAAGAGGAAAAAACTGAGAGGAAAGGAAGTACCGATCACATGCACATATTTTTCAAACACAAATACACACCAAAAGTAAATTGTATTTTTTTAGGTCCAAAAGTCCTCAAATCACCCTCCTTTTTATCTGGAATATACAACAATAATGCAAGATGCCAATAGAATGTTTCAAACGTTTATTGAAACAATATATTTGCTTATTTTGAGAGATTGCATCATTTCCAAGTGCAACATTTCAAGGCAAGTAACTCTAATTCAAAAATTTAGTTCAGTGATACCTATATTATTATTACTTGAACTCTCTTGATTGCTCATAGATCGGTTATCAACCATTCGTTTCAAGATAATCAACAGGCAAATAATTAGTTGATAAATGACTTGATGGAAACTAATTGCTATGAGCATCTTTTTGTTTTTATGATACAAAAAACGGTCATGATTAGCCATTGTGCATAAATATGTGACCTGAAACACCAATAAATAAATATATAAATATGGTACAAAAAAAAAACTTTTTCATGGGTTCATAAATTTGTGTGTCTCCCATTGCTCAAAACCAGTTTCGTGGGTCCACAGACATGAGTCTGCATTAGTTTAATATCAGCATACTAAAACACCAACAATGAATAGTGAAACATGCCAGGCATCCACCTGCTATTAACTGGTAGAGTGCTAGAAGCCCATATTTGGGCTTTGTTCTGAAGTGTAGGTAATATGCAGCTTAAAGGCTTCAATTTCTATGGATGTGCTTCATATTATTTTTGATGAGAAATTATTTAAACTTTATACACTTTACATAGTAAAATGATTTATGTCAGATGATCTAAGAGTTCACCAATAGTTCAATAACTAACAGGTGCAAGTTCAATTTGCTTGGAACTATGCTCCTCACCTCGTAATGAACCCATTGTTTTGGAAGTATACTGTCAGTCTAAACTTTTCACAACCCACATGTGTTGTTAATAATTAGCCAATCATAATGAACTTGCTCCAGGGGGCGCCAGCGGCAAAGGGTCTCGCTTGGCGTCCCCCAGAGCAAGATGCATCATTCTTTGTTTTATCACACAGAAGAAAAGTTCAACTGCAATTTTTTCCCTACCCACCATCCCCAACATGCTGCCTCCCTTGGTTGGTTGCGATAGCCACTACTGCGTAGTTCGATCCTGTCTTCTTGTCTATTATAGGTCATGTATATAAGCTAGGAATTGACCACTCAAATACCTTGCGATCCCATGCTTTTCCAAAGTTTTAGTTTTTTCTTTGGTTTTTAATGCTGGGATCCATCTGTTCTTATTAGTTGCAACTTACGTAATCCGTAACTGGCGGAGACACCCACCTGTGCTCATATTTGTCAATTCATTTTATCATTTCTAATTATTTATCTGTATTGTAAACTTTTTGAATTATTAATGACACTAAATGTAACTTGAACATGAGAAATAATCAATGTAATAAATAGGCAACACACACTTGACTCATCAGTGGTGGCCAAAACGGAATCATTTCTTGTTGTTTTCTAGTTCTGCTGGGAGAGTCAGGACATAAATGAATTTGACTTGTTCAAATTTATGGGAGAGTGCCTGCCTGCTCCCATAAATTGTAACAAGGCAAAGACCTGTGAACAAATTTTGATGACGAAAAATATTTTAGCACTCTACCAGTTAAGACATCTGCATTAGCACATTTATGACCTTCTGTGACTTCACCAGATCTCATAATACAAGATTTTTGACAGGACTCACATTGTATCATCTCCTATTGCAGTTACATTTTAAAACTGTTCACTTGAGAAATTAAGAATGGATTAAGACCAACAGTCTGCCAATAGCTATAAATCACAGTCATGATTTCCGTTATTTTGTCTAAATAAAGTCTGTAACTTTCCTGTGTTTTGGCAAAGTAACAAATATCTGTTGAAAACATTTTTATTTGGATTTTGAATTCATGGTTTTAGTTACCTATAAAAACAACAAAAATTAGAACACTATGAATAAATATAAGACATTCACAGTATTGTTTATCCCACATCCACACACTGATGGAGGTATATCAACCAGTACCTGTACTGCTGGTACCCCAATGCTCCAACCAGTACTGGTACTGAAGCTTTTGTCCCGACGGTACCGGGACAGAATTATTTTATGTGGAAATTCCTAATTGAACGAGGGTAAACAGGCTGATAATAGTGTATGGCACACTTGCTCAACAGACATACTTTCAACTTATTTGTGAATGAACATATCAAAAGACACTTCAGGTGCAGGTTCTGTTTGCACCATGACCTCAATAAGTCCGACCATTTTGACTTTTCAAACGTGGCATCAAAGATCTACACCGCGATTTTTGAACCGGGGAAGGAACATGTGTCAGGCCAAGTTCATTGGATTTATTATACAGGGATCTCTACTGTACCACCCACCAGTTCCGAGGCAGAGCATACATTTTCAACATGTGCATTATTTGCTGCCAAAGTTCGAGTCAGGATGGGTGAAGACTAACTCGACAGCCTAACATTTTTGAGAACATTCTGTTTGAATAACTGGCACCAGAATGTTGGATGTTTTGTTCGGAAACATGCCTGTTGTTTGTGTCCTTGGGCAAGACACTTCACCCCGCTTGCCTACATGGGGGCACGATGACGCTGTGAACTAAGGCGTACTGCACGTCGATGGTGCACATGTCTTCAACCAATCTAACCCTGCCTGTGCCGCGGTGCAGAGTTCAGAGTTACGATGTTGGGGAGCTGACAGCTGCTCGTCGTTGCTCGGTGGTTCTCTCCGGGTACTCCGGCTTCCTCCACCCGTAAAACTGTCACCAACATGATATGACCCTGGCTGTTAATGTGTCGTTAAACCCAAATAAAAAAAAAAAAAAAAAAAAATGCCTGTTGTTTTGTTTCATTTTTCATATTATGATAAATTCTTTAAGTCTAACTGAATTCTAATTATTTTACTCATGCTGGAGTTAGAGAATTTAGAGTTATCTATCCCAACAATTCAGATCTATCTATCCTAGTTTTTTCTTTGATTTGGAATAAGCACAGGTTGCTTGTTTAATTTTGTTTGTTAGTGGTGCAGGTGCATGGTTCATAATTTGAACACCCTGTACAGTACTGCATACACACTTCCGCTTGCAACGTCACTAACTTTGCTATTTCCTTTTCGTTGGATTCAAGTGCATGTGCAAAAGTTCTTTCAAACTGGTTCATTCATGGTAAACATTTGTCCAAAGTTGGACTGCAAAAACTTTGTATTATAGCCTTTTGGCCCAAGTTTGGACCACGTCAGTATGGGTTAAGATTCCTGAGCAAGACTGGAGAAAATCAGTTGTAATTAAATTTATTTCATTCAACAAAATTTACACATTTAAATTCCTTAACAAGGGCATTGGGACCACAGATTCATTCTCATGGTCTTGAAATTTCAAGACATTTCCTGTGGGAGATCTCCTGCACCCCTGCCTCATACTCTCCACAGCTTTTGCCTTGGCAGTTTTGGTTGCCATAAAACCCCCAATTATTACAATTATCATTGATAAAATATGTAATATATTATTAATTGTTTGCCTTTTGATGATTTGTCGCAGTCCTCTGATGGCTATTATTGTGAAAGGCCTTGGAATGCTGTATATTCTAACAAACATATGCAGATTATGATTTGCTGTCAGTTACCACTTTTTCACCATATTAACATGTAGGAAGCTTAACCCTTTGAACTCGTAAGACTGATTTTTCAGTCCAAGTCATAATTTCGTCCCATTTGTGTCTTATTATAATAAGTCTATAAATGATATAATAATAACTGCAGTCTGCAGCCATCTTATTATTTTAAACTCCCTGTATATTGGTATTGGACTTACCCATCTCACTGTAACTGTACACAGAGACGATACCATCCCAGTAAACAAGGGCTCAAAGGGTTAATTACTATGGTGTAATTATGTAATAGAGGTTATTACTTGGGTAGTTTTGTAATGGCCGAGATATCAGCCAAAGGTAACTTCATATCAGCCTGAGACCGAAGGTCGAAGACTGATGTGAAGTTACCAAGGGCTGATCTCCCAGCCCAAGGTAACTTCACATCAGCCTGAGACTGAAGGTCAAAGGCTTATGTGAAGTTACCAAGAGCTAATATCTCTACTGATTTGAAACTAACCCCTTTATTAATTAAACCAATTCAAATAATTGCAAAATGTTCTTAGATCTGTTACAGTTTTTTAGTTCACATGACTGAAAGTCAGGATGAGCTTTAGTGATCACTCCCTGTCCATCGTCAGTGAACATGGTGTTTGCACCTGCTCCTTCGAAACTACTGAACCAATTTCAGGTAAATTTGAGGTGATTCCTTGTTCTGACATCACATTTTGGGGGGGTATTTCAACTTGCCCAGCCACATAGGGATGGGGTGGGAGAAAATGCTCCAAAAATTTATAAAAAAAATCTTCTTCTCATGAACCAGTGGGTACAGTGACTTGATATTTGGTATGGGGCTTCCTTTTGAGGTGTAGAATCAAATTTGTTCAAATGAAGTTCGTGGAGCAAAAGTTGCCTTTGTAATGGGAGAGGTAAGATTTTTGGCCCCACACAAAATATCAATTTTCTGAACCGATGGTCCGATTTGAACCAAATTTTGTATGGGGTATTATTGAGTCATAAGTACTTGATTCATGCAAAAAGAATTTCCTGTGTTCCTGTGGGAACCCCAGGAGCTAAAAATATTTTCAAATGCCCATATTTCCCAAACCACATGGAACAGCAAACTGTTATATGGTATGAGGCATCCTTTGGACCAGTAGAATGGAATGGTGAAAAAAAATTGCCATCAGTTGTGCCAGGGTGTTCTGTGAAGGGGAGGGGGGGGCATCCCATAAATGCTGAGTCAGCATATTTGCAAAAATTTAAAAAGATTTCTTCAGAACCGCTGATCAGAATCTTTTGATATTTGGTATACACCCCATCCATATGGGAGGCTTAGATACAAGTGTGTTCAATTTAAGCCCCTCAGTTCAGATTTAGGCTCAATACAGGAGCCCAAATCTTATACGGCAATATGGGGAATAAGCTTTAAAAATTTTCTTCTTCAGAACCACCAGTCAGAATCTTTTAATGTTTGGTATACATCATTGTTATGAGGGTCAGATTCAATACTGTTCAAAGCAAGTCCCTCGGCTTCAAATGGGGCCCAAATTTTAACTAAGTGCAATATGAAGGATAACCTTTAAAAATCTTTTTCTTAAGATCCACCAGTAAGAATCTTCTGATATTTGTTATTTACCATCCTCAGGGAGGTTAGATCTCATTTTGTTCAAACCAAATCCCTGGGTTAATATTTGGGCTCCTATTGGAGCCCGAATGTTAACTTAGTCCAATATGAGGAATAATCCTTAAAACTCTTCTTCTCCAGAAACATGAGTAAGAATCATTTAATATATGGCAAACAGAATCCTTACAGGGGTTGGATTCAGTTTGTTCAACTCAAGTTCATCAGTTGATAATTAGGCTCTCTAAGGGAGCCCGATTTTAACTTAGTGCAATGTGAGGAATAATCTCTGAAAATCTTCTTCTTCAGATTCACCAGTCAGAATCTTTTGATGTTTGGTATACATTTGTTCATATCAAGTCTTTGGGTTAATATTTGGGCTCCCTATTGGAGCCCGAATTTTAACTTAGTCCAGTATAAGGAATAATCTTTAAAAATCTGCTTCTTGAAATACAATCAGAATCTCTTGATATTTGGTATACAGCATCCTTAGAGAGTTCAGATTCAATTTGTTCAATTGATATTTGTGTTCCTTATGGGGGGTGGGGGTGGGGGGCAAAGTTTAACATAGTGCAAAATTGGTAATATTCTCAAAATCTTCTTCTCCAGAACCACCAGTCAGAATCTTTTGATATTTGGTTTACAATATCCTTCAAGTTTCTACAAGTTTAGTCCCTAGGTTGATATTTGGACTCCCTAGTTTTGCATTACTGAAAATCTTGGCATTATTTCTGTGGTAGCATCCCAATACTACAAAACAAAATCATTTGGCATGGACAACAGAGTTGTATATAATTAAAAAACTTTATTCCTCTGTAGTGTTAACTGGGCATAGTTGCTAATTAAATCCCTTTTAACCCTTTACCCAACGTAACGGCCAAAACCGGCCAGCGCTATTCTCAAAAATCGCCAATTAATTTTCAAAATATTTTCATTTTTTGTCTCAAAAACATAGGTTATGACCCCTCGTTGGAACGAGCTCGACGAGCTCGTTCCAACGAGGGGTCATAACCTATGTTTTTGAGACAAAAAATGAAAAAAATTAGTTATTCAAGAATTTTTTTTGCAAGTGTCGTCTGCTTTTCATGTTAGGTAAAGGGTTAAACAACTGTGGTTAGGTGAGTGCCTCAGGCCCCTTAGGGCCTCTTGCTTACAGTGTTATTATTTGTCATTCTTTTCAAAAAGTCAAAAGTTTTCTCTTCTCGTTCAGCTATACGAACGTAGCGGTGTCCCAAGTGGAGCATGGAGAAGCCGCGATGTTCAGATAGCTGAACTACTTGTATCTCTTCTCTCTCTCTTTGACAAATTCCCGCGAATGACTTTGAATCTTGGTTTGCTTTGAATTTTGTGTACAACTCTCTTCTTTTTTCTCTTCATCCATCCAATCCTTACTTATTGTTATCATTAGTTCCTCACCAGACAAAAACTACTTCCATTTGCCAGGTAATGCCCTTTTTACTGATTAATTGCTTTCGATGAATAAATGAACAATTTTTCTCTGTAAACAAATTGGTTGTGCCATGTAACAGGGGAAAGCTCTACAGTACAAGTCAAAATAAGTTGTAGGATAACCACTATAAACTATGTATCTTTCTTGTCCTACACTGATAAGACCAGAAGCTGACATCATTTTCTGGAAAGCTCTCACTGAGAGCTTTCCAGAAAATGATGTCAGATTCTGATCTTATCAGTGCAGGAGCAGCAGTATACTTAGTATATTGCGGTTATGCTACAACTTATTTTGACTTGTACTGTAGGTTGGTTTATATTGGTTGAGTGTCATATCAGTCAAGTTTGAAGCCATATCAGCCATGTGTGATAATGGGCAATTCTGGGAAAGAAAATCATAAATATACAGAACCGCATATGTGTTTTAATGGGTTAAAAATTATCACGCTTGCTTTGGCCCAGGATAGCACTCGAGCCTTTGATTGATTTAGCCCAGGATATCACTTGAGCCTTCGGCTCGCATGGTATCCTGGGCCAAAGCAATCTCGTACAATAAATCTTAACCCATTCAAACATATGTCCGGTTCTGTATTTATCACACACCTCCCATGTAACAACTAGTCTACATGAAAATTGAACTAAAAGCTCTTTTAACTGGATAATTTCTGCCTTTCCTTCATTGCCAACAAGACATAGTTGGCAGGGTACCAACCCTAATTTGCTTTTTAATTTTTACGGCATTCAATTGGTCCAAATCAATTGACACTGTTCACTGTCACAGTCATGATGATCGAATTTCAGATATTGACTGAACTGTGGGGAAAAACACAATGAAAAGTGTTTAGATAGCTAATAAGTTTAGCACACTCCATCATTATATGACCAGTTGTGGAAAGCATTTGTTAAGGACCAAGCAGTAAGAAGGTTAATTTTTTATTTTGTAAATTTTTGACTCAACTCTGATTGTTTAAATATCCTGTGTAAACAAATCTAAATGAGGAACTTGGAATTCCCAAGCAGTCTCGATTCCGGTGCATTTGACCAATGATAGATGTGATTTATTTAGACGGATTCCTTCTCTGTTATGTTGGAAACGAAATCGAATGCGTTTTGTATTACCACATGTGTGATACAACTTTATTTTTATCGTACAGGCAGAACAGTGGAAATCCTGTGTTTTTACATTAATAGGTGTCTGATAAACATATGATGTTCATTGCATGTTTTTACATTAATAGGTGTCTGATAAACATATGATGTTCATATGATGTTCATTGCATATCATTGAATCTGGTGAATGGTTTCATTCCACTCATCAATTTTCCCCAACTCCTCCTTCAGCATCAAACTTCTAAACTATATTTCTTGAAGCAAAAAACCCAAATATTTGCCATGCACCTACAATTCTCCAGAATGCTTCATTTCCAAGTTTTCCCACTTATACAATATCAGAAATTTTCAGTTATCAAAAGAGGGTATATCTCTTTCAGTCCATCCTCTCTATTTGGCGAGTCTGCCTCAGCACCATTTGCAACATGATGTATCTCATCATCGCCTGAGTGTTGAAATTTGCTATGTCCATTTTGGCATGAAAATGAGATATTGTTAACATTAGATTCTTTTCCGCTAGACAAACAAAATGGTATCATCATATAGTATGCATCACATGACATATCCACACAAAATGCTGGTGAAAAAATCATATCTCCAAAATTCTTCATACTTTAATGCTGAAGTGTGCTATCTCAATCTTCAACCAATCAAATTTGCTGCTTGGTGCATGTGACCACCTCATTCTGCATGCTTAATTTTTGTGTCTGAATGTCTTCCATTAGGAGCAATAGCAGGTGGAGTTTGGTGGGAATCCAAAAATACAATGTTTGATTATAGGCCTCATAAATATTGTATGATAGCTGAACTGATTCTATTTGAATGTTCATTCAGATATGATGGCAAAATCAGCACTATATATTGAATTATTCTGGTGAGTTAGCTATTATGACAATTTTCCATTTAAGCACTGATCAAAAATGGGTTAATTTTCATAGAAATGTTGTACCTCGAAACTAACTTACCCATTTTCTGAGGCATTTATGGATGAAAAGACAAGAAACTTTGTGATTTGTAAGATTTTCTCTCTGCCAACTCAAAATTCACCGAAACATACCCATAGTATACTGATAAATGTATATAAATCCTATCCCAAGTTCAGAGTCTGTTTTCTCTGGGAAAGCAAAAATGGGAGTTAGAACACTTAAGCACTCATGTGACGTCATGTTAACCCTTTACCCAATGATATCAAACGTTATTACTTTTATTATTGATTTTTAAAGTTTTTCAAAATTTCAACCAAACTATATCGTGTGACCCCCTCATTGGAACGAGCTTTTGTTGACATTTTTGGAGAAAAAAAATTTTCTACTGCTTAATTTAAAAATTACGTGGGCGGACGCAATGATTCGTTTGGTAAAAGGGTTAAACCTTTACTTCACACAAATTGAAGATGATGAGACTTGCAAAAAAAATCTTGTGATCGACAAAAAGCATTTATGTTTTACCGCAAAAACATAACTTGTGACCCCCTCAGTGGAATGGGCTCATTCCAATGAGGAGTCATAAGCTACATTCTTAAAGCAAAAATTTGAAAAAGGAGAAACCTTTGAATGGCAATTTTCTGAATAGCACTGGCCATTATGTAAGGTAAAGGCTTAATTAAGATCATGTCAGGAGCAACCCTTGGACTTGGCAAGGTAACTGTCAATTTGAAAACAGGGTTTGCCAGGGCATGAAAAAATGATGTACATGTAACCAATATAGACATACCATTTTACATATAGCCCTTTATGAACCTGTGTAATGAAATTATTACCCCTTGAGTGATTACTATATTGCAGTTTGTCAACGTTAATTAGTCAGTAATTGCTAATGTGTCACAATCCTTTAAAATTACCTTGCAAGTCTTCAAACTATAAGGAAAGTCATGACAGGCATGTTTATTAGTTTTATTGACAACAGTTTTGATTGTCCTATTTTCCATTTGAGGTGAACTACATGCTTCAGATCTGTTCAAACTTGTAAGTATGGTATGCAGAGAGCGGACAGTCACCCAGTAAATATTCTGTAAAAAAAATGCATAAGGAGCATGAGCAAAAGTTCAGCTAATGGACCTCCAAGTTCAACCTGAAGGTCCATTGGTTGAAACTTTGCTTGTGCTTCTTTTGTTTTTTGATGGATTCTATGTAACAGATTGAGAGAGAAGAGCAGGGGCATACAAAGCAACTGATTTACCACAAGAGTAAGAGATCTGGACAAACCAGGCAGGTTGGTAAATGGCCCTTATACCTCACCTGCTACACTACTCTCACATTCTTTGAGATTCACCTACGGTGAATCACACCCCAGATTCCCCCCATCAGAGCAGTCGAAACATCCACAATGCTTCATCACAGCATCGACAATGCCACCAACTGCTGAGGGCTGATCATGGCACCAATGTAACTGAACGAGAGAGAAGTGCAGGAGCCAAGACTTGAACCATCAACCTCTAGCAAACAAAGTGAACGATTAATACCACAAGACTAAGAGATCTGGACCAACCAGGCTGGTTGGCAAATGACCCTTATACCTCGACTGCTTGTTGTCTGCTCTGGAGCTCCACTCCACAGGTGTTTCAGTAACAGTTCACTCTGCTCACCATAACTGCTTGCACTCTGTGAGAACCCAGGGAAGTGGAGCAGAACTTGTTTGCCATTGTAAACATAGGGCCCAGCTAATCACACATTTTCAGTTGAAATCAAATGCCAAATCGAACCCCACCTATTATTTAAAATCGAACCAAATCTCAAATCAGATCAGTAGTGTCTTGGAGATAACTGATGGGGGTTGGGAGCTAAAAACCTGATTTGTTCCTACTGTGATGGCTCAAGTCCCGACTGATGAAATCATCTAACTACATCATCAGGGCATGCCTTCTGTAAGGATTACAGTCCATTGTCAACATTGTTTGGAAACTTGAAATTTGCATTTTACAGTGGTAGGGACTTGTGATACTGGAATTAGAATGGCTGGTGGCATGAGTGCAGATGTTATTAGCCCCCCATAATTTCACCGTGAAGGGGACTTATGGATTGCACTCTGTCTGTCAGTCTGTCTGTCCCTCTTACCTGTTACCACCTGTATCTCTTGAGATGGTTGAATATCGGCGTTTCAAATTTTCAACATGAATCAGATATTATGGAAAGATGATGCACGACAATTTTTTCTGAAAAAAAATTTGAGATGGCTGACTGTCGGCCATTAAAATTGTTGGAAATTCCATGTAATTAGTGTTCTGCCAAGAACTTCTAAACAACCTTTCCGTTTTCAATAAATTTTGGTATGGAGGTGTAGCAGCATAATATAAAGAACATATCTTACGTTTTTTTTTCTCTGCATAAGTTATTTAAATTGGACAAACTTAAGATTTTTCATTCATAATTGTAAATATTGTGTCTGGTTACCACCTGTATCTCACAGTTATTTTGGCGCTTTTGTTTAAAATTTTCAGCATTGAGCAGACATTATGAAAAAAATTGATGCACGTCAATTTTTTTTTAGAAAAAAATTCAACTGGCAGTCATTTTCGTTGTAATTAGTTTTATGCCCAGAACTTCTAAACTACATTTCCAATTTCAATAATTTTTGGTATGGAGGTGTAGCAGCATAAGATAAATAACATATTGTACAGTTTTTTCTCACGAATGAATTATGCAAATCAGACAAACTTAAGATTTTTCATCTTTGAGTCTGTTCACATTTTCTTTAGCACAGACTACACCCAGTAGTTCTTGTCCGATCATCACAAAATCTCATATGCAGGTTCGAGGTCATGTCTAGATGAAACTGTCCCATTTTGGTCGCTATCGGTCAACAGTGATGTCTGCGTGGGCCCGAAACCCAAAAACATTTAGCACAGTATACAGGTAATATTTATGAAGGGATTCCATTGTAACTTGGTAGGATGACTCTGTATAATGTTTAGATGAGAATGTCCTATTTTGTTGGGTTCAGTCAACCGTGATGGCTGCAGGGGCATGTAACCTAGATTCGTTTAAAACAGTCTACATGTCAGGTCGCATGTATGAAGGGATTTCATTGTAAATTGGTAGTATGATTCAGTATAATGTCTAGATGAGAACGACTGATTTTGTCCGTGATCTGTCAGCCATGAGAACCCAACACAGGCACATGACCTAGATTTGCTTAGTGCAGTCTGCAGTTCATATTTATGAAACAATTTAATTGTAACTTGGTAGGATAACTCGTTATGATGTCTAGATGAGACTCTTCTATTTTGGTCACGATCGGTCAGCCATTACCACTGCTTGGGAATTTGACCTAGATTCCTTTAGCACTGTGTACAGATTGTTTTTATGAAGGGATTTCACTGTAACTTGGTAGTATAACTCTGTATGATATCTAGATGAGACTACAGTACAGTCTCCATGGATTGGTCGTAATGCACACATGGGCAGTTATGTCCACGCATGTGTTTACCAGGTAGTAAAAATCATGATCAGCAAAATTTTAATTAATGAAGCACCGGGTTGTACCCGGTGCTTCATTAGTTACATTTTTGATGATTATTCCTGTAATTAGTATTTGGAATCTAATATTATTGCATCCGTGGAAATATTGCCCACGCGCGTGGAAAGTGACCAGTCCACCCACGGTGACTGTATCTTATTTTGGTCATGATCGGTCTACTGTGACAACCATACCGGCACGTGATCTAGATTCCTTTATCAAAGTCTACGAGTTATATTTATGAAGGGATTGGGGGGGGGGGGGGATGGGGGCAGTGGCTCAGTAGGTAGAGGTGCAGACTGCCAGCCCAGAGGTTCTCGGTTTGAATCCTACCTGCGGCAACCATGTTGTGTCCATGGGCAAGACATTTCACCCCCATTGCCCATGTGGGGGTACGGTGGCATTGTGTACTGAGGCATACTGCACGTCAGTGGTGCACTTGTCTTCAACCAATGCTAACCCTGCTTATGTGAGGTTAATATGTTGGGGTGCCTGACAGTTGCTCGCCATTGCTCAGTGGTTCTCTCCGGGTACTCCAGCTTCCTCCGCCCATAAAACTGTCCGACACAAGGTGACCCTGACTGTTGAAAGTGTCATTAAACCCCAATAAATAAATAAATATGAAGGGATTTCATTGTATCTTGGTAGGATGACTTGTTTCAGAATAATTTTACTGCAACTTGGTAACTTTGACTGACAGACGTTAACTGTGAGGGCCACATTAACCCAGGCCACAATTCTTTAATACAGTCTACACATCAAATTATTCTTATTGAAAACATAGCATGTAGGGAACAGAAATTAACATATTCTCAATTATCACAATTCTTGTCTTATTTCACAGTCCTTTCATAAACATTGGAGCATTATCCTTTTCATCAAGCACTACACACAGTCAAGTTTAACTACAGTGTCACCGACACTTTCATCAGGTTTCCTGGAGTGTACACATCTACATGGATAACAAATTAATTTCCAAATTGGTGGCAATTTAAATAATCAGCAATTCTATTCAGGTTCAGCCAACTTTTCACTTGTCATATTCAGTCAAACAAGACATGATGGGTTGTATTAACTTGTAGAGTGCTAAAGTATTTTTGGTAGTCAACTGATTGTTGTCAAGCATTTTGTGATGATTCATAAACCACATTTTATTATCTTCTGCAATTGTTAATGTAAAATGATGTTAATGATATCATTCAATAAAGCTGAAAAATCACCACGATGTGTATTCTTAATCTCTCTACATGCCCCTTTACGGGATATACAAGTTAAACAACATGTAAAGCTTACAATTGAGCATACTTGCGTCAATCGCCAGTTCATACCACAAAAGTGAAGGTTGCACTCTATTGACTCAGGTCGCAGTAAAAATTACTAGTTGAGAACACTTGGATGGTAAACGTGGCTCTGAGAGCCCTGTTTACTGCCCAAGTGTGCACGACTGGTAATTTTACTGGATCTAAGGTCAACGGAGTTTAACACTGCGAAATTTAATGTACTTCTTTCGAGTCTCGACTTATCCAGCAGTAAATGGACTGTAAACACTGTGAAATGTTCAATTTAATGTAGTTCTTTAGTTCTTTGTGAGCCTTGACTTGTCTAGTTGTGCACGGTATTACAATCAGAATCGGATTCGGCTGATTGTGAGCACAAATAACCAGTCAATGGTCAGCGGCCATTTTTGGTAATCGGTTGAACACTAATTTTTGGATGTCAAAATTTGTTCACATGTCGTTGTCTTGTTACAATTTTTGGGAGAGTGCCTGTAGGCACCCTCCCATAAATTGTAACAATGCAAATCCATACAGACAAAAACATTTCACTTCAAAGATAATATGATGTACATCCACAGCATTTGGAGCCTTTAAAGTGTTGGACCTGTACTTCAGAATGGAGTCCAAATATGGACTTCCAGCACTCTACCAGTTAATATGTATTCTTGTGTCAAAGTGTATCATAGATGACTGAATTAATTAATAATAAACATTTTAAATTATTCAGTGGGTTCTTTGATGTCTGGGTTGAAGGAGGTATATGTGGATGATCATTCAGTGAACCTCATCTTTGTGATGAAATGACAAATTTAAAATTTCAGCAAATGCTAACCACTTACCCACATTATCAGCATTGTGTCCTTTGGCCAGACTCTGAAGTCGAACTGCCTAAGTGGGAGCATTATGGCATAGTTCACCCAATTCCACGACGTTCAGGCAAAAAAAAAGTATAGCCCTTCAGATAACTTTTTCTGACCTCAAAACAGGGGGTCATGCAACCGATAAGGGAGAAAAACTGACAGGAAGGGAAGTACTGGTCACATGCACATATTTTTCAGGGAATTTCCAACAAACACACACACAGTGTACTGTATTTTTTAGAGGGCAAAAAGTCATGAAATCACCCTCTTTATTTATCTGGAATATTCAACAATAATGCAAGATGTCAGTGGAATACTTCAAACATTTATTGAAACAATTTATTTTTCTTAAGGCTACTTAGTTTTGGAGATTGCGTCATTTCCAAGTGCATCCTTTCAGGTCAGGTAACTCTAATTCAAATATTTAGTACAGTCATATCATAAGGAGAAATTCAACACACAGATTGTGAGGAAAGTAATTAAGAGTTTCTCATGTTTGATAAAGATATAATTGATGCTGTCGTGGAATTTCAGTTATCTTTTCAGTTAACTTACCTTCTCTGTTCATTCATGTTTTTACTCCTGACAAATCAAGGACTGTTGTCTAAATAGGGTAGAAAGGTCTAATGGGGCTGAGTGGGTTGGGCCTTTTACTTAATGTAATGACGATATCCAGTCAGCGCTTTTCATAAAAATTGCTTTTTTTTTATTTTTGCCTAAGGCCTAAGCATAGTTTATGTCCCTTTATTGGAGTGAGCTCAATGAGCTCACTCCAATCATGGGACATGAGCTATGTTTTTGAGGCTAGCTAGAAATAAAAAAAAGGTTGTTACTTGAAAAAAAATGTTTACAAGTGCTCATCTTGTGGTCTTGTAAGGTAAGGCAGGTTTTGTAATTAACCCTTTACCTAATGACTCGGTCACATCTGCCCACATAATTTACAGTTGAAGTAGTTGGAAAAAGAGATTTTTCTGAAAATTTTAACAAAATCATATCATGTGGCCCCTAATTGGAATGACCCTGTCATATGATATGGTTTTGTTGAAATTGTTTGAAAAATAGATTTTTTCAAATGTCACATGATATGGTTTTGTTGATTTTTGGGGGATAAATTTGAAAAAACCGTAATAAAAATAATAAATTTTGATATCCTGTATGTTGGGTAAAAGGTTAACTGACACAGTTTTCCTTAGTGTCATCAAGATTTTCTTTCAACCTGATCAGAATTCCACGACCACTTTCTTTCTGCTCTTATTTTAAAAATCACTCTCCTTAGAAGAAATTTTAGATTTTGAGGTGAATAGAAAATCACTCGCCTTTAATTTTTTCATTGCAACGACAGTAAAGTGTTAACTATTTTAAGGGATAAAATTCTTATCAACAATTTAAGTATTGTATATGTGGAAACACTGTGTTTTAAGTACAATAATAGCATTGTGAAGTAGAATTTTGATGTGTATAAATATTTACCTGTGTCCTAGGGCTAAGAGTTGATAGTTTTATTGCCCACTCATTTATCATAATACAGTTGAAACCAATGTTATTTGTGGATTTTTATTTTGAAGAATTAGGTGCAAATATCAGTAGATAGCCAGTTTTTATGTGTACCCATACTATGAATGGTACACATAATGCCGGCATCCGGGGTGGCCATCCATCATTCGTCTATCCTTTGTCCATCTGTCTGTCTGTCCGTCCGTATCCATTTCTTTGGCATTTGATAACTTGAAAAATATTGCTTGGATTGTCAAGTTACTTTATATTTGTGTTCAGGCTACTGATGTGCTGAGCTGTATAGTTTTTGGTGTAAATCTGATAATTTGATCCTGAGATATTAACTCTTTATCCTTCAAATTGAGAATTCTACCAATCCCTTTGGCATGAGATAACTCAAAATATATCAATCCAATTGTCATGTTACTTTATATATATCTTCAGGTTACTGATGTTCTGAGCTGTATAGTTTTTGGTGTGAATCTGTTATTTTGATCCTGAGATATTAACCCTTTATCCTTCAAATTGAAAATTCCTCCAATCCCTTTGGCATTCAAGAACTTGAAAAATATTGCTTGGATTGTCAAGTTACTTTATATTTGTGTTCAGGTTACTGATGTGCCGAGCTGTATAGTTTTTGGTGTAAATCTGATAATTTGATCATGAGATATTAACTCTTTATCCTTCAAATTGAGAATTCTTCCAATCCCTTTGGCATGAGATAACTCAAAAAATATCAATCCAGTTGTCATGTTACTTTATATATATCTTCAGGTTACTGATGTTCCGAGCTGTATAGTTTTTGGTGTAAATCTGCTATTTTGATCCTGAGATATTAACCCTTTATCCTTCAAATTGAAAATTCCTCCAATCCCTTTGGCATTCGATAACTTGAAAAATATTGCTTGGATTGTCAAGTTACTTTATATTTGTGTTCAGGTTACTGATGTGCTGAACTGTATAGTTTTTGGTGTAAATCTGATAATTTAATCCTGAGATATTAACCTTTTATCCTTGAAATTGAAAATTCCTCCAATCCGTTTGGCATTCGATAACTTGAAAAATATTGCTTGGATTGTCAAGTTACTTTATATTTGTGTTCAGGTTACTGATGTACCGAGCTGTATAGTTTTTGGTGTAAATCTGTTATTTTGATCCTGAGATATTAACCCTTTATCCTTCAAATTGAAAATTCCTCCAATCCTTTTGGCATTCGATAACTTGACAAATATTGCTTGGATTGTCAAGTTACTTTACATTTGTGTTCAGGTTACTGATGTGCCAAGCTGTATAGTTTTTGGTGTAAATCTGATAATTTAATCCTGAGATATTAACCCTTTATCCTTCAAATTGAAAATTCCTCCAATCCCTCTGGCATTCGATAACTTGAAAAATATTGCTTGGATTGTCAAGTTACTTTATATTTGTGTTCAGGTTACTGATGTGCCGAGCTGTATAGTTTTTGGCGTTAATGTGTTATTTTGATCCTGAGATATTAACCCTTTATCCTTCAAATTGAAAATTCCTCCAATCCCTTTGGCAATCAATAACCTGAAAAATATTGCTTGGATTGTCAAGTTACTTTATATTTGTGTTCAGGTTACTAATAAGCCGAGCTGCATAGTTTTTGGTGTGAATCTGATAATTTGATCCTGAGATATTAACCCTTTATCCTTCAAATTGAAAATTCCTCCAATCCCTTTGGCATGAGATAACTCAAAAAATATCAATCTGTTTGTCATGTTACTTCATATATGTATTCAGGTTACTGATGTGCCGAGCTGTATAGTTTTTGGTGTAAATCTGATAATTTGATCCTGTGATATTAACCCTTTATCCTTCAAATTGAGAACTTCTCCAATCCATTTCTTCGGCATGCGATAACTCAATAAATATTAATCCGATTATCAGGTTACTTTATATATTAAATCAGGTTACTGATGTGCTGTGCTGTATAGTTTTTATGTGTACCCATACTATGTATGGTACACATAATGCCAGCATCCGGGGTGGCCATCCGTCATTCATCCATCCTTTGTCCATTCGTCTGTCCATCTGTCCGTCCAGCGTCCGTATCCATTTCTTTGGCATTCGATAACTTGAAAAATATTGCTTGGATTGGCAAGTTACTTTATATTTGTGTTCAGGTTACTGATGTGTCGAGCTGTATAGTTTTTGGTGTAAATCTGATAATTTGATCCTGAGATATTAACTTTTTATCCTTCAAATTGAGAATTCTTCCAATCCCTTTGGCATGAGATAACTCAAAAAATATCAATCCAATTGTCATGTTACTTTATATATATCTTCAGGTTACTGAAGTTCCAAGCTGTTTAGTTTTTGGTGTAAATCTGTTATTTTGATCCTGAGATATTAACCCTTTAACCTTCAAATTGAAAATTCTTCCAATCCCTTTGGCATTCGATAACTTGAAAAATATTGCTTGGATTGTCAAGTCACTTTATATTTGTGTTCAGGTTACTGATGTGCCAGGCTGTATAGTTTTGGGTGTAAATCTGATAATTTGATCCTGAGATATTAACCCTTTATCCTTCAAATTGAAAATTCCTCCAATCCCTTTGGCATTCGACAACTTGAAAAATATTGCTTAGATTGTCTAGTTACTTTACATTTGTGTTCAGGTTACTGATTTAGAGTTACTTTCAGCACTGTAAGTACAAATGCCACTACGGCTCGGGCTAGAGGCCGTATTTATAAACCGATCTTTACGAAACTTCTTGGGTACCATTGGTATCACCGTGGGATGAGAACAAGTGTTTTTGGGTGCGGTCAGAAATTCAAGATGGCCGATGGCAGCCATTTTGTACAAAATTAGGTGCAATCAGATTTTTGCACAGAACTTCCATATGAAAGCGCTGATTTGAAAATTTTTTTGTGTGAATGTTAGTACCATGGGATACATCACATATAATACGGGTTTTTTTCTCGTGCAGAAATTATGCAAATTAGATGAACTTTGATTTTTTCAGTGCTACTTACACACAGTAAGTACACATGTCAATACGGCTCGGGCTAGAGGATGTATTTATCAACTGATCTTCACGAAAGTTCTTGGGTACCTCTGTTATCACCTTAGGACGAGAACGAGTGTTTCTGAGTGCGGTTCAAAATTCAAGATGGCTGCCAGTGGCCATTTTGTACCGAAATTAGGTCTAATCAGTTTTTTGTACACAACTTCTATACGGCTCAGGCTAGAGGCCGTATTTATGAACCGATGTTTACGAAACTTCTTGGGTCCCTTTGTTATCACCGTGGGATGAGAACGAGTGTTTTGGGGTGTGGTCCGAAATTCAAGATCGCCACCAGCAGCCATTTTGTACCAAAATTAGTGCAATCAGTCTTTTGTACAGAACTTCTGTTTGAAAGTTCTGATTTGAATAAATTTTTGTATGAATGTTTAGTAAAATGGAATACATTACATACAGTACGGATTTTTTTCTCCTGCAGAAATTATGCAAATTAGATGAATTTTGATTTATTTAGTGCTACTTATACACTGTAAGTGCACATGTCAATACGGCTCAGGCTAGAGGCTGTATTTGTCAACCGATCTTCACGAAACTTCTTGGGTACCTTTGTTATCACCTTGGGACGAGACTGAGTGTTTCTGAGTGGGGTCCAAAATTCAAGATGGCTGTCAGTGGCCATTTTGTACCGAAATTAGGTCCAATCAGTTTTTTGTCACAACTTCTATACAGCTCGTATTTATGAACTGATCTTCACGAAACTTCTTGGGTACCTTTGTTTTCACCTTGGGACAGGAATGAGTGTATTTTGGGGTGCCTTTGTTATCACTGAGCTATGAGAACAAATATTTTGGGGTTCAGTCAGACCCACTCTGGGACTCAAAGATTTCTTTTCTAGTTTAGCAGATTTCTTTTCTGGTTTAGCGGATGATGGTCACCCACCTTTACAATACTTTACCTATACATTTGTTACAGGCTACGGTCAGTATTTATGTACAGACCGTTACAATACTTTATATGTACCTTTGTTATCAGGTCATTACCAAGATGTTTGTCATTGCTGTGTCACATACTATACATGTACATGTCTTGACAAGTTGAACTACAGTGTCATTGACACTTTCATTTATGTAAATCTAATAATTTGATCAGGAGATATTAATCCTTTATCCATCAAATTAGGCACTCCTCCAATCCATTTCTATATGTACCCATACCATGTATGGTGTACATAATGTCGGCATCCAGGGTGGCCCTCCGTCATACAGCTTTCTACTAGCTGTGCGTATGGGTACACATCTGACGATTTCATCAGCCTATTTTTAGCTCACCTGACTGAAAGTCAGGGTGAGCTTTTCTGATCACTTTTCGTCCGACGTCCGTCGTCCGGCGTCCGGCGTGAAGGTGGTGTTTGGGTCTTTTTCTTCCAAACCACTGGCCGCATGTTAATGAAATTTCATGTGAGTAGGGGTTATATAGCGGCATTTTGATTTTTGGGCAAATTAGGTTTCGGCTCATATTGAGCAGAGGGGTGGGGCAAAAATGCTCCAATTCTTAAAAAATCTTCTTCTCAAGAACCAGCAATAGCAGAGACTTGATATTTGGTATGCAGCTTCCTTTTGAGGTGTAGACTCAAGTTTGTTCAAGAGAAGTTTGTAGGTCTATACTTGGCGATGTTATGGGAGGAGCAAAAATTTTGGCCCCACCCCAAATTTCTATTTTTTAAACCGAGAGGCCAATTTGAACCAAATTTTATGTGAGGGCTTATTGGGTCATAAGTACCTAATTTATGCAGAAATTTTTTTTCCTGTAGCCCCGTGGGAACCACAGGAGCTAAAAATAGAAAAAAATTAAAACGCCTATATCTCAAAAACTGCACGGCAGTGAGAATTTTTATTTGGTGTGAAGCTTTCTTGGGACCAACAGAAAGGATTGGTAAAAAAAAATTGCTATCGGTTTTATCATAGGGTACTTTTTCGGGACTCTGAAAAAGTGCTGAGTCAGTATTTTTTAACACAGTAGGCAATGGGAAAAAAATAAAGAATTGTTTTCTTCCAAACCACTGCTCTAAAAGCTTTCATATTTTACATATAACATCTTTGGAACATTGATTCACATATTTGTAGAAATCAAATTCCTCGGTCCATATTTGGGTTCCCTATGGGAACCCAAATGTTCAAATTAGTGCAATATGAGGGATATATTTTAAAAATCTTCTTCTTCGGATCCACAAATCAGAATCTTTTGATATTTGCTATGCATCATCCTTAGGGGGGTGAGATTGATGTTTGTTCAAGCCAAGTCCCTGAGTTCATATTTGGACTCCCTTTGGGAACCCAAATTGTAACTTAGTGCAATACGAGGTATATTCTTTTAAAATCTTCTTCTTCGCATCCACCGGTCAGAATCTTTTGATATTTGGTATACAGTATGCTTAGGGAGGTGAGATTCAAGTTTGTTCAAGTCAAGTCCTTCGGCTCATATTTGGTCTCCCTGTGGGAGCCCAAATTATAACTTAGTTCAATATGAGGAATATTCTTTAAAAAAAATTTTTTTTTCAGATCCACCAGTCAAAATGTTTTGATATTTGATGTACAGCATTCTTAGGGGCTGAGAGTGAAGTTTGGTAAAGCCAAGTACCTGGGTTCATATTTGGGCTCACTGTGGGAGCCCAAATTATACCAAAATTTTTATTTTCCAAACCAAAAAGTCGATTTGAACCAAATTTGATATGAGGGCTTATTGGGTCATAAGTACCTAATTTATGCCGAAAATTGTTTTCCTGTCCCCCACGGGAACTGCAGGAGCTAAAAAATTTTTTTCTTTTTAAATGCCCATATCTCCAGAACTACATGGCACTGAGAATTTTTATATGGTGTGAAGCTTCCTTAGGACCGGAAGAAAAAAATGGTAAAAATTTTATCATAAGGTTCTTTTCTAGGACTAAAAGTGCCGAGTCATCATTTTTTAACAGTGTAGCTAATGGGAATAACGTTGAAGAATCTTCTTCTCCCAAAACACTGCTTCAGAAGCTTTTATTTTTGGGCTCCCTATGGGAGCCCATGTATAACTTAGTTCAGTATGAGAAATATTCTTAAAAAATCTTTTTTTTCTGTTACTCCTGTCAGAATCTTTTGATATTTGATTTTTGATTTTCTTAGAAGTGGCAAATTGAAGTTTGTTCAAGTTCTGCTTTATTGATAAAATTGGGCCCAGTAGTAACCAATTCCTGCATTGAAAGCCCTGTAAAGTGGGCAGTGATAGGCATAAACGATTGACCAAACTTGATATTATAATTACGCCTCTGTAAGATGTAGCCTTAGATGCTGAAAGTGACCTTAAATTCCAATAAATAAATAGATAAATTATTGAGTACCCAATATGGGTATCTAACATATGAACACTTTGGGTTACTAAGTAGGGTAAACAATTTTATGTTGAAAAACTGATAACAAGGCAGAATCCCTTGTTTAAATTATACATGACTACTTTGCGGTAATGACAATCTAAAAGTACAGTATCTTGAAAAGACTTTGTGTTGTTTTTTATTAGTTCAATTTTTAGCTTTTCTTGACAAAGTCAAGCTATGCTATTGTCATGGGGCATGCGGAAGTCTGTGAGTCTGTCTGTCCACAATTTGTTCGGCACAGGCTATAGGCCATAGTTCTTATCTATCATCACCAAATTTGAGATGCATGTTCGCGTTGGTGTCTAGATGAGATCGTCATATTTTGGTTATGACTGGCTGCTTACATTGGCTGCTGCAGCAGCCATCGTGAATTTTGTATGGCGCAGCCTACAGGCCGTAGTTCTCATCTGATCATCACAAAATTTCATCTGCATATTCGGGTTGATGTCCAGATGAGAACGTCCTATTTTGGTCTCAGTTGGCTGCACACAGTGGCTGCTGCAGCAGCCGCAGTGTGGGTTGATTTTAAAAATTGTTATCTTACGCAAATTTCTTGAAATTTGGCAGGTTGTCTTAGATTGATGAGTAGATGAGACCTTCCTATTTTGATCGTGGCTGCCCCCAGGGTGGGTGAATTGAGGGGTGAAGTTGTTTTATCTTATTTTTGTTATACCACATTTGGATGAAAAAGACAATAATACGCTGAAAGAAATTGTCTTTGTGTGGTGAATGTAATATGATATTTCAGGCATGTAGGACACTGTTATGACTGCGAGTGTTTAGATCAGCAAGTACATTTTAAATGTGTATATATTTTGCCCACTTGATGAAATTTGATATGCAAGTTGTTTTTTTTTTTGTTTCAACCATGACTACTTTTCCTAAAGTTTGACTTCAAATCCGCCAATGGTAGCATGGCTGCTTCAGCCATGATTTTTTTTCTCCCAATTTCAACGAAATTTCATATGCAGGTTTAGTTTTATCAGTACTTTTCATAATGGTTGGCTTCAAATCAGCCAATGGTAGCATGGCTGCTGCAGCTGTGTCATTTTTCTTCCAATTTTGACCAACTTGGTCTGAGATGGGTAGTTTCACTGGTAGATTAGCCTTGAATGGGGTCGAAAACTAAGAGTCAACCAATGTAGCATTGCTGCTTCAGACATATATTTTTCACTCCAATTTTAATGGAATTACCAAAAAAAAGTCAATAATTATGGCGCAATTTACTTAAATGTTACGTAAGTTAAGTAATTATAACATTACTCTTAGAAATATACCATAAGATCAAGATAAGCTACAGTGTCATTGACACTTTCGAAACTGCACTGGTAAAGGGATTAACACAACATTGAATGCAGTTGGGACCCAAGCCATGTCAATATCCTTGTCAAATTACGCCTGGATGTCAAATTGTATACTGATCAATCCATAAATGGTGAGACTATAGCATAATAAAAAGCCATGTAGAAACTGCACTTTTAAAAGTCTACGCAACATTGCATGCTTTCGGGACCCACCCATGTCATTTTTCGACTCCTCCCATGGGCCAACTTTGTTTGGGGCCAACCTCTCCCTTGGGCCAACTTCTTTTTCGGGTTGTCTTTGTTTTGGGCCGACTTCTCTCGTGGGATGACTTTGTATGGGGCCGACTTCTCTTAATAATAATAACTCTTTGGCCATCCACTGATTTGTGGCTGTTCTCATAAGAGAAGGCCATCATTCCCTCTGCCCCTCACCCCCTCCTCTCCTCCCAGCATTCAGATATAAAGTGTTTAATAGTGTCCCTCACTTCCCCTTTTTCAACTTCTTCAATCAGATCAGCACTCCTACCCTGTCCCTCGTGTCCCCCCCCCCCCTCAGCCATCTATCCTTTGTTTCTCCACCCCATTTCTTTATTATTCTTCCAGTAAATTTTAATCTATGAGGTATATACTATGGGCATTCCAAGAGAAAATGTCCCAGGGTCTTCACTACTCCAGAGTGCCACATTTGGCATCCCTTTTCCCCATCTCTCCCAATTTCCCCCCTAAGCTCCAGTGATCTTGATCTCAGTTTGAACAGTAGTGACCCCCAAAGGTGCCATCTAGGTACTTTTCAAAGTTCTTTATATTGTAACCCCTGCAGTGATCTTTTCACGCTAACTCCTGCTCGCCAGTTTCGATTGCAGTATATGCTCAACCAGCCTGGAAACCTCATACATGCGTCTTGTGGGCCAATTTGTTTTGTGCTGACTTCTCTCGGGGATCGACTTTGTTTGGGACGACTTCTCTTATGTTCAAAAACATGTGGTCAAATGACTTTTTAAAAGACCCAAAAGACCCGGATCCTCACACCTAATTTTGGTAAACATGGCTTCCCCAGGAATTAGGCACGGCAATAGGCAATGTAGTTGTTAAACATGCGGCAATCTAGCATGGGTTCTACCACGATATTGCCGATTGTCGAGGCTAATTTTGATAAACATGGCACCCCAGGCAACTTGTGGTATTTATTTATTAACTTAGCCAATTACGGAATAGTCATTGTAGTGTTAAAAAAATGTGGTACTCTATCGTGTGTTTTACCACGATACTGCCGACCGCCCAGCCGAGGCTAATTTTGATGTGATATACACATGTGAGTCTCGTTGTCCCAGAAAATTGTGGGCATGAAGAAAATCTGCAATGCAGTGGTAAGTGGCATTCTACCATGATTTGTACAACGACATTGCGAGTCATGATCATGGCTGATTTTGAAAAGTACATTGTAGACTGTGTTTTGACCAATGAGTGGGGCTGTTTTAGTCAACTAGCAGCGACATTTTTACCAAAATTGGGGCCATTGTGACCAACTCCAGAGGACAATATGTTTCACGCATTGGCCAACTTGTGTGAAAACGTCCCTACTCCGGTCAGTAACATCATACAGTGGAGTCCACTTAATTGGGCATCACTTAATTATATATTCCAGTTAATCAAATATAAATGATGACCACAAAACCATTCAGTATACATTCAGTACAAATTTGACCTGTTAATTGCATATGTGTTGAAAAGTAAAGTTCTCTTAATTGAATAAAAAATCTTGCAGTCTGTCGAAGAATTATTTTGACAACCAGCAAATTCCCACATTGATATACCTTTTAGCCTCTGTACACCCAATTTTGGTATTTAACCTATTATATTTTTTTTTGCCGAGCTGAATGAGCTCTGTCAAACAAGATATAATAGAATAAATAGTCAATTTATCACTATTAGATAGGAAAATGGCCCAGTCCTGTTAATTGTATACTCCTGTTAATTGAATATAGATTTTTCTGACAAAGTGGATATTCAATTAACAAGATTCCACTGTACTATCGGCAGGTGCCGTTTTGACCAATGAGAGTGGGGCTGTTTTGGCCAATGAGTGGGGCGGTTTTGAGAACTGGTGGGGACGTTTTGACCGAAAGGTTTCTCGACAATGCGTTTCCATGGCAACTCATATCAGTGAAGTCGTTCCCAAAATTGGGGACGACTTGTACTCACAATTGGACAACTCGTACCCAAGGTCGGAAGCTCGTACCAGTGGCTGGTCAACTTGTACCTGGTGTTTAATTGTGTGGATGAAGGCAATTAATGGCTTAAGAAATATAGAATAGGAGTTATAATAACTGGAAAAATAAAAGGATAAACCAGAACCTGGGGCCTTAATTTAACGGTATAACAATGCAAATGTGGTTGATCACAGCACTAAAATATATAAACATCGTTAATGTGACATAAATATATTTCTCGCACATTCCACATTTGTGGTGGGAACAATGGCCGGCGTCTGCGAAATTGAACTATAGGTAATTATTCCTCATCGTCTGTTCTGAAAGGGTTCACTACCCTGTATGTACCAGTGACGTACGTATTGTCAAAGTAGTCTATTAAAGGCAACAACTCATAGATGAGCTATATCCACTGAAGAACATCACACAGTTATAGATTTTGACTATTGGAGGGGGCATTTTGTCGGGGGACCGCGACAAATCAGAGTTATAATAACTGGAAAAATAAAAGGATAAACCAGAATCTGGGGCCTTAATTTAACGGTATAACAATGCAAATGTGGTTGATCACAGCACTAAAATATATAAACATCGTTAATGTGACATAAATATATTTCACGCACATTCCACATTTGTGGTGGGAACAATGGCCGGCGTCTGCGAAATTGAACTATAGGTAATTGTCCCTCATCGTCTGTTCTGGAAGGGTTCACTACCCTGTATGTACCAGTGACGTACGTATTGTCAAAGTAGTCTATTAAAGGCAACAACTCATAGATGAGCTATATCCACTGAAGAACATCACACAGTTATAGATTTTGACTATTGGAGGGGGCATTTTGTCGGGGGGGATTTTGTCGCCCTGCATTCAATTTGAGGGGGGATTTTGTCGGGGGGGATTTTGTCGGGGGGGATTATGTCGGGGGGGATTTTGTCGAGGGGGATTTTGTCTGTACCCCCCCTATTGTTACCTGAACCATAAATAAGCTACACTCTTAGACACTAAAAGGCTAATCCAATTTACCAGATTATGATGAGATGACGAGGTTTCCATCTTAAATAGGCTACTTATCTTTTGCATCATACAAACAAAGTCTATTGTGAGTATGTTTCTTTAATGATTATCGTTATCCTTTGAATGCAATTTCTTTAAAACTTATGAGGCTTGGAAGAAAAAACAAGGGAACTGTCTAGATAACAATGTAATTGAAATAAAATACAGACAAACTGGACTGCACTTGCAGGGGGTGGGGGGGGGGGGGGTTGCCCTCACTTACAATTCAGGTGGGGGGCAGTCGTCCTACCTGCCAAATGGATTGGGGGCAGTCATCCTAGCTGCCAATTCGACTGGGGGCAGTCGTCCTAGCTGCCAATTCGACTGGGGGCAGTTGTCCTGCCTGCCAATTGGAGTGGGGGGGGGGGGGGCAGTCGTCCTACCAGCCATTTTTGGACTGGAGGCAGTTGTCTGGATAACCTTGCCACATGTTAATGAAATTTCATGTGAGTAGGGGTTATATAGCGGCATTTTGATTTTTGGGCAAATTAAGTTTCGGCTCATATTGAGCAGAGGGGTGGGGCAAAAATGCTCCAATTCTGAAAAAATCTTCTTCTCTAGAACCAGCAATAGCAAAGACTTGATATTTGGTATGCAGCTTCTTTTGAGGTGTAGACTCAAGTTTGTTCAAGAGAAGTTCGTAGGTCTATATTTGGCGATGTTATGGGAAGAGCAAAAATTCTGGCCCCCACCCCAAATTTCTATTTTCCTAACCTAGAAGCCAATTTGAACCAAATTTTTCATGAGGGCTTATTGTGTCATAACTACCTAATTTATGCAGAAATCTTTTTTTCCTGTAGCCCCGTGGGAACCACAGGAGCTAAAAATAGAAAAAAATTAAAACGCCCATATCTCAAAAACTGCACGGCAGTGAGAATTTTTTTTTTGGTGTGAAGCTTCCTTGGGACCAACAGAAAAAATTTGTCAAAAAAGATTGCTATCGGTTTTATCATAAGGTACTTTTTCGGGACTCTGAAAAACTGCTGAATCAGCATTTTTTAACACAGTAGGCAATGGGAAAAAATTAAAGAATCGTTTTCTTCTAAAGCACTGCTCCAAAAGCTTTTATATTTTACATATAACATCTTTGGAACATTGATTCACATATTTGTTGAACTCAAATTCCTCGGTCTATATTTGGGTTCCCTGTGGGAACCCAAATGTTCAAATTAGTGCAAATCGGGAGACGACTTATATATAAGCTTTAAGCTTTCTGTCAAATCCCCCTCTTACACAGTAACACATTTCCATGTCTTTAGTTGTTTCATGTATAATACTGTACTTTTTGCTGTTCATATTTCTCGTTACTCAGCTATTGTTGTGAAATGCATACATTTTTCAATTTTTGAATAAATATTGTTTAAACTAAATTAGTGCAATATGAGGGATATTCTTTGAAAATCTTCTTCTTCGGATCCACAAATCAGATTCTTTTGATACTTGGTATGCAGAATCCTTAGGGGGGTGAGATTCATGTTTGTTCAAGCCAAGTCCCTGAGTTCATATTTGGGAGCCCAAATTGTAACTTAGTGCAATACGAGGTATATTCTTTTAAAATCTTCTTCGCATCCACCGGTCAGAATCTTTTGATATTTGGTATACAGTATGCTTAGGGAGGTGAGATTCAAGTTGTTCAAGTCAAGTCCTTCGGCTCATATTTGGTCTCCCTGTGGGAGCACAAATTATAACTTAGTTCAATATGAGCAATATTCTTTAAAAAAAATTTTTTTTTCAGATCCACCAGTCAAAATCTTTTGATATTTGATGTACAGCATTCGTAGGGGGGGGGGGGGGGGGGGGGGGGGGGGGCTGAGAGTGAAGTTTGTTAAAGCCAAGTCCCTTGGTTCATATTTGGGCTCACTGTAGAAGCCCAAATTATACCAAAATTTTTATTTTCCAAACCAAGAGGTCGATTTGAACCAAATTTGATATGAGGGCTTATTGGGTCACAAATACCTAATTTATGCCATAAATTGTTTTCCTGTCCCCCACGGCAACTACAGGAGCTGAAAAAATTTTTTTTTTTTGAATGCCCATATTTCCAGAACTACATGGCACTGAGAATTTTTATACAATGTGAAGCTTCCTTAGGGCCGGGAGAAAGGAATGGTGAAAAAAATGCCATTGGTTTTATCATAAGTACTTTTCCAGGACTAAAAGTGCCGAGTCATCATTTTTTAACACTGTAGGTAATGGGAATAACGTTGAATAATCTTCTTCTCCCAAACCACTGCTTCAGAAGCTTTTGTTTTTGGGTTCCCTATGGGAGCCCAATGTATAACTTAATTCAGTATGAGAAATATTCTTAAAAAATCTTTTTTTTCTGATACTCCTCTCAGAATCTTTTGATATTTGATTTTTAGTTTTCTTAGAAGCGGCAAATTGAAATTTGTTCAAGTTCTGGTTTATTGATAAAATTGGGCCCAGTAACCAATTCCTGCGTTGAAAGCCCTGTAAAGTGGGCAGTAATAGGCATAAACGATTGACCAAACCTGATATTATAATTATGCCTCTGTAATGATGTAGCCTTAGAAAGTGACCTTAAATTCCAATAAATAAATAGATAAATTATTGAGTACCCAATATGGGGATCTAACATATGAACACTCTGGGTTACTAAGTAGAGAAAACACTTTTATGTTGAAAAACTGATAATAACCACAAGGCAGAATCCCTTGCTATTTTGGTGATATGACTCGGCCAGTATCAGGTGAGCGCCCTCAGGCCCCGTGGGGCCTCTTGTTTAAATTTGTAATAATTAATCGCATTTTATTCACATATCAATATTTATATCTGCATAATGGCCCATTAAACTTTGGGATTCAATTAGAAATCATCACAAGGACTTGATTTGACCTTTTTAGCTCACCTGACTTTCAGTCAGGAGAGCTATAGTGATCACTCACCGTCCGTCGTTCGTGAACATGGTGTTTGCATCTTCTCCTCCCAAACCACTGAACCAATTTAATTGATATTTGAGATAATAGTTTGTTATGACATCGCAATTTGATTTTGTTCAAATCAAGTTGCCTCGCCCCTTGGTAGGGCCACGCCCAAAAAGTGTGCTTAAATCTCAAAAAATCTTCTTCTCATGAACCAACAGTAGCAGAGACTTTATATTTGGTGTGCAGCTTCCTTTTGAGGTGTAGACTCAGATTTGTTCAAGAGAAGTTTGTGGGGCTATATTTGCCATCGTTATGGGAGGGGCAAGAATTTTGCAGAGTTAGAATGTTGAGAAGCTGACAGTTGCTCGTCGATGCTCGGTGGGGTATTCCGGCTTCCTCTACCCATAAAACTGTCACGGTCATGATTAACCATTGTGCATAAGTATGTGACCTTAAACACCAATAAATAAAAAAATAAATAATGTTCTTTATAATATATTCATTCAGTTCTTAATTGAAATTGTCTTTTCATCCTTTATAATTATACCAGTGAATGATAAATAAATTGGCAACCTTTGAGTTGCTCAGACTGGAACTTTAGTTGATGCATTACAAGTTTGTTATTTTACCTAGCATCTGGTGCATAAAAACTGCTTGGAAATAGTCTCAGAATTCCTTAAAACCTTCCAGTGCAGTGACTCAGAGTCAACATTTTAAAAAATTTCTCCCTCCTGAGGTATGGTAGAGGGGGCACCCCTTTAAGTATCAATCCCTAGTTGGAATTTCCATAGATCTACACCCCCTCCCAACCCCCCAACACCCAACCCCCAGCAGCAGCCCCTGTCCCCAGCAGCCCCCCACCCCACCCCCATTGAAAACCTCCCATCTATGTCCCTGGTTATTGTGTCAGTCATAAGTGTATTGGTACCTAGCTGTCGAACATACAAATTGTACCTGTTATTGACCTGTACCTGTTTCTTTGGGAGCTTGGCAGTGCGATTAAGTAAAAACTAAAAAATCTTTTGTCAGTTTGAAATTTTGACATAATGTGATGCCTTTGTCCAATGTAAAACACACAAGCACAGAATATAATTTCGAAGCAATGATTATTGTTTACACAAACTGATTGCATGCAGTTGTTGTGTATGTTACCTGGTAAAATAGGCACTCTGTTTGGTAAAAGTTTAACCCTCTGCACACTGATGCCAAAATATCCAAATTTCTCCCATAATTGAACTAGGAATTAACTCCTTGCTTGCTGCTGGTGGATATTCTTGCCCAAGACAGGACTTCCCTTGTCACTGAAATAAGTAGAATCAGCACATTTAATAAAAATTTTGCCCCTATAAATTAAATGGATTTTTAGCTCATCTTGACAAAGTCAAGCTGAGCTAATCTCATCGCTCTCCATCTGTCGTCTGTCTGTCGTCCATCCGTCATCCATCAACACCATGTTTTGGTCTTCTCCTCTAAAGCCACTGGGCCAATTCAAGTGAAAGTTTGTGTGAGTGATGGTCCCAAAGGGGCATTGCATTTTTGTTTAACTCAGCATGCCCAGCCCCATAGGGAAGGAGTGGGGAAAAATGCTGCAAAATATTTTTAAAATCTTCTTCTCAAGAACCAGTGTGTACAGTGACTTGACATTTGCTATGGAGCTTCCTTTTGAGTTGTAGAATCAAGTTTGTTCAAACGAAGTTCATGAAGCAATATTTGGCTTTGTAATGGGAGGGGTAAGATTTTTGGTCCCACTCAAATTTCTATTTTCTGAACCGATGATCCGGTATGAACCAAAGTTGGTATGTGGTATTATTGGGTCATAAGTACTTGACCCATGCAAAAAAAAAAAATTCCTGCATCCCCATGGGAACCCTGGGAGCTAAAAATGGACATAGTTTCAAACGCCCATATTTCCCAAACCACACAGAACAGAGAGCTGTTATTTGGTATGAAGTATCCTTAGGACCAGTAGAATTGAATGGTAAAAAAATTGCCATCGGTTATGTTAGGGTGTTCTGTAATGGGCATCGAAGAAATGCTGAGTCAGCATATTTGCAAAAATTTTAAAAAAATCTTTTCTCCAGAACCAATCATCAGAATCTTTTGATATTTGGTATACAGCATTCATAGGGGGGTCAGATACAAGTTTGTTGAAATAAAGCTCATTGGTTCATATTTGGGCTCACTACAGGAGCCCGAATTTTTAACATAGGGTAATATGGGGAATATTCTTTAAAAATCTTCTTCTTCAGATCCACCAGTCAGATTGCTTTCATATTTGGTATGCAACATCTCTAGGGGGTCAGATTCAAGTTTGTTCAAATCAGATCCCTAGGTATATATTTGGGCTCGCTACGGTAGCCCAAATTTTTACTTCGTGCAATATGAGGAAATTTTTTTAAAAATCTTCTTCTTCAGATCCACCAGTCGGAATGCTTTCATATTTGGTATACAACATGTCTAGCGGGGTCAGATTCCAGTTTGTTCAATTCGGGTGCCTGGGTTAATATTTGGGCTCCATATGGGGACCTGAAATTTAACTTAGTACAATATGAGGGAATTTCTTCAAAAATCTTCTTCTTCAGATCCACTAGTCAGAATGCTTTCATATTTGGTATACAACATCTCTAGGGGGGGTCAGATTCAAGTTTGTTCAAATCGAATCCATAGGTTAATATTTGGGCTCGCTATGGTAGCCCAAATTTTAACTTAGTGCAATATGAAGAAATTTCTTCAAAATTTCTCTTCTTCAGATCCAACAGTCAGAATGCTTACATATTTGGTACACAACATCTCTAGGGAAGTCAGATTCAACTGTGTTAAAATCGAGAGCTTGGGTTAATATTTGGGCTCCCTATGGGAGCCGGAATTGGCCATTTTGCTGAAGAATTAAAAATGTTGTATTCAGTACCCTCTGGAGGTGTGTAACTAAGATTAATCCACATAGGTTGTATCAAGGGGCTTCATAGGGGAGCTTTACATTTTACTTTATGATCAACTGAAGAAAAGGCGTGATGCCTGGTTTATTTTTGTCACTCCTGAGGGACTCAAGGATTGACAGTGTAGCCTATGGAGATGGCTTGCGTAATGTACTCATTCTTCGACTCTGTTTATATTGTGTTCTGTTCAAGATGAGCGCTTCAGGCCCCGTGTGGCCTCTTGTTTCACTTATGATTTCTTGAGTAAAATTTAGACGAATTTTTCATCAAAACCAGTCATGGCTACTCTACAGCAGCCATGATTAGATTTGATGAACAATATCTTGAAAATATTCAGCAGATTAAGTGTTAACCAATTCAGTCTTTTTTGACAGAACACATTGTTCTGTCAAACAAGATTGCACTGGTTGACATCCTAGTTACATTATGGGAAAAATTTGCTACTCAAAATTTTGGTGCTTTGACATCAGTGTGCAGAGGGTTACTTGGGGTCAGTCTGGTACAGTGGAGCTTACTTAATTGTATATCTTTTAACTGAATAACCCTGTTAATTGTATGTAACTAACATATATCAAACCTTCAGTACAAATTTAACCTGGTGATTCCATATAGGTAATAGAGTAAACATCTGTTAACCCTTTGAGACTTTAATTATCCTGATGTTCAAATGTCACTTGGAATTCAGTTTCTTCAATGTTTTTCAAAATGCGATGTCAAACGTCGGAAAGTACCAATAACAAGATATTTTTTCACATTAGTGATTATCTGATTGAGGGCTAGATTATTTTTGGTGGTCTGAATTTGTTATATTCAAAACTTGTTTTATTACAAATTATTGGAGTGTGCCCTCAGACACTCTCCAGTAATATATAATAAAACAGATTTATATAAACAAAATATTATTTGTGTTTGAATGAATATGAAATATAAGCAACAAGAGTGTTGGCTTTTGCTCTGGTATCCTCATTTTTTGAAAGCCCTGATAGTGGCTTCTAGCACTCAACCAGTTAAGAAGTCTTGACAGCAGGATTATATTAGTATTTTAAGCTGATATAACATTTGGCTCAACGGTTATCACTGGGCACTATTCGGGAGAAAATAGGAATTTGATGTTAAAACTTTAAAAAATCGAAAAATAAAAACAAAACAAATGACCACAAAGTATCAACGTGTTGTTTGATTTTGTACGTAATGACACGTACAAAAGTATCAAAGGGTTAAATTAAACAAAAGGTTTCGTATGTAATAACACATACAAAAGTATCAAAGGGTTAAATTAAACAAAAGAGTTTGTACGTAATAACATGTACAAAAGTATCAAAGGGTTAATTGAATAAAAATCTTATCCATCAAAGAATTAATCTGATATCCACTGAATTCCTCACATTTATAGACATTTTTTGGCCACAATACATCCATTACAGGCATTCAATCTATTATATCTTGTTTGACACAGCTCCACGAGATCTGTCAAACAGGATTTAACCTTTAAGGGTCTATTTCCAACTTTCACGACCTCAGAGCAGGTGCCCTTAACATTCAGTCATGAAGAAGTCTTGCTGACAATTGACAAATTACCTAGGCAGTGGCTTCTAGTCAAGTCTTAGCTGCCTGAGCAGGTAGCCAGGACTTGACTGGAAATCACTGAGTCACTGGACATGTGCAGGCTGTGGTCTGGTTGGAATTCAGAACAATTGTTCCGGCCCTCAACTCTGCATGCTGCTGGCAGATATTCCTGCCCAGCACAGGGGTTTCTCTTGTCACTGATACAGTATAATTTGGGCATATTTAAACATATTTTCCCGTGTAAATTGAATGGATTTTTTCACCATTGATTTCTTGTTATATTTAGATTAATTTTTTTCATCAACACTGGTCATGGCTGCTTTATAGCAGCCATGACTAGATTTGATGAAAAAATATCTTGAAAATACTCAGCGGGCTAAGAGTTAAGGGTTAACCCTCTGCGCTCTGATGTCAAAATGGCAATGTTTTCAGCAGCAAATATTTCCCACAATGCAGTTTGATATTGAACCATATATATCTCGTTTGATAGAGTTCAAATATTCTTGGTCACCAAAATACTGAGAGAAATTCTTTTGCTCTACCAGAGTTCTATGGCTTATCTGGTGCTAAAATATTCTTGGTCACCAAAACCAAGCTGTTCACATGTCCTTACCCTGTTACAGTTTGTATGAGAGCGCCCAATCCTATAAATTCTAACAAGGAAAATCCATACAGACTAAATAATTTCACTTCAAAGATAATATGAAGCATATCCACCAAGAATGAAGCCTTTACGTTACAGTCCCTTCACTTCTGAGTGAACAAGTCCAAATATGGGTTTCCAGCATACTACAGAATAACAGAATAAATGCTCAGTTTACAACTAGAAGACTGGAAAATGTGACCCTTTCCTTTTAACTCCTTGACGGATAAGTATAATTGAAGTTTGCCAGAGAAATAAGTATAATTTAAGCAGTTTTATTCACATATTCTCCCTTGAGTATTGGGTTATCTGTTTGACCAATGATTTCTTGAGTTAAGTTGATATGAATTTTTATCAAATCTAGCCATGGCTGCTACATAGCAGCCATGACTAGATTTGATGAAAAATATTTAAAAAATACTTAGCAGGTTAAGAGTTAATTGTATACTCCTGTTAATTGAATATAGTTCTCTGGCAAAGTGACTATTCAATAATTAACAGGGTTCCACTGTAGTTGTAACATGTGGGATTGACTCATGGTTTGAATTTGTTTTGATAATAGTAAACTCACAAAGTATAGTAGGGGATTTCTGCATATTACAGTATATTAGAGGAAAATTTCGAGAAATGAATATGCTCAACATCTTGTAAACAAAATTTCAACTCTTGGGGCCAAACTCAAAAGTTTGACAAATTTATTAACTTCACACAGATGTTCCAGTTTTCCTTCTCAGCATTGCCTTCAAATTGCAAACTAATTTTTGGTAAGGCCTAAAATAATTAAAAATCTTTTTCTCAAATTCGAAACCTTTATGCACATTTAGAGACCCAACCTGAACATATGAACACACTTTCAACATTTCGAAATAAAACTCCTGGGAGCCTTTTGCTGCAAACCGATTGTCTAATGACAAAAGTGGCACGTCATGAATCACATGGGTCTGGATCAAAAATTCAAAAGCTTTATGCACATCTAGATTTGAACATATGAACACACTTTAAGCGTTTCGATCTAAAACCCCTAGGAACCTTTTGTCAGAAACTGATTCTCTAACAACAAAAGTGATGCTATGGGTGCCACATGGATCCGAATAACAAATCTGAAACATTTATGCACATCTAGACACCCTGCTGGAACTTATGGACAACATTTCAACATTTTGAATTAAAACCCGAAGGAGTTTTCGCCGGAAACCGATTCTCTAACAACAAAAGTGGTGGTATTAAATTAAAAATCCAAAACGTGTATGCATATCTAGACTTCCTACTGGAACATAGGAACATAATTTCAGTGTTTTGAATTAAAACCCCAAGGAGCTTTTTGCCAGAAACTGATTCTCTAATGACAAAAGTGGTGCTATAGGTGCCACACAGGGCCAAATCAAAAATCTGAAACATTTATGCACATCTAGACACCCTACCAGAGCATATGAATGCACTTTCAACATTTCGAATTAAAAGCTCTGGGAGCCAGGTCCACTGGAAACTGATTTTCTAACAGTAAAAGTGGTTCCACTGGAACCACTTGGGGCCAAATCAAAATTCCTAACCCTCTGTGCACATCTGCAGATTCTACCTGAACACCTCAACATAGTTTAAATGTTTCAAATTACATACTCTTGGTGATATGAAGTTTGGACGTATGGATGGGACAGGATGGATCAAACAGATGGAGATCATCACAATATCCCCGCTTTTTTTAAAAATGCGGCGATAAAAAATAAAAATTAAATGGTTTATGTCTGCTATTTTATCCAAGTTAATAAAATTGATAAATTTGTCTCTTGAGTGCAAGAAGGTTTTGCAGTGCTAAAGCATTGCAAAGCCTTCTTGCACTCAAGGGACAAAATACACCACCCCCATGCTATTCTGTAGATTTTGTTGCCAAAAGCATAAAACAAGCCAAGAACATGAACTTGTATGGCAAAGAAATAATTAAAAATAAACTAAAAAACCACCTGCCCACATGCAATTTTACATAAAACTCGCCTGAGAAGAAGAAGAAGTATTTTGTGTGGCCTAAAGCATCAGTTTTAGTCATGGCCAGGTTGTGTGTGTACTTGCTAAGATCTGCCACAAAGCAATGCTAATCAGTACATGTTTGTCTTAACCATCTTCAAACAACATCTTTAGCAAAAAAGCACAGTATATATTATATAAATTGGGAGTGTGTAATTCTATCCAGCTGGAAATTCAAGTTTTGATTATACCCTTTGATGTGTAATGCAACTAGAAATTTTTCTGTAGTCCGGGCAGGGGCTACCCTCTCCTGAAATGGGTCGACTCACCAGTTTATTCATAAAAGACTTCTTTTCCTTTACGTTCTGTAGCTAAGGACTTCTGAGTATGAAAGCATATTGTGCCTTTTTCAGTAAGAAAGCATTGTTTGTAAGCTGTGTTTCTGAAAAAAAGAAACTGAGAAGGTTGTTGCACAATACTGATATATATATTTCATTTTGTTGTATTATTATGTAAGGGTTAATATGTTTTTGAATGTGTGAATCTTTTTTTTTTCGGTTCAGCAGCTTAAATATAATAAGTGCTTAGATTTGGATGAATGGAATTCTATATTGAAGTATTCAACCAAGTATTGATATATTCTGAAGTCAAAAACATGTTTTTATTAAACTGACAAGTTGGTTCAGATTTGAGTAGCTGAAATATCTATAAAGTTCAGAGGTGATAGTTTGTTAAAAGAAAGACTTACTGATCTAACTCTTGTAGAGTGACATATTTAGGCAGATTTGAACTGTCCAGTAGATCATTTTGGAGTTACTTACACAAAACTGATAAGAAAGAGAGGATCCCTAATGAGTGCAGTCTATTCTGAAATTTCATCCCTTGAGTGCAGCAAGGTGCCCAAGCTCTCAGGTCACTAGTCTAATTTTGTAAGGAATTTGCTGCTGATATGGCCAGGAACTAATCTAGCCCTTGGGTGCACGGTGGCGTTGTGGTAACCAGTTCTCGTCAGATCACCGAAGTTAAGCAACATCGACCCCGTGTAGTCCTTGGATGGGTGACCGTCTGAGCGATAGATTCAGACTCATGTGTTGCGTCCTTGGGTAAGGGACTTAACCCTGATTGTCCACATGGGGGCACAATGATGCCGTGCACCAAGGCGCACTGTACATCGATGGTGCGCATTGTCTTCAACCAATCTAACCCTGTCTGTGCTGCAGTGCGGAGTTACAATGTTGGGGACCTGGCAGCTGCTCGTCGTTGCTTGGTGGTTCTCTCCAGGTACTCCGGCTCCCTCCACCCATAAAACTGTCACTGACACAGTATGACCTTGGCTGTTGAAGTGTTGTTAAACCCTAATAAATAAATAAGTCTAGCCCTTAAAAAGTCTATCACTTAGGCTTAGATTCACTCATCTGGAGTATTTCACTTGATTGGAAAAGCAAACCTATGGTTTGCTTTTCCAACCAACTGATATATTCCAATCAACTGAATCTAAAAAATACCATAAACCTTCATTTTCTTTGAATCAGTGCAAGAAATGTTGCTCAATCGGGACTTGATTTGACCGATGTTTTGATGACATCACCATTAGGAATGAAGACTCAACCACGGCCATAGTTTTATGATTATGCAGCATAGTTTTACTAATTGTGTAAATATGTTGTTGGTTTCTTAGTGAATTAAATACTTATTGATTACAATATCTATAACTGAAGAATGAAAGAATATCTGTATATCTGTGTGAGTGAAAAAACAGATCCTTATCATTTGTGGAGTGGGTGCAAATTTCAGGATAAGTGGGTAAACAAACAGCCCATTACAGTGTCGGATTCCTCACAGAATTAGACTGGTGACCTGGTTAAGCTTTGCAGATGGTGCCATGTTGCACTCAGTGGAGTATTTATGAAATGAGTTCAAAAATTTATGATAAATTTAAATATCAATGGGGACAATTTAAAGATTCTTTTACAGTACTGTGAACATAAAAGCCATCTTTTTAACCCTACTCCAAACATGAAATGCAGACGATGCTTACAAACAAATATTGTGAATAACTAAATTTTTTCATTTTTTGCGTCAAAAATATAACTTATGATCCCTCACTGGAATGAGCTCACCGAGCTCACCAATGACGGGTCTCATAAGCTACATTTTTTAGACAAAAAATAATGAAAATTGAATGGTGATTTTTGTGAATAGTGCTGGCTGGTTTTGACCATAACTTTGTGTAAATGGTTTTAATGTGATCAGTTTTCAGCCCAATTGCAACACACTTATTTATTTATTTATTTATTTATTTATTTATTTATTTATTTATTTATTTATTTAATGACACTTTTGACAGCCAGGGTCAACGCATGTTGGACAGTTTTACAGGTGGTGGAAGCCAGAGTACCCGGAGAGGACCACCGAGCATCGGCGAGCAACTCTCAGACTTCCCATCATACTAACTCCACACAAGCAGGGTTAGCATTGGTTGAAGACAAGTGCACCACCTTAGTACACAATGCCACCATGCCCCCACGTGGGCAATTGGAATCAAGTGTCTTGCCCAAGGACACAACATGGTTGCCGCAGGTGGGATTCGAACTGAGGACCTCTTAGCTTGCAGTCTACATCACTACCTACTGAGCCAGTGCGCTTGCGACACACTTAAACTTGTGGATTCATATTTTGTTTATAAAATACGGCGAAAACAAGACTGCATCAAGAAAAACAATGCAAATAGCATCTGAGATTCAAGGAATAGCATTTGAGATTCAATGTTCTAGCATTTCTTTTTTGACAGGTTGTGAGAAGGAAAGTGGCCAGAGAATTTTGAGCGGATCATGACCCAGAAATTCTCTTTCCTCTTTTATGATCACAGTGCTGTATCACTTGATACCAATGACAGTAAATCTGAAATAGCCTCACTTGAATTTGGGGTACCCCAGGGTTCCGTTCTCGGCCCAATTTTATTCACCCTTTATATGCAGCCTCTGGGCGCCATTATTCGCTCACACGGTATTGAGTGCATCTTTTACGCTGACGACTCCCAGTTATATGTAGAATTTAACCCCATTGATTATGAAGATACAGCCACACAGTTTATGCGTCTCGAAAACTGTATTAAGGAAGTGAGAGCATTTATGCTACAAAACAAACTTAAATTAAATGACGAAAAAACTGAGCTGATAGTATTTTCCTCAAGATTCAGACCCGCACCAGACACTCTGCCACGGCTCATGGTTGGTGATGTAGTGATTAATCCGTCAACTAAGGTTCGGAATTTAGGTGTCTATTTCGACAGACACCTAACTATGGCTGATCATATTACCAAAATATGTCAGTCTGCCAACTGGTACCTCCGTAAACTGGGTCGCTCTCGAAAAATTTTGACGAAGAAGGCTGCAGTGTGCCTGGTGCATGCATTTATCACATCACGCTTAGATTATTGCAACTCATTGTTGTATGGGCTTCCAGGCAAGCAGATACAAAGGTTGCAACAAATACAGAACGCAGCTGCCCGTATTGTCTCACTGACGAAGCGGCGCCAACACATAACTCCAGTCCTGAAAGATCTTCATTGGCTTCCTATTTCATCACGGATTCAGTTCAAGGTCTTACTTTTTGCACACAGGGCTCGCTGCTGTGATCTGACCCCGGCTTATATAAGCGACCTAGTGGTTCCGTATGAGCCTAAACGCACGTTAAGGTCTTCTATGCATGACTTGCTTGAAGAGACTACCTGCAACTTGGTATCATATGGTGGCCGCTCCTTCTCTCATAGTGCACCTAGGCTTTTCAATGAGCTACCCATTTCAGTGCGACAGACTGCGCCAAGTGCTTTCAAATCGGTACTGAAAACCTATCTTTTTGGTAAACCATACTCGGAGTGATTTCCGCGTAGCACTATGCAAATCTACAGTACAGAAGTACTGTCACATGTAACCATGATTTTTCTTGTAAAGCGCCATGGAACTTTTTATTATTGTGAAATGAGCGCTATATAAATATCTATTATTATTATTATTATTATAGTAAATGACAGTAAAGTGAGCTTATTCATCGTATTCTTTACTCGCTTATGAGGTTGTCTCAAACTTGCAACATTTGAAAGCTTGTTTGATCTGGCAAATTGACAATCTGGCCTTCAACTTGATAGAATACACAAGAGCTGAAAAGGTCAAAGGGTTTTCTTCATCGATTAATCACCTGGATTAACCTTGGGTAACCAATTAATCACTTACCCTAATAGGTAGCTGAATAATTGCCATACTGTTAATGATTTACACCATTAGCCCTTTACCCAATGTAAAGGACAAAACCTGGTCATGCCTATATACAAAAATCTCCATTCAAATTTTATTATGTTTTCAATTTTTGACTCATTCCAAGCTCGTTGAGCGTGTTCCAATGAGAGATCATAAGCTATGTTTTTGAGACAAAAATTGAAAAATGTTAGTAATTCAAGTATTTATTTTTCAAGTGTTGTCTGCTACCCGCATTGGGTAAAGGTTAACTTAAGAATGACCATTTCATTTTCAGCTTCTGATACTGGATAATGATCATACAAGTGAACAAGTATGTCATCATGTAACTTGCATGCTTTACTCTGTCTCACATAATTGATGTGGGTCAGTGTGACAATGTTTTGCCTGTTTTGGAGCAAGTTTGTTCCTTTGTTAACCCATATAATGCAATAGTTCAAAAGTAACGGTTAATCGATTACTTTTTCCATCGATCGAGACGTTGAACATTGGTTAATCAGTTAGCCGTTTCAGCTTGATAGAATACACCAGTCCAAATCACTTTACTGTCATAATAGTCTAGAGCTCCATTTCTGAGTCACTTTATTGTGCTCACACACCTAAGGCTTGCTTTATTTCGTATCATGCTACGTCCTTTTACATGCAGCTAAATACCAGTCGAATAATGTATCAGTTGATTGCAGTTAGTGGTTTGCTGACTGATTTGGCCAAACATTTTCAAGTGACTGTGTTGATGTTCCCGAAATTATTCTAATGTGGTGGATGTTTTGGTTAAGGGGGTAAGTGTCAAATATTTAACAAAACTGTTGGGAAAGATGCTCAACTAAACACTTCATTTGATAGAACTCCAGATTAAACCCTTTACCAAATGCAAATGATATCAAAATTTATTATTTTAAATATTATTTTTGCAAATTTAAAAAAAAATTTCAACAAAATCATATCATGTGACACCTCATTGGAATGAGCACATGAGCTCATTCCAATGATGGGGGTCACATGATATGATTTTGTTGAAATTTTTTTAATAATAATTTTTTTCAACTGCTGAATTTGCATATCATGTGGACAGATGTTTTTGTAATGCTCTTTTCATCTTTTTCTACAGAATTTAGGAGTTAGAAGTTATTATCTACATGTAAACTAAAAATGAAACTCCATTCGCAAAGAAGTTAGCAGTAATGCACTCTTTGCATTTGCCAAGTCTGAAAAAAAAATCTTTTTTTGGGGGGGGGGGGGGGGGGGGGCAGGGGTCTCTCATGGTGACAGGTACTAATAGTTTTGTAACTGTTATCCTGTACTTGGTACAATCCATTAGTATGGTGTGCCATTATTCAGCAGACATGTTAAACAGATTAATTGTAAAATAGTCAGATTTCAGAGCAAAAAAAAGTGAGTTTAATATTTAAATGGCTGAATAAGTAAAATTTCTTGACTTTAATAGAGAGATTCTGTTAAAAATCTCAATTTTAGGCTCATTGAACAAAAATTTATCCTGGAAAATAGTGAGTCTCCTTCTAAAATAGGGAGACTTAACATGTTTGTTACTTAGAGGAACTAAAAATATACTTTTGTCTATAGAGCAGTCTGTGCCTGTGGATGTAAAAGGATATTAATGGTACGTAATGCACAGGGCTAATTGTATGTGTAGATCTATCAAGATCTTATCTTGTTATCATTTATTGGAAATCTCCCTACAAGGGAGCCTTCCAATAAATCATAAGTCAAGCAAGAATGTGGTGAAGCCTATTAAAATTATATATAAACTCACCTCAAGTTTTAAGAAATTGCACTGGTCATCATGTCAGGCACATTTATTTATTGGGATTTAATGACACTTTTGACAGCCAAGGTCAGAATCATTTAATATATAGCATACAGAATCCTTACAGGGGTTGAATACAATTTGTTCAACTCAAGTCCATTGGTTAATAATTGGGCTCTCTAAGGGAGCGTAAATTTTAACTTAGTGCAACATGAGAAATAATTTTTGAAAATCTTCTTCTGCAGATGCACTAGGCAGAATCTTTTGATATTTGGTATACAGCATCCTTAGGGAAGTCAGATCTAAGTTTGTTCAAAGCAAGTCTTTGGGTTAATAATATTTGGGCTCCCTATTGGAGTCCAAATTTTAACTTAGTCCAATGTGAGGAATAATCTTTAAAAATCGGCAACTTTTAACATAGTGCAAAATTGGTAATATTCTCAAAATCTTCTTCAGAACCACTAGTCAGAATCTTTTCATATTTGGTATACTTCATCCTTCAAGTTGGTTCAAGTTAAGTCCCTAGGTTGATATTTGAACTCCCTAGTTTTGCATTACTGAAAATCTTGGCATTATTTCTGTGGTAGCATCCCAATACTAGAAAAACTACTAAACTGTAACCCTTTACGCAATGTAATGGCCAAAACTGGCCGCCACTATTCACAAAAGTCGCCAATTACTTTTCATTATTTTTTCATTTTTTGTCTCAAAAACATAGTATGACCCCTCTTTGGAACAATCTTGTCCAGCTCATTCCAATGAGGGGTCATAACCTATGTTTTGAGACAACAAAATGGAAAAAAAATTAGTTATTCAAAAATTTGATTTGCAAGTGTCGTCTGCTTTTCATGTCAGGTAAAGGGTTAATACTAGAAAAAAAATCATCTGGCATGGACAAGTTTTAAATAACTTCATTCCTCTGTAGTGTTAACTAGCCATAGATGCAAATTAAATCCCTCTTAAAACAACTATGGACAGGTGAGCACCTCAGGCCCAATGGGGCCTCTTGTTTTGACAAGCCTTGGAATGAAGCTCTTTTTTTGCTATGCTGTAGTGTTGGAATGTACACAGTTAGTTCCTGATAGTTTGTTATATATAATGGCATTTCATTGACTGTTTTTGTGTTACATGTACTGTTGGAAGGGGTTGAAAGAACTTTTATTATCTGAATGTCTCATAACTGCATTTCATCAAGTGCTCAGTCATATTTACTTGCATGTAATTCTATTTAACCCCCCTGAAAACTACTATCAAAATATCAAAATTTGAAATGGCAATTTTTTTCCATAATGCAATTAGGAATTTAACAAATTCTTTTTATTTTACAGAGCTCATTGACCTCTATCAACCAAGATTGAATTGTTTAAATTCTTAGTTTCAGTTTTGCTACTTGACATTTATGTATTTTGATATCAGTGTACAATATGCGTTAATTACCACAATAAATAGAAGGGTTTTCTATGTTAGAAGATATTCAGGTTTGGATATTTAACCATGAAAGGAAAATATGCTAATTGTTCACACACATAATACCTTGTTTCTTCCTTCATTGAAGAAGTCTTTATAATATTGTTCCAATGTTGGTTTAGCGAAGGAGAATTCATTGGAAGACAGTTCATTGCAGATGTCTTTACATTTCAGTATATAAGTTTATCATGATGTGAATACACAAACAGGTACTGTGGAACCCTGTTAATTGAACACCAGAAAACATGTAATTAACAGTAATATTGGGAGAGCATAAGACTCATTGGTTAGTGTAGTAGATCGAGAGAGAAGTGCAGGAGTCGAGGCTTGAACCGTCAACCTGTAGCACGTAAGGCAACCGATTTATCATGAGACGTAGAGATGCGGACCAACCAGGCTGGTTGGTAAATGGTTTTTATGCTTCAACTGATACACTTGATCCTCTCACATTCTTTTGCAATTCATTCACCCTGGTGAATTCCTCCCCAAATTCTTCCTTAGATTGTTCGAACTATCCACAGTACTTCAACACAGCACTCACAATGCCACCAGCTGTGGTCAACAGTACCAGTGTAACAGATTGAAAGTGAAGTGCAGGAGCCACAGTGGCATAGCCAGGGGGTGGGGGGGGACTAGGGGCTTAAAAACAAAATAAATTTTTGCCCCTTTTTTTCTCCTGCTGAGCAACTAACAAGCCAATGATTAGTGTAGAACCACTGAAGTGGCTTTCAGCTCATTTCAGTGGATTCTTGTTGAGGCTTCTTGCTCCCAATCGGTTAACCCTTTATCCAGCACAGCATATCAAAATTTATTATTTTAAATATTGTCTTTTGAATTTTAAAAAATAAATCTCAACAAAACTATATCATGTGCCCCCTCATAGGAATGAGCTCAATGAGGAGGGGGTCACATGATATGGTTTTGTTGAAATTTTTTGGAAAATATTGGGGGGAGGTTTTCTGCTGCTCACTATGTACATTACATTCGTGGATGCATTGATTCGTTTGGTAAAGGGTTAACAGGTGAAATTTCCTTCTGTCATTGCTAATCCTGCTTGTATGGTTGAAGTTGTATCAGGTTGCAAAAGTTGGAGAATCCAGCAATATTTGCCATTGCCCGTTGGTTCTCTTCAAGAACTCAGTCTTCCTCCATCTATACATTTGTTTTTTGTTTTTTTTTATTGCTCTTACAAGTGAGTCTCTACGTGCCCATCCAGTTGATTAACTTATTTGTGAGCTCTTTCAAACAAAATATAATGGATTAAATTCTCATATACATGTACAAGGTATAGTGAGGCCCAAATGGTAGCATTACATGTAGTTTAGATGATTTTTTCCAAAGTAATTTGTTATAATAAATTAGAGAGTGCTCATACTGGCACTCTCCAATACATTGTAACAAAAAATTTTATACTATTTGTTTTTCTGAGCATCTAATGAGCCAATGCATATAGTGTAAAACCACTTAAGTGGCTTTCAGCTCATTTCAGTTAAGTCTTGTAGTGGCTTCTTGCACCCTGGCAGTTAACCTTTTACCCAACATACAGGAAATAAAAATTTATCATTTTAATTATTGTTTATTAAATTTTTAAATAAATTTCAAACAAACTATATCATGTGACCCCCTCATTGGAATGAGCTTGATGAGCTTATTCCAATGAGGGACTCACATGAGATGGGTTTGTTAAATATTTTTTAAAAATATTGTTTTTTTTCAGCTGCTCACTCTGTAAATTATGCGGGTGGATGTGGCCAATTCATAAGGTAAAATGTCAGCAGGTAAAATTTGCAACAAAAAGGTGCATGGTTCGTAAATTGTTTGGTGTTTGACAGTTACATGCAATTAACAGCATTATTATGTTAACCAGTACACAATTAAGTGAGATTCCCTCCACCAGCATAGTAAGAATTCTTTCTGTGGCATGTTTATTTGGACTCTTATGGTTCATCTTTAGAAATGGTACCATTATTTTTGTGTGCTCCCTTGTTTGTATATGCTATTTTAGTGTGATTTCCTGTTAACTTGGTTGAATTTCCTCTTTAACATTTTTTTTATTGTTGGAGAGGATTAAGTCCTTCAAGGTTTCACAATTTCCCCTTTGTTTTTTCTTATTGGCGATTTCATGGCAATGCTGATTTTTCAGTTATCTGGTCCTATATTAACCATCTACCAAGTGATGTCAAATTTATCACAATTTCAACCTTCAAAAGTTTCCTGTAATACAACTAGGAGTTTAACCCTTTGACCCAACGAAACAGCCACATCCAGCCACGTAATATGCAAATTCACCAGCTGAAAAAATACCATTTTTCAAAATTCACCAGCTGAAAAAATACCATTTTTCAAAATATCTCAACAAAACCATATCATGTGACCCCTCTTTGGAAAAGCTCTTTCCAATGAGGGGGTCACATGATATGGTTTTGGTGAAATATTTTGAAAAGTTTTTTAAAATGATATTTAAAATAATAAATTTTGATATCGTCTGTGTTAGGTAAAGGGTTAACCAATTCAACCTTGTTTGACATACCCAGTAGCTCATTGAGCTCTGTCAAACAAAATTGAAACTGTTGAATTCCTAGTTGCTTTTTGGGAAAAATTTGCTGTTCAGCATTTCACTATTTTGACTTTAGTATGCAGAGAGAGGGCTTACAGTCAAATTTTTAGCTGTAACTGAAAGTTGAGCATGTAATTATTTATTTATTTATTGGGGTTTAACAACAATTTTGACAGCCTGGGTCACCTCATGTCGCACAGTTTTACAGATAGAGGAAGCCGCAGCACCTGGAAAGAACCACTGAGCAATGGCAAGCAACTGTCTGACTCCCCATCATACTAACTTCACAGAAGCAGGGTTACACAGTACAAGCTCTGTGGATTGGTCACATTCCACAGGTGGGCAATATTTCCACTGACACAATAATATTAGATTCCAAACACTAATTATAAAAATAATCATCAAAAATTTAATTAATGAAGCACCGGGTACAACCTGGTGCTTCCTTAATTAAAATTTTGCTGATGATGATTTTTATTACCTGATAAACGTATGCGTGGATATCATTGCCCATGCTTGGATTTTGACTAGTCCACGGCGGCTGTACTGTAGCATTGGTTGAAGAGCGTGTAGTTGAAAAATTAATAATGTTATTAAATGTGATACAAAATGAGCATCTCTAGAAGTACTATTGTTGGTTTGTCCATTGATTTGTCCATTCGTGATCAAATGATTTTTTCAGGGAGCATTGTGGCTCAATAGCTCTGGCTTTGGATTTCAAACCCAAAAGTCCAGGTTCGATCCCCACCAGGGGTAACTGTGTTGTGTCCTTGGGGAAGACTCTTTAATCCCGATTGTCTACAATTCACATATTTTTTGTTTACACATTGTATACATCTAATTGAAATGCTCTTTTGTTAACATTTATTGGAAAACTCTCTTATAAGAGAGTTTTCCAATAAAGTTGACATATTAAACACTTGCTGAAGCCTATTAAAATTGTACATCGTTTTCAATTTACGAACATTAAAAAATATTGGAATATAGTGTTGTTCTGAAACTTTTATATAATCTTAAAGTGAGCATCGAGAAATTGTTCTATTCATTATGCGACGCACAAGTTGATTGGTGGTCATCGTACATGCTGGTTCTGCCTGTCATTAACCATTATAGGTTGCTTGTGTGCAGGCTTGTCTGGTTTATTACATAAGCTTTTTTTGGCAGGGAAAAGAGCAAGGTTTATGAAAGAAAATTTGAAAATAGAAGATTCAGTAAAACTGGATATTGGATTAACTGGTAGAGTGCTAAATTATTTTGGGATTTTGGGGCTTCAAAATTTGTTCACATGTCTCTTTGCTTTGTTATAGTTTATGAGAGTGCCTACAGGCACTCTCCCATAAACTGTAACAAGGCCATGATCCTTACAGACTAAATTTCACTTAACGATAATATGAAGCACATTCACGGAATATGTATGAAACCTTTAAAGTTGTCTGCTTGCACTTGAGAATGAAGCCCATATATGGGCTTCCAGCACTCTACCAGTTAAGTACTCACAAACTGTTTACTTTTTATTATTTGCACAAAATCTTACTACATTTAGAATTTTGTGCAAATGAAAAGCTAGACTAAAATGTGTCTAAAGTCATTCAATAGAATGCTTTCAGATAGATTTAACACATGCATGTGTACACAAAGTTTGAGATAGGGCCCTGCAAATCACCTGATTTTGCTTCAAATCAAATCAGGTCTATTATTCGAATTTGAATCAAATCTCAAATCGATACAGGGGCATCTTGAAGATGTCTGTTTGGGGGAAGAGGGAGTTGCAGTAAACCTGATTTGTACCAACAGTGATGACTCAAGTCCAGGCCGATAAAGTATTCCAACCACATCACCAAGGCATGCCTTTGTCGAAGCCATGCTTTGATGATGTTGTTGGAATATATATTACTCAGGAAGGATTAACACTTACTCCCTTCATCTTGTACAGCAATTGCTTTATTGCTGATGGTCTGAATAATAGCCACTGGGAAGTGTCATATGACCTCGCCCATTGTTTTCTTTGAAGACCTGACCAGTTGTTTGTTGTAAAGTGCCGTCTACCTAAACAGGCAGACAGCACTTGACTGGAAACAACTGCAAGGTGAAAGTTTCAATAACTTTTGATGTTCAGTATCTTTTTTCCCACACTGGTACATTAATATCTTGCTGACAGACATTTTGTCCCAATAGAGCATTACTTGATTGAATAGAAGAGGTTTAACCCTTACCCAATGCACTTGATATTAAAATTTAATATTTTAAATATTATTTTTTAATAATATTGGAACGGGCCCATTTTCAAATGAGAATTCCTTCACTGGAGAGTGACCAAGATAAGCTGTTTTTTATCAAAAGTGGTGAGCGCTTGCTGAAAAGTCAAAAAATGATATCTGATGACATTTTTTGATCGATTTTGAACAGATTTCATGTGCTTTGGGTAAATTGTTAAAAGTCCAAACACACAGATAAAACATGTTTGTTTATTATATAATTTGAGCACAGATATCTGTCAGACCTCTGAATCTCACTTTTATTTTTGACACTTTTTGTTTAAATCTTGAAAACTTAGTGTTCAATCATTCAAAATAGGATTGTCAAATCTTGAAAACAATGCTTCAGACACATACTAACTGAAAATAAATAGTGGGTGGGTGGAGAGTTGCTAAGCATAAAGTAACCAATAAGTGAGTGTCCAAGATGTGCAAAACCTTTTCTCCACAACATTTAAGCCCAAGATGGAAAGAAAACTGCAGAATTTGGTAGAAAATTTGATATTGCGCACATGCAACTTATTTTGTCTGTCAGAACTAGACAGGTAAACATCAGGTACAATAAATGGTTCATTGTGATTTATTTTTCTCATCTCACCTGACACAGTAATGTGATGAATGTGTGTACATATTGTTTAAATTCTTTTTCAAAGCAATAATGCTTTAAGCCTGTAATGTGTTATCTTAATATCTTACTGGGCACTCTGACTTCATTTGTCAACTTTATACATTGTGGCCTAAGGGAAGAAATCTACTGAAATAATTAACCCTTTACCCAATGTAATGGTTATATGTGTCTGGTGGTATTCATAGATCACCATCATGTTGCCACTGCCAAACAAGCTTTCTGTTTATTGGGGCGTTAATGAGACTTTCAGTGGCCTGGGTCATATGATCTCAGACAGTTTTATAATTGGAGGAAGCCAGAGAATTACCAAGCAACTGTCTTACTCTCCAATCTACTAACCTTGCACAAGTAGAGTTAATGGTTGAAAGCAAGTACATCACTGATGTGTAGTAAGCACAACAAGTAAATTACCTTTCAAAAAATTCTACAATCTCTTTTGCCAATGTTTTCTAAGGGTACATAAATTGCAAAAAAGGTCAGGTTTTAAAAATACCATTTATGCTGCTAACATGACAATTGAACTGTTGCCCATAATAGAAGATTGAGAGGCTGTGACCTCAACATCAGCTGAATTGGTTGAGGATAGGGAGGCAGTTTTTGGCTGTGGTGGTACCAACCATCCTCGCTTAATCCGCCAAACAAAAGAGGTCTCAATTATCATTGGTCAGATAATTGACTTGTTGCAGAAACGGATTGCTCAATGATGTAAATATTGTATTAATCCGCTAATCCGTGCTGGACAGTCATTTAGAAGTCTAATATATGGGGATTACAATTGTCCACCACGGGCCAAGAAATTAATATGTGAAGCCTACCCCAGGATAGGTGTGAATGCGACAATCAGAGAGATGAAGCTAATTAATGTTGAATACAGTGGGAAATCTAAAATAAATGTTGTAGAATAAATGCAGCCAGTTTGCACACAACCCGCCTGCCAATTTGTTCTAAAATCTTATATGCATGGGTTAAGTACCCTCTGCACACTAATGTAAAAATATCATAATTTTATCATGAAAATTTTTCCCATAATGCAGCTAGGAATTTAACCAAGCCATTCAGGTTTGACAGAGCTCACTGGGCTCTGTCAAACATGATTGAACTGTTTAAATTCCTAGTTGCATTATTGGAAACATTTGCTACTTGTCATTTGTCATTTTGACTTCAGTGTGGAGGGGGTTAACTCTCTTATGAAATGACTTATTGAAATATTCTCTCATGTTGTTTTGTAGTGCTTGCACTCAAAAGCTTTGTGAAATGGGGGTGTGGTTGTTATAACCTTAGGACGCATGTATTTTGAAAGCAGTTGTGCACTGCTTTTAAATAACATGTGAATTTAGTAGGTGTTTGATTTTGGTGTTGCATCCATGAGAATTTTGAATTCAACATGGAAATATACACCCACCTCAACTTCTACCCTATTTGATGTAATTCAATTCTTACTTAATTACTTAAATTTATCTCCAGTTTGAACTCTTTACACGTCAGAAAGACAGAATCTTCACATTTCTAATTTAAAAATGTAAAACTTGATGTACTTTTTAAACAGGGCTTGCCTTGAGTCGGGGCTGATCAGCCCAGGCCCCGAGATCAGCCCCGAGGAGCACTTGCTGGGGGCTTTTTTTCAAGCCCCGACATTTTCCACAAAAATGCACTAACAATAATGGACAAAATGGAAAATCAGCCCCGAAAAGGCCCCGACGTCAATATGTGGGGCACTTTTTTTAGGCCCCGACCATTTTACTCAAGGCGAGCCCTGTTTTTAAAGTATTCATTTCAACTTGCATCATTTTGAAATCTTGTAAATCCAGTGGTAATAGGGCCCTGTGTGAATCACACATTTTCGATTCGAAACAAATATCAAATCAAATCATGTCTGTTATTCAAAATCAAATTGAACCTCAAATCGAATCAGCAGTATCTTGAAGGTGACTGATTGCGGTTGGGGTGCTATAAACCTAATTTGTTCTGACTGTGATGGCTCAAGTCCCAACTGATAAAATAATCCAACTACGTCATCAAGGCATGCCTTCATTGAAGGCAAGCCTTGATGATGTAGTTGGAGTATTACCCTGTAAGAATTATAGTTCATCATCGACATTGCTTGAAAACCTTAAATTTGCATTTAACAGTGGTAGGAACTAGTGATATTGAAATTATCGTGGCTGGTGGCATAAGTAGAGATGTTATTTTTGTTAATGCAACAGAAGTGACGCTGAGTCTTTTATTTCAACATTATTTATGTACAATTTCCATCTGAACTATACGTTTTCTGAGATGATGGAAGATGAAAGATATCAAGCTATATTCTTATGAAAAGGTTTCAAGAGGAAACGAATCGGACAGCCGATTTTGAATCGAACCAAATATCTACTTAAGATTTGAAATCGAATCGTATCTCAAAGCTTCGCAGGGCCCAGATTTTAAATCGAATCTTATCTCAGAGCTTTGCAGCGCCTTAAATAGCAATCCCATTAAGCATTTAATGTAGAGGTAGTTGTACAAGGAGAGTGGATTACCATGAAAATACTTGCGGAGGGGAGTTTCATCTGATCAGTAAGTCTCCTTCTGTGAAAAAGAAAGAAAGACAAATAATGTTTAAAGCCAATAGACCTCCAGGTTGAACCCAGAGGTCCATCAGTTGAAACTTTGCATTCATTTTCTGCGCTTTTCATACATGTAAATAAATTTTGAAAGTTTTTATCTGGATCAGAGTTTCACCCCAGGGACCAGCCGTGAGGGCAACTAGGGTGATTATGTCGCCCTTCTAAGCCCAAAGTCGCCTAGGAAAATAGTCAGGGCGATTACAAGTCGCCCTCTAAAAATTGGCCAAAATGAGAAAAGGCTGAACTGAGTGATCCGAGGTTTACATAAAAACGTTTTTTTCAAGAATCGAATGTGCTTGAGGGTGATAAATGGGCATTTTCATTTGTCAAATAAGCGACCATTTATTTGAAATCACACGACAATCAATTGTCCATAGTCGCTTTTTGTGGATTTTTTATTTCTATTTTGTTCCGTTTCAGTTGGAGCTTCAAGTGTCGAAATGAAAATAGGTGACTTACGTTACTCAACAAAATAACCCAGTTTGAAAGTAGGATGCCGAAAATGTATACACAACGGACGTATTTTCTAACTCAGTATTTTTATTTTGTTTTGCTGACGTCTGTTAACTGTTGGGCCATCTATTCCCAGAAAAATATGAATGGAATTAAAACACATGAAAAAAAGCATTAGTAGGCATGAAAAGCTTTGTACATGGTACAAGTGTGCATATGAAGGATCTTGAAAAAGGGGTCCTCCTAAACACTGGAATGACATGGAATGATGCGGAATGACACCGGAATGCCATGAAAATGATGCGGAATGACATTTATTTTACAAAATACTCGACCACAGAATGTATTTCGTTTATTAACTTACAAAGTACATTCCAAGCAACCTTCTTACATCTGGTCCTGTTCACACTTTCAGACTTAGGAAATTATTAGCTTAGTAGACTTTGGTGAAAGGCAACCACAGGAGGGTGCTGTGAGGGTGGGGGGATTGGCATGAAGAAGAGGGGAGGTGTCAGGAAGGAGAGGGTAGCAGTGGGGGGTTTTAAGTCAATAATTACTTTGTGATTTTTTAACCTGGCATAGATGCATCATAGACAACTGGGCCTGGATAAATCGGACGAGAATAGAGGACCACAAGCTGAAAATATGAAGGGGTGGCAGGGGGTGGAACATAAATATTCTTAATTTTCCCCAGTTGCCTATGAAGTCTCCCTACTTGACTCTGCAGTCTCCCTATATTTTCTGGAGGGAGACATGATGTCTCCCTAAAATTCCCCCCCTAGGCTGGTCCCTGTTTCACCCCTTGGGAGTTTTTATGACAGTGTGGAATATGTATTACTACTGAAACTGTGTAGGTGTTGGTTTTACAAATATTCATTGTTGACATCTTATTTGAAAAACTCTCGTAAATTTTCAGACAACCAGCTTTACATCAGCCAAAAGTTTACAAAGTCTTCTTAACAAGCTATTAAATGAAAATACAATATGTTTTCATTTTTGGATCCAATCCAGTGATGGGGTCACAAACTGAGTTTGAATGATTTTTGAGAATCTTACTGGCTGGTTTTGGCCATTACGTCAGATAAAAAGTTGCTGTGGATGAGTTTTACATTAACCCTTTGAATCCTGGTGGTATCTTCCATGTCAGTTCATATGCAGCAATTAGAAGAGTCCATATTCATTATTTGGGGATAGACCAATCAATACTTTCAATGTGCAGCCTTAGGGCTGCATGTTGAAAATATTGATTGGTCTACCCCATCCTTAACTTAGCAGGCATCCTACTTAATGAAAGTATGACGTACCATGTCCCTGGGCCGGTAAAGCGGCCTCTGATGTTCAAAGGGTTAAGGCTGTAGAGTGGACAGAGTTAGTTAATCAGTTAATAATGAAAATGTTTTATAATCAAAAAGTGTGACTAACCCTGTGCAATGTGCAGGATTAGTTGCACTTTCTGGTTGTTAAGGCAGCCATGACTTCACTGCTATGGTTGCAAGGTATTTTCAACTGAATACCGGTATTGGTATTCAAAAAAATACCGTGGTATACCAGTATATCGAAAGACTGTTAGTTATCTGAACATACATATCACAATCGGGACTTGAGCCATCACAATAGATTGAATTAGCATGCCTTGATGATGGAGTTTGAATAACCCTTTACCCAATGCAGAAGATATCAAAATTAATTATTTTAAATATTTGTTTATCGAATTTTTCCAAAAAATTCCACAAAACAATATCATGTGATGCCTCATTGGAATGAGCTTGATGAGCTTGTTCCAATGAGGGGTTACATGATATGGTTTTGTTGAATTTTTAAAAAATATTTTTTCAATTGCTGAATTTTTATATTTTACTCCGGCAGACGTGGCTGGTTTGTTGGGTAATGGGATAATAGTATTCATTCAGCACAACAGTTGAAACTAAAGACATATTGAAAATTAAATTGTGGGTAAATAAATAATGACGATAATCCGGTATTTTTGTAATTACACTGGTATTCAATTGATACTGGTTTGAATACTGGCATGTATCGGTTTATCGATATACCGTGCAGCCCTACTAAACAGTACAGGTTGTATTCTAGTGGGAATTCAGAACAGTTACCCAGTCTGTTGAGGGTAACCAAACTGAAAAGAAAATCAGTCACTTCTTACATGACAATGAGCTTTTCAACTGTTATCAAACCCCAGCAGGGACTTATAAATTGCAAATGTAGGAAAGTTTGAAAATTCAGACAGTTTTGATATTCAACGATTGGTTTGTTTCAGTTTTTCGGTATCACCATGATATTGTTATTGTTTCGTATTTCGGTATATTTCCCATCATTAAGCAGAATGACAAATTTAATTAAGGTACATTTATTAAATAGAGAGTAATTACTTGACTGGACTGGTTACGTGAAATAATTCATATAGATAATTATACTGCAGAGAGCCAAAGTTTGAATTCCAATTATTTATTTTCAGTTCTGTTTTACGAATTAAGATCCCACTTCACCCTCCCCCCCCCCATCCAGAAAAAGATCACTTTTGCTCACAGTACTGTACTTACATGTATTTCTTTCTGTGACTTGACCTCTCATCACGTCTCTTGTCTTGTAACATTCACTAAAAAAAAGACAAAAAAAACAACAGCCTCCCAACTTTATCTTAAATTCAGCCAAAATCACTGCAGAAACAAATTTTTTTTATAGATTTCTTTGTTGTGATTAAGTTGTCCAAAATCCTTCAGCGTGTTTTTTAAGGTTTCTTCATTGGCCTGATGAAATATTGTAATATGATAGACTTTGGACAGGGATCAGAGAGTTGTTTGTAACAATATGTCAGAAACCAGAATCTGGGATGCAAATGCAGAATACCCCCAACTTTCTACCATTACAGAAATCAAGTTAAGATGTGTATAGCATTAGAAATGTATTGATTTTTAGTAAAAACACATTGAAAATACCTTGGAGCACTTACAAATAAACTTTCAATTTTGGAAAAAAACATATTGATTTTCTGTCACATTTATAAAAAAAGTCTATTGTTTTCAAAAAGAATGAACCCATTTCTTTTATCACAGGAACTCGGCACCAGCGAAGAGGCTTGAAAAATAGTTGATACCATACAGGGTCACATGATGTGGTTTTGTTTTTTGAAATTGTTTTAAATTTTTTTGTCAACTGTTCAATTTTTAAATTAACCAGGCACATTTGGCTGATTTTCGTTTGGAGAAGGGTTAATGTATTTTTGTTATGGGATTGACCAAGTCACTTAACTTTGCATACAAATTGTCCTGGGCTTATTCCTGGGTCAGTGTGGTATGGTAAGAAAAATTTAATTCGGTACAGAATTGATAAAAAACGTTATTGTGTATCACTGCTTTATACCACATAACAGAGTCATCTTAAATCATGCTTGTCCATTAGACTCTATCTATCCTTCTAGCCATCCAGATTTTCATGAACCTACACACAAGGGTAAAGGATAAACAGAAGGTGTGCTGCCCAGTGCCACCAGGTCTGACTAAGAAAGGTCAAGGTCACATGGCCGGGAAAACTCAAATCTTAGAAAAATTTTGTTTGTCCATCTGGAAAATGTGTCTTTGTCATAACTCTGTAATGGCCGGGTGAATTTAACTGAATCTGAATACAAGGGAAAGGGACAAATGGAAGGTGTGTTGTGCAACCAATTCTAAATGACAAAGGTCAGGGTCACACCATTATGCGAACTCCAGTCTGGCCAGGCAGTCACAGTTTGTCTTGTTTCAAGTTCAAAACTTATGATGAACATAACTGCACTACATCAACTTCTAATCTTGTGATGAATATCACTGCACTACAGTGTGTGTGTGTGTGGGAGGGGGGGATGAATTACATTTGGTAAGTTAGAAAATTGTGTTTTGCAAAAAGGTTCCAAGGGTTGACAGGTTATGTGACATATGGAATTATGTTTGTAAAATTTAGTAGTATGTTGCAAATTTTCAAGGATCCAGAAAAAGATCACTTTTGCTCACAGTACTGTACTTACATGTATTTCTTTCTGTGACTTGACCTCTCATCACGTCTCTTGTCTTGTAACATTCACAACCAGTTGTCCAACAGACACCCTACAATAATTTGTAATAAAACAAATATTGATGAACATATTCAGACAAGCAAAAGTAATCAAACCCTCAACCAGTTAACCAGTAGTGTGAGAATTATTTCTGGTCATCAATATTTGCTCACTTGTCTCTTCTTTGTTACAGTTTATGGGAGAGTTAGGGGGCAAAATGATGCCGTGTACTAAGGTGCACTGCTCGTCGATGGTGCACATGTCTTCAACCACTGTAACCCTGCTTGAGCGAAGCTTGAACAGAGTTAGTATTTTGAGGAGCTGACAGCTGCTCGTCGTTGCCCCTTGGTTCTCTCCAGGTACTCCGGGTTCCTCCACCCGTAAAACTGTCAAGGTCATGATTAGCCATTGTGCATAAGTATGTGACCTTAAACCCCAATAAATAAATAATAAATAAATAAATAAATAATGGGAGAGTGCCTTGAGGCAGTCTCCCAAAAATTTTGACAAGGCAAACCCACACAGACTTAATTATTTTACTTTGAAGTAATCCAGCAGAATATGGTGCTCTAAGTTGTGGCACCCACACTTCAGATCAAAGCCCACATATGGGCTTCCAGCACTCCACCAGTTAACTGGTAGAGTGCTGAATTATTTTTGGTCATCAAAATTTGTTCATGTGTCTTTGAGTTGTTACAATTTATGGGAGAGTGCCTAGGCACTATCCCATAAATTGTAACAAGGCAAATCTATGCAGAGTAAATAATTTTGCTTCAGAGATAATATGAAGCACATTCACAGAATGTGAAGCCATATAGTAGTGTTCAACCGGTTACCCAAAATAGTCGCTGACTGATTACCGGTTGTTTGAGCTCACAATCGTCCGATTCTGATGCCGATTCCAATTGTAATACCGTGCACTACTGGACAAGTTGAGGCTTGCAAGAACTACATTAATCTGAACATTTTTCACAGTGTTAAACTTCATTGACAGGGGTCGCAGTAAAATTATCAGAGCCACGTTTACCGCCCAAGTGCATGCGACTGGTAATTTTACTGCAACCTGAGTCAATGGAGTGCAACCTTCACTTTTCTGGTATGAACTGGCGATTGCCACAAGTACGCTCAATTGTAAGCTTTACATGTCATTTAACTGGTATATCCCATAAAGGGGCATCCAGAGAGATTAAGAATACACATTGTGGTTGTTTCTCAACTTTCGTGAATGGTATCATTGACATCATTTTACATTAACAATTGAACAATGTAGAAGATAATAAAATGCAGTTAATGAATTATCACAAAATGCTTGGCAACAATCGGGTGAACCGATGTTCCAGGAGCCATTGCTGTTGTCATCCAATTGCCCACAATCGGCTGATTGTGGTGGCCGGTTCCGATCATTGGTTTAACTCTACTGTATAGTTGCAATACCTGCACTTCAGAATAAAGCCCAAATATGGGCTTCCAGCACTCAACCGGTTAACCATGTATTCTTTTATTTTAGGTTTGGGTGTCCTCCTGGTTATTGTTGTTGGTGTTGGGTGGAAATGTACTCCAAGGGGGCATGAGCCATTACATGCATTATTTGGTCTTGGTGAGTTTCAAAGACTGCGAGAGACACGAAGACCAAGAGGTCATCGACGGAACCGTGATGCCAATTGGTATGGAGGTAAGGAAAATTAATTGCGATTGAAATTTTTCTTCTTATTTTGACGTAAAATATTGTCAATGCTAATGAATCCTTTTCCCCAAATCACTTAAAAATCCTGTGCAAACAGTAACCCTTACCCTCTGCACACTGATTTCAAAATATCAAAATGTGAGGCTGCAACTTTTCCCACAATGCAATGTGGATTTTAACTAATCCAGTTTTGTTTGACAGAGCTCAATGATTTATTCAATTTATTAAATTCCTCATTGCATTAGGTAAAAATTTTTTTTAAAAATCTCTGTCAAACAAGATTTAATTAATTAGATTCCTAGTTGCATTTTGTAAATAGATATTTTAACTTTAGAGTTCAGGAGGTTAATTAACCATTAAGGGCCTATTTCTGACTTTGGGCAATTTTTACTGTATTAGAACAGGTGCTCCAACTTGCTGTGTTTTGGGTAAACTTGCAAGGTACACTCTAAGTACATTGGCAGTTGTTTCTAGGCAAGTCATGGATGCCTATATAGGCAGCCAAGACTTACGTAGACACAACTGCAAAGTCTCAGAGCATTAAATGTCACAGTGTGGCAAAATGTATAAAAAATCTCCAGCCTTTAAGGGTTAAGTGGGCTGCACCATATTTTGTATTATCTCAAGAGCTCTAATTTTTGTCATTTTTTGTATATATACAACTTATTTGTACTCGCAATGAATGCAAAACCTATCCATTAATCATTAATTCCCCATGGGAACCCTGAGAAGTGAGGCAGTGCTCATTTACTGTGTTAAAAAAGTTCTGTTTTACTGGTGAAATAGGACCCAGTAACCGATGTTTATGGTAGAAATCCTCTTAAAGGGGCAACATGAGTAAAACGATTGGCAAAACTTGACTTTGCATCCATGTTGTGGTCATGGTTAGCCTTTGTCCATAAATATGTGACCTTAAACGTCAATAAATAAATAAATAAATAATTATCATTGATAACAAAATTATCAGATCTTCATTTCCTTTAAACACCATAGGTTCCAAAAATTCTAATATATGCTTATTTAAAAACGAATATGTATGTTATTTTCAGGGTGAAAAAGTCATATGAAGGGTGAATCACGAATCTGTTTACTTATAGTATTTACTGAGTTGAATTTCTTTGTTACCCAAAGTATCAAGGATTATCTGCTGGCACCCATTGTTCATTTACACCAAGGTTATTGAACTTGGTTGAGATTCAGTCTAGTGTATTCTTTAAATATGTGGTACAAGATACATTTGTTTGTTTTATTTGCAAATAAGAAGGTCTTACTATTTTTGTAACTATATATATATAATTTAGTATTTTCCTCCAGAGAGTTAAGCTCTCCTATGTCAATTTCTGTTGTGTTACTGAATCTATTTTACTACTAATACTTTAACCCTTTCCCCAATGCATATAATATCAAAATTTATTATTTTGAATATTATTTTTTTTAAATTTTCAAAAACTTTCAACCAAACCGTATCATGTTACCCCCTCATTGGAACGAGCCTAACAAGCTTGTTCCAGTGAGGGGTCACATGATATGGTTTTATTAAAACATTTTGTACAATATTATTTTTCAACAGCTCAGTTTGTAAATTATGTGAGCAGATGCAGCCAATTTGTTAGGTAGAGGGTTAAATTAAGCCTTATTATACCCTCACAAAACGAAGTTTAGGGGGTATATAAGAGTCAACTTGTCCGTCGGTCGGTTTGTCTGTCGTCATTGTCGGTCCGTTGCACATGTAAACTTGTGGAGCGAACTACTTCCGCATTTTGATGAAACTTCACAAAAATGATCAACATGATGAGGGGAAGTGTGTGACATAATTTTTTCCCGCGCGGTTTCAAGATGGCCGACTGGGAGCCATATTGGATTTTGTAGAATACTTGTGAAGCAAACTACTTCTATAGTTTTTACTGCATTGTCATGAAACTTAATATAAATGATCGACATGATGAGGAGCAGTGCGTGACATAATTGTTTTTCTGATCGGATTCAAGATGGCCGACTGGTGGCCATATTGAATTTTGCAAAATACTTGTGGGGCGAACTACTTCTACAGTTTTTGCTGCATTGTCATGAAACTCAATATAAATGATCGACATGATGAGGAACAGTGCATAACATAATTATTTTCCTGATCAGAGTAAAGATGGCTGACTGGTGGCCATGTGTTGGATTTTTTTACTTACACAATTTTTGAATGCCTCTTTCAGTCACCCACTCTAGGCAGCATGCCACGGTGGGGGGTATAGTGGGCAACAGACCATCTCTAGTCTAACAGAAGCCATAACTGGCCAATTCTACGATGGAATTCTTGAAAAGCCAGGGAATTTTAAAAATAATTTTTCTGGCCTGGAATAGCCAGGAAAAACAATATAATACAGAAAATGTTTGAAAAATCATGGAATTTTTAAATGTATGATGATGTCACACAAAATTCTTTGAATTTTGGGTTAGTCGAAAGCTTTTTTTTCACCTCAGATATATAAAACTGCCATACTGGGAATACATACAGACTTGAAAAGTCCTTTAATTTTCAACCTTGACCCTAAAAAGTCCCTAAAGTGTTTGATCGCCTTGAAAAACCCTTGAATTTGTTAAATTCCTAGTTTCATTGTGGGAAAAATTTGCAGCTTGAAATTTTGGTATTTTGACAACCATGTGCAGAGGGTTAAATGGGATCCACTGTATGTTGTAAAGTTTGTGATGTTGCATCTCTAGAGTGGAATGATGGATCAGACTGAATGTACATAGAGAATCTCTAATGAGTAATTTGGTAAACAACAGGAAGTGATGCAGTGCTTATTTATTGTGGTAAGTAAATAAGCACTGTTTTACTGGTAAAATAGGACCCAGTCACCAATGCCTGAGATGAAAGTCCTCTAAAATGGGCAACAGGGGTATAAACAATTGGCTGGACTTATGTAATATGTAACCTTAAACGCTGGTAAATAAATCAATTAACCTTTTACCAAATTAACGACTAAAACTAAATTTTTTTTTTTTAAATTTTTACCTCAAAACATTGCTTATGCCCCCTCATTGGAATGAGCTCAATAACCTATGTTTTCAAGACAAAAAATGAAATTTTTTAGTTATTTGGGGAATCTTTTTTTTTTTTGGAAATGGTGTCTTGACTCGCTAACACCAGGCCTGGCATTCTTAAAAATGCAGGCAGGCTAAACATCGCTCCCCCACATAGCCTAGGGGAGCGATTAGCTCTCCTCATGCTTACAAAAGTGGCAAAATTAAGTTTTACTGCTAATGAATTCCGCCTAGTGGGCCTTGTACATTTTATTTGGTGCTGCTAACAAGGTAATCTCTGTGAGATGGCTACACGGCCTCTCCCACACCTCCGGGCCTCGCCAAGGCCCAAAGGTGTGGGAGGGGCAGTGTGGCCATCTGACAGAGACCACTAACATAGCAGAGATCTGAAAAGATGTGGGTGTTAGGAATAGCTTATTATAGTAATAATTATTTTCTAAGGCCAGGAGGGTTAGTTTTCCTTAATTTTTTTCTTAATTTTTTTAAGGGGGGCAGTAGGCGAGCAAATAAATCACTCTCCTGACAATGCCAGGCCTGTGACACCACACATTTATCAGACTTGTTGTGAACAATATTTCCATAAATGTGCTATTTGATAATGACTATGTGATAAACATATTTATACAGTTCTGTGTTTCTTTTTCAGGGGTGATTTATCCAGAATTTCAACACCGGAGACCTCCTCCATCATATGCAGTGTCTATGCAGGATTATCAGCATCAGATATTATTAGCTCAACAAAACCAGTCCCACAATAACAATGGCCTGGACGATTTAAGTCTTCCAAGTTCCCCACCACCAAGTTATAGGTCTAGGGCAAGCAATGTGCGGCAGAGTGCTCACATCACATTCCCACCTAGTCGTGATCATGCACCAGATTCTCACCCTCCGTCATATAGATCTAATATTAGTACATCTGGACATCAACGACCTCCACTACCAATGGGTAGTGGTGATGCTCCATCTTACGGAGATCGTCAAGTTGCTGATGTGGCCTTCACTGGTCCCGAATCTGTGGATGTTGATTTAACAACTCTTCCAAGGGAAGACTATTCAAATAGTTCTGAATCAGAATGTGACATTTCTGCTGCTCATAACACTAGTGCTTCCAGTGACTTTGACAGGAGAGCTCAAGAAAGCTCTCTGCCTAGAAATACAAACAGTGCTGAAGTTGCTCAGAATTCTAGAGATGATAACATCTTGGACCCTGCAGTTCAAGAGACCTTGAAGTCTTTCGATGAAATAGCTGCCTCTGCGGGCATCACAGATGATGACAACGAAAACACTCACTTTTGAAGACTTTTTTCGATGCTTTGTTAATTTTCCATTCGCTCAGGGTCATTTTACTAACTGTATTTGTCAACTTTACCAGTACTGGAAAGTGAATGCCTCATTATGAAGATTTTATATACCCCCCCCCCCCCCACTCCTCCTTCGTTAAAAGACCTGAAAAATTTACCTCAGAGTAATGCACAATTGTTGCCAAATACAGAAGCTACTGTATATTGTGAGTGATAGTGTCCAAGACCCACTGGTCTATTCAGGGTTCTATTCTATGGGAGAAACCTTTTATTATGCCCCTGACCTCCGAAGGAGGATTCTGGGGTATCTAGTGGAGACCTCCATCTGCCTGAGTGTCTGTCTATCTGTCTGAACAAACGTTTTGGATTGTAATTTCAAAGCCACTGGTCAGACTCAGATCTCCTTTGGTAAGCTGGTATGCATATGCACAAGGAACGGGTTCCACCCAATAATTTTTCCCAGAGTTATGGCCTTTTTTCACTCTTTCGACTTGAAAAGTTTTTTTTCCCCACAATACCTTTATGGCTACTTCGAACATACCTATGGGTTGGGGGCAGTGGCCTACACTTTGCATAGCCCTTGTTTTTACTCTAAAGGCTCTAGAACCATAAAGTGGGATTGCTCAGTAATGTTTGCTTGGGCAGTCCATCCCTTGTCCAGAAGTTTATTGCCAGAAACTTTACAAGTGCTTCTTATGCTATTCAACAGAATTTGAGGCACTGTTAGGAAGGGTGTGTTGTGAAGATGACCGATTAGAGGTGTAAACCTGATTTGTCCCAACTGTGATAGCTCAATTTCCTGCCTGATAAAAGATTCCAACTACATCATCAACTACATTATCAAAGGCATGCTCTGATATGGTACAATGGAATTCTGTTAATTGAATAGCCATTTTGCCAGTGCAAATTATTCAATTAACAGGAGTATTCAATTAACAGGGATTGTGTCACTTTCCTGTTTTCTAGAGATAAACTTAGCATTTAATCTATTATATCTTGTTTGACAGAGCTCCATGAGCTCTGTCAAACAAGATATAATAGATTAAATGCCTGTATTGGATCTACTGAGGCCAAATAGGTCTATAAAGAAAGGAAAACTGGGGAGATTCAGGGTAATTTCTTGACAGATTACAAGATTTTTTATTCAATTAACAGGAGTTTACTCTATAACCTATATTCAATTAACAGGTAAATTTGTACTGAAGGTATGGTAAATGGTTTTGTGTTGGGAAATTATATTAAATTAACAGGGTTATGCAGTTAAGAGATATCCCATTAAGTGGGATAAACTGTAGTTGGGATATTAGTGCATCAGGATTGCAGTTAACTCAAAAAAATGAGGGTACCTGAGGAAAAGCCAACATTTTCATTGCTCATGTTTCATATTCAGTTGAACACAAAAAATTTTGACTGTGGGCACTCTTCAATAATTTGTAATCAAACAAACTTTGATTAATAAATTCAGACCACCAAAATAATGTAGCCCTCAACTAGTTGAAAAACTTTATTTTCTTGGAAATTTATTTGGATAAATAAAATATACATGTAGTAGTGGTCATTCATGGGGGCCCTCAAATACCAGAATTAGATGCCACACCCGTCCATTTGTATGAATGAATTTGTATGAATGACAGTGTGTGTGATGTAAACCCAAGTACAGAATCTAGTCTCGAAAGAAAGTACATGATAATCAATATCAACCCAGATTGACATGTTCCAGCTGCAAAAATTATTGGTGCTGTAACCTCACCCCTCACCCCCCCCCCCCCCCCCCCCCCCCCAAACACACACAAGAGTACATCCCTGCCATTTTGGTGGATATTGCCATTCCAAATGTTTTTTATTGCAAAATCACTCCACAAATACTGTAGCTTTTGACCAGCAATGGTGTCAGTACTTTTCGTTATTCAGAAAGAAATATTGCAAGTATTATCCTCAAGCCATGTCAGATAAAAGGTTGATGGATCATTGTAAGCATTAACCTTCTACCAAACATGATTAGAAGACAGCTCATGAAAATCTCTTCTTGAATAATAATTAGTAATTTTCCTTTTTTGTATCCAAAACATGGCTTATGATCACAGTTGGAACAAGCTTGCTGAGCATATTCCAATGAGGGGTTAGAAATTATATTTTGGCTGTAAAAATAATAAAATTTGAATTTTCTTGATACTGCCAGCCAGATATCAGAGTACTCCAGGTTAAAGGTTAAGATTCATAACATTATTTTACTTCCTTTCAACCCCAGCTGCTGTTAAAGACTAATTTTTAACAGTCTTAGTTTTTTCACCTGTCTCAAATGACAGGAAATATTAATTCTTTGCAGCCATCATCAACATCCTTCCTGAAGAAATTTATTACCAGACATGCATACTTTCATTTTGACATCTACACTTGATCCTTTTTTAAACTTTACCTGAATTGAAATTTCCTTTCTGATTTTCAAACTTTATAGCACACAAGAGAAACTGATAAACTTTTTCTTAAGGCCTAAAAAAGTTCTCAGGCCCTCCCATGTGGTCATTTTGGCTGCCACATGCTCTCTTTTTATAACCAATGCAAACTTAAAAAAATAAAAAGCTAATACAATTGAGAAATTTGCCTCTTGAGTGCATCAAGGCTTTGCAATGCTTTAGCATTGCAAAGCCTTCTTGCACTCAAGGGATGAAATACACCACCACCCATACTATTCTGTAGATTATGAGGCCTAAAACATAAAACAAACCATGAACATGAACTTTTGATGGCGAAGAAATAATTACAAAAATAAAAAATAAAATAAAAAACTGCCCTCCCACATGCAGTTTTACAAAAAATGGCCCAAGAAACAGAAGATCTACTTTGTGTGGCCTAAACATAAAAATGGTTTTGAAATGCACGTTTATCAGTTACCTGTCATTGTGTCACGTACCAAGTTAGCAATAATGTGTTGACAATATTTTTCCATGGCATTGATGGAATCTTATATACAAGTATATGCACCTTGAGTTTTTTTTATTCAAGTTAAATATGATTTGATTACATGAATGCTGAGAGAAAGTTATATTTTTGCATTGATTTAAGATCATTGGCTTTAACATTGACCTTACAGACTGTTAACCCTTTACCCAACACAGACGATATCAAAATTTATTATTTGAAAAATCATTTTTTTAAATGTTTCAAAAAATTTCAACAAAACCAAATCATGTGACCCCCTCATTGGAACGAGCTTGATGAGCTCGTCCCAAAGAGGGGTCACATGATTTGGTTTTGTTGAAATTTTTTGAAAAATAATATTTTTTCAGATGCTAAATTTGCATATTATGTGGGCGGATGTGGCCGATTCATTGGGTAAAGGGTTAAAGTTCTATTTTTATATTTTTTTATAGGCAGAAAATCCAGAGTAGCTCCCAGCAAAGCTCATGATGCTGAAAGTGATATTAAGCTGCAATAAATAATTAATTATAATTGAATGATTTGAGAGTTGAGTAAAACATAGTGTGGCGGCCTTTTATCAAGGATAAAGTTATTCGTAGCTGGTAGAGTGCAAAATTATCTTTGGTCATAAAAATTTGTTTGGTTAAGGAATTCTGGAAATGTCAAGGATTTTTAGCTCATCTTGACAAAGTCAAGCTGAGCTAATCTCATTGCTCTCCGGCCGTCATCCGTCAACACCATGTTTTGGTCTTCTCCTCCAAAGCCACTGGGCCAATTCAAGTGAGAGTTTGTGTGAGTGGTGGTCCCGAAGGGACATTTCATTTTTGTTCAACTCAACATGTCCAGCCGCATAGGGAGGGAGTGGGGGAAAATGCTCCAAAGTATTTTTAAAATCTTCTTCTCAAGAACCAGTGTGTACAATGACTTGATATTTGCTATGGAGCTTCCATATGAGGTATAGAATCAAGTTTGTTCAAACGAAGTTCGTGAAGTAATATTTGGCTTTGTAATAGGAAGGGTAAGATTTTTGGCCCCACCCAAAAATTTCTATTTTCTGAACCAATGGTCCGGTATGAACCAAATTTAGTTTGTGGTATTATTGGGTCATAAGTACTTGATCCATGCAAAAAAAAAAATTCCCACATCCCCATGGGAACCCTGGGAGCTAAAAATAGAAATATTTTCAAACGCCCATATTTCCCAAACCACACGGAACAGAGAGCTGTTATTTGGTACAAAGTATTCTTAGGACCAGTAGAATTGAATGGTAAAAAAAAAATTGCCATCGGTTATGTTAGGGTGTTCTGTAATGGGCATCGAAAAAATGCTGAGTCAGCATATTTACAAAAATTTTTTCAAATCTTTTCTCCAGAACCAATCATCAGAATCTTTTGATATTTGGTATACAGCATTCATAGGGGGGGGGGGGGGGGGGGGGGGGGGGGGGGGGGGGGAGGGTGGGGATCAGATAAAAGTTTGTTGAAATAAAGCTCATTGGTTCATATTTGGGCTCTCTACAGGAGCCTGAAGTTTTAACGTAGGGTAATATGGGGAATATTCTTTAAAAATCTTCTTCTTCAGAACCACCAGTCAGAATCTTATAATGTTTGGTATACATCATTGTTATGAGGGTCAGATTCAAGATTGTTCAAACTAAGTCCCTAGGTTAATATTTGGGCAACCTACGGAAGCCCAGATTTTATCTTTGTTCAATATGGAGGGTAATTTAAAAAAATCTTCTTCAGATCCACCAGTCAGAATGCTTTGATATTTGGTATGCAACATCTCTAAGGGGGTCAGATTCAAGTTTGTTCAAATCAGATCCCTAGGTATATATTTGGGCTCACAAATTTTTACTTAGTGCAATATGAGGACATTTCTTTAAAAATCTTCTTCTTCAGATCCACCAGTCGGAATGCTTTCATATTTGGTATACAACATCTCTAGGGGGGTCAGATTCCAGGTTGTTCAATTCGAGTGCCTACGTTAATATTTGGGCTCCATATGGGAACATGAAATTTAACTTAGTACAATATGAGGGAATTTCTTCAAAAATCTTCTTCTTCAGATCCACTTGTCAGAATGCTTTCACATTTGGTGTACAACTTCTCTAGGGGGGTCAGATTCAAGTTTGTTCAAATCAGATCCATAGGTTAATATTTGGGTTCGCTATGGTAGCCCAAATTTGAACTTAGTGCAATTCGAAGAAATTTCTTTACAATTTCTCTTCTTCAGATCCAACAGTCAGAATGCTTTCATATTCAGTACACAACATCTCTAGGGAAGTCAGATTCAACTGTGTTAAAATCAAGAGCCTGGGTTAATATTTGGGCTCTCTATGGGAGCCGGAATGTGGCCATTTTGTTGAGAATTAAAAATTTTGTATTCAGTACCCTCTAGAGATGTGTAACTAAGATTAATCCAGGTTAATAAGGTTTTATCAAGGAGCTTCATAGGGGAGCTCTACATTTTACTTTATGATCAACTGAAGAAAAGGCATGATGCCCAGATTATTTTTGTCATTCCTGAGGGACTCAAGGATTGACAGTGTAGCCTGTGGAGATGGCTTGCTTTATGTAGACTCATTCTTGGACTCTGTTTAAATTGTGTTCTGTTCAAGAAGAGCGCTTCAGGCCCTGTGGGGCCTCTTGTTAAAAATAATATTCCTGGCCTGGAATAGTGAGGGAAAACAATAAAATACAAACAATTTTTGAAAAGTTATGGAATTTTCTAAATGTTTGATGCTGTCACACAAAATTCTGTGAAAACTGTGAAAGTTTTTTTTCGATACGGATGCACAAAATTACGATGCAAGGGTTTGTACATGTTTGAAAACTCCTTGAATTTTCAACCTTGACCCTATTTATTTATTTATTGGTGTTGAAGGTCACATATTTCTGCACAATGGCTAATCATGACCACAACAGTTTTACGGGTGGAGGAAGCCGGAGTACCCAGAGAGAACCACCGAGCAACTGTCAGCTCCCCAACATACTAACTCCACACAAGCAGGGTGAGCATTGGTTGAAGACAGGTGCACCATCGACATGCAGTATGCCTTAGTACAAAGCGTCACCGTGCCCCCATGTGGGCAATGGGGGTGAAGTGCCTTGCCCAAGAACACAATGCGATTGCCGCTTGTGGGATTCGAACCGAAGACCTCTCGGCTTGCAGCCTGCCCCTCTACCTACCGAGCCACCGTGCTCCCCAACCTTGACCCTAAAAACGCCCTAAAATATTACCGTAAATCACCTTGAAAAGCCCTTGAAACTTCCAAACTGTCTTTAAAAATCCTTAAATTCTATTATGAATCCCAGACATTTGCCCCACATACATTTGCCCTTGTTGCATTTTTCAATAAAGTGGACATTTGCCCTGAATGTGCATTTCCCCCATGGACATTTGCCCCAGTATTAAAATCAGTGTAGGACATTTGCCCTGAATAGATTTATCGATTGAAAACGGACATTTACCTCGGGTAAAAATAAAGAAGATGCTGGTATTTTAATAATTTATTGAAGTATATACATAAATATATGCAATGAACTATCCAAGTACACATATCTGAGTATACATAAATATACATTTAGAATCTAATACAGTGTCCTACATCATCTAGAAATTCTTCAATTCCCTTGCCACCACAAGCTATCTGAGAGCACAATTTCGAACCTCATCCACAGTCTTGAATACGTCGCCATGTACTCTGACTAAGATAATAAAAACGACCCTGAATACGCGAAGATTCTTGCTTTGAAGGAAGAAAGGCAAACACACAAGTTAAAGCAACATTGTCCTTGAATCGAATTTGAAGATTTGCAGGATGCTACTTCTAGTTGTGGTACCTGCACTTCAGAATAAAGCCCATATATGGGCTTGCAGCACTCTACCAGTTAACTGAAAAAACACTGTTTGTTAGTGCTAGATATATTTCTCCATGTTTCCTTGACAGTATAATAAACATGTGTTTCAACTTTTTAAGAAGGCAAACAAGTTTGTTACTTGTAATGTGTGTTTCACTACATCTTTGTTGTTTTGAGATGATTTAGTATGAATGCAAAAGAAAAAATAAACTGGGTTTAACCCTTGCACTGCATGCAGTTGGGAACGTAAAATCTGTTTTCCTTCACTTTTATCTTTCCCTTTGTAGTCATTCAACCAAGTAATATTTTGATCATTTTGCTTTTTTCATGCCTTATATAATATATAATTGTTATTGTCAACAGTGAACACGGTATCATTTTGCCTGTGGGAAATCTGTATAATCATCCCAGACAGAAGTTGAGGGTCTCACTCTTAACTAACTTGGTATGTCTTAAATATTTTCTGTCCGATTTAGTCATGACTGCTCCAAGGCAGCCATGACTAAATTAGATGCATATTTTTTGGAAACTTAACTCAAGAAATTACAAGTCAAGACGTTTTTTCAATTAACAGGGGAAATTTGGTTTAAAATGCTCAAAATTGACTGATTTCAGTAGTAAGTGATTTGCTGTCCTGCAGGGTTCTCCCTTAATTGAAAAGTCCTTGAATTTTTAGCCCCTTCCTTAAGAAGTCCTTGAATATGTTTCTACCCTTGAAAAGTACTTCATTTTCCACCTCGTCCTGTGAAAAGTACTTGGTGTGTTAATTCTAGACCACTGCAGACTATGTCATGAATTTCTATCATTAATCTGATAATATGCATTATGCAGTGATGTAATACACTGTCGGAAAAAGAGCCTTTTCCAACAGTTTATTTCATCACAGCATTCCATTGCCATGTCATCATTGCTGTAGATTTTATCATCATTACAAAGAAGATTTTGGTTCTGGAAGAATTAACAAATGAATAAAATGGCCATTTGAGTAAAGATATTTGTCAAAAGCCTAGGAATGAAAGTAAACCAAAACCAAAAACTGGTCACCTTATTTCATTTCAATTTGTACAGCTCTCATAGTCCATGAAAACTAGAGGCAAATTCCTTGAAAAGTGATTAAATAATATTCTCTGATATCAGTGGGGAACCTTGTCCTGAGCAGGAATATTCACAAGAAGTCTGCAAAGAGTTAATGTATTTTTCTATCAGGAATGTGATATCATGCAGATCTCTTGTCAAGTATAAGAAACAAGTATTTGTCCTGTTAATATGTTACTGGCATAAATTTGCATCAATTGTGTAACTTGCTTCTGTGTCACCATGCTTTAAATGCTTTATCCCTCAGTACACTTATGTGAAAATATAAAAAATTCAGCATCCATGTGCAGGGGGTTAACCCTTTACTCAACCACCACACTCCTCTTAAGTTGATATCCCTATTGTTGCTCACCTCCAGACATAAGCATGGTTTCAGACACACCAACATAATTATGAGTGATCAATACAAGAAATATAAGCAACTTATTAATTATTCAAACTTTTTAATTTTTTGTTGCATTGGGACAAATTCATTCATCTCTCTTTGAGTATGTGCCTTTTTCATCTTGGTGACAATGAGTTTCATTCTAATACATAAGACAGCACATCCTTTTTCAATTTCTGTGAAGTATCGATGGATAAATGACTTTGCACACAAGATGTGATACAAACATTATGAGCAACGGAATAATGTTTTAATGAACGATCTTTCTTCCATCTTGCAGTTTTGACACAATGTAATGTTTGTAATCTGAGGTTTGCTGTAAATCAAACACAAATACTGATCACAATGAGACCAATGTGATAAAGTACTAATAAAATGTTGAATGAATGCATCAAATTCATAAGTAATGAATATAAATTCCACTTTGTACATTTTACTGCGATGGCAATCCTCTTATTGGAACAAGCTCAATGAGTTCGTTCTAATGAGGGATCACATGACATGGTCATGTAGAATTTTTTTTTTAAATATGAAAAATGATAATTAAAATAAATTTTGATATTGTGTGTGTGAAGAGGTAAAGAAAGAAATTTATGAAAAAAGCTAGTGTTCTAGCCTGCTAATCGCGGTTTTACATTGACAGTGGTAAACATTTGAGTTTTCCTTTGCATTTTCTTGATGAAAAAATCAGAAAAAGGGCGAACCTGAAAGAAAATTAAAAGATGTTAACTTTTTTCAGGTTATGTTAATTTCTAATTTGTACAAACCTGTTAGTGAGCTTTGTGTTTAGATGAAGGAAGAGAACTTTATTAGTATTTGGGAGTAAATATCAGTATTGGTTTCTGAGTACCATGTTAGGTAAGAGGTTCAATATTTGTAAATGAGGTGCAAATGTTTAGTTATTGATCTCATACAATTCTTACATTAGTGCCAACATTAAGTTTTCCTTGAAACAAATTCTCTTGTTATAAAAACATCACATGTCTTCTGATCTATCATTTCAAGAGAAGTAGAAAGGTTTCTGCAGCCCTGAGGCATGCAAGAACATGACTTAAGGTGGTTAGCCCCTTACGACCCTGATTGTATTACCTGCTGTAACAGGTCGAGAGAGAAGTGTGGGAGGCTCAAACCGTCAACCTCTAGCACATGAAGCAACCGATTTACCACAAGACTAAGAGATCAGGCCCAACCAGGCTGGTTGGTAAATAGTCTTTATACTCAACCGCTACACTATTTTAACGACCTTTGAGATTCACCTAGCTACTGTGAATCTCACCCCAGATTCCACCTCAGGGTGGTCAAAACATCCACCACAGCACGCCCAATGCCACCAACTGCTGAAGGCTGGTCACGTCACCAATGTAACGGATTGAAAGAGAAGTCCAAGAGCCAAGGCTCGAACTGTCAACCTGTACCACACAAAGTGATCGATTTACCATAAGACTAAGAGATCTGGACCAACCAAGCTAGTTGGTAAATGGCCTTTATAACCTCGACTGCTACTTCTGGATTAAGTTTGGAATGCCACTGCTGTATCAAAGCAAAGGAGTCAAAGAAGTAGGAAAGGTGTTTTGTTGTTGGGTTGTCTTCTGGCAAGTATAACCTGCCACTCATGAGTTTTGCATTGGACCACTGTTAGCAAGTATTGTTGGTCTTTGGTTTGCGCTCACAAGGTATTTATGCAGTTAGCAAAAGAGTTTTACAACACAGTGATGAGCTCACCCAATGAGGGGTCATAAGCTATGTTTTGGTGGCAAAAATTTAATGCAAAAAAACCCTGAAACCCCCAACATGCCATCTCGAGGTAAATATGTTACAAGTTACGTTTTAGGCTTGTGGGCAGTTGATTCTAGGTAAGTGTTGGGTGCCTATATTGGCAGCCATCACTTGCCTAGAAACAACTACAAAGCCACCTGGAGTACACTATTATCAAAGCAATGGTGCCAAAGAAGTTGGAAAGGCTCAGTCGACAGATTTTTGTATTGTTGTTGGGTTGTCTTCAGGCAAGTATAACTTGCCACTCCTGAGTTTTGCATCAAGTCCCCATAAGCAAGTTTTGTCTGTTTTTGGTTTTGTTTACAGGGTATTTATCCAGTAAGCAAAAGAGTTTTTGCCATCAGCACCCCATGTGGTACCAAACAGTAATCAGCTCATTCACTGAGGGGTCGTAAGCTATATGTTTTGGTGGCAAAAATTGAAAAAAATAAAATTTGAATGCCAGTTTTTGTGAATAGTGCTGGCCAGATATGGCTTGTATTTTAACCCTAAAAAACATAATTCTGAATTTAATTACCTTATACTGCAGCAAAACTCAGTGTAAAGTGGCAAGTTACTTTTTAACCCTTTACCTAACATGAAAAGCAGATGACACTTGCAAACAAAATTATTGAATAACTAATTTTTTCATTTTTTTTACGTCAAAATATAGCTTAGACCCTTCATTGGAACAAGGCCATCAGGATTGTTCCAATGAGGGGTCATAAGCTATGTTTTTGAGGCAAAAAATGAAAATTGAATGGTAATTTTGTGGAATAGCACTGGCCAGTTTTGCCAGTACATTGTTTGAAGGGTTAAGGGTGTTGGTATTTGATTCTAGGCAAGTCTTGACAGCCTATATCAGCAGCCAATACTTGCTTAGAAACAACTGCAAAGTCACCTGAAGCAAACTATTAAAGTGCAGCGAAATGTCTTCAGGCTCCTGGTCTCTCTGATAGATGAACCTGGCTTCTCTGTTGTATCAACGTAAAGGAGTCAAAGAAGTAGGAAAGGCACAGTCTACAAATTGTTCTTGTTGTTGGGATGTCTCTCGGATAGTTGAACATGGTCTCTCCGATAGGTGAACTGAACAATCGTCCACCCAATTGGTACGAGCCTGTTTGCATTGAGAGCAGTTTTAGGAAAAGGGTGATATCTTTACTTGGATAACTCTGTATTGATGATGTGGTGCCATGCAGTTTTATAGTGGAATGAGAACATGTGAAAGTTTCTCAGTATATTGCCCAGGATCATAGAATGTTGGCTCACACCAAATTGGTGTGAGCCAACATTCTATGGCAAGTGGAATGGGTCTATCAGTATCCAATTTGTACAGACCTGTTAGTGAGCTAGACCTGGAGCTGCTCTCATGGAAACCCTGTATCATGTATTTGTTACATATGATTTTGCCCATTATCAAACATGGCTGATACGGGTTCACACCAGGCTTAGATTATGCTGATTTTGGCTGATATGAACCAAGCTAGAGTTGCCCTCCTTGATGTGTTACTATGCTGTACCTGAACATTGAAATGTTCACAGTTATCAGGAAAATTGTTGTTACCAGGCATGATGGAGTGATACGAAAGCAGAGTTTTGTATGATCAGAAATTAATGATGGCAAGAAGTTATGATTATGTGGTTGAAGAAATGAAGAGAGTTGTGCAGAAAATTCATCACAAACTAAAATGCATTGTCGTAAGCAGAGACTCGTCATAGTGGTAGAAGAGGTAGTTCAGCTATCTGAACATTGAGGCTTCCCCACTGGGGAAGCCGAGATGTTTGGCTAGCTGAACTAGGAGAAGAAACTTCGGACTTGGTGGAAAGAATGAGACACAATAACACAGTTAGAAAACTGAAAGGGATCTGAGAACAATTTGTACTTAATTGTTTGGGTTTAATAAATAAAGAGGTTTTCACTTGGTTAGTTTGATATCTCAGCTGATATGAAACAAACCAAGTAATAACCTCTAAATCTTTAACCCTTTACCCAACGTAATGGCCAAAACCGGCCAGCGCTATTCTCAAAAATCGCCAATTAATTTTCATTATTTTTTCATTTTTTGTCTCAAAAACATAGGTTATGACCCCTCATTGGAACGAGCTCGTCGAGCTCGTTCCAATGAGGGGTCATAACCTATGTTTTTGAGACAAAAAATGAAAAAAATTAGTTATTCAAGAATTTTTTTTGCAAGTGTCGTCTGCTTTTCATGTTAGGTAAAGGGTTAAAAAAAATCAGTTTACCTATCAGAATTTATTCTGCTCTGTACCAGCTGAAAAGCTGGACCTTACATACTTTTTGTCAACCTGTATAGCTCTGACATATAAGGGGTTCCTTTTTGCATGTTGCCTAGTGCAGGTACTTGGAGCTTTTATGGGTGTCGTATTTGCTCACATGTAAAACTTATAGGTAAACTTTTCCTGTTTACAATGTCTGGCTCTACTTTTTCAAGTTTTCTTTGTTATTGATTGATATTGATTGCCTCATTCATGTTTGCATGTTTCCATTGTTAAGTTGGAGCGTCTTTAACCTTTCATTTCTCAGATGAACAAACTAAATCTTAACTTTCTCAGCGGGCATTTCATATTTGTAAACTGCAAAATAGTTAAATATCTCTAGTCAGATATCTCAAAAGAAGCAGTCTTTAACCTGTTACCCAATGCAGATGATATCAAAATTTATTATTTTAAATATCATTAACTCAACTTTGAGCTTATGCCATGGCACGTCGTCCGTCGGCCATCTGTCCGTCTGTCCGTCAACAATTGGATACAGCTCGGGCTAGAGGCCGTATTTATGAACCGATCTTTACGAAACTTCTTGGGTACCTTTGTTATGACCGTGGGACGAGAACGAGTGTTTTGGGGTTTGGTCCGAAATTCAAGATGGCTGCCAGCCGCCATTTTGTACCGACAATGCAGAAATCTGTTTTTTGTACAGAACTTCCATATGAAAGCTATGATTTGAATAATTTTTTGTATGAATGTTTAGTACCATGGGATACATCACATATAATACGGGTTTTTTTCTCGTGTGTAAATTATGCAAATTAGACTAACTTTGATGTTTTTTGGTGTTACCTTCAGCACTGTAAGTGAAATGCCAATACGGCTCGGGCTAGAGGCCGTATTTATGAACCGATCTTTACGAAATTCCTTGGGTACCTTTGTTATCACCGTGGGACGAGAACGAGTGTTTTAGGGTCCGGTCTGAAATTCAAGATGGCCGATGACAGCCATTTTGTACAAAATTTGGTGCAATCAGATTTTTGCACAGAACTTCCATATGAAAGCGCTGATTTGAATAATTTTTTGTGTGAATGTTTAGTACCATGGGATACATCACATATAATACGGGTTTTTTTCTCGTGCAGAAATTATACAAATTAGATGAACTTTGATTTTTTCAGTGCTACTTACACACAGTAAGTACACATGTCAATACGGCTCGGGCTAGAGGCTGTATTTATGAACCGATCTTCACGAAACGTCTTGGGTACCTTGTTATCACCTTGGGACGAGAACGAGTGTTTCTGGGTGCGGTCCAAAATTCAAGATGGCTGCCAGTGGCCATTTTGTACCGAAATTAGGTCTAATCAGTTTTTTGTACACAACTTCTATATACAGCTCAGGCTAGAGGCCGTATTTATGAACCGATCTTTACGAAACTTCTTGGGTACCTTTGTTATCACCGTGGGATGAGAACGAGTGTTTTTGGGTGTGGTCCAAAATTCAAGATGGCCACCAGCAGCCATTTTGTACCAAAATTAGTGCAATCGGTCTTTTGTGCAGAACTTCTGTATGAAAGTTCTGATTTGAATATATTTTTGTATGAATGTTTAGTAACATGGAATACATCACATATAGTACGGGTTTTTTTCTCGTGCAGAAATTATGCAAATTAGATGAACTTTGATTTATTCAGTGCTACTTATACACTGTAAGTGCACATGTCAATACGGCTCGGGCTAGAGGCTGTATTTATGAACCGATCTTCACAAAACTTCTTGGGTACCTTTGTTATCTCCTTGGGACGAGAACGAGTGTTTCTGGGTGCAGTCCAGAATTCAAGATGGCTGCCAGTGGCCATTTTGTACCGAAATTAGGTCCAATCAGTTTTTTGTCACAACTTCTACACAGCTCATATTTGTGAACTGATCTTCACGAAACTTCTTGGGTACCTTGGTTTTCACCTTGGGACAGGAATGAGTGTGTTTTGGGGTGCCTTTGTTATCACTGTGCTATGAGAACAAATATTTTGGGGTTCAGTCAGACCCACTCTGGGACTCAAAGATTTTTTTCTAGTTTAGCATCTGACTGTCACCCACCTTTACAGTACTTTACCTATACATTTGTTACAGGCAACGGTCAGTATTTATGTACAGACCGTTACAATACTTTATATGTACCTTTGTTATCAGGTCATTACCTAGATGTTTGTCATTGCTGTGTCATATACTATACATATACATGTACATGTCTTTGTCTTGACAAGTTGAGCTACAGTGTCATTGACACTTTCATTTTTTTTAAATTTTTCAAAAAATCTGAACCAAACCATATCATGTGACCCCTCATTGGAGCTCATTCCAAAGAGGGGTCACATGATATGGTTTTGTTGAAATTTTTAGAAAAATAATATTTTTTCAGCTGCTGAATTTGCATATTACATGGGCGGATGTGGCCAATTCATTGGGTAAAGGGTTAACCTTTCATTTCTCAGATGAACATACTAAATATCAACTTTCTCAGTGGGCATTTCATATTTGTAAACTGCAAAATAGTTAGATATCTCAGATTTGGAAATTTCATGGCCTCAAATATAAAACTAATCAATATGAACAGTTAATTTGATATTTGTTACTTTGTGTCAATTACATGATTGTACATGCACAGTGGGTCACATCAGTCTGCAAAGTGAATTATTTGGCAGCTTCCTTTGATCTTTTAAGCGACATGTGACATATGCTATTTTGTTAGACTGTAGTTGATCTCAGTCATTTAACTCTCATAAGCCTATCTGTTCAGTTTATGGTACTTTAATATAAAAAAGGTTAGACATAGAAGAGAACAAAATGAGTAACATGGCCACGGCTGACATAGAAGAGAACAAAATGAGTAACATGGCCATGGCTGTGGAATTAACCTCGAGCCACTGAGTAGTTTGAAATTTTGCGTTGTTCGATCAGAATTCTGTCTGTGGGAGTTGCTGGTTGGAATTTTCACAGAAATGAAATACCACATTTGGAAAACCACATCCCTGATCACTGAAAAGTGCAAAAAGCCACTTTAGTGACTTTACATTGTGCACATTAGCTTGTCGTGCAGCAAAAGATAAAGAAATGTTCACATAAAATTGTATTGTTTCAAATCGTAACAATACAATTACTGATGAACAAAATCTTGCTAAACTAGGGCTCCTCTTGCTGGGAGCTTTGAATCTTTGAGAAAAAATACTCATGTCACAAATGAAAAAAAAGATCATTTAGCACTCTACCAGTTGAACAGAAAAAATAAATGTTTTGGTTCAGATTACATGCAAGAGAAAAATAGGGTCATTTTTATTTTTTTTATTTTATTTTTCTCTCATATACTCACTTAACCTGTAATCCAATATAACGGTTATACACGGCCAGTGCTATTTTCAAAAATTGCTATTCAGATTTTATTATTTTTCCATTGTTTGTCTCAAAAACATAAAAAAATAGCTTATTACCCCTCTTTGGAATGAGCTGCTCATTTAGCCTGTTCTGTTAGACTGTAGTCAATCTCAGCTATGTTTTTGAGGCAAGAAATAATTTTTAGCTCACCTGAGCGAAGCTCAAGGGGAGCTTTACTAATCACTCTCCGTCTGTCGTCTGTCCATCTGGCGTCCGGCATTAACTTTACATTATCGACTTCTTCTCACAAACTACTCAACCAAATTGAACCAAATGTGGTGTGCATGTTCCCTGTCATATGTCAATTCAAGTTTGTTCAAATCAAGTTGACCCGCCCCTTGGTAGGGCACGCCCAAAAAGTGAGCCTAAATCTTAAAAAATCTTCTCATGAACCAGCAGTATCAGAGACTTGATATTAGGTGTACAGCTTCCTTTTGAGGTGTAGACTCAGATTTGTTCAAGAGAAGTTCTAGGGGCTATATTTGCCATCGTTATGGGAGGCGCAAGAATTTTTGCCCCGCCCAAAATTTCTATTTTCCAAACCGAGAGGCTGATTTGAACCAAATTTGACATGAGGTTTTATTGGGACATAAGTAGTTAATTTATGTCAAAAAAAAATTTCCTGTCGCCCCCATGGGAACTGCAGGAGCTAAAAATAGAAAAAAATTAAAACACCCATATCTCCAAAACTACACAGCACTGAGAATTCTTATTTGGTGTGAGGCTTCCTTACAACCAACAGAATGGAATGGTAAAAAAATTGCTATCGGTTTTATCATGGGGTACTTTTTGGGGACTTTTGAAAAAGTGCTGAGTCAGCATTTTTTAACACTGTGGGTAATGGGAAAAACATTTAAGACTACTTTTCTCCCAAACCACTTCTCTGAAAGCTTTCAAATTTCACATATAACATCTTTGGAAGATTGTTTCACATGTTTATTGAAATAAATTCCCTGGGTCCATATTTGGGCTCTCTATGGGAGCCCAAATATTTAAATTAGTGCAGTATGAGGAATATTCTTTAAAAATCTTCTTCTTCAGATTTACCAATAAGAATCTTTTGATATTTGGTATGCAGCATCCTTAGGGGGGTGAGATTCCAGTTTGTTCAAGCTAAGTCCCTGGTTTCATATTTAGGCTGAAAATTTGGGGTCCCGTTCCAGACTTATAAATTTTGGACCAAAATCCCCCCCCAAAATTTTTTGTTTTTTATGCATTTCGGGCAATTTTAAGACAGAAATTTTTTTTTTTACACTGAAAATTTGGGGGCCGGTGGGACTTGGAAAATTTTGGACAAAAATCCGGAAAATAGTTTTTCGGATTTTTATGCATTTTGGTCAACTTTAAGAAGAAGAAAAAAAAATTTTAGTCTGAAAATATTTTGTTGGGACTTTGAAAATTTCCGAACAAAAATAAAAAAAAATCTGTTTTTTAGGCGTTTATCTCAATTTTGGGACGTAAAAGTTCAGGAACTGAAAATAGAAGGAAAATCCTGTGTATTGTGTGGACACAATCGCTTCATCTAGTTGGTATATGCTATTCTCAGGATGGGCGCATGCAGCTTATTCAATTCAAGTCCCTGGTTTGATATTTAGACTACCATGTCAGGTGAGTGCCCTCAGGCCCCCTGGGACCTCTTGTTTATTTAGTTGTTCAAGAATTTGGTTTTCAAGTGTCATCTGCTATTTGGGTAGGAGAAGGGTTAAAATGTATGGAATATATTCGATTTGTGCATGTATTTGGGTCCAAAAGTATCTTCAGATTTGTGTTGAATGGATTTAACTTTTTTTTATCAAATTGTTACAAAAAATTAGGGTCAGGAATGAAAATTGGGGTCGGTCCAGAAGCTTCAACCATTTAATTTTTTTTTTCTCAGCCTTAATGCTTCTCATGGGAACAAGCTCATTAACCCTTTGAACCCTGGTGGTATCTTACGTGAGAGTTCAATGGCAAGAATTGGAAGAGTTCATATTCATTATTTGGGGATAGGGCCTCACAAAGTAGATCTTCTGTGTCTCAGGCCATTTTTTGTAAAATTGCATGCGGGCGGGCGTTTTTTTATTTTATTTTTTATTTTTGTAATTATTTCTTTACCATTAAAAAGTTCATGTTCTTGGTTTGTTCCATGTTTTAGGCCTCATAACGTACTGAATAGCATGGGTAGTTGTGTATTACATCCCTTGAGTGCAAGAAGGCTTTGCAATGCTAAAGCATTGCAAAGCCTTCTTGCACTCAAGGGACAATTATATTAACATGGGTAAAATATCAGACATAATCCATTTGATTTTGATTTTTTTAAGTTTGGATTGGTTATAAAAAGAGAGCATGCGGCAGCCAAAAGGACCATGCGGGAGGGCCTGAGAAACAGATTATTATTTTTTTTAGGCCTAGACTAATTAATATTTTCTACGTGCAACCTTGGGGCTGCACATTGAAAATATTGATTGGTCCCTCTCACACATTCACTTAGCAGCAGCATACGTAATGAGATGATGACGCATCATATCCCTAGGCCGGAAAAATGACCTCTCGGGTTCAAAGGGTTAAGCTTGTTCCAATGGGGAGTAATAAGCTGTGTTTTGGAGGCAAGAGTTGAAGAACATCTTTCAGTTATTCAAGAAATGTTTTGAAAATGTTTAAGCTCAGTGGTAGACTGTTGGACTTCTGTGGTAGAGGTCCTGAGTTCGATCCCCCTCTGGGACAACTCGCGTTGTGTCCTTAGGCAAAGCACTTTATCCCAGTTGCCTGCATGGGGACACGATGACGCTGTGTACTAAGGCATACTGCACGTCGATAGTGCACATGTCTTCAACTGCTGTAACCCTGCTTGAGCGGAGCTTGAACAGAGTTAGAATATTGAAGAGCTGACAGTTGCTTGTCGATGCTTGGCAGTTCTCTCAGGGTACTCCGGCTTCGTCCTGTCGCGATTAGCCATTGTGCATTAGTATGTGACCTTAAACACCAATAAATGAATAAATATATTTGAAAATGTTTTCTTCTAGTCACTATAGTTAAGGGATTAACTACTAATGTAATTATATAATTTCATTCTACTCAACAATTTTCTTTAGATTAGAAGAGGAAAAAGAAATTACCTCATTATATCCCATTCGATAAGGCTCATTAAACAGTTTCAAACAAAATATAATTTGATCATGTCCTGATTCTGCTCAGGTACATAATTACAATAATAGCAGTAAATTGGCATTAGATAGAGTCAGTTAACACTGTCTCTGCTGCAATATTTGACAGTATAATGGGGCCCACTTAACTGGGTATTTTTCAATTGATTAACTCTGTTAACTGAAAGTAACTTTCAATCACAAACCATTTACCATACCTTGAGTACAAATTTCACCTGTTAATATCAATAATATGAGTTTGGAGGGCATTACATTTTATTAACGGTCTGAGAGGAATGAATAACAGCCAGGGGGTTTATTACCAGCCAACATGAATTCGAGGGTCATTAATAAGCCAGAGGGCTATTATTCAGTCTTGAAGTGCTGTTAACCCCTTTACCCAACGCAGACGATATCAAAATTTATTATTTTAAATAACATTTTATCAAATTTAAAAAAAAATTTCAACAAAACCATATCATGTGGCCCCTCGTTGGAACGAGCGCTTGTTCCAACGAGGGGCCACATGATATGGTTTTGTTGAAATTTTTTGAAAAATAATATTTTTTTCAACTGCTGAATTTGTGTATTACGCAGGCGGTTGCAGGCAATTCGTTAGGTAAAGGGTTAATAAACCAGGACACTCAACAAAATCATGTTATTACTATTATTACCATGACCGGAAACAGGCAGCATGCTGTTAATGAATTTTGTTTTCATTAACGCCTGCCACTCTCTTCTGGTTGTATGACATCATGAATTACTGAGTTTTACCGCCCCGCTAAACTCCATTAATATACTACAGAATGCCTGCTAAAGCAAAATAATTACATATAGGTTATAGAGTAAAATCCTGTTAATTGAATAAGAAATCTTGTAATATGTTGGGAAATTATCCTGACAATCAGAAAATTCGCCTTATTTATAGACCTGTTTGGCTTCTGTACATCCAATACAGGCATTTAATCTGTTATATCTTGTTTGACAGACCTCTAGGTTCTCTGTCAAACAGGCTATGATAGAATAGATGCTCAGATTTTCTCTGTAGTATGGAAAAGTGGCCAAATCCCTGTTAATTGAATCTTCCTGTTAATTGAATAATTATCAGTGACAAAGTGGCTATTCAATTAACAGGGCTGCACTACACAAAGATTCAGTATCACTCAATAAGTAAACACATTTTTAACCCTTTTACTTAACATGGCTAGCATACAATACTCTCAGTTGTTTTAAACAACTTTAAATTTTCAATTTTTGCCTCCAAAACCTAACTTATGACCCCCTCAATGGAATGAGCTCAATGAGCTCATTCCATTGAAGGGTCATAAGCCATGTTTTGAAGTCAAAAATTTAAATATTATGAATAGTGCTGTTATGGCATTATTTATTATTATTTATTTACTTTAGGTAAATAAATATTTACAGTCTTTCCACACTGGATGTGATGTGAGCTTTCCTTGTGATAAAATCAAATAACACTTAATGTTTTGTAGCTGCGATAAGCAGGTCTATATTCAATTGGTCTCTCTTTATCGGTCGGTCAGTCTGTGAACAATAAGTTTTTAAACTCAATAACTTTTAAAATACTTAGTGAAATGGCTCCATATTCGGTATTCATGGGAGCTATCGATTTTATTCATTTTCTGTCAAAAAATGTTGCCGCGGCCAACGTTCTTAGAACTCAGTTTAGTCAGACTTCAATATTCCATTTGGCACACCCTACAGGGCACATTTATGATTAGATTGCTTTGAAACCTGGCATGCTTGTTTGGGGTGAAATCTAGATGGGAGCTATCGATTTTCTTCCATTTCCGTCAAAAAATGTTGCCGCGGCCAACGTTCTTAGAACTTAGTTTAGTTAGACCTCAATATTTCCCTTTGGCACACCCTACAGGGCACATTTATGATTGGATTGCTTTGAAACCTGGGATGCTTGTTTGGGGAGACCTCTAGATGGTAGCTATCGATTTTCTTCCATTTCTGTCAAAAAATGTTGCCGCGGCCAACGTTCTTAGAACTTAGTTTAGTCAGACCTCAATATTTCCCTTTGGCACACCCTACAGGGCACATTTATGATCGGATTGCTTTGAAACCTGGCATGCTTGTTTGGGTTGACCTCTAGATGGGAGCTATCGATTTTCTTCCATTTCCAACCATCAAAAAATGTTGCCACTGGCAACGATCTTTGAACTTAGTTTAGTCAGGCATCAATATATTCCTTTGGCATGCCCTACAGGGCACATTTAAGATCAGATCGGTTGAAATTTTGTATGCTTGTTTGGGAGCGATCGATTTTCTTCAATTTCCATCAAAAAATGTTGCCACTGGCCATGGCCTTCGATGAACTTAGTAAAAACTTAGTGCAGTTAAACATCAATATTTCCCTTTGACACACCCTGCAGGGCACATTTATGATTGGATCGCTTGCAGACTTGGTGTGCTTGTGTGGGGTGACATCTATATGGGAGCTGTCGATTTTCTTCCATTTCTGTCGAAAAATGTTGCCGCTGACCTTTGAACTTAGTTTAGTCAGACCTCAATATTTACCTTTAAAACGCCCTTCAGGGCACATTTATGATCGGATCACTTTGGAACTTGGTATGTGTGTTCGGGGTGACCTCTAGATGTGAGCTATTGCTTTTTTTCATTTCCATTAAAAATTATTGTCGTTATCACCAGCCTTTGAACTTACTGCATTTGTGCATCAACTTATCCCTTTTGCACTCTCTGCAGGGCATATTTGAATTTCCATTAAAAAAAAAAAAAAAAAAAAACATTGCCACAAGCAATGACCTTCTACTTAGTGCATTTGTGCATTAACATCTTCCTTTGGCATGCCTCAGAGGGCACATTCATTATCAGGTTGTTTTGAAACTTTGTATGCTTATGCAGGGTGAAAAGATAGGAGCTATTGATTTTCTTTTCATTTCTATCAAAAACTGTTGCTGTTAGTAGCAATCTTTGAATTTATTGCATTTGTGCATCAACATTCTTTGACATGGCCTACAGGCCACATTTATCATAGGATTCTTTTTGAACTTGGTGTGCTCATTAGGCAAGACCTTAGATAAGAGCTATTGATTAGTATTCATTTCTGTGAAAAAAGTTGCCATTTACAATAACTTTGAACATACTGCATTTGTGTATCAACATTCTTCCTTTAGCCAGTCTTACAGTTTACATTTAAAAATGACTGGATTACTCTGACGTTGTGCACACACAATGCTGTTATGTTGAAATTTCATCAAATAACATTGGTACCAGTGACCTTCAATTTTGCCATTTCATTTATAACTTACCAAGTTTAAGTTTGTCAAGTTGAGCTACAGTGTCATTGACACTTTCATTATCATCAAATTCAATAACTGTTCAAATACTTGATGGAATGACATTATATTTGGTATGAAATTGTATATTATTGACATGAAGTCCCACAATCAATACAGGTGTTATATGGGGTATTTTTGTCAGAGTTGTTGCCCTTTATGGACTTGGAATTTATTGCATTCGTACTATCCATCGCAGCTTAGGTGCAAACTCACAATTTTTTCTTCTCATTTTCTAATCTCAACATTGTGTGATGATACCCTCGAGTTGTTCCTTCATGTCGAGAAAACGAAAGAAATTAAATTGAGTTTCATGTCTAAAGTAAACCATACAATCACTTTATATAATTTTGGTGCAGTGATTATTTATTTATTTATTGGTGTTTAAGGTCATATACTTATGCACAATGGCTAATCATGACCGTGACAGTTTTACGGGTGGAGGAAGCCAGAGTACCCGGAGAGAACCACCGAGCAATGACGAGCAGCTGCCAGCTGCCCAGCATTGTAACTCCGCACTGCAGCACAGGCAGGGTTAGACTGGTTGAAGACATGCGCTCCAACGACGTGCAGTATGCCTTAGTACAGGGAGTCATCATGCTCCCATGTGGACAATTGGGGTTAAGCGCCTTGCCCAAGGACACAATGCGGGAGTCCAAATCAGTCGCTCAGACGGTCACCCATCCGAGGACTAACCGGGCTCGACGTTGCTTAACTTTGGTGATCGGATGAGAACTGATTAACGCAATGCCACCGTGTCCTCATGGTGCAGTGATTTGTTGCATAAATTATAATCAGTGATTTTCTGTTTCAGTTATCACAGTGGTCACACTGCAGTCAATATTTGTGTTTGTGTTATTGTAAGGCTCAAATCTTACATAAGGTGGCCCTGGCTGTCAAAGTGTCATTAAACTCCAATAAAATAAAATGAATAAGTAAGGCTCAAAATATAGAGACCTTGTTGTGTTGAAATTGTAAAACTGCGAAGTAAACAGAAGATATCTATGCTGTTTTAGTGAATATTGTGAATTATCTCATGAGTGTGGACCTGAAAGTAATCGTAACCAATACTTGGGGGTGGAAGTCCTCTGAAATGGGCAACATCATGAGTATAAACAGCTTGCTGGACTTTACTTTATATACATGTTGTGGTCATGATTAGCCATTGTGCAGAAATATGTGTGACCTTAAACACAATAAATAAACAAAACATACCTTACCGTGGGAACACCGGAAAGTGAAGTAGCGCTTGTTCGCTGTGGTAAACAATCTGTTTTACTGGTAACTGTAACCAATACATGGGGGTGGAATTCCTCTAAAATGGGCAACATGGGTATATATAAACAAGTTACTAGACTTTACTTTATTTTCATGTTGTGGTCATGATTAGCCATTGTGCAAAAATATGTGACCTTAAACACAATAGATTAATAAATATCCAAATAAAAGGGAGGAGAAATAGTAATCTTATAATGACTTCATCAAGCCAGACTCAATTGAATTTTTCAATAAATCAAATCATGGCTGCTTTACAACAGCCATGACTTGATTTTATGAGAAATTCAAGAAAATACTTAGCAGGTTAAGAGTTAACCCCTTTATCAGGTGTAATAGACATAAATGGCCTGCACTATTTATAAAAATCGCCATTCTAGAGTAACACCCATGCCCATTTATCTTAATTCCTCACCGATCATGACAAGAAAACTTCACTTGAAAAGCATTTCTTGAATAACTGAAAGTTGTCACTTTTTGCTTCCAAAACAAATCTTATGGCCACTCACTGGAACAGGCTGATTGAGCTAGTTCCAATGAGGGGGCTGTAAGCTTTGTTTATGATGTAAAAAAAGAACAAATTTTTAATTATTTCAGAATTTTTTTTGCAAATGTCCTCTTCTAGTCATACTAGGTAAAATGTTAATCTTTCACCATACAAATCGATAAGATTCTATCAGTGTTAAACATGAAAACTGTCATTCAAATTTTGTTACTTTTGTAATTAACCCTTTACCTAACATGAAAAACAGACAACACTTGACAAAAAATTCTTGAATAACTAAGTTTTTTCATTTTTTGTCTCAAAAACATAGGTTATGACCACTCGTTGGAACAAGCTCAACAAGCTCGTTCCAATGAGGGGTCATAACCTATGTTTTTGAGGCAAAAAATAAAGAAAATTAATTGGCGATTTTTTACAATAGCACTGGCCAGTTTTGGCCATTACATTGGGTAAAGGGTTAAAGAAAACACATCATTTTAACTCCCACTTGAACAAGCTCTTTGAGATTTTTCCAATGAGGGGTTCATAAACTATGTTTACAAAGCAAATATGAAAAGTTGTACTCAAGAAAGTGTAAGACAGGAGTCAATGCCCTGTCCTTTTCGGCAGATTGTTAAGTTCTTAAATAACAAATTTGTCTTTTCAGAAAAACATTTCTCCTTTCTTCTTTCAAAAACATATAACGAACACACATTTGAACAAACTCAGTGCATTTTCCAATGAGTGATTGTGAGCAATGTTTTGGAACCAAGAACTGAAGTCATAGTTTGGGGAAATTTAGTAAAGTGGTTGAATCAGTGTGACTCAGATTCAGCTTTCTGTTGTGCCTAGTTTGCAAGTTGGAAGAAGATTTTTTTGTTTTCTAAGCCTTGTTTCTTGATCTTTTTCAGGTACTTTATACATTGGACTGTGAGTTGATAAGTGTGACAGTTAACCCTTTACCCAGCATAGTCAATTTCAAAATTTATTATATTAAATATGATTTTTCCAAATTTTTCAAACAATTTCAACAAAATCATCTCATGTGACCCCCTCATTGGAGTCACATGATATTGTTTTATTGAAATTTTTTGAAAAATAAAATTTTATTCATCTGCATACTACAGGTGGATTCATTAGGTAAATGGTTAAATGTTTCTAGTGTCATTTGAATCTAGGAAGAGTATCATTCATTAACCCTTTACCTAACGTAACGGCCAAAACCGGCCAGCGCTATTCTCAAAAATCACCAATTAATTTTCATTATTTTTTTCATTTTTTGTCTCAAAAACATAGGTTATGACCCATCGTTGGAACGAGCTCGTCGAGCTCGTTCCAACGAGGGGTCATAACCTATGTTTTTGAGACAAAAAATGAAAAAAATTAGTTATTGAAGAATTATTTTTGCAAGTGTCGTCTGCTTTTCATGTTAGGTAAAGGGTTAAGCAGTTATTGGGCATTAAAATTTTAAAATTCATTATTTAAATTGTGAGCCCTGTGAATAAAATTCTTTATCATTGCAAAGCAGATTATTATGAAAGTTTTGAATAATTGAATACTGCAGTTGTTAACTTCTTCTGTTATTCGTTAAATTATTTTGGGGGGGAATTCTCTCCACTTGATAGGTTATAAATTTTAAATCTTTAACTTTTCACGAATCATTGGGGACTGTTACAGCATAGAAATGCATAAGATTTCTCAATGGTAACAAAAAAATGAAATGCAGGGGAAAACCTTATTAATTGAATAGCCACTTTGCTAGCCAGAAATATTTAAATTACAGGAGTTGTGATCGAATTAACAGGAATTTGGTCACTGTTCTGTATTCTTGTGATAAAATGAGCATTTTTCTATTACAGCTTATTTGACAGAGCTCATTAACCTCTGTCTAATTAGATATAATAGATTAAATACTTGAGTGAAGCTAGGCCAAAGTGGTCTATAAATGTGTGTCTTGAATGGAGCACTCAATTTTTTATGCCCCCGAAAAATTTTCGAGGGGGTATATAGTCGAGGTCTCTGTACGTCCATAGTCCATCCGTCCGTCCGTCCATCCATCCATCCCTCCATACGAACATTTTGTTTTATAACTCGAGCATCAGTTGTCGGATTTTAATGTTCTTTGGTATGGTGATAGGGCAGCTTGGGGGAACGGATGCCCTCATACCTAGCGTTTCGTCCATTCATGTTTGGTAGAGTTATGACTCCTGTTTGTTTTTGGTTCTGTTTCTAAGGTAAATTGTACCATAGCCTATAGGGGAAGGTGCTGCCCAATTTTTTTTTAAGTTCATTATTTTTCTTTGGCCCAGTGCTTGCAGGGGAGGTTGCATGACATTTTAACCTCCACATATCAATATATCCATATAAATATGGATGACACAAGAATTATAGAGATTTTGGTTCCAGACCATTTAAAATTGTATCACCGCACCAATCTATTTCAAATTTTATTTGCTTATTACTAATGTCAAAATACAGGTCAAGTTCGATTTGGAGGTTCACTCCGACCATTCTTGCAAGAGTTATGCCTCTTTTTGAATTAAAAAATCACAAATTTTCCCAATTTCAGCTTTATTCTTACTGGCCAGTGCCTATGGGGAAGTGCTGCCCAATTTGTTTTAGTTCACTATTTCTGTGCTGCCCAGTGCTTGGTGGGGAGGTTGCATGTCATTTTAGCCTACCACATATCGATATAACCATATAAATATGGATGCCAATTTCAGCTTTATTCTTACTGGCCAGTGTCTTATAGGGGAAGTGCTGCCCAATTTTGTTTTAGTCCACTATCCCAATTTTTTCTAGTCCCCTATTTCTGTACTGCCCAGTGTTTGCAGGGCAGGTTTGCATGTCATTTTAACCTACTACATATCGATATATTCATATAAATATGGATGACACAAAAATCATAGTGTTTTTTTTAATTCTGTTCATTCAAAGTTGTTTGGATGAACCAATTCTCTTCAAACATTCAGAAGTTATTTATTTACATGCAAGTCCAACTTTGCTACCTTCAGGGGCATCAGCACATGCATAATCATTGCTCTTGTTTATTTAGTTCACAGGGAATGCTGTGGGTCAGTGGTTACAGCGTATGATTTCAAACCATAAGGTCCATCTTTCAGTTGCCACCAGGTGCTGCTACATTGCGTCCTTGGGCAAGGCACTTAATCGTGATTGCCCATATGAAGGCATGCAGCCCACTCAGCTCTGTCAAACAAGATTGTATTGGTTAAATTCCTAATTGTATTAGGGGAAAATGTGTTGGTTAAAATTTTGATATTTTGACCTCCGTGTATAGGGCATTAAAATGTAAAAGAATCATCCAACTAATCAGCAGAAGAAATATATACATGACAGCAAGACATAACCAACTATTTTAAATAAGTGTTTTGGGGTTTACATGCTTTGATATACCTTTTGTCAAAACTGTTATCTCTTCCTGTATGTTTCCTTTCATTATGAATCAATTTTATAAACTTAACCTTTAATCCAATGCTCAGGATATATAGAGGATATCTAGTGTTTTGGGGTGGATACCAAAAATTATCTCATGGGTGGCCAATACAGATGTTTATTTTTCATGAGCGCTTGCGCTAGCGAAAATACCCATTTATCTTGGTCACAAGTGAGATCATTTTTGGTATCCACTCAAAAAGACTAGAATTTCTTTTTATTATATGCTTTTTATAAGAATCTGATAATTCCACTCGTTTCAACAATGAATTGATGCATGAAAGTAAACAGCACATTGAATCATTGATATGCGGAAGTGATTTGATCAATACTCAGAACAGATAGCGTCTTGCGATCTGATTCAGTTGGTGGGTTTCTAGTCCAAACATGGCCTGAAAGTCTGTAATATCAGTTTTTGGTTTGATACGTCCTTTGAAAGGACGTATCAAAACAAAAACTTACATTACAGACTTTCAGGCCATGTTTGGACTAGTGGGTTTCATGCACCAATTCAAGGTGAATATGTGTTGAATTATTGCTGGAAATGATCAGTATCCACTCAAAAAAAAATAGATTTTCTTTTCATTATACGTTTCTAGAACAAATTGATCATTTTCAGTGGTAATTTGACTCATATTCACCTTGAATTGATGCTTTGAAGGCCACCATTTTGATTGATATCGTGAAAGTAAAAATTTCTATATCTTCACAGTGGGGGATACAATTTCTGTCTTTCCACAATTTCTTCGATAATCTGTCGTTTAGCATATAATAAAAACATTTATTATTTTAATTACTGTTTTTTTAAACATTTCAAATTATTTCAACAAAATCATATCATGTGATCCCCTCACTGGAATGAGCTTGTCAAGCTCATTCCAGTGAGGGTCACATGATATGGTTTTGTTGAAATGTTTTAAAAAAAAATGTTTCATCTGCTTAATTTGCAGATTATACCTGCAGCTGCAGTCAGTTCGTTAACATTAACTGAAGGGTTTAAAGTTCAGAGCTGTTTTACTCATTCATACAATGTAAAATACTTGTATCATCATTGTTAAAAACTTTAACAAAATTATTACTGATTATTTTTATATTATTTTAAACTTTTAAATGGTCTGAAATTCAACAAAAATATCAAGTTATTGGAACATTTTGTCCAGTCATTTTGGTTTCTTTTTTTTTGTTTGCTTTTTTTTGCTGCTGAAATATATTCATATGGCATATTTGAAATCTTGTTTTTTTTCTTTCATTCTGTAACTACCATTTGAGAATTTTTTTTAAAGCTTGAAAATAAAAATGTTGATATCTACAATTGGTATGGAGCTGCTGATTCTCAAACAGGTTTTGTAGCCACATAAATTAATCTCAGAAATATCTTCATGTAATCGTGATTGTACCTTTGAGTTGAATAAGAAAAAACTTCTCAATTCTTTAACTGCTGCAAGTGATCTGTATTTTTGCTGAATTATTTAGAAAGGTCTGTTCAAACAGAAGTATTTTATTTTGTATTCTACTAGTAAACTCTTCTTTAACCCTTTACCCAACGTAACGGCCAATACCGGCCAGCACTATTCACAAAAATCGCCAATTAATTTTCATTTTTATGTCTCAAAAACATAGGTTAGGACCCCTCTTTGGAATGAGCTCATCGAGCCCGTTCCAATGAGTGGTCATAACCTATGTTTTTGAGACAAAAAATGAAGAAAATAAAGTTATTAAAGAATTTATTTTGCAAGTGTCGTCTGCTTTTCATGTTAGGTAAAGGGTTAAGTCAGAAATTTAACTAAGCCCAGCATGAAACAATCCCTGAATATAATTCTGAAGCAGGAATTTGTTCCCTCAAAATTATAATCAGGAGTTACGTGTTTCCATTTGCACATTGGTCTCAGTGTAGATAATATTTGTCTTTGTTTTACATCAAGGTATGAATCTGTGGTGTTGCATTGTGTTAAAACTGCAGACCGACGAGAAAAATCAATAGCTGTCACTCTATCGTATCCAGTTCAATGTTCGCATCATATCCAGTATATAATAGTCTTTTCTCCTTATCGGATCCACACTGCTGATGACAAAGCACCTGCTATTCATCGTCTGAGGCTCAAAAGACAGATGTTGAAATTTTAAAATTTCAACCTGCAATTTTTTCACATAATTTATTTATTGGGGTTTAATGACACTTTCGACAGCCAGGGTCACCTCGTGTCGGACAGTTTTACGGGCGGGGGAAGCTGGAGAGAATCACGGAGCAACTGTCAGGCTCCCAACATACTAACTCCACACAAGCAGGGTTAGCATTGGTTGAAGACAAGTGCAACATCGACGTGCAGTACACCTTAGTACACAATACCATGTGGGCAATGGGGGTGAAGTGTCTTGCCCAAGGATTTGAACCGAGGACCTCTCGGCTTGCCCAAGGATTTGAACCGAGGACCTCTCGGCTTGCAACCTGCACCTCTACCTACTGAGCCACTGCGCCCCCTTTTCACATAATGAAACTAGGAATTTAAACAATTCAATCTTGTTTGACAGAGCTTATTGAGCTCTGTCAAACAAGATTGAATTGGTTAAATTTCTAGTTGTATTAAGGGAAAAAATTGCATCTTGATATTTTGATTACCATGTGCCGAAGGTTAAGAGGACTTAATTTAGGCCTCTTGTTTGCTACATATTTATGCCAGTATGTAATTATATGCCAAATGGATTTTTATTGAAAATACTGCATGCAGCAGATTTTTATTTACTTTTCACATAAAAAACATAATTTTGACCTAAACTGTAGAATGGAATGTTATGTGACGATTAGCAGAATTTCTGTTTTGTTATGAGAGTGAAATTTGGTCAACAGATAAGAGTTGCGGAGTATGACTGCCTTTTTTTCGTTGTTAAGAATGATTGCCTTCTTACTTTTGTACATGTTGTATGATCATGTATATGTATTTATTTTATTAAATATAGAGTGTCTACATGCACTTCATCTTCCTTTTTTATACCCCATCATGAAATACCATAAAATGCCCGTCTTGTCATTCCACCATTCTGTCATTTTGAAATAACAGTTTTCCAAATTTTTTTCACCATACATTTATTGAGAGAATTGGTTAATTTCTGGTACTTGGCTTTGTCATGGGTACCTACAAATAGAGTTCAAGATCTGGACCTGGTCAGATGGTTTTTTGCTCACCTTGACAACATCAAGTATTAGCTATTGGGGTGGGATCCGATCTGCCGTACATCCATCCATACATCCTTACATTCCTCTGTCATCCACAATTCCATTAGCACACCCTACAGGCCGCAGCTCTCACCCATTCAGTTTTAAATTTCCTAAATGTTTGGCTTTGGGGCAATGCCTGGATGGGAGGTATCAAATTTTTCTGCATTTCTTTGAAAAACGTGGCGGCCAGTGGCCATCTTGGATTTGGCATATGAATTATCAACAATTGCATTAGCACACCCTACAGGCCGCATCTCTCACCCGACACAGCATTGATAAGATGCCCAGATGGGGGCTATCAAATTTTTCAGAATTTCATTGAAAAACATGCCCAGCATTGGCCATCTTAGATTTGGCATATAAACTGTCAACAATTCCATTAGCACACCCAACAGGCACCACCCCTCTCACTCGATCTTTTTCTAATTTTATATGTAGCTTTGGTATGATGTCTAGATGTGAGTTATCAATTTTTTTTTAATTTCGTTGAAAAACATGACTGCCAGTGGCCATCTTGGATTTGGCAAATAAATTGTCAACAATTCCATTAGTACACCAACACGCTGCATCCCTCACCCAATCTTTTTCAGATTTCATATGTAGCTTTGGTGTGATGTTTTTTTCTGTAGAAACTTGAGAGGATGACTTGGCATTACTGGAACTTTCTGTAGTTCAGTCTTTTCTTGGACAGGTTGAGCTGCAGTATCATTGACACTTTCATTCACTGAGTTATTGACCTAGTTTAGTTTCCCATAGATGAGCTTGGAAAGATAGTGGTGGCTAATCCATCAGTAACTGACTTAATCATTTTCTGTTATGGCCCAAACCTGGGCTATATGCTTCAAAAAAAAAAAATTCTTTCCATTTCCAAAACATAGTACAAGACCAGTTTGGAATGAGCTTGTCAAGCTTGCTCCAGTTAAAATCATAAGCTATCTTTTAAAAGCCAAAAAAATATGGAAAAATAATTTAAATTTAAATAACAAATTTTGTGTGTGGTGTAGCCCTTATGTTAGGTAAAGGATAGTGACCCAAAGGTCCAAATAAAACTAATGAGAGAGTCTTGTTACCTGTTTTCAAACAAGTATAATTGAAAGGTTTCATTTTTTATACCCTTCAAACATAGTTTTTATGCCCTCTCAAACTCGGTTGATTGATTGTCTGGAGGCAACTACTTCTACATTTCTCAAGATTTGGTTTGAAACATCCTAGAAAACATGATCAACATCTGAAGTGTAGATGAGCATGACATAAAATTGCTGTGGCTTGATTTAAGCATTATAGAATTGTTTGCCCTTAAATTGTACAGCTGTAATAATACAGTGGAGCCCACTTAATTGGGTATCTTTTAACTCTTTACCCAACGTAATGGCCAAAACTGGCCAGTGGTATTTACAAAAATCGCCAATTAATTTTCATTTTTAGCTCAACTTTGGCAAAACCAAATTTGAGCTTATGCCATGGCCCGTCGTCCATCGTCCGTCTGTCCGTCAACAATTGGATACGGCTCGGGCTAGAGGCCGTATTTATGAACCGATCTTTACGAAACTTCTTGGGTACCTTTGTTATGACCGTGGGATGAGACCGAGTGTTTTTGGGTGCGGTCCGAAATTCAAGATGGCTGCCAGCCACCATTTTGTACCGACGATGCAGAAATCTGTTTTTTGTACAGAACTTCCATATGAAAGCTCTGATTTGAATAATTTTCTGTATGAATGTTTAGTACCATGGGATACATCACATATAATACGGGTTTTTTTCTCGTGCATAAATTATGCAAATTAGACTAACTTTGATGTTTTTTGGTCTTACTTTCAGCACTGTAAGTGCAAATGCCAATATGGCTCGGGCTAGAGGCCGTATTTATGAACCGATCTTTACAAAACTCCTTGGGTACCTTTGTTATTACCGTGGGACGAGAACAAGTGTTTTTGGGCCCGGTCCGAAATTCAAGATGGCCGATGGCAGCCATTTTGTACAAAATTTGGTGCAATCAGATTTTTGCACAGAACTTCCATATGAAAATGCTGATTTGAATAATTTTTTGTGCGAATGTTTAGTACCATGGGATACATCACATATAATACGGGTTTTTTTCTCATGCAGAAATTATGCAAATTAGATGAACTTTGATTTTTTCAGTGCTACTTACACACAGTAAGTACACATGTCAATACGGCTCGGGCTAGAGTCTGTATTTATGAACCAATCTTCACAAAACTTCTTGGGTACCTTTGTTATCACCTTGGGACGAGAACGAGTGTTTCTGGGTGCGGTCCAAAATTCAAGATGGCTGCCAGTGGCCATTTTGTACCGAAATTAGGTCTAATCAGTTTTTTGTACACAACTTCTATACGGCTCAGGCTAGAGGCCGTATTTATGAACCGATCTTTATGAAACTTCTTGGGTACCTTTGTTATCACTGTGGGATGAGAACGAGTGTTTTTGGGTGTGGTCCGAAATACAAGATGGCCACCAGCAGCCATTTTGTACCAAAATTAGTGCAATCAGTCTTTTGTACAGAACTTCTGTATGAAAGTTCTGATTTGAATAAATTTTTGTATGAATGTTTAGTAACATGGAATACATCACATATAGTACAGGGTTTTTTCTCGTGCAGAAATTATGCAAATTAGATGAACTTTGATTTATTCAGTGCTACTTATACACTGTAAGTGCACATGTCAATACGGCTCGGGCTAGAGGCTGTATTTAACCGATCTTCACAAAACTTCTTGGGTACCTTTGTTATCACCTTGGGACGAGAACGAGTGTTTCTGGGTGCGGTCCAAAATTCAAGATGGCTGCCAGTGGCCATTTTGTACCGAAATTAGGTCCAATCAGTTTTTTGTCACAACTTCTACACAGCTCATATTTGTGAACTGATCTTCACGAAACTTCTTGGGTACCTTTGGTTTCACCTTGGGACAGGAATGAGTGTGTTTTGGGGTGCCTTTGTTATCACTGTGCTATGAGAACAAATATTTTGGGGTTCAGTCAGACCCACTCTGGGACTCAAAGATTTTTTTCTAGTTTAGCATCTGACTGTCACCCACCTTTACAATACTTTACCTATGCATTTGTTACAGGCAACGGTCAGTATTTATGTACAGACCGTTACAATACTTTATATGTACCTTTGTTATCAGGTCATTACCTAGATGTTTGTCATTACTGTGTCACATACTATACATGTACATGTCTTTGTCTTGACAAGTTGATCTACAGTGTCATTGACGCTTTCATTTGTCTCAAAAACATAGGTTATGACCCCTCATTGGAACGAGCTCACCTACGTTTTTGAGATAAAAAATGAAAAAAATTAGTTAGTCAAAAAATTTTTTTGCAAATGTCATCTGCTTTTCACGTTAGGTAAAGGGTTAAGTGAATAACCCTGTTAATTGTATATAAATTACAAACATCAAACCATTTGCCATAACTTCAGTCAGGCCTTTAGCTTACCCCAATTTCACACCATTTGTGGGTGTGCCCAAATTAGAGAAGGTATGAAGGCATCAAGAAAAATATATAAATTCTCTCTGCCTCTTCTGCATTTGAGAATAACTTCCATTATAAAATGGCCATAGAAACACAAAGAAAGGCATGGCAATAAAACATAGCAGGAAAAGGCTGTTATTTCTGGTTTTAATGTGCACAAATTAGGGCAAAAGTATGTGCCCAAAATAAATGAATTTAAAGGCCTGTTCAGTATAAATTTGACTTGTTAACTGCACATAGATTATAGAGTAATCTTCTGTTAACCCTTTACCTAACATAGTGGCAAAAAACATCCTAGAAATTGTCCAAAATAAGCCAACTACAGCCTAAAATATCTTACAAATGTCTCGATAAAACCATACAAATATGGACATCATTAGAACTGGCACATCGAGCCAGTTCTAATGATATCCATGTTTGTATATTATTTTTTTTTTAATTGTGAGAATTTTTTTTTAAAAATATGAAATTTAATTTATTTTTTAAAAAGCTGTGTTAGGTAAAGGGTTATTTGAATAAAAATTCTTGTAATTTGTCAAAAGAATTACTCTAATACTCCAATATCCATTGAATTCCCAACATTTATAAACATTTTTGTCCTCAATACATCCAATATGAGCGTTTATTCCATTGTACCTTGTTTGACAGAGCTCAATGTGCTCTGTCAAACAAGATATAATGGAGTAAATGCTCAACTTATAACTAGAAGAGAGGAAAATGAACCAATTCCTATTAATTGTATACTCCTGTTAATTGAATATTTTTTTTCTGCCAAAGTGGCTATATTCAGTTAACTGGATTCCACTGTATAGGGAAATCTGGTGGAGTTTGTTCCAACATGGGTTCATAAGCTCTGATTTGGAAGAATAAATTCAAAAAATAAAATATGAATAGTAACTTTGGTAAGTACAGTGTACCCACTTAATTGAATATCTCTTAATTTAATAACCTAATTAATTGAATATAATTTCCAAACACCAAACCATTTACCATACCTTCAGGGCAATTTGCTTTGTTAAATGCATATAAGTTAGAGAGAAAATTCCTGTTAATTGGATGAAAAATCAGGTAATATGCCAAGAAATTATCCTTACAATCGCCAAATTCCCCTTGTGTATGGACCTATTTGGCCTCTCTGCATCCAATACAGGCATTTAATCTATCGTATCTTGTTTGAGCTACTTGTGCCCTGTCAAACAGATATAATACAATAAATGCTCAGTTTATCTCGATAATGGGCGCACGGTGGCTCAGTGGTAGACTGTTGGACTTCTATGCTAGAGGTCCCCGAGTTCAACCCCCATCCGGGACGACCCGTGTTGTGTCCTTGGCCAAGGCACTTTATCCCGGTTGCCTACATGGGGGCATGATGACTTTGTGTACTAAGGCATACTGTACGTTGATGGTGCACCTGTCTTCAAGCACTGTAACCCTGCTTGAGCGGAGCTTGAACAGAGAATGTTGAGGAGCTGACAGTTGCTTGTCGATGCTCGGTGGTTCTCTCTGGCTACTCCGGCTTCCTCCACCCGTAAAACTGTCACGTTCACGATTAGCCATTGTGCATAAGTATGTGACCTTAACACCAATAAATTAATAAATAATCTTGATTATAAAGAAACTGACAGATCCCTGTTAATTGAATACTTCTGTTAATTGAATAATTCTCACTGGCAAGGTGGCTATCAATTAACTGGGTTCTACTGTAGCACTTTTCAATCTCAGCCAGGAGTGAATGCATTGTGAACTTGGGCAAGGCACTTAACCTCAATTACCCACATGGAGGCACAGTGGTGCTGTGTACTAAGGCATACTGCACATTGATGGTTCTCTTGTCTTCAACCAATGCCAACCCTGCTTATGCGGAGTTAGTAAGTTGGGGAGTGTGACAGTTGCTCTCCACTACTCAGTGGTTCTCTCTGGGTGCAACAGCTTCCTCCACCTGTAAAACTGTCTGACACGAGGTGACCCTGGCTGTCAAAAGTGTTGTTAGACCCCAATAAGTAAATATAAATAAATAACTGTAGCACAATAGCCAGATTTCCCATTAAAGTTGGTAAAGTATTAACTGGGATATTCTGTGACCTACTGTCCACTGAAATTGAGTACACTACTGTATGTTAAATTTATATCCAAGTTGAGATGATAGAAGCTGCCTCAGAAATACAAAGGTTAATGGTGTTGTGAAGTAAGATTTATATTAACCTGGAACATTTTATTATTGAATGGTATGTCATATCAATTATTTGAAGGTATCAGTTACTGGGAAAGAGGCTTAAGGCTGACAGCATCATGTTTATAATTATTTTGTTACACGTCACTGACTGCCTCCTTTTGTGAGCAATGTTTATTACCTCACACTTATTTTGCTACATCATGCTGCGTAATAAATAATTTAGAATATCCATCTCTGTCGTGAGAAGAGACAAGAAGATTTCAATGAATTCTCACATGTTCTAAAACATTGGACAGCTATAAACCTGATATGTATATTGTATGCAACATACAGTAGATCTGATTGGGTACAGGGAGGGGTAGGGACTGTACATTCATGATTTACTAACAAAAGTAAACAAAATGGACCAAAAAATCAGTCCTGTTTCAACCAGGTATGTTCTCAACCTTTGACATAATGTTCATTTCTTTTAGCTATACTTAGAGATGAACCCATTTCTGCAACTGTGGGCAACCTCAGCCATGCCATGGTTAATGGAAAACAATTTGAAAATGGTAATAATTGAAGGTTATTTTAAATTCTCACACACATCCCTGCTCCTCTACATACACCTCACATGCACACACACATAAATTCACACACAATTTCATGCACAACAAACACATTTTTGTATTCACCTATGATTTATTTATTTATTTATTTATTTATTTATTGGTGTTTAAGGTCACATACTTCTGCACAATGGCTAATCATGACCACAACATGGAGATAAAGTCAAGGTCCATCAATCATTTATGCCCCATGTTGCCTATTTAGAGGACTTGCACCCCAAGCATTAGTGACTGGGTCCTATTTTACCAGTAAAACAGAGCTTGTTTACCACAGTAAACAAGCACTGCCTCACTTCCCAGGATTCCTGCAGGGGTCACCTATGATTAGGGACTGATGAATTCACACACATACCAATTAAAGTTTCATCACTTTTTAGCTCATCTTGACAAAGTCAAGCTGAGCTAATCTCATCGCTTGCCGTCTGTCGTCCGTCGTCCATCATCCGTCGTCCGTCAACACCATGTTTTGGTCTTCTCCTCCAAAGCCACTGGTCCAATTCAAGTGAAAGTTTGTGTCAGTGATGGTCCCAAAGGGGCATTTCATTTTTGTTCAACTCAGCATGCCCAGCCCCATAGGGAGGGAGTGGGGGAAAATGCTCCAAAGTATTTTAAAAATCTTCTTCTCAAGAACCAGTGTGTACAATGACTTGATATTTGCTATGGAGCTTCCATATGAGGTATAGAATCAAGTTTGTTCAAACGAAGTTCGTGAAGTAATATTTGGCTTTGTAATAGGAAGGGTAAGATTTTTGGCCCCGCCCAAAATTTCTATTTTCTGAACTGATGGTTCGGTATGAACCAAATTTGGTTTGTGGTAGTATTGGGTCATAAGTACTTGACCCATGCAAAAAAAAAAATTCCCACATCCCCATGGGAACCCTGGGAGCTAAAAATAGAAATATTTTCAAACGCCCATATTTCCCAAACCCCACGGAACAGAGAGCTTTTATTTGGTATGAAGTATCCTTATGACTAGTAGAATTGAATCGTAAAAAAAAATTGCCATCGGTTATGTTAGGGTGTTCTGTAATGGGCATCGAAAAAATGCTGAGTCGGCATATTTGCAAAAATTTAAAAAAATCTTTTCTCCAGAACCAATCATCAGAATCTTTTGATATTTGGTATACAGCATTCATAGGGGGGTCAGATAAAAGTTTGTTGAAATAAAGCTCATTGGTTCTCTCTACACGAGCCCAAAGTTTTAACATAGGGTAATATGGGGAATATTCTTTAAAAATCTTCTTCTTCAGAACCACCAGTCAGAATCTTTTAATATTTGGTATACACCATTGTTATGAGGGTCAGATTCTAGATTGTTCAAACCAAGTCCCTAGGTTAATATTTGGGCTTCCTATGGAAGCCCAAATTTTATCTTTGTTCAATATGGAGAGTAATTTAAAAAAATCTTCTTCTTCAGATCCATCAGTCAGAATGCCTTGATATTTGGTATGCAACATCTCTATGGGGGTCAGATTCAAGTTTGTTCAAATCAGATCCCTAGGTATATATTTGGGCTCACTATGGTAGCCCAAATTTTTACTTAGTGCAATATGAGAAAATTTCTTTAAAAATCTTCTTCTTCAGATCCGCCAGTCGGAATGCTTTTACATTTGGTATTCAACATCTCTAGGGGGGGTCAGATTCCAGGTTGTTCAATTCGAGTGCCTAGGTTAATATTTGGGCTCCATATGGGAACATGAAATTTAACTTAGTACAATATGAGGGAATTTCTTCAAAAATCATCTTCTTCAGATTCACTTGTCAGAATGCTTTCACATTTGGTGTACAACATCTCTAGGGGGGTCAGATTCAAGTTTGTTCAAATCGGATCCATAGGTCAATATTTGGGCTCGCTATGGTAGCCCAAATTTGAACTTAGTGCAATTCGAAGAAATTTCTTTACAATTTCTCTTCTTCAGATCCAACGGTCAGACTGCTTTCATATTCGGTACACAACATCTCTAGAGAAGTCAGATTTAACTGTGTTCAAATCAAGAGCCTGGGTTAATATTTGGGCTCTCTTTGGAATTGGCCATTTTGCTGAAGAAATAAAAATTTTGTATTCAGTACCCTCTAGAGGTACTAAGATTAATCCACATAGGTTGTATCAAGGGGCTTCATAGGGGAGCTCTACATTTTACTTATGATCAACTGAAGAAAAGGCATGATGCCTAGATTATTTTTGTCACTCCTGAGGGACTCAAGGATTGACAGTGTAGCCTATGGAGATGGCTTGCTTAATGTAGACTCATTCTTGGGCTCTGTTTAAATTGTGTTCTGTACAAGATGAGCGCTTCAGGCCACGTGGGGCCTCTTGTTAATTGGAGGCAGGGTTATTTCAAAATTTAGAGCAAAGATGATTGAATTGGGGTGGATGTAAACCTGATTTGTCCCAGCTGTGATGACTCTAGTTCCAACTGATTAATTTTCCAACCACATCATTTACCCTCTTCAGTTTGATGTCAAAATGGCAAAGTTTTCAGCTGCAAGTATTTCCCATAATGCAGTTTGATATTCAACCAAATATACCTTGTTTGACAGAGCTCAGTGAGTTCTGTCAAACAAGATATACAGAAGATATCTAGTGTTTTTGAGTGGATACCGAAAATTATCTCATGAGTGACCGAGACAAATGTTTATTTTTCACGAGCACTTTCTTTTTATTATATGCTTTTTATAAGAATCTGATCATTCCTATCGATAATTCCACTTGTTTCAACCTTGAATTGATGCACATTAATAGGCGGAAGTGATTTTATCGAATTTACTCGGGAACAGGTAGTGTTTTGCAATCTGATTCAGCTGGCAGGTTTCATGCATCAATTCAAGGTGAATACATATTGAATTATTGCTGGAAATGATCAGTATCCACTCAAAAACACTAGATTTTCTTTTCATTAAATGTTTTTAGAACAAATTGTTCATTTCCAGTGATAATGTGACTCGTATTCACCTTGAAGTGATACTTTGAAAGTTGCCATTTTGATTGATACTGTGAAAGTGAACATTTCTATATCTTCACAGTGGGGGATATGATTTCTATCTTTCCGCAATTTTTTTGATAATCTATCATTTAGCGTATAATAAAATTGGTTAAATTCATAGTTAAGCTAGAGAAAAACAGAGTGATTGGAGAAAATTCTGCTGCACTACCAGAGTGCTTGGGGTTAACTGGTGGATTGCTGGAAGCCCATATTTGGGCATCATTCTGAAGCGCAGGTACCTTGGTTTAAAGACTTCATATTAAATGGATGTGCTGTATATCATCTATGAAGAGAAAATATTTAGTCTGTAAGGATTTGCCATGTTACAATTTATGGGAGAGTGCCTATACTCTCCCATAACTTGAAACAAGGCAAAGACACATGAACAAATTTTGATGACCAAAAATAATTCAGTACTCTACCAGTTAAAGCATGTAGTTGGTATATTGATTGGTCAGTCAAGATAATCGTTAAAAACTTCTAGATCTTGGAAATTTATTTGCCCTAATCTGAATTGGTCATACTGAGTCACCATACAGATACCATGGCCATCCATTTGAATGCTTGATTGTGTGTGTGACATAAGTCAAATCCAGTCTCATAAGAAAGTACATGTTTGTTAGAAAGTGCAAATCAATGCCTGAGACTACAATCTACATGATAGTGTTGTGAGTGGAAAAATTATTGGGGGCCACCCACACCCCTTACCCGCATGGGTCACCATGCAGATACCGCAAAGTTTTCAGATGCAAATATTTCCCATAATGCAGTTTGATATTCAATGAAATATACCTTGTTTGACAGATCTCAGTGAGCCCTGTCAAACAAGATATAATTGGTTAAATTCATAGTTAAACAAGAAAAAAACAGGCAGATATTTTGCTATATATTGTTCTTGGTGAAACTATGATGCATTCAGTGTATTTGTATATAAATATATGCTTGTGCTGCAAATAAAGCTTTAAAAATCTTCTTCAGATTCACCAGTCAGAATCCTTTCATATTTGGTATACAACATCTCGAGGTGGGTCAGTTTCAGGTTTGTTCAAATCGGTTATCTGGGTAAATATTTGGACTCCCTATGAAAGCCTGAATATCAGCTTCGTGCAATATGAGGAATTTTTAAAATAAATCTTCTTTAGACCCACTTGTTAGAATGCTTTCATATTTGGTATACAACATCTCTAGGAGGGTCAGATTCAAGTTTGTTCACACCTAGTCCCTGGGTTGATATTTGGGCTCCCTATGGGAGCCCAAATTTTAACTTAGTGCAATATAAGGAAATTTCTTTAAAAATCTTCTTCCGATCCATGAGTCAGAATCCCTTCATATTTGGTATACAATATCTCTAGACGGGTCAGATTCAAATGTGTTCAAATCTGGTCCCTGGGTTGATATTTGGGCTCCCTATGAGAGCTCCAATTTTAACTTAGTGCAATGTAAGGAAATTTCTTTAAAAATCTTCTTCTTCAGATCCACCAGTCAGAATCCTTTCATATTTGGTATACAACATCTCTGGATGGGTCACATTCAAGTGTGTTCATATCTGGTCCCTGGGTTGATATTTGGGCTTCCTATGGGAGGGTGAGATTCCAATTTGTTCAAATCGAGCCTTTGGGTTATTTATTTGGGCTACCTATGGGAGCCTGAATTTTAACTTAGTGCAATATGAGAGAATTTCTTTTAAAATCTTCTTCTTCAGATCCACCAATCAGAATCTGTTCATATTTGGTATACAACATCTCAAGTGGTCAAATTCAAGATTGTTCAAATGGGGTCCCTGGGTTAATAGTTTGGCTCCCTATTTGAGCCCAAAGTTTAACTTAGTGCAATGTGAGGACATTTCTTTAAAAACCTTCTTTTTCAGATCCACCAGTCAGAATTCTTTCATATTTGGTATATAACATCTCAAGTGAGATCAGATTCAAGTTTATTCAACTTGAGTTCTTGGCTTAATATTTGGGCTCTCTATAGGCGAGATGAGGTGGGGTGGGGGTGGCAAGTGGGGGGGGGGGAGGGCATGATAGGTTCAGGTTTGTTCAAAACCATTCCTTAGTGTTTTTTCCATAAAAGTTGCCTTTCATGACTTCATTCCTTTGTAGTGTTGATGAACCATGTCTAACTGAATGTGACCCCAAATATTTCTTTTAACCACTTTGGCAGGTAAGTGATTAAAGCCCCTTGGGGGCCTCTTGTTTTTAAAAAGTGGGGTATACGGGAATGCACCTGTTTAACTGTCTGTCTGTCTGTCTGTCTGTCTGTCTGTCTGTCTGTCTGTCTGTCTGTCTGTCTGTCTGTCTGTCTGTCTGTCTGTCTGTCTGTCTGTCCATCCATCTGTCCATCTGTCAGTCCATCTGTCCGTCTGTCTATCTATCCATCTGTCCATACTCCGATGTCCGTTCAAGTTATAACTTGAACATTACTGTTCAGATTTCGATGAAATTTCATACAGATGTTTTCTATCATGAAACCATTCTGGAGCATCAGCCATTTTACTGTTAGAATATTTTTTGTGAGTTATGGCTCTTTGAATATACAAAATAGCAATTTTTTTGTCTGTTCACCTCGTATCTCAGGTTTGGGTTATCGGATCTCAATGAAATTTGAAATAAAGGTTGTTTATGGGAAAGGCTTTCAAATGAGTCTCTAATTGTGGGATTGGCTTTCTTGTCCCTGCTGTAAAACAAAGAAACTACATGCAAATCATCTCCAAACATGTGGCATTAAGACTTTGTTCTATATCTCTTGTCCAATCATCACTAGACGTCAGTAACAGGTGTTTGTGGCCTTCACAATTACTTCTGGGGGTGGGGGTGAATTAATTGTTTGCTGTAAAACAGAGACAATAGTTTCACATCTCCCATGTCGATGGTCTGATTGACACAAATTATTGGTAAAAGGTGTATGCGGATCTCACAGTTTCTACTGTGTTGGATTTTTCCTGCTGTAAAACAAAGACAATAACCCCACCCCACCCATGTGTGTATGACTATTGTTGAAAATATGTCCATCTTAGCATTTTGAGAGGAGAGGGGGTACATATGCCATGCTTGGCATGCTCTTCTAAAAAATACATGACTATATAGTGTTGCTTTGGGGTTTGGGGGCTTTTAAAATGGGTTTATGAAGATATCAATGATTTTATGCAAACAATGTTTTCGTGTTGAGATTGGTGGCTGGGTCAGTCCATTGGGTGAGATGATACTGTCCATCTGATACAGCCTATTCCCTCAACTTGACACTGGTGGGGGTATATCAGCACCTCTGGTGCAATTTCTTGTTGCATATGGATTACAGAGTAAACTCCTCTTGATTGAATAAACTAAATCTTGTAATATGTCAAGAATTACCAAAATAATCACTGAATTCCTCTGTTTACAGACATATTTGGCCTCAGTACATCCAATAGAGAAATTCAGTCTATTATATCTTATTTGACAGAGCTCTGCTTTGTCAAATAAGATGTCACAGAATAAATGCCCAGTTTATCTCTATAATACAGAAAACACTGCTATAATATCTGGAATATGTAATCACAAATCAAAGTTCAAGTTGTTTTACATTTTCACTGGTGAATAGTGCAGTGGATTCCTACAAACTGAATGGCCACCTTGCCTTTGAAAAATATTCAATTACCCGTTTACCCAACATAACACCAAAACTGGCCAGTGCTATTCGCAAAAATCACCACTCAGTTTTCTTTAATTTTTCGTTTTTGTCTCAAAAACATACCATATGACTTTTATTGGGATGGAACCACTGATGTGCAGTATGCCTTAGTACACAGCACCACCGTGCCTCCATGTGAGCAATCAGGATTAAGTGCCTTACCCAAAGACACAACACAGTAACCCCTGGTGGGGATCGAACTGTGGACCTCTCGATTTGAAGTTCAATGCCATAACCACTGAGCCACCATGCTCCCCGTTGATCTCAGTAACAATCCAAGCATTTTTTAGTTCTTGTTTCTTTATACCCTTAAGTGTAACCAATCCATTCTTATCTGTATTGATTCATCTTTGATAACATCCTATTGATGTGTTTTTAGCTACAGGTGATAATATATTATACACTGTTTAATGCATGACATGCTAATGAAGGGTACCACTGGACACCTGACAGTACAAAAGGTCATGGAAGGACAAATGTAACTTGTTAGCATACTTGACCTCAGGGGGACATAGCTAAGCTGCATTTGAGCATAAACCTTCTAAAAGTTTGAACAGAATATTTCAGTAGCCACTTTAGAGAATACGAATTGAATCCCGCTGTTTTTACTGAGATGATCCAAAGAGAAGATGTTAACCCTTTACCCAACGTAATGGCAAAAACCGGCCAGCATTATTCTCTAAAATCACCAATTAATTTTCATTATTTGTTTCCTTTTTTGTCTCAAAAACATAGGTTATGACTCCTCATTGGAACGAGCTCTTTCCAATGAGGGGTCATAACCTATGTTTTTGAGACAAAAAATGTAAAAAATTAGTTATTCAAGAATTTTTTTTGCAAGTGTCGTCTGCTTTTCGTGTTAGGTAAAGGGTTAACCCTTATGGCAACTTACAGGCCCAAACTGATACCTTTTAATTATTTTGAAAAAGAACCCCCCCCACCCCCCCCCCCCCCCACCCCCCACACACTCTCCTTAAGAATTTAGCCAGTAGGTAGGCTGCATTTATCTTGGTAGTGTTTTCACATCATTGTTGGCTGCCTGTACAGGCAGTCAATCATGATGTAGGAACACCAGGGCCGGGGAGAGTGTGGGCAGGGTAGTAACTCCAGGGCCCTGAACTTTGGGGGGCCTGGACTCAAAGTTCATCCCAAAAGCTGACAGAGATCTCCATTCAATTGCTGATTTCAAAATTTTGTTGGACCACCCAATTCACCCCCCCCCCCCCTCCTGCAAGCCCCCCCCCCCCCACCCCACCAGCATCCCTCCCCAACAACCTCTATCATCACTTGTGCCTTTGGCATCTGCATTAGTATCCCGACTTTTCTAAAGAGGCCTGTCACAGAATTAATGCTGGGGCCCAAATTTCCTCTCCCTGGTCCTGAAAAACACTATTAAGTCACCGGTGGCTGTGAACATGTATTTACGGTAGTTATTATTGTAAAATTAATTTGAGGCTTTAACCATTTAAACACTGGTGGTTTCATCCATGTCAGTTCAATTGAGGCAATTGGAGGAGTCCATATTCATTATTTGGGGGTTTTGACATTTGATTTTCATATTTCTAACATATATAATACCAAGTTATTGCCCTTGACTGTGAAAAAATTTGGTTATTTTTTTAGCTTACCTGACTGAAAGTCAGGGTGAGCTATTCTGATCACTTTTTGTCTGTCGTCTGTCATCCATTGTCCGTCGTCCATCGTAAAGATGGTGTTTGGGTCTTTTTCTCCCAAACCACTGGCCACATTTTAATGAAATTTCACACGAGTAGTAGTTATATAGGGGCATTTGGGTTTTTAGGCTTTTCCCTCTGGAAAAGACTATTGTTTTTCTACGGATTATTATTTTTTTTGGGGGTTTTTTTTTTTTTTTTTTTTTTTTTTTAGGCTTTTCCCTCTGGAAAAGACTATTGTTTTTCTACGGATTATTATTATTTTTTTTTTTTTAGGCTTTTCCCTCTGGAAAAGACTATTGTTTTTCTACGGATTATTATTTTTTTTTTTTTTTCTTTTTTGGGTTTTTTTTTTTTTTTTTTTTTTCCACACATTTTTGTCCGTACGATTCAGAAGCCATTTTCGAACCGATTTTCACACAATTTGGCACACGCATAGAATGGCAAAAAATCTAAAAATGTACCAAAGCGGAATTTTCGATTTAACCCTTATTTCGCCAGAATTGGCAAAAAACTGCCAAAATTGGGGTTTATCGGCACTTTCTCGAAACACGTCTTGTAGATTTTTTTAAAACATTCATCATTTCTAGACCTGCCCATGACACGACCTTTGATACACACGACATATTAGGCGATGCATATGGTAACCCTCCACAGGCTGCCAAACATCGAAATTTTGATGAAATGGGCCGGATTCAGGCCCCCAGAGCACCCAAATGATACAAGAGAGATAAACATAACTTCCTTTATTTGAAGTGGAATTCACCGGAGATCATTTTTGTAAGTAATAATGGTGTTCAAAAAACCAAGCATTAACCCGTTTTGGGCTGGTTAAACAGCAATACCCCCAAAAAGCTAAAAAATTCAGGTTTTCCGTGGATTTCTCTAAACGAGTCTTGTAGATTTTCATGAAAAAATTGTCACTCCCAGGCCTTGATGTGACAATAGAAGTTGCATGGACAAAATACTTCGGTGAGCATTTGTTAACCCTCCACGGGCTGCTAAAAGTCAAAATTGTGATAAACTGGGCTGTTTTTGGACGCCAACGGCACCCAACGGGTACGCCACAAAGAAAAGTGATTTCTTTCATCGAGCGCACAATCTATAGGGAAACATTTTTGTAAGTAGTAAGGGTATTCAAAAAACGAAGTCTTAACCCATTTTGGGCAGGCTAAAGAGAGAGACCCCTTAAAATCTAAAAATTCCCATTTTCTGTGGATTTCTCTAAATACATTCCATAGGTTTTCAAGAAGAATTGACTACTTGCAGGTCTTTGTGTGACATTACAAGTGGCATGGACAAAATATTCCGCTGAGCGTTCATTAACCCTCTACAGAATGCCAAGCATCATAATTTTGTTGAAATGGGCTGTTTTCGGACACACACAGCACGCAATGTATGTCCGAGAGTTACACATAATCTCCTTTGTTGGAAGTGGAATTCACTCAGGACCATTTTTGTAAGTAATAAGGGTATTCAAAAACCCAAGCGTTAACCCCTTTTGGGGTTGTTATTAGCGATACCCATCAAAAGCTAAAAAAAAATTATGTTTTCCGTGGATTTCGTTATAAACATCTTGTAAGTTTTCAACAGAAAATGGCCATTGATAGGTCTTGGAGTCACATTACCGGTTGCATGGATAAAATATTCCAGTAAGCATTTGTTAACCCTCCATGGGCTGCTAAATGTCAACATTTTGAAAAAATAGTCTGTTTTTGGACACCAACAACAACAAATGGGAATGCCACAGAGATACATAACTTCTTTTACCGGATGCAAAACTGACAGAGAAAAATTTAGTAAGTAGTAAGGGTATTCAAAAAATCGAGGTCTTAACCCATTTTCGCCTGGTTAAGATGTACCCCTTAAAAGCTTAAAATTCCAGTTTTCTGTGGATTTCTCCAAAAAATCTAGTAAGTATTCACGAAAAATTGACCATTTGCAGGTCTTGGAGTGACATTACAGGTTACATAGACAAAATATTCCGGTAAGCGTTAATTAACTCTCCAGAGGCTGCAAAGCATAGAAATTTAGAGAAAATGGACTGTTCTTGGGCACCCATTGCACGCAATGTGTACCTGCGAGATAACCATAACCTCCTTCTTTGGAAGTGGAATTCATCAGACCAGGCATTAACCCATTTAGGGCTGGTCTTAACCCGTTTTGGGCTGGTTAAACAGCGGTACCCATCGAAGAATTAAAATTTCATGTTTTCCCTGGATTTCTTTAAAAACATCTTGTAGATTTCAAGAAAAAATGGCCATTCACGGGTCTTCATGTGACATTACAAGTTACATGGACAAAATATACCGTTGAGCACTCGTTAACTCTCCACGAGCTGCTAAACATCAACATGTTGATAAAATGGTTTGTTTGCAGACACCAAGAGCACCCAATGGATATGTAACAGAGAAATGTAACTTCTTTTACTGCGCGTAGAATTCACAGAGGATCAGTTTTGTAAGTAGTAAGGGTATTTAAAAGAATGAAACTTAACCTATTTTAGATTGGATGAGGAGAGATACCCCTTAAAAGCTTAAAATTTACATTTTCTGTGGATTTCGCTAACTGCTTGTTGGCGATTTTCAAGAATAATTGGACATTAGCAGGTCTTACAAATTGCATAGATAGAATATTCCGCTAGTCGTTTGTTAATCCCGCTACAGGCTGCTAAACATCAAAATTTTGATAAAATCGGCTGTTTTCGGGCAGCAAATGGGTATGTAACAGGTAAACATAACCTCTTTTATCAGACTCAGAATTCATGAGGGATAATGTATGATAGTGTTAAGGGTATTCAAGGGAGCGTGGTGGCTCAGTGGTAGACTGTTGTACTTCTATGCTAGAGGTCCCGAGTCCGATCCCCGTCCGGGACGACTCACGTTGTGTCCTTCGGCAAGGCACTTTAGCCCGGTCGCCGACATGGGGGCACAATGACGCCGTGTACTAAGGCATACTGCACGTCGATGGTACATATGTCTTCACCCTCTGTAACCCTGCTTGAGCGGAGCTTGAACATAGTTAGAATGTTGAGGAGCTGACAGTTGCTCGTCGTTGCTTGGTGGTTCTCTCCGTGTACTCCGGCTTCCCCCACCTATAAAACTGTCACGGTCACGATTAGCCATTGTGCATAAGTATGTGACCTTAAACACCAATAAACAAATAAATAAATAAATAAATAAATAAATAAATAAATAAGGGTATTCAAAAGGCCAAGCCTTAACCCTGTTTATAGGATTAAAGACAGACAGCCCATGCCGTGTACGCTGCCTACATTACTTGTAAAATCGACACCCCCACTAAATCTACTTCGAGGTGCGGTGTCGGACCCGACCACCTGACGGTTCTGACCTCATTAGATAACACTCCTTCGTTGTATTTAGCAGCATGGATTTCCCCAAGAAGCAAAGACAAAAATACGTCTGCGGAAAATAATGGCAAATATTTTATTTAGTCTGTATTTTGTCCGTATAGAAAATGTCTCGCCCACATATACCTAAACATGATTCAATGATACAATTGGACATATTTCTCTCGTAAAACCTGAAAAAGACCTGATTTATTTCAGTTTAGGATTGCGCGTGTATATTCTTAGAAGATTCTCTGTGTGTTATTAATATACAGCGTCAGTCTTTGATCTCGTTTGGGACGATCAGTGATTAAAACCTTTTTGACAAGAGCCATCGAAATTGAAAATAAAAAAAAAAATCAAATTTGAAAAAAACCTTTTGCAGAATCGTGTTTTTCAGAAAACTCTTTCGCGATTGCATGTGTCGTTTTCAAAATTCCGATCAGTAATCACGAAATTATAAATATGTTGTTGTCAATAACAAAATTGAAAGCATGTCCGTCAAACTTGCATGACGTCAGAACTCGACTCGGGTGAAATACTGCAGTGATGCAGTGAAAGTTCGATATTAATAAACGCTGATATCGCAGTGGGCTTTAAACTGTCCATGGAATGGTCCTAAAATCATGTTTATGTTTGCAGCTTTACTGCAAATAGGTTTCCCGTTGTTTCTTGTTGAAGTGTTGTTTCCGTCAAGGCCAAGTACCATAGAAAATTTGGAACACCGAGCAGTGGGCCTGCCCTTGAACACCTGCCTGTTATTAAAATTAATTAGCGGGGACATCTGACCCCCACCCCTTCCTCCTGTTTTTTTTTACCTAGGACACCTGCCCCCTATTGTTTCTTTTACCTAGGATACGTGCCCCCCCCCCCCCCCCCGCTGTTTTTCACCAACTACACCTGCCCCCGTTTGTTTGCTAACGGGCCCCTCCCCATTGACCTTTCTATCTTTAGAAGCACCCGGGCCGACGGGGAGAGGGCGTGGTTGTGAGCATGGCTAGATTTCGCTGAAGGAAGGTACCCTCAAATCTGGGTCGAAAGTGCCGAAAATGACAAAAGGCTACTTCAACGTATGGTAACGGTATAAACTTCAGACGATCTGGGCGATGTACAGACGAAAGGTCATACCGTGGAGCCGGTTAGGTAATTTGGCACAAAAAAACCTCCGATTTTATGCTCAATCGCTGCTCTACAGTAGTCTACAATAGTGCCCAATTCCATTCCAAACTGATAGAGTCGGGACGAATAGTACTCTCACTTTCCACGCGATGCGTGGTGTTCTCCACGCGGTCTCGACACTTGCAACAGATGCCAAAATGTCGGCCAGGGTGCGTAGAACAAGTTCTGAAAATTAGAAGTCGCTGCCTTCGGCGGTCTGGACACGGTTCGTGTTTGTGAGAAGTGCAATTTTAATGTCAAATTGGCAAATTTTCGTTAATCGTTTCCCGCCAAAACACCTACTCACCGCCGATTTCTTTTCACTGCAATTTCGTCCGATTATCTAAGGTTTAAAGATAGTGTCAGGATACCCCCCCCCCCCCCCACCCCCCCCCCCCACCCCCCCTCCCCCGCACCGAAACCTGGGACTTTATGCTCAATCGCAGCTCCACAGTCGTCTACAACACTGCCCATTTCCATTCTGAACTGATAGAGTCGGGACGAATAGTACTCTCTCCTTCCAAGCGATGCGTGGTGTTTTCCAGGCGGCTCGGACGCTCCAAACAGATCCCAAGATGTCGGCCAGGGTTCGTAGAACAAGTTCTGAAAATTTCAAGTCGCTGCCTCCAGTGGTCTGGACACGGTTCGTGTATGTCAGAAGTGCTATTTTAATGTCCAATATGCAAATCTTCGTCAATCTTTTCCTGCCTGCCAGAAACCCAATCACCGCCAATTTCTTTTCACTTTAAACTTCTGACGATTCTCTTAGGTTTAAAGGTTGTGTTGGGATCCCTGGGTGGCGGTCTTAAAGAAGCAACTTCCATTTACAGAGAGAGAGTGTGGGGGGGGGGGGGGGGGGGGGGGCTCTAAAGGAGTCTGCGCCCATTCACGACGTCTTTTTTCGAACTGGCTTGAAAAGGAAGGACCAAATTCAGACAGTTACCTCCTCTCTTCAAAACGCTATATCCCAACCAATTCTAGGCAGATTTCCATGAAATTTTCACTCGTTGTTCATGGATAGTTGCGGCATCACTTTCCATGAAGAGCGATACGAATTTCGCATTTCGTCACGTCGAATTCGAAAAGAGTGCATGCGCATGAATTTCTCTGAAAACATCTTATAGATTTTAGGTAAAAATGGCCATTCGCACTTTTTCGTTTGAAATTGCAAGTTGCATGAATAAATATGCCTGTTAGCACATGTTAACCCTCTACAATTGGCCAGACATCAATATTTTGGATACATTTGAGATAAAATTGACCATTTTCAAATAGACAGAGCACTCAAAGGGTATGTGTCAAACAAACATAACTCCTTTTGTCGGTCATTAACTTGTGGGACGACGATATTGATATTAACCCACTCTACCATTAATGATGGTTTTTACCTAAACAATCTTTTTATAAAACTGAGTCATTTGAGACTACTATAACCACCTTTCTCATAACATCAATGAAAGAACTTCAGTGAGACAGTTAAAAACAATTCATCAGACACTGTGGGGGCATGAAAAATCAAGGAATCTCATCGGGAAAAGCCATGATTCTCCAGAATCATAAAGTCTAGTTTTTTCTGGGGTTTTTTTTTTTTTTTTTTTTTTTTTTTCCACACATTTTTGTCCGTACGATTCAGAAGCCATTTTCGAACCGATTTTCACACAATTTGGCACACATATAGAGTGGCAAAAAATCTAAAAATGTACCGTAGCGGAATTTTCGATTTAACCCTTATTTCGCCAGAATTGGAAAAAAACTGCCAAAATTGGGGTTTATCAGCACTTTCTCGAAACACGTCTTTAGGATTTTTTTTAAACATTCATCATTACTAGACCTGCCTATGACACAATCTTTGATACACACGACATATTAGGCGATGCATATGGTAACCCTCCACAGGCTGCCAAACATCGAAATTTTGATGAAATGGGCCGGTTTCAGACCCCCACAGCACCCAAACGATACCCGAGAGGTAAACATAACTTCCTTCATTGGAAGCGGAATTCACCAAGGATCATTTTTGTAAGTAATAAGGGTGTTCAGAAAACCAAGTGTTAACCCGTTTTGGGCTGGTTAAACAGCAATACCCCAAAAAAGCTCAAAACTTCATGTTTTCCGTGGATTTCTCTAAACGAGTCTTGTAGATTTTCAAGAAAAATTGGTCACTCTGAGGTCTTGGTGTGACATTACAAGTTGCATGGATAAAATATTCCGGTCAGCATTAGTTAACCCTCCCCGAGCTGCTAAACGTAAAAATTGGGATAAAATGGGCTGTTTTTAGACACCAACAGCACCCAAACGATATACCACAGAGAAAGGGGCCTTCATTTATCGGACGCAAAATTGATCGGAAAATATTTTTGAAAGTGGTAAGGGTATTCAAAATTTGACGTCTTAACCCATTTTGGGCTGGTTAAAGAGAGATACCCATTAAAATCTTAAAATACCCGTTTTCTGTGGATTTCTCTAACAACATCTTGTAGGTTTTCAAGAACAATCGGCTATTTGCAGGTCTTGGTGTGACATTACAAGTCGCATGAACAAAATATTCCGGTCAGCATTAGTTAACCCTCCCCGGGCTACGGAAGGTCAAAATTGGGATAAAACGGGCTGTTTTTGCACACCAACAGCACCCAAAGGGTACACCACAAAGAAAAGTGCCTTCTTTTATCGCGCGTACAATTTATACGGAAACATTTTTGTAAGTAGTAAGGGTATTCAAAAGTCGACGGCTTAACCCATTTTGGGCAGGCTAAAGAGAGATATCTCTTGAAAGCTTTAAATTCCCATTTTCTGTGGAATTTCCCTAACGGTAACTTGTAGGGTTTCAAGACAAATTGACTATTCGTAGGTCTTTATGTGACATTACAAGTTGCATGGACAAAATACTCCGGTGAGCGTTTTTTAACCATCTACAAACTGCCAAGCATCGTAATGTTGTTAACATGGGACTGTTTTCAGATACGCACAGCACCTAATGTATACATGAGAGATAAACATAATCTCCTTTGTTTGAAGTGGAATTCACAGAGGACCATTTTTGAAATGTAATAAAGGTATTCAAAAAGCCAAGCGTTAACCCCTGTTGGGGAGGTTAACAGGGATACCCATCAAAAGCTTAAAAAATCGTTTTCCCTGAATTTCTTTACAAACATTTTGTGGGGTTTTCAAGAGAAAATGGCCGTTGATAGGTCTTGGTGTCATATGACCAGTTGCATGGATCAATTATTCTGGTAGGCATTTGTTAACCCTTCATGGGCTGCTAAATGTAAAAAAATTGAGGAAATAGTCTGTTTTTGGACACCAACAACATCAAATGGAAATGCCACAGAGAAACGTAACTTCTTTTACCGGACGCAAAACTGATAGGGAAGCATTGATATTGATATTAACCCATTCTACCATTAATGATGGGTTTTACCTAAACATTTTTTTATCAAACCCAAACCGGGTCATTTGAGACTACTATACTCACCTTTCTCATAACATCAATGAAGGAACTTTAGTGAGACAGTTTAAAACAATTCATCAGACACTGTGGGGTCAAGAAAAATCATGGAATCTAATCGGGAAAAGCCATGATTCTCCAGAATCATAAAGTCTAGTTTTTGGGGTTTTTTGGGTTTTTTGGGTTTTTCCACACATTATTGTCCGTACGATTCAGAAGCCATTTACAAACCGATTTTCACACAATTTAGCACACGCATAGAGTGGCAAAAAATCTAAAAATGTACCGAAGCGGAATTTTCAATTTAACCCTTATTTCGCCAGAATTGGAAAAAAACTGCCAAAATTGGGGTTTATCGGCACTTTCTCAAAACACGTCTTTAGGATTTTTTTTAAATGTTCATAATTACTAGACCTGCCTATGACACAACCTTTGATACACACGACATATTAGGCGATGCATATGGTAACCCTCCACAGGCTGCCAAACATCGAAATTTTGATGAAATGGGCCGGTTTCAGACCCCCACAACACCCAAACGATATCCGAGAGATAAACATAACTTCCTTTATTGGAAGTGGAATTCACCGACGATCATTTTTGTAAGTAATAAGGGTGTTCAGAAAACCAAGTGTTAACCCGTTTTGGGCTGGTTAAACAGCAATACCCCAAAAAAGCTCAAAACTTCATGTTTTCCGTGGATTTCTCTAAATGAGTCTTGTAGATTTTCAAGAAAAATTTGTCACTCTCAGGTCTTGGTGTGACATTACAAGTTGCATGGATAAAATATTCCGGTCAGCATTAGTTAACCCTCCCCGAGCTGCTAAACGTAAAAATTGTGATAAAATGGGCTGTTTTTAGACACCAACAGCACCCAAACGATATACCACAGAGAAAGGGGCCTTCATTTATCAGACGCAAAATTGATCGGAAAATATTTTTGAAAGTGGTAAGGGCATTCAAAATTTGACGTCTTAACCCATTTTGGGCTGGTTAAAGAGAGATACCCATTAAAATCTTAAAATCCCCATTTTCTGTGGATTTCTCCAACAACATCTTTTAGGTTTTCAAGAAAAATCGGCTATTTGCAGGTCTTGGTGTGACATTACAAGTCGCATGAACAAAATATTCCGGTCAGCATTAGTTAACCCTCCCCGGGCTGCTGAAGGTCAAAATTGCGATAAAATGGGCTGTTTTTGCACACCAACAGCACCCAAAGGGTACACCACAAAAAAATGCCTTCTTTTATCGCACGTACAATTTATACAGAAACATTTTTGTAAGTAGTAAGGGTATTCAAAAGTCGACGTCTTAACCCATTTTGGGCAGGCTAAAGAGAGATATCCCTCGAAAGCTTTAAATTCCCATTTTCTGTGAATTTACCTAACGGTAACTTGTAGGGTTTCAAGACAAATTGACTATTCGTAGGTCTTTATGTGACATTACAAGTTGCATGGACAAAATACTCCAGTGAGCGTTTTTTAACCATCTACAAGCTGCCAAGCATCGTAATGTTGTTAACATGGGACTGTTTTCAGACACGCACAGCACCTAATGTATACATGAGAGATAAACATAATCTCCTTTGTTTGAAGTGGAATTCACAGAGGACCATTTTTGTAAGTAATAAAGGTATTCAAAAAGCCAAGCGTTAACCCCGGTTGGGGAGGTTAACAGGGATACCCATCAAAAGCTTAAAAAATCGTTTTCCCTGGATTTCTACAAACATTTTGTGGGGTTTTCAAGAGAAAATGGCCATTGATAGGTCTTGGTGTCATATGACCAGTTGCATGGATCAATTATTCTGGTAGGCATTTGTTAACCCTTCATGGCCTGCTAAATGTAAAAAAAATGAGAAAATAGTCTGTTTTTGGACACCAACAACATCAAATGGAAATGCCACAGAGAAACGCATCTTCTTTTACTGGACGCAAAACTGATAGGGAAACATTGATATTGATATTAACCCATTCTACCATTAATGAAGGGTTTTACCTAAACATTTTTTTATCAAACCCAAACCGAGTCATTTGAGACTACTATACTCACTTTTCTCATAACATCAATGAAGGAACTATAGTGAGACAGTTAAAAACAATTCATCAGACACTGTGGGGTAAAGAAAAATCATGGAATCTAATCGGGAAAAGCCATGATTCTCCAGAATCATAAAGTCTTGTTTTTTGTTTTTTTTCTTTTCCACACGTTTTGTCCGTACGATTCAGAAGCCATTTTCGAACCGATTTTCACGAAATTTTGCACACACATAGAGGGGCACAAAATCTAAAAATGTCCCGAAGCAGAATTTTCGATTTAACCCTTATTCACCAGAATTGGCAAAAAACTGCCAAAATTGGGGTTTATCGGCACTTTCTCGAAACACGTCTTGTAGATTTTTTTTATACATTCGTAATTGCTAGACCTGTCTGTGACACGCCCTTTGATACACACGACATATCAGGCGATGCATATGGTAACCCTCCACAGGCTGCCAAACATCGAAATTTTGATGAAATAGGCCGGTTTCAAGCCCCCACCGCACCCAAACAATACATGAGGGATAAACATAACTTCCTTTATTGGGAGTGGAATTCACCGAGGATCATTTTTGTCAGTAATAAGGGTGTTCAAAAAACCAAGCATTAACCCGCATTAACCAAGCAATACCCCCAAAAAGCTCAAAAATTTGTGTTTTCTGTGGATTTCTCTAAACGAGTCTTGTAGATTTTCAAGAAAAATTTGTCACTCCCAGGCCTTGGTGTGACAATAGAAGTTGAATGGACAAAATACTGCGGTGAGGATTTGTTAACCCTCCACGGGCTGCTAAATGTCAAAATTGTGATAAAATGGGCTGTTTTTGGACGCCAACAGCATCCAATGGGTACGCCACAAAGAAACGTGCCTTCTTTTATCGAGCGCACAATCTATACGCAAACAGTTTTGTGAGTAGTAAGGGTATTCAAAAGTCGAAGTCTTAACCCATTTTGGACAGGCTAAAGAGAGAGACCCCTTAAAATCTTAAAATTCCCATTTTCTGTGGATTTCTCTAAAAACATCCTGTAGGTTTTCAAGAAAAATTGACTACTCGCAGGTCTTTGTGTGATATTACAAGTTGCATGGACAAAATATTCCGGTGAGCGTTTATTAACCCTCTAGAGGCTGCCAAGCATCGTAATTTTGTTGAAATGGGCTGTTTTTCAGGCACGCACATCACCCAACGTGTACCTGAGAAATAAACATAATCTCCTTTGTTGGAAGTGGAATTCACCGAAGACCATTTTTGTAAGTAATAAGGGTATTCAAAAAACCAAGCGTTAACCCATTTTGTGGTTGTTAATAGTGATACCCATCAAAGGCTTAAAAATTTATGTTTTCCCTGGATTTCTTTACAAACATCTGGTAGGGTCTTCAAGAGAAAATGGCCATTGATAGGTCATGGTGTCACATTACCAGTTGATTGGATAAATTATTCCTCTAAGCATTTGTTAACCCTCCATGGACTGCTAAATGTCAAAATTTAAAAAAAAAAATAGTCTGTTTTTGAACAACAACAACATCAAATGGGAATACAACAGAGGAACATAACTTCTTTTACCAGATGCAAAACTGAGAGGGAAACATTTTTGTAAGTAGTAAATGTATTCAAAGATCGAGGTCTTAACCCATTTTTGACTGGTTAAGGAGATATACCCCTTAACAGCTTGAAATTCCAGTTTTCTGTGGATTTCTCAATTTCTCAAAAAAAAAAAATTCAAGAGCAATTGACCATTCGCAGGTCTTCGAGTGACATTACAAGTTGCATGAACAAAATGTTTCGGTAAGCATTTGTTAACCCCCCAGAGGCTGCCAAGCATTGACATTTGGAAAAAATGGGCTGTTCTTGGGCAACCATAACACCAAATGTGTACCTACGAGATAAACATAACCCCCTTCATTGGAAGTGGAATTCACCGTCGATCATTTTTGTAAGTGATGAAGATATTCACAAAACCAAGCATTAACCCTTTAGAGCTGGTACAAGAGAGATACCCCTCAAAAGGTTAAAAATTCATGTTATCTGAGGATTTCTTTAAAAACATCCCGTAGATTTTCAGGAAAAAATGGCCATTCTCGTATCTTAGTGTGACATTACAAGGTGCATGTACAAAATATTCCTGTAAGCATTTGTTAACCCTATGCAGGTTCTCAAACATCAAGATGTTGATAAAATAGGCTGTGTTTGTGTACCCACAGCACCCGAAGTTGGGAGGAGAGATCAAAATAAGTGGAAGTAGAATTCACTGAGAATTATTTTTTGAAGTAATAAGAGTATTCCAAAAACAACACTTAACCCGTTTTGGGCTGGAAAAACAATGATACCCATGAAAAGCTTAAAATTCCTGTTCTCCCTGGATTTCTCAGAAAACATCTTGTAGATTTTAAAGAAAAAATGGCCATTCACAGTTCTTGGTGTGACATTACAAGTTGCATGAATAAATATTCCTGTTGGCACTTGTTAACCCTCTACAAGCTGCCAGACATCAATATTTTGGATACATTTGAGATAAAATGGACCATTTTTAAATTGACACAGCACTCAGTATGTGTCAAACAAACATAACTCCTTTTGTCGGTCATTGACTTGTTGGACGACGATATTGACATTAACCCACTCCACCGTTAATGATGGTTTTCACTTAAACAATTTTTTATCAAACTGTGTCATTTGAGACTACTATCTTCACCTTTCTCATAACATCAATGAAGGAACTTCAGTGAGACAGTTAAAAACAATTCATCAGACACTGTGGGGTCATGAAAAATCATGGAATCTCATCGGGAAAAGCCATGATTCTCCAGAATCATAAAGTCTAGTCTTTAAATTGGGTTTCTGCTCATATTGAGGAAGGGGTGGGGCCAAAATGCCTCAATTTTTTAGCTTAACTTGACAAAGTCAAGATAAGCTGTTGCCATCCTGCATGCAGATGTTTGTTAGTCTGTGGGTCTGTGAGTCTGTTCACATTTTCCTTTAGCACAGGCTACACCCCGAAGTTTTTATCCGATCATCACAAAATTTCATATGCAGCTTTGAGGTCATGTGTAGATGAGAAAGTTTCCTTTTGGTCCCTATCAGTCAACCGTGATGGCTGCCCGAGTCCGAAACCTGAAAACCATTAGCACAGCCTACAGGTTGTAATTATGAAGGGATTTCATTGTAACTTGGTAGGATGCCTCTGTATGATATCAATATGAGAACGGCCACTTTTGGTTATGATCTGTCAACCATGACAGCTTCCCAAGCCCAAAACCCCAAAACTTTTAGCACAGTCTATAGGTCATATTTATGGAGGGATTTCATTGTAACTTGGTAGGCTGACTCCATATAATGTCTAGATGAGAACGTCCCCTTTTGGTTACGATTGGTCAACTGTGACAACTACAGGGGCCCGAACCTCAAAAACCTTTAGCACAGTCTAAAGGTCATATTTATGAAGGAATTTCATTGTAACTTGGTAGGATGACTCCAGATAATGCCTAGATCAGAACGTCCCCTTTTGGTCATGATCATTCAACCACGGCAGCTGCCCGAGCCCAAAACCCGAAAAGGTCTAAAGGTCATATTTATGAAAGGATTTCATTGTAACTTGGTAGGATGACTCAGTATAATGTCTAGATGAGGACGTCCCCTTTTGGTTATGATCAGTCAACCGTGATGGCTACACACCAAAGCCCCAAAACCTTTAGCACAGTCTACAGGCCGTGTTTATGAAGGGATTTCATTGTAACTTGATAGGATGATTCGTTTTGGTATAATTTCACTGTAAATTGGTAACTTTCGTTGATATACATTAACTGTGAGGGTAACATACATTAACTGTAAGGGCCACATTAACCCACTCCTCAATTCTTTAGTACAGTCTACACTTCTTATTATTTTTATTGAAAACATAGCATACACAGAAATTAACATATTCCCAATTATCACAATTCTTGTCTTATTTCATAATCCTTTCATAAACATTGAACATTATCCTTCTCATCAAACATAACACACATACAAGTTAAGCTAGTGTCATTTTTTGACACTTTCGTTTTAAAATCTTCTTCTCAAGAACCAGCATGAGCAGAGACTTGATATTTCAGATACAGCTTCCTTTTGAGGTGTAGACTCAAATTTGTTCAAGAGAAGTTCGAGGGGCAATATTTGTCATTGTTACAGGAGGGACAAGAATTTTTGCCCTGCCCAAAATTTCTATTTTCCAAACCGAGAGGCCAATTTGAACCAAATTTGATATGAAGTATTAATGGGTCATAAGTACTTGATTTATGCCAAAACGTTTTTTCAAAATGACCCATGGGAACCACAGGATCTAAAAATAGAAAACATTTCAAACGCCTATATCTCCAAACTATACGGCTCTGGGAATTCTTATTTGGTGTGAAACTTCCTTAGGACCAACAGAATGGAATGGTCCAAAAAACTGCTATTGGTTTTATCACAGAGTACTTTTTCGAAACTTTGAAAAAATGCTGAATCAGCATTTTTTAACACTGTGAGTAATGGGGAAAACAAGACTCTTATTCTCCCAAACCACTGCTCCAAAAGCTTTCAAATTTCACATGTGACATCTTTGGAAGATTGTTTCACAGATTTATTAAAAGCAAATCCCTGGGTTCATATTTGGGCTCTCTATGGGAGCCCAAATGTTTAAATTAGTGCAGTATGAGGAATATTCTTTAAAAATCTTCTTCTTCAGATCCACCAATCAGAATCTTTTGATATTTGGTATGCAGCATCCTTAGGGGGGGTGAGATTCACGTTTGTTCAAGCCAAGTCTCTGGGTTCATATTTGGGCTCTCTGTGGGAGCCGAATTATAACTAAGTTCAATAACTAAGTTCAATATGAGGAATTTTCTTTAAAAATCTTCTTGTTCAGATCCAGAAGTCGGAATGTTTTGATATTTGGTATACAGCATTTTAGGGAGGTATGATTCAAGTTTGTTCAAGCCAAGTCTCGGAGTCCATATCAGGGCTCCCTGTGGGAGACCAAATTGTAACTTAGTTCAATATGACGAACATTCTTTAAAAATCTTTTTCACATCCACCTGTAAGAATCTTTTGATATTTGGTATACTGTATCATTGGGGAGGTGAGATTCAAATTTGTTAAAGCCAAGTCTCTGGGTTCATATTTAGGCTCCCTATGGGAACCGAATTATAAGTTAGTTCAATATGAGGTATATTTTTAAAACAAAACATTTTCAGATCCACCGGTCAGAATGTTTTGATATTTGGCATATGGTTTTCTAAATGGGGCAGATGCAAGTTTGTTAAAAACAGGACCCTCAGTTGATAGCTGTCAGTGTCAGTTGAGTGCACTCAGGCCCCTTAGGGGGTCTCTTGTTTAATTTATGCGTAATTATTTTGTTTTCCACAAATGGAACAATTCAAATTTTGACAGTTTTTCTTATGATCATAACTTGAGGCATAGCTTCATTTTCACCTTCCCAATGCTAGTAATAATCAACTTTGATTGTGCAAGAATATTTTGGGGGGTTTCTACAGGGTAACTTTTGGGATTCTTCATATAATGATTTGAAATTTTGAAGTATTTTCTTTTTATTACAAATGGAACACGAAGTTTGATTTTCAGCCTTTTTTCTCCATAAAATGGAACTAATGGATCTTGATTGTGTATAAAAACATCATCATTTGGGGTTTTCACAAAATACTGTTGGAGGTGTTGGGGGTTTGCATTATGATCTGAAATTTCAGACTTTCATTTCTCATCACAAAAGGAAGGCTGAATTCTGTTTTAGCCTTTTATGAGAGTAATAATGAATACTTATGACCTATGATTGTGCACTTTAAATAGTTTGTGTTTCTGTACTCAAAGAATTTTCACTCAAATGAAGTGTCCTTGAATTCTGGCCCCTTTCTTGAAAAAGGCTTGAAATTGTTTCTATCTTTGAAAATTAGTTGATTTTCCAGCACTCCCCTTGAACTTAAATTCAGTTTACCTATATAACTTTTCTTGATAACCTGCCTCACATACATGCAATGTTAAAATATCGGTCAGGAACCACATCTCTTTGATTTGTATATTGTCCTGGAAAGAAACAAGACCTCATCTTCAATGCTTCGAGCGACAATATATAGCTATTTAGTTGAGTCTTCCAGAAATCAGGTCCTCAAGGCTATATTCTTTGTGTTGTTCATGATGTTGTTGTAAGTTCATACATGTACAAAAATTATAATAGTCCTTGAAAATCATGGTCAAAGTCCATGAAAAGTTCTTAAATAGTGTTTGAAGTTGATTCTCTGATATCAATGGGAACCATGAACTACTGGGAGGATGCAGGTGGGAACAATAGTGTCCCACGTACATGTTCATTCTAGTTTTCTTTTTACATTTATGCTGAGGGAATTGTGTGCAGTGTGAACACTATAATATCTCTAGCATCACATGTACCCGAGGAGAATACAAAAGTGGGTTACGAGAAATATAGCAGAATAGAATTGGCAAACTCTGTGCAGTGGCATAACTACAGTTGGGAGTCGGGGTGGGTGGGGGTCGGGCTAAAAGTTCTGATGGCATTGGCCGAATGTAACTTTCACACAACATGTAGCCCCCAAATGGTCTCCAATATGGAGCTACACATGCCAGAGATGCCTCAGATTCACACTCTTAGAGCATTAAATTTTACAAAACTTTTGAGGGGGATTGGGGGTGGGGGGGGAGGGGGCTTGCCCCAACTAAGACCCTCTAGTCATTGCCCCCTCTTCCCACCTGGGTCCTATAGTTGGGAATAGGGGAAGACTCAAAAACCCCACACTGTTGAACAGACTTTCAAATATCATATTGCTGGGAGCATATCACCATTGAAAAATTACTCATGTTACAGATCACCTTTGAAAATAATTTAGCACTCAAACAGTTAATACTGTTTATAACTGATTTATAACTGTTGGGATAAACCAATGCAAAGTAATGTTATCCGAACATATTTGGATTATAACTTCAAATGCAGCCAGGACATTCAGAGAATTTCATTTGCTTTAAGACATCACATGTAAGTTTTGCATATACCACACAGGCTGTTGAAATCTATAAACAGCTAACAGTCAGAGTGATCTCCCCTTTGTTTATTCAATTATCAAAATGATAGCAGACATTAAACAAATAAGAATTCTTTCTGCTCCATGTCCTTGGGCAAAACACTAAATCTTGAATGGGGCATGGCGGTACTGTGTACAAAGGTGTACTGCATGTCAATGGTATACTTGCCTACAATCACTACTAACTTCCTGTATTATAATACGCGACTACGTGACCTACACAGTAACAATATTCAGATTCAGATTCAGAACACTGCTTGTGCAAAGTTAGAAAGTTGAGAGTCTGACAATTGCTTACCACTGCTCAGTGATTCTCTCTGGGTACTCCACTACCTTCTCCTGTAAAACTATCCACAACAATGTGACTCTTGATCTTGAAAGTGTCATTAAATACCAATAAACAAACATCATTTATTATTCATTGCAGTTACCAGTTCCTTGACAATATAAGGAAAATCGCCAGTAAGATATATTCCTTACATTGTCCAATAGTGACCTTATATTGTGGACACAGTGTTAGTGAATTCCATATTGGGCGAGAGTTTTACTCTCGCATGATATGGAATTCTCTGACACCATATTTACCATATTAGGTCACTACCAAACTGTGCAACAAATATACACCTGACTGAGGTTCGTTTTGGAATTATGCCAGGCAGTTGTAAATATAGCTCCTTAATTGGAACCTCCTCCCACCCACACACTAGTGACGCCTCTGGCCATACTTCTGAAAAAAAACTTTTCCACAGTTTTTCAATACAACAATAGTCTATAAGCAGCATTAAAGATACAGAAACAATTAGCTGAAAAAAGTCACAGCACCTGAACAGTTAATTATGAAATGCTATCAGCTTTTTCAGACCCCATTTGGTTGAGTACCAGTAGTTATTGTTTGTTACAACTTGAACCACTGGTTCAATTGCTACAAATCAAATATGAGCCTGGGGCTTACATGTGGTAGAATAAACAGAATTTACATCTATAAGGTTCAGATTTTAAGAGGGATTGTCAACAATGGTCCACTTGAATTTGTTAAGACATCCTATTTCAGTCTTTCTTTTAGTGTTTATATTAGATAATTATCATATTCTATACCATTTTCCATTATTACAAACTGTTAATTTGACCAGCATTATTCAAAGGCACACATGTTGAAAGTAAAACATTGTTTCTTTGTTTTTTGGGGTGCTTTTTGTTGTTTTTTTTGTTTGTTTATATTTGTTTTGGGGAACACTGGTGGTGCCAGTGGGGGTGAGGAGGGGGCTATGGCTATAGCCTCCCCCCCCCCCCCCCCACACATCCATTGGTGAATTGTGTGCTTGTTGGGGAATGGGAGTGCAGTGGCTCAGTAGGTAGAGATGCAGGCTGAAAGCCGAGAGATCCTTGGTTTGAATCCCACCTGCGACAACTGGGCAAGACACTTCATCCCAATTGCCCATGTGGGGGAATGGTGGCATTGTGTGCTATGGCATACTACATGTCAATGGTGCACTTGTCTTCAACCAATGCTAACCCTATTTGTGTGGAGTTGGTACATTGGGGAGCCTGACAGTTGCTCGCCAACACGCATGCACGTATGCACGCATGCACGCACACACGCACGCACGCATGCATGCACACACACACGCATGCACGTATGCACGCACGCACGCACATATATATATTCTGGACCACAACTCTCACCCTAGGAGATTATTGAGAGAGGAGAGCAAGAATTGAAAGATAGATGAGACATGACAACTACAGCTAGGCAGAAAACCTGTAAGTTTATTTATGGGGAGAGACAAGAAATAATTATTAGCTTTTCCAGAGCTGTGATCCATTAGTAGATGCTTAAGGATCTTTGTTTTTGCTGATGAAATGCTGATATGTAGCAGACTAGAGCTAAGGGCTCAAACAATCATTTTCAGTAGTGTTAAATAACAGTATTTCTCTAGAACCAAATAGGGCCATGTGAAGCTTCAGAATTCAATTCGATTTGAAATCATTCAAATTTTTCAATTCGATTCTAGTTGTGGTGAAATTTTCAAATCATCAGAATGTTCTCAAAATCCTTCCAAGTTCATCCGTTTAAACTCCTCTTCCATCATCAGGTCTCTGATGTAGGAGACTTGATGAAAGAATAAGAGTGCAAGGAGGTTCTGTTTCTTAACCCTTTACCCAACACACATGATATCAAAATTTATTATTTCAATTGCAATCCCATTCATGGCATTATCGTAATTTATCACCAAAACGATAATATTAAATTTGGAAAAAAAATCTTAAACAGTTTTCTTTGTAATGTGATGACAAGAAATGGTAATTTGATGGCAAGAAATTCCAAGTCCAGAAAGGTCAATAACTTTTGAGGAAATACAGCAGAGCCCACTTAATTGGATATCTCTTAACCCTTTACCCAGCGTATTGGCCAAAAACGGCCAGCGCCTTTCACAAAAATTGCCAATTAATTTTCATTAGGTTTTTCATTTTTTTTTGTCTCAAATACATTGGTTATGACCCCTATTTGGAACGAGCTCGTTCCAATGTGGGATCATAACCTATGTTTTGAGACAAAAAAATGATTTAAAATGAGTTATTCAAGAATTTTGTTTGCAAGTGTCATCTGCTTTTCATGTTAGGTAACTTGAAAGCGTTAACTGAATAACCCCTTTTATATACTACTCAAAGTTTGCTAAGCACCAAGTATATCCAACTACCTCTTTTACATTTTAGTTGAAATATTGTTAGGAAAAGTGTATATACTCTGTATTTAATTATACCTTTGATGATTTAAGTACTGAAATTAAGATTTTATTTGTGTTTGGCATTAATTTTTATGTTTTACATTATTTTTTAGCTTTTGAATATGATAACCATGGAAAATGGATATTATTGGTAAAAGAAGAAATTTTTCAATTTGCCAAAAAGTTGACGGAGCGAACTGGTATGGGTTCATTATCGAGTATGAGACCTATTATTGTTAATTACGGCTTGACAATGCCTTCTCATGCTCCCAATCAGGTTTCAGATGGTCCTTCGTGGGAAGTCATTCCATTTTTGGACCAGCATCGCACCAAGGTCCTAGACACTTCTTGGCTGGACTGGACGGGCTGAAATTGCAAGCTGCAACTCATTCCAGACATGTTCGATTGGATTGAGGTCAGGGGATCTTGCTGGCCAGTTCATATGCTCAATCCCCTCTCTCTGTCAGTACTCCCCGACAGCATGGGCAACATGAGGATGGCATTATCGTCCATCAGAATGAATCTATCACCCACTGTGCCTGCATACAATCTAACGTGGACATCCAGGATCTCATCAATATATCACTATGCAGTCAATGTACAATGGTCAAGGACATGGAGCTCTGTACGTCCATCCCTGCTGATGCCACTCCAGACCATGATTGATCCTCCACCATAGAGGTCATGCTCAGCAATGTTGGCTGCATGGAATCACCCTCCTGGTCTTCTCCATACCCTAGAACGCCTATCTGTGTGGTCTAGGAAGTATCTTAACTCATCTGTAAAAAGGACAGTTCATCAATCTTCTTTGGTCTATCCAATGTGGTCCATGGCCCATTCATATCGTGCATGGCAGTGGTTCTGGGAGCGAATACATGGTCTTCTCGATCGGAGCCCACCTTCATGCAACCTTACCCGGATAGTCTGTATTGAAACATTTACCCCGGATGCATTCTGAAGTCCCTGCGAAGCTGAGTTGCTGTGGCAAAGCGGTTCCTACGGGCCCGAATGATAAAAAATTGGTCTTCAGCTGCAGATGTTTCCCTGTCTCTGCCACCACCATGCCATCTTACTGGTGTGCCATACTGCTGAAATCTCCAGGCTCTGGTGATCACCGTATGGTGCACACCGAGGGCTTCACCAAGCTGACGATGGGTAGCCCCTTGCTCCACCATCCCTCCAGCCTGCCACATTTCTGCTTCAGACAAATGTCTTCTTACATTGTCTTCTTACATTTGCATTTGCCATATTCAATCATTAAATCACAAGGGTTTGTGTTGAAATGAAGACTGAATACCCTACACATGTCATGTACATGTAGACAGTACACAAAAACATCATGAAAATCAAGGGGTACATGCTTTCCATGACTGTCACGAAAAGTCTGCCTGTCAAGAGAGCTAATGTAAACACTGGGGACCATCTCAATACATTCCTCAATCATATCCACCAAAAATATCGTAAGTATGTCATAAGCAAATTTCACAATGATGTATCAAATAATTGGTGCTTGGCAAACTTTGAGTAGTGTATAATTTTGCTAATTTAATATAGGTTATAGAATAAACTTCCTTTAATTGAATAAAAAACCTTGCAACATGTTGAGAAATTGCCCTAACTCTCACCAGTTTTCCTTTATTTGGCCTCAGTGCATCCAATACAGACATTTAATCTATTATTTATAATAGAATAAATGCTAAGTTTATCCCTAAAATACAGGAAAGTGACACAATCCCTGTTAATTGAATACTCCTGTTAACTGAATAATTTTCATTGTCTAAGTGTCTATTCAATTAGCAGGGTTCCACTGTACTTGGATACAGCTGGTGTGCATTCCCACTTATGATATTATCACCAAAAGGCTATATAACTGGTAGAGTGCTAAATTATTTTTGGTATTCAAATTGTGTTCACATGTAGTTGGCTTGTTAGAATTTATGGAAGAGTGCCTATGGGCACTCTTCTATACATTATTACAAGGCAAATCCACATAGACTAAATAATTTCACTTCAAAGACAATGTAAAGCACATCCACAGAATATGAAGAGTTTAAATTGTGGTGCCAGCACTTCAGAACAGAGCAGAAATATGTGTTTCCAGCACACAACCAGATAATAAATTTAAGCAAAATATTTTTAATGGTTTTCTTTAAAATGTGATTACAAGAAATGAGGCAGGATAGATGGATGGAAGGATGGACAGAACCCATTCCTATTACCCCATCCTGCTATGTGTTTATTTATTGGTGTTTAAGCTCACATACTTACGCACAATGGCTAATCATGACCGTAACAGTTTTACGGGTGGAGGAAACCAGAGTACCCAGAGAGAGCCACCAAGCATTGACGAGCAACTGTCAGCTCCTCTACATTCTAACTCTGTTCAAGCTCCGTTCAAGCAGGGTTACAGTTGTTGAAGACATGTGCACCATCGACTTTCATATACGCCTTAGTACTTGGCGTCATCGTGTCCCTGAGTAGGCAACCGGGATAAAGTTCCTTGCCCAAGGACACAATGCGGGTCATCACGGGATCGAACTCGGGGCCTCTAGCATAGAAGTCCAACAGTCTACCACTGAGCCACCATGCTCCCTCCAGCTACGTGACAGGGGATAATAAACAACATATGAATGAAAGCATGATAATACTGTCAGTATCAAGATCAAAAGCACTGACTATACTTTTGTAAATTTTTGGAGGACACCTTTTATCCAAAAGAGTTTTGTTTGAACAATAAACTCGACAATGGCTTTTTTGCCCCCCCCCGCCCCCCCCCCCTCCCTGTAGACATGTTCTTTACAAGTTTTGCAATGGATAGCTGTTGCAATATAGATTTAAACAGTACAAGTTTTGACATAAGTTTCAGGATGGTAGGTATGTAGTTGGTTTGGTTCACACCTGATTTATTTATATTTTTGTATCGCGCTCTGCATGATGGTTAATTTTGGTTCCTCACTAACAAAGAAGAATGGGTGGGAAGGTTTCTATTTAAAAGTTGCTATTGTGAACCTGTCATGCAGTAAATGTTTATTTTTCAACTTATTCTGTCAGATGTGACTTGAACAAATTTGGATATCTGAAATAGTAACTGAAGTCATGTCCTGTCACGGTCCATTTCCACAAATTCAGTAAAATGAATTATTTTCCATATAATATTTTTATGTATTGCACTCGTATAATTAACCCTTTACACAAATGTAATTGCCAAAACATGTCAGTGATATTCACAAAAATCACCATTCAATTTTCATTATTTTTTTACTTTTATGTCTAAAAAATTTAGCTTCTGACCCCTCATTGAAATGGACTTGTTTAGCTCATTCCAATGAGGAGGCATAAGCTATGTTTTTAGCACAAAAAATGAAAAAATTTAGTTATTCAAGCATTTTGTTTGTAAGTGTTGTCTTCCTTTCATGTTAGATAAAGGGTTAACCTGTTTTAATTCTGTGATTAAGCCTGCATTTTTTTTGGGGGGGTGGGGGGGGTGGGGGGAAGAGAAGGGGAGGGGGTGGGGTGGGGAGGGTTGTGTCACCTGTCAGTGTGACAGGTACCAACAGCTTGGTACCTGTCATCCCAAAATTGGAACCTGTAAAAGGGATTTGGACCCAAAAGTGTGGTGTATTATTACTGTGACAAACATTATATATTTCTGTATGGACATATATGAAGTAGCACCCTGTAGAAGGAAAAAAACTGGTTCATTTATGAAGCCTTAGGATTACTTTTTAAAGTAGGGCGTGTGGTCACTCCGTGGTTACGGCTTTCGACTTTAAACCAAAAAGTTCATGATTCAATCCCCGGTAACTGAATCGTCGGCATTCATTCACATAATTAACAAATTCAGCAGTTCAAATAATATTGTTTTTCAAAAAATTTCAACAAAACCATATCATATGACCCCTCATTGGAACAAGTTCAAATGACCCCTCATTGGAACAAGCTCCTTGAGCTTGTTCCAGTGAGGGCTCATATATGGTTTTGTTGAAATATATTGAAAATTTTTAAAAAACAATAGTTAAAATAATAAATTTTGATATCCTGTGCATTGGTTAAAGGGTTAATAATAATATGTTGGGTATTAGGTAAAACCAATTAAAACTGGACATGTTGTTGAGCATCATTTGTTTGAATTTTTCATTAAATCCAGTCATGGCTGCTTCATAGCAGCCATGACTAATTTCACGAAAAAACTCATGAATATACTCAGCAGGTTAATAGATAAACATGCGAACTGTGCCTCTCAACGACCATGACAGGCTACTTATTTGCAGGCTTGGCTGTGATCCATTCTGAAATGGTCAAGATGTCTACATAACCTTAATTCTGCTGATGAAATGCTGTTGTATACTGTAGAAAAGGGCTCCAAAAGCATTTCCTTTATACTGTCATGTTTAACAGCATGTCATCAGTGTTCAACTAGTAAAGGGCTAAATTACTTTTTGTAGTCCAAACTTACAATATTATCAGAGAGGGCTGGGGCACTTTCCCAGAAATTGTAGTAATACAAACCCACAAAAAAATTGTTTGCTTCAGACTTAACATTTATTGTATATTTATTTGTTGGTGTTTATGGTTACATATTTCTGCATAATGGATAACCATGACTGCAGCATGCCAGTCCAGCCATGCCATGTTGCCCATTTTAGAGGACTTCCACCCCAGACATTGGTGACTGGGTCCTATTTTATCAGTAAACAGAGTTTGTTTACCACAGTATTCAAGCACTCATGCTTCACTTTCCATGGTTTCCACAGGGATTTGGATTTAATATGAAGCACATTTGAAGATTATCTTTGTTGAGACAACTTAACTAGATACTAACCCCCACCACCAAACCATTTACCATATATTCAGTACAAATTTACCCTTTTAATAGAGGAAATCAGCATTCTGCATGATGGATCATATGGGGTGGGGAGGAAGGAGGCATAGGCCACCTTTGATTCCAAAACAAATTATGGAACAATTAACTGTACAATCCTGGTCAGAAAATGGCGGACATGAACTTAGCTCATTAAATAAATAGATATTGGAATATTACACACTTGATCATTTGTGTTAAAATTAACTTTTATAGTAATTATCAATTGTAATAATTAATTAAAATTATTAATAATATGGTAATATCTGAGTTGGAAGCAAAACTTTGGGGTAAGAACATATTGAAATGTGACTGTGTACCGTCAGAATTGAGTTGCATATCTTTGTTACTTTGCAAAAGGAAGCTGGGCTACCATTTTGAAAGTTCAACATTTGAAATGCATTGATATAAATGAAGTATTGCCAATACCTTTGCCAGAGGTGTTTGCATAGTTATACGAATGGAAATGAATGACATGTGAAGCAATTGATGGGAACCACCATTTCAGGCTCCCAATTTATTGTTTCGGAAACAAATGTGATGTGTGCCCATCCCCTATGTGACCAAACATGGGGAATGCTGATGAAGTCTATTGCATATAAGTTCTAGGGTAAAGCCTTGTTAACCCCTAGCACTCTGGTAGTACAACAGAATGTTTGTCAATCACACTGATTTTCTCTTGTTTAACTATGAATTTAACCAATTATATCTTCTTTGACAGATCTCAATGAGCTCTGTCCAACAAGATATATTTGGTTCACCCTTCACCTAACATGAAAAAAAAGACCACACTTGGAAACAAAATTCTTGAATAACTAATTTTTTCATTTTTTGTCTCAAAAACATAGGTTATGTACTCTCATTGAAACAAGTTCGACGAGTTCGTTCCAAAGAGGGGTCAGAACCTATGTTTTTAAGCCAAAAAATGAAAAAAATAATGAAAATTAATTGGCGATTTTGTGAATAGCACTGGCATTGAGTAAAGGGTTAAATATCAAACTGCATTGTGGGAAATGTTTGCTGCTGAAAACTTTGTCATTTTGACATCAGAGTGCAGAGGGTTAATTCAATAAAAGGTCATATGATTATTGAAGAATAACTCGGAGAACTTCTGAATTCCTCATGTCTATAGACCTAATTTGTCTCAGCTCAAATAGAGATACTTAATCTACTATATCTTGTTTGACAGAGCACTGTTACCTCTCTCCAACAAGATATTATGGTATAAAGGCACATTCTATCACTAGAATGTAGGAAAATGGTCAAATTTATGTTAACTGAGTAGCCCTGCAAATTAATTGAATAGTTTTCACTTGCAAAAGGGCTGTTCAACTAACAGGATTCCAGTGTAGTGGCTTATAGTGCTTATCCATTAACTGGATGAGTGCTGGATGCCAATATTTGAACTCCATACTGATGTGCAGGTACCACTTCAAACCAAAAGATCCATGGTTCGATCCTTGCCAGAGGCAACTGCATTGTATCCATGGGCAAGGCACTCAATCTGGATTGCCCAGTGAGGGAACAGTAACGTTGTGTACTAAGCTGTACTGTATGTCAATGGTGCACTTGTCTGCAACCAAGGCTAACCCTGCTTGTGTGGAGTTAGTAAAGTGGGATATTGGGGTTTAATAACACTTTTGACAGCCAGGGTCACCTTGTGTCGGACAGTTTTGCAGGTGGAGGAAGCTGGAGAACCCAGGCAGAACCACCGTGCAACTGTCAGACTCCCCGAACTCCCCAAATTCACTCATGCCCAAGCCTGAAAATAAGCAATCTGTCATTTGCAGAATGAGGTCCCCAGAGGGTGAATGTGCTGATGCTATCCCATACAGTGGGCCAATGTATCCTCTGGGTACCTCTTTCTGTTTAGGTTTGAGACCTTGATTCAGAATGAGATTCACAGAGAGTAAATTTAGTGATGCTACCCTACTGTGCAGAGTAGCATCACCAAATTCACCCTCTGGGGACCTCATTTTGCAGATGACAGTCTGCTTATTTTCTGGCTTGCTCATGCCACCAGCTATGATAATTCCAGTATCACTAGTCCTTACCACTGTTAAATGCAAATTTAAGGTTTCCAAGCAATGTCGACGATGAACTATAATCTTTACAGATTAATACTCCAACTCCATCATGAAGGCACGCCTTCGACGAAGGCATTCCATGATGATGTAGTTGGATTATTTCATCAGTCAGGACTTGAGCCATCACAGTCACAGTTGGAACAAATCGCAAGAACCCCAACTCGATCTCAGCGGTCATCTTCAAGACACCACTGATTCGATTTAAGGTTCAATTTAGTTTTGAATAACAGACATGATTCGATTCAAGATTCAATTCAAATCAAAAATGTGTGATTCGTAGGAACCTAACTGTTTAGTCAGGTAATTACTAAGTAAATGAGTGATTCATTTTTAACAGTCCATACATGAGCTTGCAGAATTTGTCAACACAGCACAGTACTGAACCAACTGATGGAGATTAGGGCTCTATCTCAAAACGTCAAAAAAAGGAAAATCTGTACCGGTGTGTTTGCACAAGAGAACAATAGGCTTAAGGCTATAGTCTATATCCAATTAGCATCGGGTATTTTGTGGGAAGGGTCTATAACCGTGGGAAATGACCATGGGTGTCGGTTATGTAATTCTCATGAATGATTTGTAAAGCTTGAGAAGCGCATCTTTGTTTGCTCCCCAATTTTTACCTGTTATTATCTTCAGAAAATTTATATGGATACCAATGACTTATATGTATATTCAGTACATAGAAAGCATATTGTTACCAAATCACCTGCAGAGTGGAAATTCTACCCAAGCAATAATTGCAGATTTGTTGCAAAGCATAACAAGCACAAGCAAAGTTCCAGCCAATGGACCTCCGGGTTATACCCGGAGGTCTATTGGCTGAAACATTGCTTGTAGTTTTTGTCCACATGTACAGAATTTGAAAGTGATACGTTGAGTGATAACTCTATTCCCCGGTCGATTTAATTGCAATCCACTCTCCACGTACCGTATATATCTCACACAACTCAGTAAACTCTGTTCACCGAACACATAAAACCCTCTGTCTGTATCTCTGATCTCTGAACGCAGAAACATCTCTCGAGTGACTACTAATTAGATATAAACTATAATTACTATCAAAACAGACTTACCGAGGTGTGAATTTTAGTTTTTCAAGGTTTTGAGAACACACCGGAGAGGCGATGTCATATTTGTCTCCTAATTAATTCAGCTTGCCATAACTTGACAGAAATTATTTTTGATGGATGTGACAACCGTTACTTATTCCCAGTTCCTTATTCAACATTCATTATCAACCAATCTTATTGGTTGATAATGAATGTTGAATAAGGAACGGTTGTCACATCCCCAATTATTACAGTGAAGCTTATTTATTACAAGTGGATGATTATTTTTCATTTACATAATGTTGTCAAATCATTACTTGATCTTGTTACAGAGTGACAATTTTTTTGACACTGCAGATCTTTCCAGAATATGCCTCATTTTAGGAATGTTTTTTTCAGTAAGCGATTGATATGATAAGTGGCATGTTGCTGTAGCCAAAGAGGCCAGGCCAAACACAGGCTCACTTTATCAATTTTTTCGCTTGAAAATCAAACATCATATCTAGCATTCTGGTGACAATGAATTAAAAATGGCCAATAAAAGTCAGATCAAGACTTCATGAAAATAGATAATTAAATGATTAGTGATGGAAAAATTGGGTCTTCACAAGTGAAAGATACAGGAATTTACCTTCACTGGTGAAAATAATTGCTACTTTAGTTCAGAGTTACTTCCCTTATGGCATTATCAGAATTCGAGTGTTGACACTCAATGGATTGCTTTCAATTGATAAGTTGAAGATAAACCAATTGCAAAGCAGAGAAACATAAACTTATAAAACAGAGCTTATGGCCCTCACTGTAATGAGCTGAACAACCTTGTTCCAGTAGCAGTAGCAAGCTATTTTTTAGAGCAAAAATTTAAAAATGTCCAAATTAGAATGATAATTTTTGTTTATATATACAGTATTTGGTGGATGAATTGATTGGTCAAGTAGACCCTGAAGTTGCTTCTACACAGGTTACTGCCGCCAGTCACGAATCATAGTTTCAAGCCATAGCCAGTCATTAATGTCTTCTAGCCAGCTGTTGTTAAAATTTGTCAGCCATGAAAATATCCAGCCAGGTAACTGCAAGAATATTTTCGATTTTAGGTGCAAAATAAGTAAGGGAAATTTGTTTACTTTGAAATTCCCACCTCTGATATTCCATAAATTAAAATTAAATATACACAAATTATACATCAAAATGAAGACTGTTATGTATAGAACACAGAAAATATATGCAACCAACTCATAGAATTGACAGCAGGCACCAATGGTTCCTGAAAGTCTGGCTGCTACTGTATTTATATCAGAACTAATAAAATAATATTTCATGAGAACAACTCATGGTCAAATGTGGTTCAGATATCCAAGAACAAAGCTAGGCATTCAAAACACTTTGCGATGTAGCAACTGAGGGCTGCATTTGGATTTGAAGAAAGGCCATAACTGTCTGTATTTTTTATATGGCTGATGGACACGCACATATCACATTATACCACGAATTTTCATTGAAAAACAATCGCAAAATTCTAAGAAATTCAAACAGGTGTCATCATACATAGCAAGTTAAATGGAAATTGTCCAATTTCTATATACTAACAGTGTGTAGTGTGAAGGCGATCTGTCTCATTATTTGATTTTTAATGGCATTGCCATTTTATATTGATGCTTTTTTGGCACTGATGACCTTGTCTGTAGCAACTGAGGGCTGCATTTGGATTTGGAGAAGTTGGGACCCATACCTGACAGACATGGATATATCACATGATACCACAAATTTTCATTGAAAAGCAATCGCAAAATTGTAAGAAATTCAAACAGATGTCATCATACATTGCAAGTTTTATGGAAATTGTGCAATCTCAATATACTAACAGTGTGTAGTGTGAAGGCGAGCTGTCTCATCATTTGATTTTAGACAGCATTGCCATTGTATATCGATGCTTTTTCGACTCTGATGACCTTGACTGTTATGTTAACAGACAGAAAACAAAACAAAGCAAAGAGTTTGGGAATTTACCTCCATGCAGCTCTGTTGATGCAGTTTGAAGAATTTTGATTTCCTAGCTTTGTTCTTTCATATCTGAAGTACATTTTGCCATGATTTGGTGTCTTGAAATATTATTTTATCATCAGTTCTGGTACGAACATGATAGCAGACTTTCAGGAACTTGATTTGTCCCAACTGCGATGGATCATGTTTCGGTTGATAAAATATTCCAGTGACATCATGAATGCACGTCTTCATCAAAGACATGCCTTTAGGGTGTAATTAAAATATTAGTCATTTGGGATTACAGTTCAAAACTAAGAGTTGTTGGAAATTTATTTGAAGAATAGGTGTCTCATTTTCTCACTTGATTAGCAATACACTTCTCCAAATGACGCATGATGTGCCCCAACAGATCAAATCAGCTCAGTTTAGCAGACCTCATGTTGTATGACTGTGTGTGTGTGCCGTAAGTCCAAGTATATCAAATCTATTATATGTATATGGTTAGATCTATTGACAGTTTATTTGGTTTTCAGCTGTCATATGTCTAACTTTATTTATACCACTTAATCCTTTCAACATTGGTGGCATCTTCCATGCCATTTAAATGGCAGAAATTGGAAGACTTCTTATCCATTATTTGGGGGTAGAACAATTAGTATTTTCAATGTTCAGCCTGAAGGCTGCACGTTGAAAATATTAATTGTTCTACCACACACGTTCACTTAGTAGCCATCCTACTTAATGAAATTACGACGTATCGTGTTCCTGGACCGGAAAAACGGCCTCTCGTGTTGAAAGAGTTAATGGAGCAAACAATCTCAATGTACTTTTATCTGGTATAATTTCATATTTGGATATTACTAGTACACCCTAGTATGCTAGCTTTGTGATGAAAGTACAAATTGAACAGAACTTAAAGCTGATCCATCCAGGCCAGCTTCCATGAAAATAAGATTATTTATTTATTTATAGGTATTTAAAGTATCATATTTCTGTTCAATTGCTAATCATGACCACAACATGGATATAAAGTCAAGTCCATCTAATCATTTATACTCATGTTGCACATTTTACTGGTCTTCCACCCAGGCATTGGTTATCGGATCCTATTTTACCAGTAAAACAGCGCTTGTTTACTCCACCCGTAAAACTGTCTGACACAAGGTGATCCTGGCTGTTGAAAGCATTGTTAAACCCCAATAACTAAATCTTAAATAACTATTTTATTTTCATTTTTTGGCATAAAAAAATAGCTGATGACCCCTCATTGGAATGAGCATAATGAGCTCATTCCAATGAAGGGTCGTAAGCTATATTTTTTAGGCAAAAAATGTAACAAATAATGAAATCTAAATGGTGATTTTTGTGAATAGTGACAGCCGGTTTTGGCTGTCACTTTGGGTAAAGAGTTAACCCTTTTCCCAACATAACGGCTAAAACCGGCCAGCACTATTCACAAAATTCACCATTCAATTTTTATTACTTTTTTATTTTTTGTCACAAAAACATAGCTTATGACCTCTCATTGGACCGAGCTCAATGAGCTCATTCCAATGAGGGGTCATAAGCTATGTTTTTGAGGCAAAAACCCCCAAAAATTTGTGCTTCAAGTATTTTATTTGCAAGTGCCATCTGCTTTTCGTGTCAGGTAAAGAGTTAAATAGTAAAATGAATTTTAGTTAATCTGGCACAAGCAATCTATGTAATACTATTAGTGAATCTTGATTTAGACAACAGATGCTTTGTTTATGGTGTGTGGACAAAATATTGATTTAGACCAAATAAAGTTGAATTTCTGTTTTCTTAGCCATTTATTTTTTAAAGGCATGTGGGTGGGCAGTTTTACTTTATTTATTTATCGGGCAATAAATTTTGTAGAATTGCTTCAATTTTTTGTTCATTCACTATGGAAAATAGTCAACAGAAAATAAGGTATACCGGTATTTATCTATTTTATTATATCACATCATATCATACATTCCTCATTTTCAGTTGTGCAAGGTTTTTTCTGTATGTAGGTAGATAAAGGTATGCATGCTAAATAAACACTGAGTCAGGAAACATTTCAGATTTTCACACAAAAATGGGACACAATGGATTTGTAGGTTGGTTATGGGGGGGGGGGGGGGGGGGGGTAGGGGGGTGGGGGGCACATGGGAGCGTGAATTAATGGATAATTATTATTTATTTATTGGGGTTTAAAATCATATACTTATGCACAATGGCTAATCATGACCATGACAGTTTTACGGGAGGAGGAAGCCAGAGTACCCGGAGAGAGAACCACTGAGCAACGACGAGCAGCTGCCGGCTCCCCAACATCATAACTCCGCACTGCAGCACAGGCAGGGTTAGATTGGTTGAAGATGTACGTACCATCGATGTGCAGTATGCCTTGACGTGCAGTATGCCTTAGTACATGGCGTCATCGTGCCCCCATGTGCACAATCAGGGTTAAGTGCCTTGCAATTAATGGATTTCATAATGTCACCAACCTCTTGCTATTGTAGCAGCAGATAATATTTATGTGTCCATACTCCTAATGTAGCAACATATTTTATGTGGTAGAGTGCTAAATTACTTTTCAATGGTCATTTGTGGTGCGAGTATTTTATAAAAAATATCACACCACTAGCAAAAGGAGCCTTAGTTTAGCAAGATGTTGCTCACAAATAATTGTTTTGCTGGAATTGATTGGAGAGTGCCATTTGGCACTTCCATAAAAAAGTAACAAAATAATTTTATATTAATATTTTTCTTCCACTGCTGAGTCAGCAACAAATTAGTGCAAGGACTTTTCAGTAGAGCCCTGATAGTGGCTTCTAGCACTCACCCAGTTAATAGCCTGAGAGGTCATCTATAGGTTGTGATCTGGAATCATCTTGGTGATGTTGAACTCGATCAAAAAAAACTGAGGTTGAAGATTCAACAGACCAAAATTTATGCCAAGATTGACAGCACATGAAAACCAAGTAAAGTTCATCCGATGCAATTGCAAGTTATCTCTCATGCTGTTTCAGTTGAATCATTTCTGAGATTCATTGTTTTCTTCTTTACCCCTTTAACCAACAAATTGGCCACATCCACCCATGTAATATGCAAATTCAGCAGCTGAAAATTTTTTTTTTTTCAAAACATTTCAATGAAACCATATCATGTGACCCCTCTTTGAAATGAGCTCATCGAGTTCGTTCCAATGAGGGGTCACATGATATGGTTTTGTTGAAATTTTTTTTTAAATTTTAAAAATTGATATTTAAAATAATAAATTTTAATATCGTCTGCGTTGGTTAAAGGGTTAACCTTTTTGATCTGTATAGGGGAACGAACAATAAGACACACAGTCTGTCATCAACAACTATGATAGTGATGGTTTTCAAGAAAAAAATAACTATAATTCACATGAGACCACTCTGGGTATGAATGGGTGCATTTTGTGTGTGTTCATCTTGTATTCTATGCTATCACAGAGAATGAAGAAAAAATCACATTTATTCTTGCTCAAGTCACCATTTTAGTGCCCATCCTGTATTTAAGTATTCAGATGACACCAAAATCGGCTTGTTACCAATTTGTTCTGGGTCAAAATCTTTAATGACCTGACTTCTATTTGGTTGAAATGGTAAAGAACTAATACCCAATTTCAAACTTCTATAAACAATTTCTCTCAAAATGGATTTTACCAGATTCTGGGTATGTTAATAAGTGAACTTTCCTCTTTTCAGCAGTACCAAATTTGGCTTAATGTTACCAATTTGTTCTGGGTAGGTCCATATTTTCACATTCAACGACTGGACTACATATACATCATATTGTATTATTTTTTTTCAGTTTCTGCCATCACAATATAGCTTCTGGCCCTTTCATTGGAATGAGCTCCTTTTTTTTTAAATCAAAATTTTTAAATATTCAATAATTTATGTTACACAATATCTTTCTACATGGAACCGTGACAATAATAGAACAACTACTTTGCCTGTGAAAAATATTCAATTGACAGGAGTATACAATTTTGAGGAGTTTGGTCATTTTCCTGTCTTCTTGTGGTAATTTGAACATTTATTTTGTTATATCTTATTTGACAGAACTCATTGAGCTCTGTCAAACTATACTGATGGAAAAAAGAAACGCAAGTTCAGTTTTGGTAATATAATTTTTTTTATCCATTTACCAAATGTAGTAAAATTTGACACATAGCCACCTCAGTGTACTGTCTAAAGAGTCTTTGGTTAAAATTCAGTCAACCCTGATCACATGCAACGTTGTATGCTTTCAACAGATTTTTCGATAAAGCGTGCATCTGGGGCACTCCCGCATGCTATGGGCTTGAAAACCTTACCAAATCAAAGTTTTGAACAGTACACATCGATTGCACTACATTTCATTTCAACTCGACTGAAAAGCAAAATGTCACGAGTGTCTCAAGAGCGACATGAAGATTAGCTGACAGTCCCAGGAGCGGACGTCCACATATTACATCACCACATCAAGATAGAGGCATATGTCTCTCACGTCTCCGTAACCAATTTCAGAGAGTGACGGAGAATGCGAGTCAGGTTGTGTGCATTCATGGACGTTGAGTGTGTCCAAGAACAGTTAGGAAATGGTTGCGGAAGTTCAATTTAAGGCCACGATATACCTACGTTGATCCACAACCTACCTACGTTGATCCAGTTGATCCACAACCTACACCCAGGTGACCTCACTGTCAATTGCAATGGCTAGGGCACATGCACCAAATTGGTTTCACTTGACCCACTGGAGACAGGTGTCAGGTCAGATGGATGACAACGTTACTATAGATCTCGAGGTGAGCAATATTCTGACATGTGTGTTAAGGAAAACAACAGATTTGGGAGAGAGTCTGTTATGGTTTGGGGGGTGTGGGGGATTTCTCATGGCGTGAAAACACCTCTCGTGGTCATCCAGGGCAATCTTACAGCTGTAAGACATCGGGATCACATCCTCATGCCTCATGTCCTTCCACATCCATGCACATAACCTTACGTTGCAGCAGGTCAATGCAAGGCTGCACGTAGCTAGGGTTTATCATGACTTCCTCAACCAAAACAATGTCCCAGTGGCCAGTTCTCAATTAGCCACCCTACAGTCCAGATTTGTCCCTGATTGAGGATCTGCAGGATGAGCTGGACAGGAGGGTCAGGAAGCATGTCAATGTCCCAAACAACGTCGCTCAGCCTACTCAGGTCCTTCTTCAGGAGTGGAATAACATCCCACAAAGGACCATAAATATCTTGATGGGGTCAATGGTAAGGAAGGTTAGAGCAGCGACTGAAGTCCGGGGTGGGCTCACTAATTTTGACCAGGAAATGGTGTGAGGTACCCATGTTTGAACATTAATCATGCAAACGCCATCTGTGTTAAGACAACAAAACTCGTCAAAATTTAATCAGTTATGAAGAAATAACATCAAAATCCAAACAATGAAATAATCATCCATAACACATTGGAAATATTTCTCACAGAAAAAAACTTGCGTTTCTCTTTTTTTATAGATATAATAGATTAAATGCCAATATTGAATGTACTGAGACCAAATATGTCTATGGGTGTGGGGTATTAAGTGGCTGTTATGAGTAATTCTTCAACAGATTACAAGATTTTTTTTCAATTAACCCTTTACCCAAAGAACAGGTCACATCTGCTCACATAATTTGCAAAGTGAGCAGTTGAAAAAAAAACAATATTTAAAAAAAATTTAATTTCAACAATATTGAGCTCATTCCAATGAGGGGTCACATGATACTTTTGCTGCAATTTTTTTAATAATTTAAAAAAATAATTATTGAAATATCAAATATGTACTCTTGTGTGTTGGGTAAAGGGTTAAGTATTTACTCTATAGCCTATGTGCAATTAATAGGTCAAATTTATATTGAAAGTATGGTAAATGGTTTGTTGTTGGAAAGTCATATATGATTAACAGAAATATTCAGTAAAGAGATATCCAATTAAGTGGGCTCTACTTTAGTTGTGTTAAGTACTAGAGTTTTTTTTTTTTTTTTTTTTTATTAGGGTTTTACGACACATTAACAGCCAGTGTCATATCATGTCGGTGACAGTTTTATGGGTGGAGGAAGCCAGAGTACCCGGAGAGAACCACCGAGCAACGACGAGCAGCTGTCAGCTCTCCAACATCATAACTCAGAACTCTGCACCGCGGCACAGACAGGGTTAGATTGGTTGAAGACATGCGCACCATCGACGTGCAGTATGCCTCAGTACACAGCATCATCGTGCCCCCATGTAGGCAATTGGGGTTAAGTGCCTTGCCCAAACTACTAGAGGGTTAAACTTGAACTCATGACCTCTCAATCAGAAGTCTAATTTGTTAATTAACCCTTTACCTAACATGAAAAGCAGACGACACTTGCAAAAAAAATTCTTGAATAACTAATTTTTTTTTCATTTTTTGTCTCAAAAACGTAGGTTATAATCCCTCATTGGAACGAGCTCAACTGTTGCTCGGTGGTTCACTCCTGGTACTCCGGCTTCCTCCACCTGTAAAACTGTCGCGGTCATGATTAGCCATTGTGTAGAAATATGTGACCTTAAACACCAATAAATAAATCTATTCCATAACAAAGAATATGATCTCCCATGGAGCAAAAGGATCAGTATTTTCCAAAGAAGAATCATAGGATGTGATTTGAATGAAAAAACGAATTATTGGAGGAGCATTTGTTAGTTAGGGTGTAGTGACATTTTCAACAGTCAAGGCCATATTGTGTACGACAGTTTTATGTGTGGAGGAAGCTGAAGTACCTGAAAAGAACCACTGAACAGTGGCAGGTAACTGTCAGATTATCTTGGTTGAAGGAAAGTGTACCATCAACATCATGTATTTCTCAGCTCACTTTGCTCTCAGTGTTCCCATTCGAGCAATTGAGATTTAATTCTTGCACTAGGACACATCACAGATGATGTGAGTCAAAATCAAACCTGCAACATTTCAATATGAAGTCCAACATGCTAACCATGAAGTCATCGTAAATATTAATGTTCCAGTCAGACTAAAATCTTCAGCCTCTGATTGGATGAGAGCTTGATTGGTTTTTTTCTATGTTTACAGCTCCAGTTGCATATGTTACCGGCTGTTGTCAAGAAGTAAAAATGTTTGAAAAGATGATAACAATGGGGTGAGATTCAAAGTGCATACTGTGTATAAAATCATATTTTTCAAGGCTAGTAATCATTCTGTGAATGTATACTCAGAACCCACTAATAAAAAGGTTGAGTTTACTCATGATTTGAACTGAGATGCAGTAACCTCGACCTTTATCTAAGCTATTGATTTTTTGTTGTCCAGTGATGTCTTGGACATTCACAACACGAGAGGTTTATTTACTAAATTTGTTATCGGTAAAGTTGCCTTGTTCATTGAAGTTGCCTTGCTCATTTCATGATGTGGGCTTTGGGCTTCAGGAAGGATCTTATTGGAAGATATACATTATAATGATGAATTGACGGTAACATGGTCTGAGGTTTGTGGCTTGGAGCAAGCCTGAATACAAGCAGACTGTTATCTGCAAAATAAGGTCCCCAGAGGTTGAATTTGGTGATGCTACCCTACACAGCAGGGTAGCAACATTTTTACCCTCTGTGAACCTCAGTCTAAATCAAGGTCTCAAGCTAAAACAGAAAGATGTACCTAGAGGATAAACTGGCTCATTGTAGGGGATAGCATCAGCAAATTCACCCTCTGGGAACATCATTTGCAAATGACAGGTTGCTTATATTCAGGCTTGGCTTGGAGCATATGTTCAATCTGGACGCTTCTCGTCTCAGTTGAACAAAGGCAAAGCCGCAAACCTTAGGCCATGTTACCACCAATTCATCACAATAACTTATATTATACTTCTTTCTGAAAAAGAAAGCTGGATAAAGGGTTATAAAGAAAAAAGAAACAAATTTCCAGAAATGTTTACATAATTTAATTATTCTCATAACAAATTAATTCATTAAATTAAAAAAAAATCATATACAAACGAGACAGATTATTTGACACATTGTTTTAAAAATACAATAACTACATTACACTGAAGTGACTGCAATGTTTTGATGTTTTCAGGGTGCAATGAATTAGAATTTCTATCCTTGAATCAAATCATGAATCTAATCAGGGGTTTGATGTTGACAGCAACTTAAATTCGAATCACAAACAGCACAAACCAGTTATCGTGAACTCACTAGTTATTTTACCAAATCACCTATTACCTGATTACCATGCCTATCCTTGCAGCATACATGTGTCATAGACTGCAAGTACAGAGATCACAAGTTACATTTCAACAACAGTACAGCGCCATGGTCTGGTCACTTTCCATGGACAATATTTCTATGGATGCAATAATATTAGATTCCAAACACTAATTATAAGAATAATCATCAAAAATTTATTTAATGAAGCACCGGGTACAACCCGGTGCTTCATTAATTAAAATTTTGCTGATGATGATTTTTATTACCTGGTAAACGCATGAGTGGACATCACTGTTCACCTGTGGATTAAGACCAGTTCACAACAACTGTACTGTACTTATAATAAAGTGATACTTTATAAGTACTGTTGTAACAATGTAACTGGTAGGACAGACAAGCATGACGTTAAGCTGATTGAACCGAAAATGCAACAGGCAATTATTCTGTCATTTCTGTGGCATAATTACACCAATAGAAGACATTTATTTGCTATTGTCCCTATATGAAAAAGCATGAGTTACCCAGTTTGAAAATATTTGATTCTGAAAGCCGATACAGTGTTGAACCCAAATCAGGCCATCAATGTTGACATCAATCAAATCTTTGAAGCTTTGCAGGGCCCTAGATGAAGTGATAACATTGCAATGGCCCTCTCACCAAAGTTAGCTCCTGTGGATTCATAGTCATGAAGGACAAAATCATTGCAGATAACTTACAATTAATGATTTTATGTTTTAGTATACAAATTGGTTTCAATGTACACAATACCTGTGCTCATTTTACTGCAAGGCTAAAATTATAAACATTATTATTCAGATCTTTAGCAGTGCACAAAGCAACATCTTCCATGTGATAACACGGGACTGCATACCCTGCCAACAACCTGTATGATGAATTTGTCCTACTGGAAAGCTACCTCAATCACATTAAAACAAACAATATTTCAAACTGTTTGAGTGTCAAGATTTTATGATAGGACTCCTAGTAATTTCAACTCAGATGCAAGGAAGGAAGATGTCTCCATCATAGGAGTACTTCATCAGTAACATTCAAATTTTTATTATTCATTGGGTTAGCTGGCACTAATTTGTCCAACTTGGTTTTTATTTTACTATCTGTATGTATGGCTCTCAAATCTTTTATTTATTTATTTATTTATTTATTTATTTATTTATTTATTTATGTTTAACTGGCTGAGGACTAAATTATTTTGGGTAGTTTGACTTTATTATTTACTATTTGTTTCATTGCATATTATTGGAGAGTGCCTGCAGGCACTCTCCAATACTTTGTAATAAAACAAATTTATATAAACAAAACATCAATTGTGTTTGGCTGAATTTGAAACATGAGCAAGGAAAATGTTGGCCTTTGCTCTGGTATCCTAATATTTTTGAAAGACCTGGTAGTGGCTTTTAACATTCAACCAGTTAAGGTCACTTTCAACATCTTTGGTTATATCATGGCTGCAACATAGAGATAAAGGGAAATTTAGCCAATCATTTACACCTAAGTCATGTTAGAGGATTTCCACCACAGGTGTTGGTTCTTGGTCCTATTTTACCAGTAAAGCAGAATTTGATGACCACAGTAAACAAGCACTACTCAACTTCCTCCTGGGGTTTCCATGGGGCACTTGTTCCTTTACTTCTCAAAGCATGTGCGACTTTCGTTCTCAGATGTAATCATATTCTTGTTTTAATTTTCAAGCAAGACTTATCTCCCTTAGTTATGCAGGATGCCACACCAACAAAAACCTGAAGTCAACTGGACACATGTTGGTACGTCTGCAAGGTGACCAATCTCAACAGGAAATTTTTCATTACATTATGACAGAATGTCATTGTCAGCACTGGAGGTGAAGAAGAAAAATCCCCAATTATAACTTGATTGCATTACCTGCACTGTATTCATAAAGTAACACCCTAAACCGCTACATACTACTGTCAAATTACAGCTGCAAATATTTCCCATAGTGCTACAATGTGCTATCAGGTCTTAAAGAGGACCTTGATGGCATGTTTGAGGTTCCATTTCAAGGAGTGCCAAATGTGTAACTTAGGAGTAGTGGAGACCCTGCAACAATTTCTTTTCAAATGTCCAAAATATTGGTCTAACTGAATAAGATTTACTGGAGTATAATGGAGAAGTGGGATGAGAGAATGAAGGATATGTGGATATTAGGTTACACAAAGGGGAGGGTTAGTATGCTTATCAGAGAGATTGGGAAGAATGATGTATGGGATGTCATCGAAAAGTTCGTTTCTGGATGTTGGGAGCAGGGCTGGGGTAATTGTAATTGGTAATTGTAATTTCCCAATTACTAATTACAGCCAATTACTTTTTTTAAAGTAATTGGCTGTAATTAGTAATTGGGGAATTTTTCAATTACCTGTAATTGTAATGTAATTAATTACATTGCAATTACTTTTCAATTACTTTCAATTACACTGATCAAAAAATGTTTTCAAAACTTACATTCAGTGTTCAAAAATCCACCAGCACATTTGGAGTATGTTTCAATATTTATGTCTCTCTTCTAACAGGACTAGTATCTCTGGTGTTGAGGTTTGTTTGATGAATTGTTTGCAAGGGTATGCAAGGCTATTTTCTGCAAACCATATGGTTCTAGTGTCAGAAAGCCAAGAGGGGCTAGCGAAAAATGCTGGAAATTGTTGAGAAATATGAGAGCAAATGGAGACTCGAACTAAATGAAAGCAAGTTCAAATCGGCATCTCGGTTTGGAAAATAGAAATTTTGGGCGGTGCACAAAATGAAGATCCTCCTGTAGCGAGCCCAAATATTGATTGAGAAAATTTCTTTGAACAAACTTGAATCTTGAGTACCAAAGGAGCTTACATACCTAATATCACAGCATTCTGACTGGTGGTTCATAAGAAGAAGATTTCAGGAGAAATTGATGCTTTTGGGGCATCACCCCCACCCCAGTGGGGGCACCAAGTTCATTTTAACAAATGGGAAAGAGGATACCCCAAAAATATTGTCTGTCAAATCTGTTTGATTTGGGCTAGTGGTTTTGAAGGAGAAGACCAAGTCGCGAAAGTTAACGGACACTGGACGCCAAGTGATGGCAAAAGCTCACACTGACTTTCAGTCAGGTGAGCTAAAAAATGAAAATATAATTTGAATGGCAATTTTTGTGAATAAGGACAGTCCATTTTTTACCATTATATTAGGAAAAGGGTTAATCATTACTTCAGAGAGCCCCATCAAACATTTCACCTAACATTTCAATCAAATACGTCCAGTGCTATACACAAATATCCCCAATCAAACTTTGATATTTTCTCAATTGTTGCTTTCTCCACATAGATTATTACCCATCATAGCAACAGGTTCAAGGTTGTTCTAATGAAGGGTATTACACAATGAAAGCAAAATGAAAAAGTGAAATATTTATCAGCTGAAGGAATATATTGTAAGTGGTGTTCCTAGTGATGTTAGGAAAATGGGTAAATACATATTTATTTATTGGGGTATAACCACGCTTATGACAGCTAGGGTCACCTCACTTTGGACAGTTTTACAGGTGTAAGAAGCTGGTTTACCCAGAGAGAACCACCAAGCAATGGTGAGCAACTGTGAGACTCAGGTTTAAGACAAGTTCACCATTGACGTGCCGTATGCCATAGTACACAGTGCCACTGCACCCCCACATGGACAATCGGGATTAAGTTCCTTGTCCAAGGACAAAACTCAGTTACCCCTGGTGGGTATTGAACCACAGACCTTTCAGTTTGAAGTCCAATGCCGTAACCACTGAGCCACTGCATGACCAGGGTAAATACATGCAATGGAAGATAAAAATGCAGATAAACAGAGGTAATTTGTGGTTTTCAATATAAATTACTAATACATTGCAAAAACCTTTTTTTCACTCAGTAGGGATTTACTCTGTAACCCACATATGATTAACAGGTCAAGAGTGCATTATTGGTATGGTAAATGTTTCAGGCTTTAATGAATTAACCCTTTATCATACCTAACGAATGGGCTATATCCACCACGGAATATACAAATTGAGTACATGTAGTTAAAAAAATTTCTGCAGTACCATATCATGTGACTCCTCATTGGAACAAGCTCATTGAGCTTGTTCCAATGAGATTCGCATAATATGGTTTTGTTGAAATTTTTGAAAAAATTTGAAAAAATAGTATTCAAAATAATAAATTTGGATATTGTGTGCATTTGGTGAAGGATTAAGAGGGTTATTCTATTATCCAATATGCAATTAAGTAGGAACCACTGTATATAAATGCTTATCTTTGGCCTGACCAGCCTCAATTAATACAACAAACTACTTAACTTCTCTAAAAGTATAATTTAATTTTCTTTGATGAGTTTATTTTTCTGAAATATACAAGGCATCATTAGTTCGGTACATACATATTAAAACTATTGTGTTCATGCACAAAATGTTCTTGTGCCTAAGGCTATATCTTGATGAACCGGATACAGCCTTAGAAACAAGTGTGTCACCATGCTCCCACTTTAGCAATCAATTTTTTATGTGGCAATGATAGATTTATCTAACAATTCTCAACTGTAGTGCAAATAACTTGATTAAACCTATCACCTAACATGAAAAGCAGATGACACTTGCAAACAAAATTCTTGAATAACTAATTGTCGATGAGCTCATTCCAAAGAGGGGTCATAACCTATGTTTTTGAGACAAAAAATGAAAAAATAATGAAAATTAATTGGTGATTTTTAAGAATAGCGCTGGCCGGATTTGGCCGTTACATTGGGTAAAGGATTAACTAGCCTCTTGGGAGTGTGGTGGCTCAGTGATTATGGCATTGCACTACAAACTGAAAGGTCCATGGTTCGATCCCTGTCAGGGGTAACTATGCTGTTTCCTTGGCCAAGGCACTTAATGCTGATTGCCCACATGGGGGCATGGTGACACTTTGTACTAAGGCCTACTACACATCAATGGTGCACTTAAAGCATACTGCATGTCAATGGTGCACTTGTCTTCAACCAGTGCAGAGTTAGTATGTAAGGCATACTTCCTCGCAATTGTTCAGTGGTTCTCTCCAGATAATCTGGATTCCTCCACCCGTAAAATTCTCCGACATGTGGTGACCCTCACTGTCGTAAGTGTCTTTAAACTCCAATAAATAAATTCACTAGCCTCTTAGTTTCAGGTTTCATTTTCACACAATAAAAGGCTGGTTGTTTTGTTCAAAACTGTATGTGGCTGCCTTGAATTTTTCGGATCCCCAAATAAACTAAATGAGTGTGTTTGTTCAACATTCAAGAAAGACTGTGTGCTGTAAACAGTGATGTTTCAACTGGCTGGTTTGTTTGTTTATTGGGGTTTAACAACACTTTCAAGAGCCAGGGTCACATCTTGGCGGACAGTTTTATGGGTGGAGGAAGTCAGAGTACCTGAAGAGAACCACTGAGCAGCAGCAAGCGCCTCCTTAACTCTTCAACTTACTAACTCTCAAATGTTAGGAATGCTTTTATCTGTCGCTTTTGGGAGCACGGTGACTCAGTGGTAGACTGTCAGATATCAGAATGTCCTTGAATACACTGACAATAAGTGCACAAGAACTTGTATCAAAGTCTCGCTTTTGTCACCACAAGTCATGGTGTCTCGATCTTCAGTCTCATGAAGTAACAAGAGTTCAACTTTAATACAAGTCCATGTACATGCACATAATGGTAATTATGCACATTTATTTTAGGCTCAGACATAAATTATTTAGTAAATTTTAAAAGTTATAAAGTTTCAACTGGTTAAGTGCTAGAAGCCACTATCAGGGCTTTAAAAAAAAAGAGGGTGCCAGAGCAAAATTCAATATATTCCTAGCTCATGTTTCATATTCAAATGCAACTAATATTTTGTTCATAGAAATTTGTTTTATTACAACTTATTGGAGAGTGCCTGCAGGCACTCTCCTATAATTTGTAATAAAACAAATTTTGAATAACAAATTAGGGCCATCAAAAATAATCTAGCCCTCAACCAGTTACTGAGACAGAGATCTGCCACTGAAATAAGGCTTCAAACTATGTAGATGTCCGTCATATCATCTTTGAATCTGAATTAATTAGTCTCTATAGGTTTTCCATGTTACAGTTTATGGGAGAGTGTCTACAGGCACTATTTCATAAACTGTAATATGGCAGAGACTTGTGAACAAATTTTGATGACTAAAAATAATTCAGCACTCTACCAGTTAAATTGTGTCAACTTTTTGTTCATTGATTTTTTTAATTAAATTATATTAAATTTTCCATTAAATCTAGTCATGACTGCTTCACAGCAGCCATGACTAGATTTGATGGAAAATACTTTTGAAATATGCAGCAGGTTAAGAGTTAAATGAATTTTTCATTAAATATAGTCATGGCTGCTTCACAACAGCCATGGCAAGATTTGATGAAAAATGTTTTGAAAATACTCTAGAGGGTTAATGAGTTAATGTTAATCAGCATCTTTGCTGCTTTTCTATTACTGCAAATAGTTTATTTACACCTTTCATCTTTGCCGCGATGTGCTACGCAAAACACTTAATGGATACAGGCAACATTTGGTTGTTTCTGGTGTTGGAGAGATTATTCAATATGGTCTGTCAAAGGTCAGTTTTATTGAGTGATATGTATCAAATAATACATGCACCACCCAAGTGGGTGTATACTTCATCAGTGTACCTGACCAATCACAAGTTTGGAGGTATTTTTCTACAACTTATTAAGAGATGGGGTTTATCCCTCTTTTGACCTTCCTAATAACTAGTCTCATATCTGGATCTGAAAAGAGGCTAAGATAAATGAAGTGGGAAGGTGGGGGGGGGGGGCAAAATATTTTTCTGCAGCCAATTGATACTTTTTTCTCCCACTTCACTTCACCACATGCTATGTTAAGACTGTGTATCCCCCATAGGTGGAAGTCCAGGGTCTTCCTTGGGAAAAAAAAATTTTCATGTCATCTGGTGAAGGTACTCTTTGGAAGCCTACCGAAAATTACCCAGAAAGTGAAGAAATAATTTATTGCAAAATGACCCCATAAATATATCAGGGCATGAGTAGTACATGAACCACTTTTAAGGATTTTAGGCATGAATGTATTTGAGGTTGACATTTTTCAGGAAAAGCATATGTGTGTGTGTTTGGGGGGGGGGGGGGGGGGGGGGGGAGGTAGGCAGTACTCTCCAACACCTTTTACAATAAAACTTCTGAAATATATGTAAAGCACTAAAATTATGACATACTCTGTACGTATACAATTCTAAACATACTGTGCAGATTTAGAGGTACGAAAATACAGACAAAATACAAAAATACACATAAACAAGACAACTTGTACAATGTAGGGAGATGACAAAACCACACCAGTAGTCATTCTATCATTCTCTTTTAGTCAAAACTGAAACATTTTTAATTATAAAGAATGTGCCAACAAAACATGTAAACGGTATTAATATCTGAAAGACATTGGTATTTAATTTACATTTGTAACTCACTGTGAATTGATGATTCTGAAATGAACTCACTGACTGACTTATGTTATACTGCAACTTTTATCATCAGCCTTCTGAAAACTGATTGAGCTCTGTCAAGCAAGACTCAATTTGTTAAATTTCTAGTTGCTGTATGGGAAAGATAGTGGCTTACAAAAATTTCAATGTGGCGAGGGTTAAACATAGAATGACACACACGTGTGAATGGGTTAATCTATACAGCATGACTGCCAGCGCAGAAGGATAAAACAAGAGGCCGCAGACTCAAGCGCCAAATTGATTAACCCTTTCACATGCGTGTGTTATTCTGTATTTATTACATGCCTTCACATCTATAAAAACAGTTAAAAGAAGGATGCTCTGCAAATCAAATTTGTGAGGAACCTGTGTTACTATTTTGGCCCTTGAGTTCCAATGTGTTCTATGTGCCTACTGGCACATAGTATACATTGGAACTCAGGGGACGATTTTTAGCTATCGTTAGCGATTCTGTAATTGCATTGCACGATTTATAGAAAATTCCAGTGAAATTTTGCTTCTATTTAAAAGTAGTGTGTCAATGATTTCCATTCTGCACATATGTGTGAACAGATTTTCATTTTCCGAATAGTTTAGTGTTGCTCTAGATGGGGATTACCTAGAACAGACATGTAATAAAATTTTATACAGGACAAAAACACATTTTTATGTCAAAACATTGGCTTATTTCCTCAGGGTGACAATCAAATATACTACTCATATTTTGCTAAGCATCACCCATTCATCATCATAATTTGTACACAAAAGGAAAATATGTGCATTATTTGTTTGTTTATTTATTGGGGAGCAATGACATTTTTAACAGCCTGGGTCATATCAAGTTGTGCAAATTTACAGGTAGAGGAAGCTAAATTGCTCATAGGGAAGCACTCAGCAATGCTGAGTAACTGATTTATCATCCTGGCACAAGCAGGGTCAGCATTGGCTGAAGGCAAGTGAACCATGGATATACAGGGCATCGACTATAGATGTACAAATCAGTGTAACAAGTGTTACTACTTGTGTCAGGATGGTAAATTAAAAAGCCCAAAAGATACTCACCATTGCTCAGTGGTTCTCTCTGGGTATTCCGACTCCCTCCACCTGTAAAATTGTCTGATATATGATTCAAGTTGTTGAAAGTGCTGAAACTTAAAACCATACATATTTGACTTTTATGTACAAATATGTAGATGGGTAGGAGTGATCCTTATCAAAATGTGAGTAGTATATTTTAGACCACATAGTCTTCAGCAATATACTCCATGTTATATATATGTTACAGTCAAACTGTGAAATTAGTCATTTCGTGAAATGCCTAAAACTTTCAGTCATTTCACGAAATGCCTGTGGGGGTCAGTCATTTCGTGAAATGACTAAACTTTCTAGGCATTTCATGAAATGTCTGAAGTAATGCCATATTTTTTACAGTATTTGACTACCATGTTCAGTCAAAGTGTGAAATGCCAAAATTACCAGTTACTTCATGATTTTTTACACTATATGACTACTAGGTTCAGTCAAAGTGTGAAATACCAGTTATTTCATAGAATTTCATAAGAATTGTTCACTGTATTTCTTACGTGGTCATTGAATATATGTAATTTCTTCCCTCATTTCACTCAAAACCAGAAGTGCATAGAATCAAAGAGGCATCAGTCATTTCGTGAAATGCCTAGACACAAATTCTAGTCATTTCATGAAATGACTAGAAATTTTAGTAATTTCACGAAATGACTGACCTCCACAGGCATTTCATGAAATGACTGAAAGTTTTAGGCATTTCACGAAATGACTAATTTCACAGTTTGACTGTAACATATATGTGTTTCTATAAGACTAAAGTACTTGCCCTCTGATTGGCCAAGAGCTCACTTAGTTTTGCAATGCTGATGGCTCCAGTGGCATATGTTATCACCTGACTCACCACATGAAATATTTGAAAAGATGATAACAATGGGAGGAGATTAGAAATGCATACTGCCTATAAAATCGTATTTTTCAAGGTCAGTGATGCATTCTATGAATGTATACTCACAATTCACTTATAAAAAGGTCGAGGTTATATAGGCAGCCAAGAATGGCCAAGAACCAACTGCCAAAGTACTTGGAATGTAACCTGTTACATTCCAAGTACTTTGACAGTTGGTTCTTGTGAGTTTATGCAGAGACTGCATGTTGGGACAACTATTCTGTTGCAGTTAAAAGTGATCAAAGTCAGAATTAGTTCCTCAAGGGTTAACATTAAATGGTGATATTTTGAAATTCCTGAGTTAATCTAATATTTACAAAATATGAACAGTCTATGTCGATGTATGCTGTAGTAACAAACATATTTTTATTAAAAACAGAGATTCTTTTCACAAATATCACCTAACATTAACAATCCTGACAATCTGCATACTTAACCCTTTACCCAACATAACAGCCAAAACTGGCCAATGCTATTCACAAAAATTTCCATTCAATTTTCATTATTTTTTGCCTCAAAAACATAGCTTATGACCCCTCACTGGAACAAGCTCAATGAGCTCCTTCCAATGAGGATGTATAAGTTATGTTTTTGATGCAAAAAATCAAAAAAATTAGGAATTCAATAATTTTGTTTGCAAGTGTCATCTGCTTTTTGTGGTAGGTAAAGGGTTAACTCACATTGAGAGACTTTCCAAGCTGTTTCCAGCTCATTCACAAAAGACACAGAGTTATGATCTATGTTCTGATCTTTTATGAGAGAAATACTGTTATTCTCTGAAACACTTCACAACAAATTTTAGCTCCAAAACCAATACATGTGCATATTTAAGTGGCCAGTGTGTCCATTTTCTAAACTTTTGTAGAGAGGTGTTTGAAAATATACTTGCATTTCTCTCACAGTATAAACATCAGTATAAAGAAATATTTACATATTTCCAATGCGCAAACCATTCAAATGCCAATATGATTTGAAAATCTCTCCAAAAAATAAATACATTACTTCGTGTGATATTCATTGTCTGGTCAGGATTGTTTCAGTACAGTTTCTTTGGTAATGTTTTCAGAAATGATTTACGCATGAATGAAGATGGTATCCAAGCTGCTCTGAACAAGTAATCGAAGAAAATATTCATGAATAAGGTCGAAATTATAATTAAACAAACTCATATGATAAAATGTTTCCTGACCATAAGGATCCATACTTCTATCAGCTGAAAAGATATATTTTTGAAAAGAATAAAGTTTTCATAATAAATAAAGAAGATAAGCAGTGTGAGAGAGAAAGTATGTAGATGATCTTGGAGGTGAACTGGGTAATCCCCCCATAAAGGAAAGAAGACACACCTTATCTTCCCACAGGTGTAAGACACTCTGATACATCAAATTTTGCATATTCAAGATCTCAATATCTAGTTGTTTATGAAAAATGACATCCTCAGAACTTTTCTCCAGTAAATTCTTGATTATTGAACAAATCATGACAGTCTTTATCTGCAAATATGAAAATTTCTAACACCATGATGATGAAAACTATGCAGTTTTTCTTTAATGAGGTGGATAGGATGATAAAGTCATATACACATGGCTGCATCACAAGAACTGTGCTGAAATGAAAAAAGAGAATATTTCTTAAAAAAAAACAAATTACAAGGATGAAACAATGTTTGAAATGTAGGTTCCAATCATAATTAGGAACAGAATACAACCATATTAACTGAACCTATTAATAAGTGCTGTAGTCAAACTCCTCCCACAAAGGTAGCACTAGGAAATCCATATGAGGGATCTATGATCCCTGATGGATTGACAACAACTAATTGCACCCACTGCCAAAGGCTGAAGCTAAGTCAGGAACTGTGAAATGGGGAGGACATGGAAATTATCCTCCAACTCTCACCAGTGTGATGCATTCAATATGTGGGGTTTCACATATACAGTGGAGCCCATTTAATTGGATATCTGTTAAATGAATAATCTTATAACCTGTCGAAAAATTACCCTGACTCTCCCCAGTTTTCCTTTGTTTATTGACCTATTTGGCCTTAGCACATCCAATACAGGCATTTAATCTATTATATCTTGTTTGACAGTTCCCATGGGGCTCTGTCAAACAAGATATAATAGAATAAATGCTAAGTTTATCTCTAGAATACAGGAAAGTGACACATTCCCTGTTAATTGAATACTCCTGTTAATTGAATAATTTTCACTGGCAAAGTGACTATTCAATTACAGGGTTCTACTGTATCAGGAGGAATTCCTGGGAATTCTGTTATTTAATTACATCTTGATAGTTTTTCTTGCTGTATGAAATCTGGCCCAATGCCTTTTTCTTCAACTCATCTCTAATGGGTCACAATTTGATATGACATTTCTGTACTGAGTTCACTAAAATTGAACTGAGCTGAGGTTTCTCAAGGCTCAGATTGATTTTATTGAATGAAGCTCATAAATTTCATGTCAAATAATGATAAATTTGAGATTCTTTTTATCACATAATGTGTAATTTATCCTTTTAGCTAATGCAATGACTAAAGCTGGTCAGTGGTGTATTGTCAATACCTGTGTCATAGGTGTTTGAATAGTTGAGTTATATGAAAGGAAATGAGTGACATATGAAGCAGTTGACAGTAACTACCATCGCTCGTTCTCTATTCTGCTCCACACATGTTTATCGTTTTAGAAAAAATTATGACGTATACCTACCCCAATGTGAACAAACATGGGGAATGCTGATAAAGTCTATTGCCAGGAATATCAAAAACCTTGATTCCAAAATGAGTGACAGGAATATTCCAAGAATGGATTGCAAAGTGCACCTGAACAATGTGTTTCAGGCAGTAAATGTAAAGAAGAAATTATTTCATCCATTGAGTCGAACAAGATGCCACCTGCAATGCTGAAGCATTGCAGATTGGACCTTGTTCCACTTAAGGGACAATTTATTTTTGGCATGTTTTATACCTGCAGAAATAGTGAATGGAATGCATAACACCATTATTTCATATGGACCTGTTCTGTAGGAACAGTTTTTCTATGGTATTGTCTGGTAAGATATAGGGTTAGAGCCTGACCAGCCAGCTGTATTGATTTATTTATTGGTGTTTAAGGTCACATATTGCTTCACAATGACTAATCATGACCACAGCATGGATATGATGTCAGGCCCAGCCAATTGTTTATACTAATGTTGCTCATTTTAGAGAACTTCCATTTGGGTCCTGCGAATCACCCATTTTCACTTCAAATCGAATGAATAGACTCAGGTTTATTATTCAAATTCGAATCAAATCTCAAATCGAAGCAAATCGGAGGCATCTTGGAGATGACTGACTGGGGAAGGGGGAGGATTGTAAACAGACCTGTTAACTCTCCCAGTTTCACCGTGAGTCTCCCGGTTTGAGGCACCAACTCACGCTCTCATGGTCACATCCTATTTTCTCCCGACTGGACACTTTTCAAAATAGTTGTCCTGAAATCCATCACATTTTACTGTTTACAAATTTCTGAAATCTCGGACATGCGAGATTACAAACATTTGTGTGAATGTGTTCAATGACGTCAGATTCGGCTGTGATCGACTCCGGTCATCCTAAACATCGGAATTACCCGGAATTACCTGTTTTATGTCGTATTTTTCACTCTTTGCTTATTATTTTAAATATTTAATCACAGAGTTGTGAAAAATGTTCTCATAAAGTATCCAGAGATGTTCTATGTTGCCATTCCCCTTATCATTCACCCAACTACGAACTGATTTATGGTGTCAAAATTCACTGGTTCACAGCATCAACACGCCATTGGCCATAAGCATCACCCAACTGGCTTATTGTCACTGTCTTTGTTGGCAAACCTTCCAAAATACGGTATAAGTTTATTTTATATGTATGCAACGCCAGCTATGAAAGGAGTGTGATAAACACAATGGTCATCGATTTTTTTTTTTGATTCTGGGTAATTCTGGTGTTTAGGGGGACCCATCGGTTTCTGCAAAATTCTGCATCTTTCAATGGCGAGTGTTGTGTTCTATTTTGAAAATTAAACAAGTTGTCAAATTGGTCACAATATATAAATTTATGACGCAGAATACTTGTTGGAAACGATAATTTTTCAAAGATATACATTTACTTGACACAATATAAATAAATTGTGTTTTATGGTAAAACAGATTGCCAGTTATGCGCGATTGAAGTGTGAAGTAAATACCGCAAACATTTGATTTTCAGTCGGTTTTAAAAAATTTTAAATATCATTTGCCGATGAAATATTGACTGAAATGTATCGTGGTAACTGTGAATAAATTGGAAAAAAATATAGATTTACGATTTTATAAGGTAAGTTGATTTTGGAATTGTATTCTTTGTGAAATAAATCACTGAAGTTGTAATTTATGAATAAATGTCATGAACGAAGAAGGAATGCTTGTGTTGGTTCTTGAACGTTTTGGTCCTGGGATGTTTTGGCCCAAGATGTTTCAGCCTGCATGTATTGAAGCACTGGGATGGGCTTGCATGAGCAAGGAAAAATGGCCGGACTGAGGGGGGGGGGGGGGGGGGTTGGTACAGACAAAGGCTAGATAGAGATAGGCATCCACTCACATGTGTGTGTGTTGGGGGGGGGGGGGGGGGTGTCAGTGTCTGGGGGGGGGGGGGGGGGTGCTTGGACAAGTGATATCCATATTTGTATGCTTTTACTGACAAATACCATTAAAAGTGTTAAAATAAATTATTAAAATGAAATAGAAAGCATTTGGGTTGGGGGGGAGGGGGGGTCCCGGGTGGGACCGTTGGAGGCATAACAAGGAAAATATTGATGTATTGGCCACGCGCAAAAATCTCACTGACAAGCATCCAAATCTCACTGAGAGCTCATCAAAATCTCACAGACAGTCACCTTCAGAGGTTAACAGGTCTGGTTGTAAACCTGATTTGTTCCGGCAGTGATGGCTCAAGTCCTGACTGATAAAATATTCCAACAACATCACCAAGACATGCCTTCATCGAAGATAATTTGCCCTTGAGGTCAAAGGTCAATGTCATATGTGGGTCATGATGGTACGCGACACATTGCCTCATGGTGATACACCAACATGCCAAATTAGCCAAGGTGAAAAGGTAAATACGTTCTGGCCCGGACAAGCTTACTTGCCAAAAAATTAGTCATTTGACCTGTAGGTCAAAGGTCATATGTGGGTTATGATGGTATGCAACACATCATCTCACAGTGATACACCCACATGCTAAATATCATAAGCCTAGGTCAAAAGATAAATAAGTTCTGACCCAGACACGGTTGTATGAGAAGAAGAAGAACAACAACATCAAGAACAACGAGAAGGAGAAGAATCCAGGGTGAAATAATATGTCTCCCTTCGGTGAAGGGGAGACATAATAACATGGCATGTCTTCACATCTCTATAGTTAAGTCATCATTTAAAATGTTGCCTTGGTGAAGGTCTCAGGGATATTATATAGAATAAAATGTTTCTACATATCAAACAATGTCTGAGGATTTATAATCATGTGAGGTACTAAAATCAGACAGCTGATATGAAACCTGTTAAAATTTACAGACCACAGTGTTGCTATTCATTGATATTTCTAGTCAGATATTATCTTCCTGTTCAGAAGGCTTGATCACTCTGTTTAGGCAGTTTGATTTCAACATGAAAGCCTTGAACATTATAAGTTATTGTGATGAATTGATGGTAACATGGTCTGAGGTTTATGGCTCAGAGCTTATGTTCAAATGAGATGCGAAGTATAGAGACTGAGCATACACTCTGAACTGCAAATCTCAGACCATGTTACCATCAAGTCATCACACTAACAAATATGTTTCAATAATTCCCTACCCATGGACCAAAACCCACATGGAATGAACAAGGCAACTTTTAATGATAACAATTTAGTAAATAAACCGCTTGACTACCTCATGACATCACTCAACAAATAATCAATCAATCAGATAAAGCTCCACAAAGGTCACACCATCTTAGTTCAAATCATAAACTGATTTGTAATTTAAACAACATTTCATTTTGAACATTTCTTCTGCATGTGTGAGAAATGTAGAAAAATGAAGTGGTTTTCAAGTCACACCATTGATGAAATAATTGGACAACAAGCAACCTCATTTCAAATATTTTGTCTGGTGATGTCAAATGGTTACATATGCTTCTGGAGCTGTAAACATAGGAAAACCTTTGTGAGCTCTTATCCAATCAGAGGGCGAGGATTTTGGTCTTATTGGAACATGACTTCATATTAGGGCACTTATTTTGTGACCTTTAGATATCAGCACAAAAAAATAAAAAATTGCGTGCAACTTCACTCACCTTTACATCCAGAAGACTGTATGGAACATCAATTATCAAATTTCTCTTCTCCACAGCAAGATGTCCCTTCTTTTCAGACACACCAAGAACTCTGACTTCTTCCCCCTTATAAAGACAATCTGTTTCATCTCCATTACCTGAAACATGTATACTGCAATTTCAACATTCCATGATTTGAACTTCTTAAAGACAATCTGTTTCATCTCCATTACCTGAAACATGTATACTGCAATTTCAACATTCCATGATTTGAACTTCTTGCATGCTGCTGGCAGATATTCCAACCTGGGATGGGAAATCTCCTGCCACTAAAATAAGTATAATCTGGATACATTTAACCAAATTCTGAAACCCCCAAATCCCCCCCCCCCCCCCACCCCCCACTACTGATAATTGATTTGATGTTTTGAGCAAGATTTCGAAAGTTAAATTTACCGGTAGATTAATTTTTCATCAAATGTAGTCACATCTCAGTGGGAGTTTGAACCCATGCAGAGAGATTTTGCTCACAACACAAACCACCCAGCAAAACTATACTAAACCACACACACCACTCAGCCACCGACAGACCCTGTCAGAAGTCGAGTGGTGTGTGTGGTTTAGTATAGATTTGCTAAGTAGTTGGTGCTGAAGGAAACTCTCCCTGTCTGGGTTCGAATCCCCTGCTATGCCATTTGCAATATAACCAGCCTTTCTTGATTCTATAGCATGTGGGAAATCTGAAAAAGAGATGTTCTCACTGATTTCCATGAAGTGCAGTATATAGAATTAAATGATGTAATCTTCTGATTTGATCAACAATATTTATAAAGCAGGTTAACCCTTTACCTAACATGAAAAGCAGATGACACTTGCAAAATTGTTTTTTGAATAACTAATCTTTTTCATTTTTGTCTGAAAAACATAGGTTATGACCCCCTCATTGGAACAAGCTTGATGAGCTCATTCCAATGAGGGGTCATAACCTATGTTTTTGAGACAAAAAATGAAAAAATAATGAAAATTAATTGGCGATTTTTGAGAATAGCGCTGGCCGGTTTTGACCGTTACGTTCGGTAAAGGGTTAAGAGTTAAAGTTACTAAACTTTTCAATTCCAAACATTCTAATAGTAGAATCTACTACCAAATAATGTAATACTTAGTTCAATAGGACACACATATAATTTCAGATCTATGGAACAAAATAGAGACTTTGCATATGGATTAATTGTTTTCTAACATATTTCTTTATAAGCTTCAATTAGGGAGCACAGTGGCTCTGCGGTTATGGCAATGGACTCCAAACCAAAAGGTTCACAGTTCGATCCTCACCATGGGTGACTGCATTGCATCCTTGGTTCAAGGTAGTTAATCCCAAATGCCTACATGGGAGCTTAGCCATGTGTGTACTAAGGCAGCACCTGTCTTCAACCGATGCTAACCCTGCTTGTGTGAAGTCTGTATGTTGGGGAGTCTGACAGTTGCTCGCTGTTGCTCAGTGTTCTCTTCAGCTTTCTCCACCAGAAAAAATGTCCGATATGAAATGACCCTGGATGTCAAAATTGTTATTAAACCCCAATAAAAACAAGTGCACCACCAGGTGGTGGATCAATATACGGCCGCCTATGAAGAAATTGCGCTTGTGAAGAAAGTTTTAGTTGAACAAAAGGTCAATAATTCCCTCAAAAATAATTGTACATTCCTGGCTTATGACCCATTAAAGTTGAATATATTGTTTTTAAGGTATTGCATGGAGAATCAAAAGTTACCAAAACTCCCAGATGGTTGCCATGACAGCCATATTGGACATGCCAGAATGCTGGTTATCGAAAGGAACCATCCTGTAGTCATGACTAATCAACCATAAAAAAAACAGTATCTGTTGGATGTATTGTTTTCAAGTTATCGCGTGAACAAACAAAAGTTAATGGATGGATGGACGGACAGCGACAGATAGATGGACAGACAGACATTGATGCTGGTTATCAAAAGGAACCATCCTCTAGTCATGCTTAATCAACCATAAAAAAGCAGTATCTGTTGGATCTATAGTTTTCAAGTTATTGTGTGGACAATCAAAAGTCCCCAAAAATCCCAGATGGCTGCCATGGCAGCCATATTGGATATGCCAGAATGCTGGTTATCGAAAGGAACCATCCTGTAGTCATGCTTAATCAACCATGAAAAAGCAGTATCTGCTGGACCTATAGTTTTCAAGTTATCGCGTGGACAATCAAAAGTCCCTGAAAATCCAAAATGGCTGCTGTGGTGGCCATATTGGATATGCCAGAATGCTGGTTATCGAAAGGAACCATCCTTTAGTCATGACTAATCAACCATAAAGAAACAGTATCTGTTGGATGTTTTGTTTTCAAGTTATCGTGTGGACAAACAAAAGCTAACAGATGGACAGATGGACAGACAGACGGACAGACATTGCCATACCATAATAATATAAAAATACTTAAATTTTACCATAATCTTCTATTAGACTGAGTCATGGATGCTTTAAACCTTAAAGGCCTGGATATTTTTTATAAATTTTTCACATAATCTTGATAATCTCTTTACTTATATAGGCATGCAAGGCTTGCTTGGAAACAATTGCCAAGGTACTTATAGAATGTAACTTTCACATTTACGCATAGACAGTAGGTGTGGGGGGGGGGGGGGACTGTATCTCAGTAAAGAGTTATCAAAGTTATAACTAGATCTTTGATGGTAAATTTAGCACAGTTGCTTCAAAAATGATTATTGGTAGAATTACTCATTTTTTAACATCGCCATAGAACATTGGAACACCAACTTCAACCCATGGCAGTTTCATAAATAAACAATTAATGACTGTGTATGACCCCAGTTAAAATAGGTTCACCCACCAAAGTTTGTTATAGAAAGCAAAGAGAGCTCTCTAAAAAATAAGAATAATTATTAACTCTTAACCTGCTGAGTATTTTCAGGATATTTTGTCACCAAATCTTGTCATGGCTGCTGTAAAGCAGCCATGACAAGTGTTGATGAAAAATTAATCTAAATATAACAAGAAATCATTGGTGAAAAAATCCATTTAATTTACAGGGGAAAATATGTTTAAATATGCCCAAATTATACTTATATCAGTGACAAGAGAAACTCTGTGCTGGGCAGGAATATACGCCAGCAGCATGCAAAGAGTTAATTACTTCCATTCTGATGAATGTACAAATTACTATACAGATCTGAAGGCAGTATCATAAGCATTTAATCACTATGTATGGCCTTACTTATATTAAGTGTATCCATTGAATAGATAATCTTTATTAAGTCCTGATTTTAAATAAAACTTCTGTATCAAGTTTGCAAAAATTGTTCTGAGCCAAGTTTTACAGAGGCTCAGTTTGATCTTAGTGAACGAGGCTCAGAAATTTCATGTCAAACCTTGACGCACTTGAGATTCTTTTTATCACATAATGCGTAATTTAACCTTTTAGCTAATGTAACGACTACAGCGGGCCAGCACTGTTCACAAAAATCAACAACTAAATTTTATTATTTTTTTCAATATTTGCCTCAGAAACATAGTTTATGACCCCTTCATTGGAATGAGCTTGTTAACCCTTTACCTAATGAATTGGCCACATCTGCCCACGTAATACGAAAATTTAGCAGCTGAAAAAATATTATTTTTAAAAAAATTTCAACAAAACCATATCATGTGACTTCTCTTTGGAACGAGCTCATTGAGGTCATTCCAATGAGTGGGTCACATAATAGGGTTTTGTTTGAATTTTTTTTTTAAATTTAAAAAATGATATTTAAAATAATAAATTTTTATATCGTCTGCATTGGGTAAAGGGTTAAACTCATTGAAATGAAGGGCCATAAACTATGTTTATGAGGTTAAAAATAAAAATATTTGGTTAGTCAGGAAATCTTCTATGCAAATGTTGTCTGTTATTTTTATTATGTAGGCAGTTTATGAAAAATAACAAGATTAATTCAATTCTATTTCTGGAGCCAACTCACAACATTATGACATCAACATTGAGTTCTGATGCCATTTGACATGTTGTGAACGTTATTTTCCATAATGGACTACTTGATGGCGATTATGTGATAAAGTTTGCTTCATGAAGCATGGCGAGCTCTGGCAAATAAAATATAATTGGTTATTGCAATTCTGATGAATGTATAATTAATTATAAATAATACAAGAGGCCCTAGGGGGCCTGAGGGCACTCACCTGACACAGTAGTCTAAATATTAAACCAGGGACTTGACTTGAATAAGCTGCATACGCTCCGCCTAAGAAAAGCATATACCAACTAGATGAAGTGATTGTGCCCACACAATACACAGGATTTTCCTTCTATTTTCAGTCCCTGCACTTTTACGTCCCAAAATTGAGATAAATGCATAAAAAAAAGATTTTTTTTTATTTTTGTTTGGAAATTTTCGAAGTCCCAAACAAAATATTTTCAGACTAAAATTATTTTTTCTTCTTAAAATTGACCAAAACGCATAACAAACCAAAAAACAAATTTCCAGATTTTGGTCCAAAATTTCTAAATCCAGACCGGAACCACAAATTTTCAGCCTAAATATGAGCCCAGGGACTTGGCTCGAACAAACTTGAATCTCACCCCCCTAAGCATGCTGCATACCAAATATCAAAAGATTCTTATTGGTAGATCTGAAGAAGAAGATTTTTAAAGAATATTCCTCATACTGCACTAATTTGAACATTTGGGCTTCCATAGGGAACCCAAATATGGACCGAGGGATTTGATTTCAACAAATATGTGAATCAATGTTCCAAAGATGTTATATGTAAAATATGAAAGCTTTTGGAGCAGTGGTTTGGAAGCAAACGATTCTTTAATTTTTTCCCATTGCCCACAGTGTTAAAAAATGCTGACTCAGCATTTTTTCAAAGTCCTGAAAAAGTACCTTATGACAAAACCACTGGCAATTTGTTTTTACCATTCCTTTCTGTTGGTAATAAGGAAGCCTCACACCAAATAAAAATTCTCAGTGCTGTGCAGTTTTGGAGATATGGACATTTTCGTTTTTTTTTGTATTTTTGGCTCCTGAGGTTCCCACAGGGCTGCAGGAAAATATTTTTTTTGCATAAATCGAGTACTTATAACCCAATAATACCTCATATTAAATTTGGTTCAAATTGGCCTCTCGGTTCAGAAAATAGAAATTCAGGCGGGGCAAAAATTTTTGCCCCTCTCAGAACAAAGGCAAATATTGCCTGTCAAACTTCTCTTGAACAAATTTGAGTCTACACCTCAAATGAAAGCTGCATAACAAATATCAAGTCTCTGCTACGGCTGTATCATGAGAAGAAGATTTTTAAAAATTTTGTGCATTTTGGCCCCACCCCCCTCCACAATATGAGCGGAAATCCAGTTTGAAGAAAAACCCAAATGCCCCTATATAACCACTATCCATGTGAATTTTCATTGAACAGCAGCCAGTGGCTTGAGAGAAAATGACCTAAACACCACCTTCACGACGTACGACAGACGACGGATGACAGACGATGGACAAAAAGTGATCAGAAAAGCTCACCCTGACTTTCAGTTAGGTGAGCTAAAAAACTAAGACATTACTGCACACTGACGTTTAAATATGAAAATTTCATCCTGCAAAACTTCCCATAATACATCTAAGAATTTAACCAAATCTATCTTGTTTGACAGAGATCATTGGTTAAACTGTAAGTTTAGGGCCCTGAATTCTTCACAATACGACTTGCATCACAATGTCATACCAAAGGCTGAAGTGTTTAACATGGAGATAGGCGAGTCCAGGGCTTTTTACAGAAACTTTCTTCAAGCCCATATTAAATTTCCTCACGCTGGAATCAGCTTTTATTCACCAGAAAATGAAATGGTTCAGGGACAAAAGTGTATATTTGCCTTTATTTTAAAATGTTGGTGTCATGATATTGATTACGTTTTTGCATGTACTTTTTTATTAATCAAGAACAAAATTATATTTTAATAAATATTGGTTTTGTTTCAGTTTATTAGAGAGTGCCTACAGGCAACCTCCAATAAATTCCTACAAAACAGTTATTGCATGATATATTTAATAACTAAATAAAAAATAGCAGTCCGCCAGTTAATTGCATGCAAGAGCAAGAATGATAACAGAAGACTTGTCATGTATTCACTAAAGCTGATTTATTTATTTATTTATTTATTTATCTTACAACAAAAACATATTTTCCCCATTACAAGTGAAAACATCCAGACAAAATACAAATGTGTATTGAGGGTTGCAACCGCACTTGCGATCATCCAATTCAGAAAGAGATTTTTTTTACCTGCACTCATCGAAAATTGATTACACAAGTTGAGCCCACTGTTTTGATAACAGTAATTAAATGATAAATAAATCATCAACTCAGTGAAATAAATAGACTAGACAATCTTTTGCCATGATGACATTTTTATTTAGGCCTACCATGAGTTAAACCCCCAAAATAAAACAAAGAAACATACAGCTGAAACACTACTACTATAAACTTTGGCTGTAAAAGTATAAGTGGAACAATGAATGGGGATTACGTCATGCACGGCTCAAGAATGTAACAAGAGGCCCCAGGGGTCCTGAGGGCGCTAACCTGACATGGTAGCTTAAATATCAATTCGGAGAATTGATTTCAACACGTTGCATCTGCTCCTCCTAAGAAAAGCTTATACCAAGTATCCAAAGATTCTGACCAGTGGATCTAAAAAAAAAGATTTTTAAAGAATATTCCTCATATTGAACTAAGTTATAATTTGGGCTCCCACAGGGAGCCCATATATGAACCCAGGGACTTGGCTTTAACAAACTTGAATCTCACCCCCCTAAGGATGCTGCACACCAAATATCAAAACATTTCGACTGCTGGATCTGAAAAAGAAGATTTTTAAAGAAAATTCTTCATTTTGAACTAAGTTGTTATTAGGGCTCCCATAGAGAGCCAAATATGAACCAAGGGACTTGGCTTGAACAAACTTGAATCTCACCCCACCAACCTTCATAAGGTTGCTACATGCCAAATATCAAAACATTCCAACTGCTGAATCTGAAGAAGAAGATTTTTAAAGAAACATTCCTCATATTGACTAAGTTATAATTCAGGGTCCTCAGTGAGCCCAAAGATGGACCTAGGGACATGGCTTGAAGAAACTTGAATCTCACCCCCTAAGGATGCTGCATACCAAATATCAAAACATTCCGACTGCTGGATCTGAAGAAGATTTTTAAAGAAAATTCCTCATTTTGAACTAAGTTATAATTTGGGCTACCACAGTGAGCCCAAATATGAACCCAGGGACTTGGCTTGAACAAACTTGAATCTCACACCCCTAAGCGTGCTGCATACCCAATATCAAAAGATTCTGCCTGCTGGATCTTGAGAAGAAGATTTTCAAAGAAATTTGCCTGAAATGCACAAAGTTCAAATTTGACATCCTATACTGAGCCCAAATATGAACCCAGGGGGCTGATTTGAAAAAAACTTGAATCAGATCCACCCCACAATGTTGCATACCAAATATCAAAAGATTCTTCCTACTCATCGATCCGGAGAAGAAGATTTTTTAAGAAATTTGCCTGAAATGTACTAAGTTCGAATTCAAGCTTCTATAGTGAGCCCAAATATGAATCCAGAGGGCCGTTTTTAACAAACTAGAATCAGATCCACCCCACAATGTAATGTTGCATACCAAATATCAAAAGATTCTGCCTGCTGGATTTGGAGAAGAAGATTTTTAAAGAAATTTGCCTGAAATGCACTAAGTTCGAATTCGAGCTTCTATAGTGAGCCCAAATATGAATCCAGGGGGCCGATTTGAACAAACTTGAATCAGATCCACCCCACAATGTTGCATACCAAATATCAAAAGATTCTGCCTGCTGGATCTGGAGAAGAAGATTTTTGAAGAAATTTGCCTGAAATGCACTAAATTTGAATTCAGGCTCCTATACTGAGCCCAAATATAAACCCAGGGGGCCGATTTGAACAAACTTGAATTAGATCCACCCTACAATGTTGCATACCAAATATCAAAAGATTCTGCCTGCTGGATCTGGAGAAAAAGATTTTTTAATGTTTTTCCCATTGCCAACAGTGTTAAAAAGTGCTGACTCAGCACTTTTATAAAAGTCCTGAAACTGTACCCTATGATAAAACTGATGGAAATTTTTTTTTACCAATCCTTTCTGTTGGTCCTAAGGAAGCTGCACATCAAATAAAAATTCTCAGTGCCGTGCAGTTTTGGAGATATGGGCGTTTTAATTTTTTTCTATTTTTAGCTCCTGCAAGTTCCCACGGGGTTACGGGGAAAAAAATCCCAGCATAAATTTTGTACTTATGACCCAATAATCCCTCACATAAAATTTGGTTCAAATCAGCCTCTCGGTTTGGAAAATTGAAATTTTGGGCGGGGACAAAAATTTTGCCCCTCCCATAACGACGCCAAATATAGCCCATCAAACTTCTCTTGAACAAATCGGAGTGTACACCTTAAAAGGAAGCTACATACCATATATCAAGTCTCTGCTATGGCTGGTTCATGAGAAGAAGATTTTCAAAGATTTCGGTGCCCCTTGAGGGCATGGCACCACCCAGGAGGAGGGGCAACTTCATTTGAACAAATCTGAATTGGCATTATGCAATAAACATTTACCCAACATTTGAATAAAATTGGTCTAGTGGTTTTGAAGGAGAAGTCGATAATGTAAAGTTAATGCCGGATGATGATGGACGACAGACAGAATGTGATCAGTAAAGCTCCCACTGAGCTTCGCTCAGGTGAGCTAATAACATGAAGTCATGATCTTCATTCACAAAAAAACAATTCACAGATGCTGAATGATTGTCAAAATTTATGCAAACAAGTCAAGAGAGGGTGAATATTATAAGATAAATTGGTTATTACCACCAAGTGGGTTTCAGACATGGTGAACTGAAATCTTGACTTTGTCTCTGGGTCATATATCAACTTGTCCTAAGGGACTCGTCGATATATGCCCAGAGACGAGGTTTCGACTTCAATACACCATCTCGGAAACCCACATGGTGGTAATAACCTATATTTACTGGTGTTTAAAGTCACATACTTCTGAACAATGGCCAAACCTTGATCACAACATGGAGATGAAGTCATGTTTAGTCAGTTGTTTATTCCCATGTTTCCCATTTTAGAGGTCTTTCACCCCAAGCATTGTTGATTGGGTCCTACTTTACTAGTAAAACAGAGCTTTTTTATCATAGTAAACTAGCAATGCTTCACTTCCCAGGGTTCCTACAACTGATAATCCTTGGAACAATTATCAGCTTTTAAATTAAGAATATAGGGGAGAGAACATCTTCCAACAATAGATGCTTCTAGACAGCTGGACTGAAAGACTTTTCAAACTAAAGCTCAAGTCCAGAATACAAAATTGGTCAGCACTGTGCATCAGCCTTAACAATTTTAACCCTTAAGTCCCCATACAGCTGTAAACGGCCCCTTTTATATTTCTGTGAAAAAGTTATCTTAACTCTTTACCCAATGAATTGGCCACATCCACCCGTGTAATATGCAAATTCAGCAGCTGAAAAAATATTTAAAAAAAATTTCTACAAAGCCATATCATGTGACCGCTCATTGGAATGAGCTCATTGAGTGCACATGTATATATGGTAGTTATTTATTTATTGTGGTTTAATGACACTTTTGACATCCATGGTCACCTCGTGTAGGACACCTTTATGAGTGGAGGAAGTTTGAGTACATGGAGAGAACCACTGAGCAATGGCAAGTAACTGTCAAACTCCTCAACGGACTAACTCTTGGCTGAAGACAAGTGCACTATCAACTTGCAGGACACCTTAGTACACAGCGCCACCGTTCCCACACATGGGCAATTGGGATGAAGTGCCCTGACCATGTACACAACGCAGTTATGCCTGGCGGGGATCGAACTGTGGACCTTTTAGTTTAAAGTTCAGTGCAGTAACCACCATGCTCCCATATGGTAGTTATTAAACCTTTACCCAATGAATGGCCCGCATCCGCCCGCATATTATGAAAATTCAGCAGCTGAAAAAATATTTTTTGGAAAATTTCAACAAAACCATATATGTGACCCCTCTTTGGAACGAGCTCATTCCAAAGAGGGGTCACATGATATGGTTTTGTTGAACTTTTTTGAAAAAAATTAAAAAATGATATTTAAAATAATAAATTTTGATATCATCTGCGTTGGGCAAAGGGTTAATGTGAAATTAATCTGAGGACTTAAGGGTTAAACCACTGTTATACACTTTAAATAGAATCTTGACTTGTAATTTATTTACCAGGATAAGTTTCTTTCATGATTCTTGTGTTTGGATAGTTAATCTTCATACCATTTGAAACAAAGTAATTTCTGTTACATGGCAGTGGTGGAGGTATATTCTGAAAAAAAAATCATCAATCATTTAGTTGTTTATTCTTCAGGTGGCAAAATTCTGATAGCCTTCATTTTCCAGTTGAACAGAAACTCTTTACCTGATAAGTATTTTCTTGAATTTCATATGAAATTAAGTAAAGGCTGGTGTAAGGCATCCATGCCTGAGCTTGATAAAAAATTTAATTGGGTCTGGCATCAAGAAATCAATGATAATTACTCTATTTGTACGAAAATATTTTATAAACAGGAGCCAGAATTATATCTCAACGAAGTAACTGCACCTCCACCAGGCAAAGAGTGGACCTATGAAGATCTGGAATATTTTGTGATATTTTATATCTTCAACACCCAGTAGCTAGCATGGTTTTCAATGCTGTCTGGGCTGTCTCTTTATGAAAACAACCAATTAGCTCAAATTTTAAAAGTATTAGGATGGAGAAAAGTACAGTGGAATTCCATTAACTAAACACCAATCTTACCAAGGCTAAATATTCAATAAACCTTTTACCTAACCTGAAAAGCAAATGACGCTTCCAAACAAAATTCTTGAATAACTAATTTTTTTCATTTTTTGTCTGAAAAACATAGGTTGGGACCCCTCTTTGGAACAAGCTCAATGAACTGAGAATTGAGGGAGGGAGCTGAGAATTGAGGGAGGGAACTGAGAATTTTTTTTTTCTATGGCCTAATAAGGCCTAATTTTTTATGGGAATCTGATTACCATAATATTGAACAATGAGAATCTCATTAGATTTTCAACCATTCCAGATATCAAATCTAGAAATTTGTGTTTTTTATTTGTTCCGATTTGAAATGATATGAAAAGTGATAATTATTCAGTTAATAAGAGTATTCAATTTACGAGAATGTGGATAGTTCCTGCATTCTGGTAGTATTTTGAGTAGTTATTCTGTTATATTATCATTTGACAGGACTCATGGAACTCTGTCAAACAAGATACATTGGAGCCCACTTAATTGGATATCTCTTAACTGAATAACCTTGTTAATTGAATATAATTTCCCAACACAAAACCATTTCCATACCTTTAGTACACATTTGACCTGTTAATTGAATATAGGTTATAGAGTAAACTCCTGTTAAATGAATAAAAATATTGTAACCTGTTGAGAAATTACCCTGCTCCCAGTTTTCCTTTGTTTATAGACCTATTTGGCCTCAGTAATGCATACAGGCATTTAATCTAATACATCTTGTTTGACAGAGCTCATGGAGCTCTGTCAAAAAAGATATAATAGAATAAATGCTAAGTTTATCTATAGAATACAGAAAAGTGACAATTCCTGTTAACTGAATACTCCTGTTAATTGAATAATTTTTATTGGCAAAGTGGCTATTCAATTAACAGGGTTCCACTGAATATGAGAGTAAAAGGCTATATCGGTAGTACTGAGACCAAAAAGGTCTAATGCTAGGGAATATTTCATTAGATAACAATAATTTTCATTCAATTAACTGGGATATCATCTATAACCTACCATACTAACCCAGGAATAAGCCAAGGGCGTGCCTGAAGTAAAAGAGGGCAAAAGTATATGGGTGGGCTTTTTTTGAGAGGGCAAGCCTACAGTAGAATATGGACACAATGTTGACACAAAGTTAGGTGACTTGGTCAATCTCATAACAAAGATGCACTGACCCTTTATCTAACAAATCAGCTCATGCACCTGCAAAATTTAAAACAATTTCAACAAAACCATATCAAGTGAGCCCCTCAATAGAACAAGCTCATCCCAATCAGGGGGTCACATGGTAAAGTTTTGTTGAAATTTTTTAAAACATTTGAAAAAATAAATAAATAAATAACAAATCTGGTATCAAATGCGTTGGGTAAGGGGTTCTTTTTTATTTTAACAACTTACATATACCAGCATGGCTGTCATCAATGTTGTCATTACAAAATAAGGGACTGGGCTTATTTACAAGGAGGGGACTCTTAAATTGAAATCTGAAAGGTTGGTAGGTGGGCTTATTTTCAATTATGAGCTTATTCCCAGGTCAGTATGATATATGCAATTAACAGGGCAAATTTGTCCTCAAGGAATGGTAAATAGTTTGGTGTTTGAAAACTACATGCAATTAACAGGATCAGCCTGAGAAATATCCAACTAAGTGGGATCCACTGTATCTGTGTGTTGCCTATTTATTTATCTAGCACACTGATGATTCGAATTGTTTCCAACATGGTCATGCAACTATATGATATGACAGATCCACATTGTCAGTCTCAGTCCTGGAGAAAATCGTTTGTCCTGTAACACTTTAACCCTTTACCTAACATGAAAAGCAGATGACACTTGCAAAAAAATTTCTTGAATAACTAATTTTTTTCATTTTTTGTCTCAAAAACATAGGTTATGACCCCTCGTTGGAATGAGCTCGATGAGCTCGTTCCAATGAGGGGTCATAACCTACATTTTTGAGACAAAAAATGAAAAAATGAAATGAAAATTAATTGGCGATTTTTTAGAATAGCGCTGGCCGGTTTTGGCTGTTGGGTAAAGGGTTAACCAATGTAATGGCCAAAACCAGTCAGCACTAGTAACAAAAAATTACCATTCAAGTATCATTATTTTTTCATTTTTTTGTCTCAAAAACATGGCTTATGACCCTTCACTGGAATGAGCTCACTGACACCAAAATGAAAAAATTTAGTTATTCAAGAATATTGTTTGCAAGTGTCGGCATCCTTTCATGTTAGGTAACATAGTAACTCTGAATCCACTCTCGAAACACTAGTAAAGCTCCGAGAAATGAGGAAGTAACCTGTATTGATGCCTGTCAAATATGCAAGTTGTGTCTACCAATCATCATGACAGGCTGCTTATTTAAACTCAAAAAGAACATCAAGTGTTGGACAAGAAATGTGCAGTGATAGTAATGGAAAAGTGCAAATGTTTTATTGAGAAAGAAGTACACTTTACTGCATCTTAATTTAGGAATGCAAATAATACTGAATGCTGAAAAAAACGACAAAAATAAAACTACAGAAATTCCTTAAAGGTTTTGATATTTAAACAAATTTTGACATGTTAAAATAAAACATTATTGTACTTACTGGATTAATGTTGTATTTTGTGTAGGTTTTCTCCAGCAATACCGAGTTTGCTCTTTCAAATCTGAATTTCACTGGTCCATTATATGAATTCCTTCTAAAATTAAAATCACAATGTAAGAAATGAGGCACAATGCATCATTAATCTTCTGTTTTCACATGCTTGTTTGTTATATTTGACCAGTAAATTAGAAAAAGTGAGTGATGCATGTCTCTTGGGCTCCCTTCTCTTCCCCAAACCACCCACACACTTGATGAAGTAGAGGCTGTGAGAGTGAAATATAGGGCGATGCAAATCTTTGAATTTCGAGTCATTTGCTAGATTCAATTTAATTTGACTTTTGAATACCTGACCATCGAATACCGAAATCGAATATCCCAATGACAATAACAAAAACTTATGTCCTTTCTTTGAGGTTATTATTTCTCACCAATTATGTTAATATCAAGAATGTTATGGTTAACTGGTCAGTCAGAGCTGTCAGGTGGTAATTATTTTTAAAAGACAGTAGCCAGGCACAAATAAAATCATTAAGGGCAAGTAAGCAGACATTACGTCCGATTGCATCTGTGTATATCAGTTGTACAGACAGCTCAACAATGCGTGAGAATGAAAGAGCAGGAATGCGAGAGAGTTGTCAACATTCGACAGTCATTAAAGTTGTTTTCTCAAACGAACTTTTGTATAAATGCAGACAGTATTGACCATATTATTATACAACTACCAATCACTTCCTCTTCAGTCTTCATCCACAGGAACTTATCGTATTATCCGTGTAAAAAAATCTGACTATCTTCCCCATATGTTCGAATCATTAAAGCTGCAAACAAAAATCCCTGACCACATTTACTGACTGAATGTCCGATACGATTTAAATTCAATTTGAAATTGAACCTTAACCCTTTGAACTGTAGTGGTATCTTCCATGCCAGTTCAATGACAGCAATTAGAAGAGTCCACATTCATTATTTGAGGTAGACCAATCAATATTTTCAACGTGAAAATATTGATTGGTCTACCCCACACATTTACTGAACAGCCATCCTATTTAATAACGTTATGACGTATCATGTTGCTGTTCGGAAAAACGGCCACTAAGGTTCAAAGGGATAAACACATGATTTGATTTGTATTCGATTCAAACAGACAAAGTCTGATTCACAAGGCCCTAGTCAACTACTTCTGGAAAAACATGTAATAAGATCAACTACAAGCTGGAAATCTTTCTTAAGCAATATGACCCTCACAATGTTAGAATTGAACCTTTTTGCATAAGTTATACACAACAGTGTCAGAGAAGTACAAAAACCATCTTCCTCTAAAATAAAGTGCACATAACAATTTGCTTGAAGATAATGATGCTACATAAATCAACTAAAAGTTTTTAATAACAAATCTATTAAACTAATTTACAAAATGGGCAATGAGGAAGAAACCATTGTATATTATTTTATGGTAATTCAGCAATCAGAACTATATTGTGCAGTCCTGAAGTCAGGATCTTAAAATTTTCCAACGTAATGTAGTCAAGAGTCAACCTTTTCTGGCAGTGTTCCCAGTTCACTGACCGATACACTTCTTTATTAAAACAATAATAATCAAAACAGGTTGTAAACTTCCATTTATTATCATTATTTTAAATGAAGTAATTCTTTAAAATAATAGTTTTGCAAAACTGTCAACTTTTTTTCAAATTAGTGGATTTCAGAGAAACAATTTTTCTGACGGACAACAAGGAATTTTTACAGACATAGTCATGGGGAGAGGAAAACTGACCCCTCCCTCTATACTCCCACTAATTTTGGGCCTGGTATTATGTCACTGCAGATTCAATATGTTTTGACTGCTAAACAGAGCTTTCTCTCAGGAAAGCTCAAAACTGAGTAGGTGATTTGGGTTTAAACTGAGTGGAATGTACATACAAAATGTGCAGCACAATAAAAATGTTTTTATTCTTAACCCTTTACCTAACATGAAAAGCAGACGACACTTGTAAAAAAATTCTTGAATAACTAATTTTTTCCAATGAGGGGTCATAACCTATGTTTTTGAGACAAATGAAAGTGTCAATGTCACTGTAGCTTAACTTGTCTGTGTGCTGTGTTTGATGAAAAGGATAATGTTCAATGTTTATGAAAGGATTATGAAATAAGACAAGAATTGTGACAATTAGGAATATGTTAATTTCTGTTCCCTGTATGCTATGTTTTTAATAAAAATAATATGAGGTGTACACGGTACTAAAGAGCTAAGGAGAGGGTTAATATGACCTCACAGTTAATGTATGTGGCCCTCACAGTTAACGTATGTCAATGAAAGTTACCAAGTTACAGTGAAATTATTCCAAAATGAGTCATCCTATCAAGTTACATTGAAATCCCTTCATAAATATGGCCTGTAGACTGTGCTAAAGGTTTTCGGGCTTCAGGCCTGTTTAGCCATGACAGTAGACCCATTGCAGCTAAAAGGGAACGTTCTCATCTCGACATTATACTGAGTCATTCTACTAAGTTACAATGAAATCCCTTCACAAATACAACCTGTAGTCTGTACTAAAGTTTTTTGGGTTTTGGGCTCGGGAAGCCATCATGGATGAATGATCGTGACCAAAAGTGGGCGTTGTCATCTGGGCATAATCTGGAGGGATCCTACAAAGTTACAATGAAACCCCTTCATATATATGACCTGTAGACTGTGCTCAAGGTTTTTGGGCTTCGGGGCCCCTGAAGCCATCACAGTTGACCAAACATGACCAAAAGGTGATGTCATCATATAAGCATTATATGGAGTCAACCTAACAGGTTATGATGAAATCCTTCCATAAATATGATCTTTTGCCTATGCTAAAGGTATTTGGGCTCGGGCAGCCATCAAGGCTGAATGATCATGATCAAAATGGGACGTTCTCATCTGGACATTATTTGGAGTCATCCTACCAAGTTACAATGAAATCCCTTCATAAATATGACCTGTAGACTGAGCTAAAGGTTTTCGGGCTTTGGGCACCTGTAGCCGTCATAGTTGCCGAATCACGTCCAAAAGGAGATTTTCTCATCTAGACATTATATGGAGTCATCTTACCAAGTTACAATGAAATCCCTTCATAAATATGACTTCTAGACCGTGCTAAAGGTTTCCGGGCTTTGGGGCCCTGTAGCCATCACAGTTGCTCAATTGTGTCCAAAAGGAGACGTTTTCATCGAGACATTATATGAAGTCAATCTACCAAGTTACAATGAAATCCCTTCATGAATATTACCTGTAGACTATGCTATAGGTTTTCAGGCTTTGGGCTCAGGCAGCCATCATGGTTGAATGAGCACAACCGAAAGGGGACATTCTCATCTGGGCATCATCTGGAGTGATCCTACGAAGTTACAATGAAATCCCTTCATAAATATGACCTGTAGACTGTGCTCAAGGTTTTCGGGCTTCGGGCCCCTGTAGCCATCACAGTTGACCAATCATGACTAAAAGGAGATGTCATCATCTAGGCATTATATGGAGTCAACCTAACAAGTTACAATGAAATCCTTCCATAAATACGACCTGTAGACTATGCTAAAGGTTTTTGGGCTCGGGCAGCCATCAAGGCTAAATGATCGCGACCAAAAGGGGACGTTCTCATCTAGACATTACATGAAGTCAACCTACCAAGTTACAATGAAATCCCTTCATAAATATGACCTGTAGACTGTGCTAAATGTTTTTGGGCTCGGGCAGCCATCATGGTTGAATGATCGCAACCAAAAGGGGACATTCTCATATGGACATCATCTGGAGTGATCCTACGAAGTTACAATAGAATCCTATGACCTGTAGACTGTGCTCAAGGTTTTTGGGCTTTGGGCACCTGTAGCCGTCACAGTTGACCAATCGTGACCAAAAGGGGATGTCATCATCTAAGCATTATATGGAGTCAACCTAACAGGTTACAATGAAATCCTTCCATAAATATGACCTTTTGCCTATGCTAAAGGTTTTTGGGCTCGAGCAGCCATCAAGGCTGAATGATCGCAATCAAAATGGGATGTTCTCATCTGGACATTATTTGGAGTCATCCTACCAAGTTACAATGAAATCCCTTCATAAATATGACCTGTAGACTGTGCTAAAGGTTTTCGGGCTTCAGGCCCCTGTAGCCGTCACAGTTGCCCAATCACGTCCAAAAGGGGACTCTCTCATCTAGACATTATATGAAGCCTACCAAGTTACAATGAAATTCCTCCATAAATATGACCTGTAGACTGTGCTAAAGGTTTTCGGGTTTTGGGCTTGGGCAGTCGTCACGGTTGACAGATCATGCCCAAATGGGGAAATTCTCTTCTAGACATCATATGGAGTTATCCTACCAAGTTACAATGAAATCCCTCTATATTAAACATGACCTGCAGACTGTGCTAAAAGTTTTTAGGTTTCGGGCTTGGGCAGCCATCACGGTTGACAGATCATGACCAAAAGGGGATGTTCTCATCTAGGCATTATACAGAGGCATCCTACCAAGTTACAATGAAATCCCTTCATAAATACGACCTGTACACTGTGCTAATGGTTTTCAGGTTTTGGGCTCGGGCAGCCATACCGGTTGACTGATCACAACCAAAAGGGGACGTTCTCATCTAGACATGACCCCAAACCTGCATATGAAACTTTGTGATGATCAGACAAGAACTACGGGGTGTAGCCTGTGCTAAAGGAAAATGTGAACAGACTCACAGACTTACAGACTCACAGACTAAGACTCACAGACTAACAGACTTCTGAATGTGTGATGGCAATAGCTTATCTTCACTTTGTCAAGTTAAGCTAAAAATGAAAAAGTAATGAAAATTAATTGGTGATTTTTTAGAATAGTGCTGGCCGGTTTTGGCCATCATGTTGGGTAAAGGGTTAAAGTAATAATTATCTGACTGCTTCTGGGGAGTGCAGTAACTTAGTGGTAGACTGTTGGACTTCTATGCTAGAGGTCCCAATTTCGATCCCTGTTCGGGATGACCCACGTTGTGTCCTCAGGCAAGGCACTTTATCCTGGTTGCCTACATGGGGCACAATGATGCCGTTTACTAGTTCATAATGCACGTTGATGGTGCACATGTCTTCAACCGCTGTAACCCTGCTTGAGCAGAGCTTGAACAGAGTCAGAATGCTGTGGAGCTGACAGTTGCTTGGTGTTTCTCACGGACACGATTAGCCATTGTGCATAGGTATGTGACCTTAAACACCAATAAATAAATCTGACTGCTCCTTACTCAAATTAATTTTCTGGTAACAAGATATTGTATGTGGAGGCTTATCCAGCAAATTGAACAACATGGACATACAATTTGTAAAAGATTATTCTACCCTGTCACTCATAGTGTGAAAAAACAGCTAAAAGACAACTGACTCCATAGTAATCTTCCGGTGAATCTACTTTAAATTTATAATAATTAATTTCTACAGCTTTTAAGAGGAACAGCAAGATTTTATATTGAGAATTTCCAACATGCATCCAACAGAATATAAACTCTCATTGTGCATACTGCTTGTGAGAAGATACTTCTTTTATTCCCAATACAGTCATGACTTGCGGTTGGCTGCTGCAATATATGTTTGCCTAAATAATTTGAATATTTTCATGTTTAGCTGAAATAAATATCTGACTCAGGGTTCTTGCAGGCAAGGACTGATAAAATTCAAGGCTGTTTCTCGATATATTTCAGCATTTTCCAAGGCCCAACAACAGCCAAATTCAAGGATTTTCAAGACCTGCCTTCACTAGTCCTAACTAGGACCCTCCAGTCATTACCTCTCCTCCCACTTCCCTTGAAGGGAAGTGGGAAGGAGGGGTAATGACTGGCGGGGGCCTAGTTAAGATTATGCTTTTACAAACTCTGGCATATAGAACTTTATAGTTATGATTGCCTGTTTCATTAGCATTTTTATTTCATGAATATTCAAGGCTAGCCAAAGCCTCCTGGAACACTTTCCAGAATTTCAAAGCCTTCAATGGCCCCTAGTCAAATTCAAGGCTGTTCCTTGAATCCAAGGCCCCCACGGGAATAAGTATTATTTGAGCACATTTAACAAAATTTACCTCTGTAAATTGAATTGACTTTGTGACCAATGATTTTGATTTCTTTGGTTATTTATTTATTTATTGGTATTTAAGGTCACATACTTATGCACAATGGCTAATCATGACCGTGACAGTTTTATGGGTGGAGGAAGCCAGAGTACCTGGAGAGAACCACCGAGCATCGATGAGCAACTGTCAGCTCTTCAACATTCTAACTCTGTTTAAGATCTGCTCAAGCAGGGTTACAGCAGTTGAAGACATGTGCACCATCGATGTGCAGCATGCCTTACTTAGTACACAGTGTCAATGTGGCCCAATGTAGGCAACTGGGATAAAGTGCCTCGCCCAAGGACACAACATTTCTTCAGTTAACTTTAGATGAACTTTTTATCAAATCTAGTCTTGACAGCTTCACAGCAGCCATGACTAGATTTATTGAAAAATATTTTGAAAATACTCAGCGGGTTAAGAGTAAAGTGAGAAGAGAAAACAACAGGAGAAAACTGACCTTTGCTTCATATTGTGAACTCTGTACTGCCTTTCTTCTTCTAGTTTAACACGTAGCACTGGCCAGAGCTTTCTTGCCCTCCATCCTCTGCAACCTGCTTGGATTTTTGTTGCAGCCATGGTTAACCTTTCCTCCCTCATGGTTTCCAATTGTTGTCTGGTGGTTTCACTGAGACAAGGAATAACAAAACAACAAAAGACAAAATTACAACTTAATATTCTACTTTACTACCCAAGTTATGTAAAGAACAGTGAAACCCTGTGCATGGAATAGCCATTTTCCCAATGAAAAATAGTAAATTAACAAGTGTATCCAGTTGATCAGAGGTTGGTTATTTTTTGTATTTTGGTAATAAATTGAGTATCTGTATTTTGTTTGAACTGAATGAGCTTTGTTAACTGGTTGAGTACTAAATTATTTTTTGAAGATGATTTGAAACATGGCTATTTTTTTTCAAAGATACCATGCTACCATCAAGAGTAGCCTTAGTTTAGCAAAATTTCAGCACTTTTCAAGAGAGCCATGAAAGTGGCTTCTAGCACTCAACCAGTTAAACAAGATACAATAGATGAAATACTTATCCAGAGGTACCCTCTTAAATGAATAACTACTTATCAGGTGAATATATGCAATTAACAACAGTATTCAATTAACTGAAATTCAGACATATATCTGCATTCTAGTGATAAACAGTGCATGTATTCCATTATATCTTGTTTTTAACGAAGTTTTTAACAAAGTATAATAGATTAAATGCCTATACTTGATGTACTGAGACCAACAGATCTATAAACATAGGGAATTCAGTGTTTGTCAGAGTAATTGTTTGATGTATCACAAGCTTTTTTACTCAGTTGACAGGAGATTTCCCTAAAACCTATATGCCATTAACAGTTTACAATTGTATAGGTTTGATAAATGGTTTGGTATTCTTGTCTGCACTGAAATAAAAAACATTCTGTTGCCAATCAGTCTCCTGACAGGCTAACAAGGACACTAAGACCGTGACACAACTCTTGGAGACCAACCACAGAAATAATTTACAAGAAAAGGAGTGACAAAAATATAGAAATTAGCTCCCTTGATATGCAAAGAATTTCAAAATTTCAAATACTGAATGTTCTCCCTTGATATATCTGTCATCTCTGATGAAATAAGTGCATGGCATCCACAAGTAAATTTGCAAGAAGTCCTCATGAGATACTTTGATAAAAAAATTACTGCATGCAACACAAGTAATATAAAGCAATTTAGTAAAGATATAATCAACAGATTTTCTTTCCAGGTTATAGGTTTAGCACACTGTAATTCAGTGGAACCTTGTTAACCCTTTACCCAATGTAATTTTCAAAACCAGCCAGCATCATTTGCAAAAATCCCCATTAAATTTTCATTATTTTTTTAATTTTTTGTTTCAAAAACATAGATTGATATCATTCCCAAGAGGGGCATAAGCTATGTTTTTGATGCAAAAAATGAAAAAAATTGGTTGTTCAAGAATTTTGTTTGCAGGTGTCGTCTTCTTTTCATGTTAGGTAAAGGGTTAAATGAATAGCCACTTTATCAGCAAGATTCAATTTACAGGAGTATTCAATTAACAGGAATTTGGTCATTTTCCTGTATTCTAGAGATAATATGAGCATTTATTCTATTATATCTTGTTTGACAGAGCTCATAGAGCTCTGTCAAACAAGAAATCTAACTTTTATAGTAAATTTCCTTTCTTATTATAACTACCACAATTGTTTACAACAGGCTTGCACTACAGTGGAAGTCCCTAACTCAGAAAATATACTCTCTATTTTGTTCTTTCCCAAGGGATTTGGGAAAGAAAAGTGGTGCAAAAGCTCCAAGAAAAAATAAGCCCAAACTGGGTCGAGTGCTACTGGCACACACCCAGTAGGGGACGCTCTTCTCCTAGTACAGATCCACGACTTCCGGTACCAGTGTGCAGTCAGTAAATAATGAATCATTCTTTTGAATCCGCCAACATTGGAGTTATGTGATCAGCAGGGAGGAAGGATTCTTACCTGAATAAGAAGACGGGAGGGCCTCCATGTAAACAATTGTGGTAGGTATAATAAGAAAGGAAATTTACTATAAAATTTAGATTTCTTATCAACCTACCCTTCAATTGTTTACTACAGGCCGAATAGACAATAGGAGGAGGGAATCACATAACCAACCCCCACATAACCCGACTGCACTGGAACTGTGGACAGAAGAAGAGTTCCCCAGGCCTATCAAACTAACTATAGCATCACAAACATTAGTAATAGACAATGAGAGATAAGGCGTATGGCACTGCGTGACACACAGATGGAAAGGACAGTAAAACAGCACAGGGCTGGAACTGACCTTGAAGCCTAATGGCTAGGGTACACAACAGCTTGAGCAGAAGAAAGAGGGCCCAAAGAAAAAAAGTCCTCAGACTGCTCCTGCAACTGACCCAGATAGAAGGTGGAGAAAGTAGAATCATTTCTCCAGTAGGATGCCTGCATAACATCCGACAACTTGACGGAGTTAGCGTAAGCCCAGGAGGTAGACAAGGCACGCACCACGTGGGCAGAAATACTATTGGTAATACAATCATCAGTCGCTAGACGAGCATAAGTCGTGCGAATAGCAAGACAAATCCATCGAGAAATGGATTGAGGAGAGATCTTCTGTCGACCAGGAATAAGAGACAGAAGAATCAGTTCCTGCCTTTCCTTAGCCGAAGGAAGAGCCCTGATACAGATAGGAGGTAGAGTTGTTCCTGGTATCTGATTCTTGGCCAGAAAGGAGCAATCAGTGGTAAAAGTAACACTGTTGGCTGAGCTCCTGAAAAAGGCCGGATCAACAGAGAGGGCGTGAAGCTCACTAATCCATCTGGCTGAGGCAAAAGCCATCAGAAAACCCATCTTGTATGTGAGAAAATGCATATCCACCTGAGATAAAGGTTTGAATGCACCCCTCCCCCCCCCCCCCCCCCCTCCAAGCAAAGTAGAAACCCAAGAAAAATTCCATCTTGGGGTAAGCTGCAAAAACCTAGGCCTTTTCAAAGAAAAGTGCCGAATAAGATTGGAGAGGTATGGATTAGTGCCAATACGAAGCTTTCCCACATACGAAAAGATCTCCGAAAGCATGGACTTTACCATTTGATGGCAACAGGCTGGAGATCCCAAGAATCAAACAGATATACCAGAAACTCTGCAATCTGTGTTATCGAAGGATTGTTATAATCAACAGAGTGATCAGCACACCATCAACAGAAGACTTTCCACTTAACTGCATAGGCTAAACCCGTGGAGTGCCGCCTTGAAGAAATGCACTCCACTGCTCATCTCGAAAAACCTCTACGGAGGAGACAGGATCTGACAAAAGATATGCTTGAAGGCACAATGAAGTCGGGTCAACGTGAAACCTCCTCGGGTGACCTTGGCAAAGAAGGTTGCGATGTAGAGGGAGACATGCCGGAGCCGCTGCCAACAGACAGCAGAGCAGATTGATCCACATCAACTGAGGCGACAGGGGAGCAATCAAAATGATTCGACAATTGCAGGTTTGTATCTTGGTTAGAACCTGAGGCAGAATCGGAACCGGCGGGAAGGCGTAGCTGACAAGACCATTCCAATCGAGTGACAGAGCGTCCACGGTGAAAGCCAGAGGACCTGGACATAGGGACACGAAAGTGTCCACCTGATGGTTCCAACAAGTCACAAAGAGATCGATGTGGGGATGACCCAGAGATCGCAAAGCGACTGGAACACTGCCCTGTGGAGCATCCACTCAGTGGAAATGACCCTGCCCCGTCGGGACAGGGAGTCAGCTAGGATGTTCAGATGATCGGGAATGTGACGAACCACCACTCTGGCGTTGACAAACTGAGCGAGCAGTAGAAGATCCCAAGCCAATTCGTACATGGGAACAGAGTGTGTGCCGCCCTGGTTCTGAATGTAAGCAACCACTGTCGAATTGTCGGACAACAGAAGGACCTGGCGATTCGAAAGGTGGGGGATCCACTGCTGGAAACTCAGAAGAAGAGCAAGAAACTCCTTCTGGTTGATGTGAAGAGCTGCTTGATCCTGGTCCCATGACCCGTGGAGGGAAAGGCCTAGAGGATCCAATGTCTCACCCTATCTGAGATTGCTGGAGATTGTCGTCAGAACAGGATCGGACGTGGGTAAGTCCAATGGAACTCCCTGCATAATCCACTGAACATCCATCCAGGGGAGAAGGTGATGAAGAGACTCTGGTAACTGAAGCACCAGATCAAGAGGATCGACATTCGGCCTTCAACGACTGAGCAGAAAGTGTTGGAGAGGTCTGACATGCAGCCAACCTAGAGGAATGAGATCCGTCACCGAACTGCAGAGATTGAGCAGCCGGAGAAGACTCTGAGCTGTCGCGGACATGGACTGGGGCAGAGTCAGGGCAAAAGCTGAGAGAATCACAGCCCTTGCCCGGGGAACCGCCACCGTATTCAGCTGAGTACGGAAGTACATCCCTAGATGACAAAACAACCAAGAAGGGACCAGGTCCGACTCCTCCATGTTGACTCTGAACCCTAGCGACGTGAGCAGGCTCAACAGTGTGTCGACATTTGGCTCCAGAAAGGCAGCATTGGAATGCCTCTGGAGGATATTGTCTAGATATGCTGAAGTGGTCACCCTGGACTGTGTGCGATGTAAGGCTAACACATGTGACATCAGTCGGGTGAAGGCCGAAGGAGCCAGGTTGAGGCCGAAGGGCATGGCCTTGAACTGGTAAACTCTCCCCAGAAAAGTGAACCTGAGATACTTTCGTGATGAATCAGAACGTGAAAGTAAGCGTCTCGCAAGTCGATGCTGGAAGCGAAAACACCCTGGTGAATGGAGCGGCGAACTGACCTGAAAGTCTCCATGCTGAACTTAGGAGCAATGAAAGACTGGTTCAGGATACTCAGATTGATAACCGGTCAGAGTCGGCTGTCCTTCTTCGGCACCAAGAGCAGGCGGGAATAAAATCCCACTGAATGTTCTTGTTGACTTTGATTGCCCCCTTTGACAGGAGATTGCCTATTTCCGTGATCAAAAGTTCCCAACGTGTAACGTCGAAAGGAACTTGTGTTGGAAGAGGCACTATCAACAGAGTTGGATGCCTCAACCTGGGACGAATCGAGGTGACGACTGCCGACGCCTACCCTTACCCCATGTGTAAGAAGAAGCGGCGGCAGGAGGATCAGCCCTTGGCTTCGCAGAGGAAGCAGAAGGGCGCTTGTTAGGCTTTGGATGGCCCCTGCCTCCAACAGAAGGCTGATCAAGCTGACAAAGCAGCAGCTGATCTATGGAATGACGTAGGATGTCATCCCGGAACGTCGCCACGGAACCATGGAATAGTTGCGGACCCGCCGAAGAAGCAGATCGAAGAGCAGCATGCTGCCCCTCAGGAAGGGAACGGCTTGTGTCCAGCACAGCGTCCCTGCAAACTAATTCCAAGTTAGCCGTGTTACAGGCATGCGTGTGTGTGTAAGATGCATGAGCGCTTTGAACAGCAAACACAAAGGAGCCTGCACGTCGTCAAACTTATGTGGGGGCAGATAAGCAGCTAAAGAGAGAAAGCATGCCCAGCATCTTTCTCGATAAGCCCAACACGGACTCCAGAGTCGCCATAGGAATAACGGCCGACCTGGGCTTGGAAAGCCCGAGGGAGTTGGAGTCCTGATCCAAGACTGTTAAAGTCTGCAGACTGACAGATTGGCGGAATCGTAGGAACGATAACGCGCCGGAGGCCAAAAAAAAGAAGTGTCAACCCTGGTGAAGAACGATGTCTTCACAGCCGTGGAACTCAGCTTAGAGTCCAAAGCTGTAAATGCTTCAACCACCTGTACCGACTGGCACGGTCTCGAAGGCACCCAGAAGCATGTTGCTTACAGGCGCGACTGATGATCGTGGCTAGGCTGACACTGTCGGCTGGTTGGACAGTTTGAGATCTGGAAAGAACCCAAACACAAAGTCAAGAGCTGCCCCCAAGTCAGAAGACTGTTGTCTCTCGACATCAGGTATGTCAGACTCATCCCCTGAGTTGGAAGACACATAGCCCATCATGGGCAAAGCAGCCGACACCTCCCATAGTGTAGGCACACCAGGGGGATCAGAAAGCGGCCTGTTTCCAATCCCAGGAGGCGGCACCACAGAGGGCACTTGAAGCCACTTGTAGCCTCACTGGAAGCAACAGGAAGGCTCTTGAACAGAACCTGAGTGAGCAAGGAGAGGGCCTCCCTAAGCTCACTGTTGTGGCGGCCGATTCAATGTGGGAACGAACCGGCAAAGTGCCTTCACTCCTGACCCTTTTAACCAGCGAAGGGTCACGATCCTCAAATACACCCAAAGTGGGGCAACGGGCGGCAGCCGAAACATCTGAAGGCAGATGTGTATAGGGGTATGACACACCCTGAGGATCTACAGAGCGGAAACTCAGGAGAGTCGCCCCGGACCTCTGAGGGACAGAAGGTCCAGGCTGCACAAAAGGCGTTGGTCCCACAAAACTGGCCATGTGACCAGAGTGCGTGGACGGAAATGCCACAGAGTTCACAGTGGCCCCACCACGAACATCTGAATCCAATGAAAAAACTGCAGTGCTCATCAGCGGAGAGACCACAGTAAAGAGTTCGGCAGGCCGCCACTTCCAACTTTGCCGAGTTGAAGTCTGGGAAGGCTGAGGCCGATATCCCACGTCCACACTATCAGATATCTCTGCAGACCCCTGCAGGGTTAAAACTGCTGTGCGCAACAGCGGAGAGGCCACAGCAGAGGATTCGGTCGACAGCCACTTCCGATTTCGCCGAGCTGAAGTCAGGGAAGGCTGAGGCCGATACCCCACATCCATACTACCAGACATCACTGCAGACTCCTGCTGGGGTAAGCCGAAGCCGGCTGAAACAGTGACAGATGACATTGCAGACGGAACAGCGGTAGCAGCAGATACGACGGGAGCTGTTGAAACTGGTGAAAAAAGGGAGAGAGTAACCGAGCTCGCCCTCCAAAGGAGGAGTCACAACCCTAGTGACAGCCATAGTCCCGGAACCAGGCACCTCTTCACCAGACAACTCAACAGCTCCCGCAGTATCCACTACGGTTAAAAAACTGCACATCCCCCACGGAGAGGGTATAACTCTCACCAGACGTGGTCATGTCGGGAGGCCCCGAACGACAGCGTTCCTCCCCCCACACCCTGTGTGGGAGGAACGGCCATGAGAACGCACCATAAGCTAGGGAAAAAGGCATTGCCCTAAAGGAACAGTACTGGACATAACATATGTGAGAGGAGTAGAAGAAAAAGGCGAACTCAACAGATGTAGAAAGTAGAAGAACACCCCAAACTACGAGAGAAAGGTGGCAGAAAAAGGACCGGCGGGAACACAACTGAACCCAGAGGGCCGACAGGGACCCAAAAAACAGAAATTCTGCCCTCAACAGAGAGGAGAAATCCTGTCCATACAGTCCCCCATTGACACCTAACTCCAATAATAATAATAAAATTTATCAACCGAAAAATTTTATGTCCCAACCGCATGGTACGCGAAAGTCGCAGGCGACACGGAAAATATATATAATACGATTAAAATGTGGTTGAAAATAATAACGAGAATATATAAAACACAGTCCTGTTATTATACGATCCTCAGATCCATAATTCCAGTCACAGGAAACCATTATCAACGAGTTGAATTATCACTGTTTCTGAATGCAAAATGGACGTCCTGCCACATGGACGGATGAAAAAAGAATGATTCGTTGTTGACTGCCTGCGCACTGGTTCCGGAAGTCATGGAATTGTACTAAGAGAAGAGTGTCCCCTACTGGGTGTGCACTGATGGCGTTCGACCCAGTTTTGGCTTATTTTTTCTTGGTGCTTTTGCACCACTTTTCTTTCCCAAATCACTTGGGAAAGATCAAAATAGAGAGTATATTTTCCAAGTTAGGGTCTTCCACTGTAGTGCAAGCCTGTAGTAAACAATTGTAAGGTAGGTTGATAAGAAACAAGTTTCAGGGAAAAGGATTCATCAGAAAGCGAAAGGCTTATAAAGAGCCATCTGCAAGGTCAACTTAACATTTTCAAAATACATGTCAGGTATACAAGACTGGTCAACTGTAGGAGTGAAAATATCTTCTGTTAAGTGACTGGTATATTTTTACCTGCACATTTCAATATAATCAAGTATTGCCTTTGTTCTGTGGAAAATCAAGATTACAAAAACCACATACTGTGCCCAAAGTATAAGCTGACAACAAAAACTCTTGGTTATAGCTCTATCTCATTGTTCACATTGTTAATACCAATGTGGACTGGATCTATATGTTTTCATGGCTCAGATATTTATTCACTGACAAAGAGAACCTCAATCAATTCGTTCAGATTGATATGACCATCATAATATCCTGAGCCATGTATTATGAGATGTAAAACAGATTCACATTAAACAGTCAGCATAGCAGAAGAGTAAAACTGAAGGGCCTGGACAAATTTTTATGATTACCAATACATCACAATCAAGCTTTGAGGCCACCAGTCTAATTCTGTAAGGAATTTAACTTTGGCTATTGTGTAGCCAATTTCCATGGAGATTGCACACAGATACCTGTTGAAGTTATGTGATGTCCCTTTAGTCACTTAATATACAGATATTTAATTCTGGCGCAGTCATAGATATTTCAAACAATAAGTTGTTAATTCACCTTGAAAATATCAATATATTAACCCTTTAACCAACATAATGGCCAAAACTGGCCAGAGCTATTCTAAAAAATCGCCAATTAATTTTCATTATTTTTTTCATTTTTTGTCTCAAAAACATAGGTTATGACCCCTCATTGGAATGAGCTTGTTGAGCTCGTTCCAACGAGGTATCATAACCTATGTCTTTGAGACAAAAAATGAATAAATAGTTATTCAAGAATTTTGTTGGCAAGTGTCATCTGCTTTTCAGGTTAGGTAAAGGGTTAACACAATTAATAGAACCACATGGTGTAATCATAATACTAAAGCTGTGGTAAGTCTTCGTTCCTAATATTTAGTAAACAAACATGTCTAATACATTATAGCGATGATAATCAAAGATTTGGTTAACACTTTACCCAATGTGGATGATAACAAAATTTATTATTTTAAATATTATTTTTTCAAATTTAAAAAATAAATTCAAGAAAACAGAATCATGTGACTCCTCATTGGAAAGAGCTTGCCATGCTCATCCCAATGAGGGGTCACATGATATGGTTTTAAAATTTAAATAATATTTTTTCAACTCCTCGATTTGTATATTATGTGGGCAGGTGCATCCAATTGGTTTGGTAAAGGGTTAAGTCTTGACTGAGAAACAGAATTTGTCAGGTGGCTTGAAAGCTTACATCACAGCCTTAAAGTATGGTGGGCAGAGCAGTGATTTCGGGTCACGTCTTGCTGTCCATAAATACTTGAGTGGCCATATGTAAGTGGGCAATATTGGTTCTGGAGCCATTATGTTTGACAAGTTGGAAATAGGTCCTAAAGAAGTGAAGGTTTTTTTAAACTGAAAATCTGTACCATATTGCCAGAGTTGATAGAGTTGTGGAACTTGCTTATACTTCTTGTAACCCTGAAAAGATAACAAAATCCCACTCAGAAATACCTGTAAAAAATATGCTTCCTTCCCAAAGCCCACTGTGTACTGACATATGGCAGCTTGCTTTCTTCCATTAGTCTCAAGAAGCTATCCAATATCACCTGTAAAACAAATGTTTTTATCAAGAATAATAATAATGGGTTGAACTTTTTAATCTATGGCAACAAATATGCCAGTAAGCACTGCTTAATATACAACAGTAACTGAATGGAAACCCAAATTCTGAAGTCCATTTTAACCCTTTACCTAACATGAAAAGCAGACGACACTTGCAAAAAAAATTCTTGAATAACTAAATTTTTTCATTTTTTGTCTCAAAAACATAGGTTATGACCCCTCGTTGGAACGAGCTCGATGAGCTCGTTCCAACGAGGGGTCATAACCTATGTTTTTGAGACAAAAAATGAAAATATTTTGAAAATTAATTGGCGATTTTTGAGAATAGCGCTGGCCGGTTTTGGCCGTTACGTTGGGTAAAGGGTTAACTGATAAATCTGAAAAATGGTTGAAAAAATAGTTTGTTTGAACTTAGTTTAGTTTGAACAGAATTTATTTTCAACAGCAAGTATTGAAAACATAGATACAATTGATACAGATGAGTTTGGATGATGGAAACGGATTCAACAACAAGCTGTGTAGCTTATACTAGGCTGTTTCCGTGGCACAGGTTTTATCACAAAAGAAGTTATACAGCATGACAAACACATTGTACTTGTAGCATTTGCCTAAACCAGTTGAGTGGATACATATAAATGTTTACTTTACGTGGGTACGCATTCACTCACACGTGCAGATGTGTGCCCAGACATGCATAGATATTCTTTAGTAAAGAATGCAAGTTGCATAGTCATTTAAGAGTTATTGAATAGAAAGAAAATTTGTCAAAACTTCCAAGTCCATTCAAATAAAAAAATATGGAAAAAAGTCAGATGTTGTTCAAAACCAAACATGACATAGATATGGTTTAGCTATAAATGTCTAGCAAAATCAACTGATTCTGAATCTCCATTCAAAAGTTATCATATGGAAACAAAAATTTTGAAGCCCTTTTTGGTTAAAACATCACTGTTACTTATTTCCAATAATTTGAAACAAAATTATTATACCCTTTACTTAATGTAATTGCCAGCACTATGTCAAAAAATCCCTATTCCAATTCATTATTTTTTTTATATATTAACCACCAAAACATAGCTTATGGCCCCCTCATTGGATGAGGTAATGAAAATCTTTAGTTATTGGACAATTGTTTTTTTGCAACTGTCATCTGAAAGTTGTGTTATGTAAAAAGACAAGTCCTATAGCTGGCAAGATTTAAAATGTTTTTTATTTCATGTTCAGGCAAAATAAATTATAGCTGCAATACTCTCAGCACATGAAAAGTGAAATTTCATTGCTCTCAACAGCAATAATTCTAGCAAAAATAAGAGAATAAATATTTAGAGGTGGGTATTTTTGTTTGTTTTCCAGTTTGGTTTTGGTTTTTGTGGCAAACCAGAAAACTGAACCGCAAGACTCACAAAAACTGGTGAATGGTTTTACTGTGTTTGTGCATAAACCGATCAAACTAGAGATGGTCTGTCACCCGGTATACCCCCACTGTGGCACACTGCCTGGTGTGGGTGACTGAAAAGGGGCAGTCAATTTTTCTAAGTAAAAGAAAAATCCAATATGGCTGTCAGTCAGCCATCTTGAAACTGAGCAGGCAAAAAATTATGTCATGCACTTCCCCTCATCATGTTGATCATTTTTATGAAGTTTCATGAAAATGCGGCTAAAACTGTGGAAGTAGTTTGCTCCACAAGTTTACATAAAAAAAAAATCCAATATGGCCACCAGTCGGCTATCTTGAAACTGAGCAGAAAACAAATTATGTCACGCACTTCCCCTCATCATGTTGATCATTTTTGTGAAGTTTCATGAAAATGTGGCTAAAACTGTGGAAGTAGTTCGCTCCACAAGTTAACATAAAAAAATCCAATATGGCCACCAGTTGGCCATCTTGAAACCGAGCGGGAAAACAATTATGTCACGCACTTTCCCTCATCATGTTGATCATTTTTGTGTAGTTTCATGAAAATGCAGCTAAAACTGGGGAAGTAGTTCGCTCCACAAGTTAACAAAAAAAAATCCAATATGGCCACCAGTCAGCCGTCTTGAAACTGAGTGGAAAAACAATTATGTCACGCACTTCCCCTCATCATGTTGATCATTTTTGTAAAGTTTCATGAAAATGCGGCTAAAATTGTAGAAGTAGTTCGCTCCACAAGTTTACATGTGCAACGGACCGACGACCACAGACCGACCAACAAGTTACTCCTATATACCTATATACTTCGTTTTGTGGGGGTATAACTATATTACTGGAAAGAACTGGACTAGTGATCCCTATGGACTCCAGTAACTTAGTCTATCGGGACAAGTCAATATATTGGAAAATGAGACAATTATAACACAGCATAGAATAAATGACCTTTATTCATTTGTTACCCTAATTTATGTGTTTTGTATGACTCAATAGGATTAACAACTGATCCCTTTGAACTTCTAAGAATGATCAAAAGAAAGTTAGGGTGAACCCAATGGAGATACAGTGGAACTCTGTTAATTGAATTGTATTCAATTAAAAGGGCTGTGTCACTTTCCTGTATTTAAGAGATAAACTTAGCATTTATTCTATTATATCTTGTTTGACAGAGCTCCATGAGCTCTGCCAAACAAGATATAATAGATTAAATGCCTGTATTGGATGTACTGAGGCCAAATAGGTCTATAAACAAAGGAAAACCGTCGAGAGTCAGGGTAATTTCTCGACAGGTTACAAGATTTTTGATTCAATTAACAGGAGTTTACTCTATAACCTATATTCAATTAACAGGTCAAATTTGTTCTGGAGGTATGGTAAATGGTTTTGTTTTGGGAAATTATATTGAATTAACAGGGTTATTCGGTTAAGAGATATCCAATTAAGTGGGCTCCACTGTACTTACAGACAAGCTCTTGTGGTGAGTGGTGTCATACAAATTATCACTGATTTTTTTTCCAAGTTCAGGAGTCTGAAGTGTTATTTACAATATGTTACTGACACAGAAAAACTGAACAGAAAGCGTTGAATTTTCCTGAAACCAAACCGAAGCCGAATCTTAAAAATCAAAACCTCCCAGCACTATCTACCTTATATTTTGTTTGGAAAAATCTTGAACACAAAACCACATAAAGTAGGATATCAACTGCTTTTGGGTAGCTATCAGTTTTAGCTAATTTGTGACTGCAAGAAAATGGCTGAAATCCACAAGTGAAACTTAAATTTCCTTGCGGTCATGAATATTCTTTTTATTATATGCAGTTACAATGTGTTAATTTCAATTAAAACACCCAAATGGTGAAAACACAGTGTTATCAGTCTAAACTTATTGCAAAATGCGTGTGGCATTTCTATTCTGTTATAACAGAAAACAAAAAATCTTTGTTAAGGCCCCACAAAGTAGATCTTCTGTTTCTCAGGCCATTTTTTGTAAATTTGCATGTGGGCAGGCATTTTTTTATTTTATTTTACTTTGTTGTAATTATTTCTTTGCCATCAAAAGTTCATGTTCTTGGTTTGTTTTGGTGTTTTAGGCCTCATAATCTACCGAATAGCATCAGAGGTGGTGTATTTCGTCCCTTGAGGGAAAGAAGGTTTTGCAATGCTAAAATATTGCAAAGTCTTGTTGCACTCAAGGGACAAATTTATCAGTTTTATTAACTGAGGTAAAATATCAGACCTAAACCATTTAATTTTTATTTTTTTAGGTTTGCACTGGTTATAAAAAGAGTGCATGTGGCAGCCAAAAGTACCATGCAGGAGGGCCTGAGAAACAGATTTTGAACTTGTTTAGGCCTAAACATTTTTTACTATCTTATAAGGAAGAATACGGTAAAACACCATATTGATGAGTCATCTTATTACCTTGCACTCTTCTTGGTGGTTATCAACTCTGAAAGCTGCACGACTGCGTAGAAATAATTTATATCTGGACAAAAAGGATTTATACCTCATTCTGTGTGGATACCCTAGAATAAAATACATCAAAGTAACTTTAGCTGACAAGACAATTTTATGAAAAAAATATAACAAAACCATCTAATCATATGCAAAACAATGCTGGGAAAGCACTCATAGTTTTTAGAAGTATGTTCTACAATGACACTGCCTAAGCTAAATGAAAACAAAAGATTGCACCAGAGGTGCTGACATTCCCCCTAGTGCCTAGTTGAGAGATGGACAATATTTCTAAGCCAATGGACCTCAGCCAGCCTCCAACCTCCGGGGGTGAATTTTGGGGGGCATAAAATCACTTTAAATAAATCAAAATTCATATTAAAGCAAACAAATTACCCAGTGGATTCCCGTCCTCTCCATGGGGTAAACTTTTTCATTGCATAAAATCACTTGAAATCCTTCCAATTTTTTTTTAAAGACCCCCCATCCCCCCAAGTATGCACCCTCCTCCCCTTCCGGGGTAATTTTTTTCACATAAAATCACTTGAAATCCTTCAAAACACATTTTATAGCAAAGAAACATTTAATCCAACAGACCACCCCCACCCTACCTCATATTGGGTAACTTTTTAATTTTTTTTCATAAAAGCACTCAAAATCCTTCAAAACTCATTTTAAAACAAAAATAACCAAATGGGAAACCACCTCCCCTCACTCACCCCATGGCCAACAAAAATGAAAGTGTCAATGACACTGTAGCTTAACTTGTCTGTGTGTTGTGTTTGATGAAAAGGATAATGTTCAATGTTTATGAAAGGATTATGAAATAAGACAAGAATTGTGATAATTGGGAATATGTTTATTTCTGTTCCCTGTATACTAAGTTTTCAATAAAAATAATATGAGGTGTACACTGTACTAAAGAATTGAGGGGTGGGTTAATGTTGCCCTCAAGTTAATGTATGTGGCCCTCACAGTTAATGTATGTCAACGAAAGTTACCAAGTTACACTGAAATTATTCTAAAATGAGTCATCCTATCAAGTTACAATGAAATCCCTTCATAAATATGGCCTGTAGACTGTGCTAAAGGTTTTCAGGCTTGGGACTGTGTGGCCATCACTGTTGACCAATCGCAACCAAAAGGGGACGTCCTCATCTCGACATTTTACTGAGTCGTCCTACCAAATTACAATGAAATCCCTTCATAAATACGACCTGTAGTCTGTGCTAAAGTTTTTCGGGTTTTGGGCTCGGGCAGCCATCATGGATGAATGATCGCAACCAAAGGGAGATGTTCTCATTTGGGCATTATCTGGAGGGATCCCACCAAGTTGCAATGAAATCCCTTCATAAATATGACCTGTAGACTGTGCTAAAGGTTTTCAGGCTTCAGGCCCCTGTAGCCATCACAGTTGACTAATCATGACCAAAAGAGGAAGGTATCATCTAGACATTATATGGAGTCAACCTACCAAGTTACAATGAAATCTCTCCATAAATACGACCTATAGACTATGCTAAAGGTTTTCGGGTTTTGGACTTGGGCAGCCATCATGGCTGAATGATCGCGACCAAAGGGGAAATTCTCATCTAGACATTATTTGGAGTCATCCTACCAAGTTACAATGAAATCCCTTCATAAATATGACCTGTAGACTGTGCGAAACGTTTTGGGGCTTTGGGCCCCTGTAGCCATCACAGTTGACCAATCACGACCAAAAGGAGACGTTCTCATCTAGACATTATATGAAGTCAACCTACCAAGTTACAATGAAATCCCTCCATAAATATGACCTGTACACTGTGCTAAAGGTTTTCGGGTTTTGGACTTGGGCAGCCATCACGGCTGAATGATCACGACAAAAAGGGGAAATTCTCATCTAGACATTATTTGGAGTCATCATACCAAGTTACAATCAAATCTCTTCATAAATATGACCTGTAGACTGTGCTAAATGTTTTTGGGCTTTGGGCCCCTGTAGCCGTCACAGTTGACCAATCATGACCAAAAGGGGACGTTCTCATCTAGACATTATATGAAGTCAACCTACCAAGTTACAATGAAATCCCTCCATAAATACGACCTGTAGACTGTGCTAAAGGTTTTCGTGTTTTGGGCTCGGGCAGACATCACGGTTGATAGATCGCGACCAAATGGGAAAGTTCTCATCCTACCAAGTTACAATGAAATCCCTCCATATTAAATATGACCTGCAGACTGTGGAACAAGTTTTTGGGTTTCAGGCTTGGGCAGCCATCACGGTTGACAGATCATGACCAAAAGGGGACGTTCTCATCTAGATATTATACAGAGGCATCCTACCAAGTTTCAATGAAATCCCTTCATAAATATGACTTGCAGACTGTGCTAAAGGTTTTTGGGTTTTGGGCTCAGGCAGCCATCATGGTTGACCGATCATGACCAAAAGGGGACGTTCTCATCTAGACATGACCCCCAAACCTGCATATGAAATTTTGTGACAATCGGACGAGAACTACGGGGTGTAGCCTGTGCTAAAGGAAAATGTGAACAGACTAACAGACTTCTGCACACATGATGGCAATAGCTTATCTTGACTTTGTCAAGATAAGCTAAAAAGTAAAAGAATGAACCCCTACTAACATCCACTCACTACTTTAGGGGTTCATAAAATCACTCAAAATCTTTCCAAACTAAAAAAATCACCCAATGGAACTACACCCTCTCCCCACCCACCCACCCAGAACCAACCAACCAACCTCCAACCAACCCACCTACCCCATTGGTGATAGCATAACTCAATAAGCATTTGAGAGGGCATGTCAAACTGAACATCCATATGTAGTTTCTTGATAATGTAACTATAAAAAGGAGATTCAATTATGACTTGTCTTGGAATAACAAAGGAAAATGTTTTATGGGTGGATGATCTAAGTTGATAAAGGGCCACACCTCTTGTAAAAATGAGAGGATGAAACCCTTTGCAGGTACATGTCCTTTTACACTATCCTGCTGTATCACCATATCAAAGGAGATTAATATATGAACAATGGTGTTCAACTAACAATGCAAAATGCTTGTATGATAGATGTATGGATGGCCCAATGGACAGATGGATGGACAAAACAATGAACAAATGGATGGACAGATCTAATCCTATATACTCTTTATTCTCTTTGAGACTGGGGTATAAAAGACATGATTCAACACATCCAATTCTGACCTTATCACAAGATTCGAGGTAAGAGGATGTTTGTGTGTCAAAAACACATTAGAATATGCACAGGACAAGATCTCTTACAAGCCCATAAACCAGTGCTATTTTCCAATAAATTTGGTGAAATTTGAAATCAAAGGGGAGGAGGTGTGGAGCAGTGGTGAGAAGTTAATTTGCTGTGATCCAGAAGGATAATTGTCTGGTTTCTGGTCGATCATTGGTCACTGGTTTTATGTCCACATGTTTTTAGTGCTACAGGTCACTTCCAGCATCTTTTGGGGATAAATCATAAAAACAGAGGCATATATAGTTTCTAAATCTGCACAGCTTGATATATACATCCTTTTTTAATCTGGACAGTTTTTTTTTATTTTCAAGATAGTTTTCATCAAATCTGGTCATGGCTGCTAAACAGCAGCCATGACTAGATTCGATGAAAAATCCGTCTAAATTGAACTTAAGAAAACACTGATGAAAAACTCCGTTCAATTTACAGGAGGAATATTTTATTATATGTGCCCAAATTATCCTTATTTCAGTGGCAAAGGAAATCCTGTCCTGGCCAGGAATATCTGCCAGCAGCATGCATGGAGTTAATGTTGAAATGTTTTCCAATGAATGCTCTTTACATTTTCTGTAAAATTATTTACTGGACTGCAACCTCATGTATACAGAAAAATAAGGAGCATTTATAACTGATTATTGATGTTATTTGATTTGAAAATATGAAGTGTTGTTGCAAGAAAAGTATGAAAAACAAAGCTAACAAATTTACATGAAATGTATCATTGAACAAACTTTGGGCTCTAATTTGGACAGTTATCAACTTATCATAGGAGTAAATTGCTAATGCAGTGAAGGAATTGTATTGATTTTTCAATTCCAGAGTGCAATGTCTTAATCCTTCAAAGTATGGTAATTTAAAAACCTATTTAAATGTAATTATAAAAGCTGTAAGACCCAGTCATATATGCGTTTGCAAATAGCAATGCAAAAGTTTAATAAATTTGGTCACAGCTTATATATCAGTCAAGTAATGCATGTATTACTACTTCATTTCACCAGCAGACTTCCCAAAAGATTTTGCCTAATTTTATCTCTTTGTGTTGATGAGTCAAAACAATGTTTTCTTCATAAAAAATTTCAATGTCTTTTTTTACATAATGTGCTAAAAAACTATTTGTAAGAAGTTCAGAGTGACTACATGCAAAACATAAGATTTTGTAGGGGTGTTTTTATGTTTAAGATTTGTGGTTCATGGTTCATCACACATACCTCCAGCCATGAGTTTTACTGTCTCTAAAACTTGAAATGACCTTATCTGTCGAATTACAGTCTCTGAATCAAACACACCCATGGCTCCCTTATCATTACTCTGAAAAAAAAATCATTAAAATAATTCTGCAATGTATCTATCTTCATGAAGAATTATCTAATGATAATATTGATAATATTCCAAGCAATATTAGTAAAAGCTGATGAAGAAGAATTGTGAAAAATTACTGTGATGGTTAAGAGGGAGGTAGAAGTATACTGTATGTCACTATAATAGAGTTCCAGCACTTTTCTAAAAAACCAAATCCAAGTTTTTCCATAATAAATTTTTAAAGGAACAATAATCCGCGAATTTAAAAAAAAATAAGTTGGCCATTTGCCCAAACTACAATGGTCATTATGCAAAACTACGGTACCCTTATGTTTCATATATCATTTATATGAATGCACTCATTTTGATTAACCCTTTACCCAACGTAACGACGAAAACCGGCCAGCGCTATTCTAAAAAATCGCCAATTAATTTTCATTATTTTTTCATTTTTTGTCTCAAAAACATAGGTTATGACCCCTCATTGGAATGAGCTCGATGAGCTCGTTCCAAAGAGGGGTCATAACCTATGATTTTGAGACAAAAAATGAAAACAATTAGTTATTCAAGAATATTTTTTGCAAGTGTTGCCTGCTTTTCATGTTAGGTAAAAGGTTAAATAGATTAACTTGAAGATGAGAATTTACTGGCTTTATCGAAAAACTATGCCATAGTTTTCCATCCCAATCTTGTTACCCAATCACTCACAGAAATTTCTGGCACAGCACAATTTTCCACATTTGTCAAAATTAGGTCTCACAGAAAGAGAAATGTGAAGTTATATACACTTTTTTCCATATAAAATGTAATGATAATTATAACACTTTGGCCAGTTGTTGATTTTTCTCAGGCGAAAAGACCTTGTTTGTCCCTGGCTCCTAAATGCCTCTTTCTACCCATGTCTCTCCTCTGCTTCCATCACCCAGAAACAAACTGTTTGATGACATCCCATACCACAATCTTCCCAATCTCACCAATATGCATACTAACCCTCTCCACTGTGTCAACCAAAACCCACATATCTTTCATTCTCCAATCCCACTTACCCATCACACTCCCAGTGTATCTTAATCTGTTAGACTCATATTTAGTACATTCTACAATAAAGTGTCCCATGGTCTCCACTACTCCTAAATTACACATTTGGCACTCCTTTTCGCTGTCTTTTCTAATTAAAAACTTACAACTTACCTTTATACATCTCACAAAATGAGGTTTTGCATGCATCAAATTTTTCAACAATCCATCTAATTTATTTTGAAAATCTTGAGACAAAGTTCCTCTGTTTTCAAAACTAGAATTAAAAAAAACAACCTATTATCTTTAGAATACTATACATCAATCATTAGTTAGAGGAAGAGGATTCAGAGGCATTTAGTGGAGACCATCATTCTTCTGGCATAAACATTTCACCATGTAGTTCATGTGTGGATAATCAAATTTGGTTGTCATTTGGTATGATTATACATCATCATGGGAGAAAGGATCTATGCAGAGTTGTGGCCTTGCTCGACTTGGAAAATAGTTTTTCTGTTTGTACATACAAAGATTTCACCTTGTAGCTAGGGGTTGTGCTGATAGACTAGGATAGGGGAAAGGATCTATACGGAAGACAGGTTCTGTCCACCATTTCTTTTCTGAGTTCTGGCCCTTGTTGGAATTTGGAAAATAGTGAGATTGCATCAGGAGAATACGCACACCCTTCATATTGGACTAAATGTTAGGTTTATTGCTTTCTGGTTTTACTATGGAAAACAATTTTCTGTTCAAAACTATTCTATCTGCCAAAATAAAACAATAATAACGAACATGGTTTTCTTGGCAGAAATACAATGACAAATTTTAGTCTGCATAATTCAAAAATCTTTTCAGATTTACTTGCTTCTTCACATTTAAAAGCATGTGCAAAGCAAATTATTCCCATAATGCAAATAGAAATTTAACCGATTTTAGACTTGTCTGAAAGAGCCCATTGGGTTCTGTCAAACAGGACTGAATTGGTTAAATTCCTAGTTTCATTATGTTAAAAGTTTATGGGTAGAAATTTTGATATTTTGATATCAATATGCAGTGGGTTAAATCTACTATGAAAGAGATTCATACAGAACCATTTTAAACTATTAACATGTGATTGTAACAATTACAGACGTTCGCAATAGAATCAATCTATGAAAACTACTTTTTACAATTTATTTGAATGTGCTACAGAAGCTATTCAACAAATTTTAAGGTAACATTATTATTAATAAAATTCAACAGTAGTTAATATTAGTGACAGAAAATTTTCCATGACAGAGCAGATATGTACTTCCAGAATTTTCCAGTGCAGCCAAAATATGGGCTTCGAGCACTGCATACAGAACTCAAGTGGCTTTGTTCATACATGAAGCTGTGTTTAATCTTTTACGCAACATATAAAGGGCCAAAACCGGTCAGCGCTTCACAAAATTCACCATTCAACTTTTCTTATTTTTTTCATTTTTAGTCTAAAAAAACTAACTTCTGACCCCTCATTAGAATGATCTCATTGAGCTCGTTCCAGTGAAGAGTCAAAAGCCATGTTTTTGACACGCAAAATAAAATTTGTTAGTTATTTCAGAATTTTGTCTGCAAGTGTCGCCTGTCTTTTGTGTTAGGTGAAAGGTTAAAATAATTAGGCTTGAAAGAGTTAATATTCATTTGCAAAAATATCACTGTACAGTGCAATTGCCATGGACTAGTCATAATCCAGGCGTGGGCAGTGATTTCTACGCATGTGTTTACCAGACAGTAAAAAGTCAGCATCAGCAAAATTTTAATTAATGAAGCACTGAGTTGTACCTGGTGCTTCTTTAATTAAATTTTTGATGATTATTCCAATAATTAGTGTTCAGAATCTAATATTATTGTGCCTGTGGAAATATTTCCCACCCATGGAAAGTGACCAGTCCACGACAGCTGTACTGTATTTTTTATTTAATTTAATGGTAGCATGGTGAATCATTAGTTATAAGAGTGGACAACAGATCTATGGTTCGATCAATACCTACACCATCTGCACTGTGTCCTTGGGTAAGCCACTGAGCCACTGCTCTCCCCTGTCCCATTGTTAATAAAAGTAAAAAAAAACGTTTTTCTCAAAACCCTTGATTCCAAGTTTGTAAAGATCTCAAATCTTTAACTCTCTGCACTCTGATGTCCAATGGCAAAGTTTTCAGCAGCAAGTATATCCCATAATGTACTTTGATATTTAACCAAATTTACCTTGTTTGACAGAGCTCTGTCAAACAAGATATGATTGGTTAAATTCATAGTTAAACAAGAGAAAAACAGAGTGATTGGAGAAAATTCTGTTGCACTTCCAGAGTGCTAAGGGTTAAACACAGGAAAATTTTCTATGTACCTATAATTTTATCTGATAACCATAGAGTATAACAACCGTTGTATATACTTGAAGTATATACAACGGGTGTTGTATATAATTATAATTTGTGCGAACGACCTCTGACCTCTTTCAATTCCATTTTCATTCATTCATTCATGAAACATCGTTATATCACAGGGCAGGTTTTAATTGTACGCTTATTGCACTTTGTCAAAATCCTCTGATGGTGTCATTTCTTATTTATTTTGCTTCAATAAAGGCAACCTAAAATTTTGCTTCAAAACATTGTAGAAATTACTTGAATGTTAATAGTAATTAGTATGCGGCGACTGCGAACTATTTATAGTCACGGCCTCGATCAAAAGTACTCGCGGAACTGCGCTAATTAAAAGTTCGTCTGCTCTACCTGAAAAAAACACTTCGTAAAAATTGTAAACAAACGCAAAATGATTTGTTATATTGGGACTACAGCATAAAACACGGAAGAAAACTGGAACTATGTCAAAAAAAGAATAACTCTACTGAAACACTGAAACACCGTTTTGTTACTGTTAATAAAATAGTTGAAATTTATTTTGTTCCAGCGCAGTTACATGATGCAAGAAGTGCAATCGCACTTTACAATCGCCGTCATCGATTTTGTAATGTAAGGGACACAACTCTATGCGTCTTGTCCTATTTCTTTTGTCTCGTAGACTGGTTTTCTTTGGAGGCCCGTGGGAAGCATATATAAGTCGGGTAGACGCACGAGACGGGTGTCTGTTTGTTATCAGATAAAAACAATAAACATATAGTGTGTTTTTATATCTGTGTTATACAACTCGTTGAAATATGGTTTATTTTTTCTCGGCGAAGCCTCGAAAAAATAAACCATATTTCAACTCGTTGTATAACACAGATATAAAAACACACTATATGTTTATTGTCTATATATACAACAGAAGAAAAGTCAAGAATCTTACTTGAATTTTTCTGTCCGACTTCGTGGAAGGATTCTGAATTGGATACCATGTGGACCGCCATAACCTGAATCTGTAAAATTTGAGAATAAGAGCATTCGAAATTTAACAAATGTTCGACACCAATTTTTATATTGTTACAAAATAATCAACTTTGTGGCACCAGTTAACACAAAGAACATAATATATTACCAATTATTACACATTTTTCTTTGACATATGCAAGCCTGAAAATAAGCAGGCTGTAATCTGCAGAATGAGACCCCCAGAGGGGGAATTTGGTAATGCTAACCAGCATAGCAGGGTAGCCTCACCAAGTTTACCCTCTGTAAACGTCAATCTGAATCAAGATCTCAGGCCTAAACATAAACAGATACCCAGAGGATAAATTGGGGGATTCTAGCCCAATTTAAGGAAAAGTATCAGCAAATTATCCCTCTGGGTACCTCATTATGCAAATGACAAACTGCTTATTTCCAGGCTTCGACATATGGTAATTTACCATTGTTACACAGCTTTTAGTGATGCAAAGAAATTTCCTAATGCTATTAAGCCTTTATCTAACACGAATGGAATACGACACTGGCAAAAAAAATTTAAGGCCTATTTTTTGTTTCTCAGGCAATTTTCCCTCAATTATATAATGAGGATTTATTTAATTCCTTATACTATTCTGTGGAAAAAAACAATGTTTACAGCAGTGAAAATGTCTCATACTGAAGCTGCAAATTTAACTAACTGTATCTTGTTTGACAGAGCTCAGTGAGCTCTGTCAAACAAGATATAGTTGATTAAATTTGTAGTCCTACAAGTGTAAAATAGCATCAGTGAAGAGATTTCCAACTGTTTAATGTTTCCTGACAAAAATCTACAGAATAATCATGATTGTGAGTAGCTTCACAATAGATGACCGAACAAATGTATGCCCACAATCAGGATACTATGGCATTTCAATAATTTGCAGTTATCTGCATGAGCTCTGTCAAACAAGATATAATAGATTGAATGCCTGTATTGGATGTGCTGAGGCCAAATATGTCTATAAACAATGGAAAACTGGGAAGAGTCAGGGAAATTTCTCGACAGGCTACAAGATTTTTTATTCAATTAACAGGAGTTTACTCTATAACCTTTATTCAATTAACAGATCAAATTTGTACTGCAGGTATGGTAAGTGGTTTTGTGTTGGGAAATTATATTCATTTACCTGGGTTATTCAATTAAGAGATATATATATTTTATAGTAAATTTTCTTTCTTATTATACCTACCGCAATTGTTTACTACAGGCTTGCACTACAGTGGAAGACCCTAACTCGGATAAAATACTCTCTATTTTAATCTTTCCCAAGAGATTTGGGAAAGAAAAGTGGTGTAAAAACACCACAAAAAAATAAGCCAAAACTGGGTCGAGCGCCATCGGCGCACACCCAGTAGGGGACGCTCTTCTCTTAGTACAATTCCACGACTTCCATTAACCAGTGCGCAAGCAGTCATCAAACCATTCTTTTGAGTCCTCCAACAAAGGAGTTATGTGATCAGCGGGGAAGAAGGATTCTTACCCGAATAAGAAGACGAGAGGGCCTCCATGTAAACAATTGTGGTAGGTATAATAAGAAAGGAAATTTACTATAAAATTTATATTTCTTATCAAACTACCTTACAATTGTTTACTACAGGCTGAATAAACAATAGGATGGAGGGAATCACATAACCAACCCACACATAACTCAACTGCACTGGAACCGTGGACAGAGGAAGAGATCCCTAGTCCTATCAAACCATAGCATCACAAACATTAGTAAAAGACAATGAACGATGAGGCGTATGGTGATGTGCGATGCACAGACAGAAAGGGCAGTAACAGCACGGAGCTGGAACTGACCCTGTAAGAAGCTGAATGGCTGGGATAGACAACAGCCGGAGCAGAAGAAAGAGTGCCCATAGAACAAAGGTCCTCTGTCTGCTCCTGCAACTGTCGCAGATAAGTGGAGAAGGTAGCATTTCTCCAGTAGGCTGCCAGCATAACATCCGACAACATGACAGAGTTAGTATAAGCCCCGAGAGGAAGACAATGCATGCACCTCGTGGCAGAAAAACAATTGGTAATACAATCGCCAGTAGCTAGACGAACGGAAGCTGCATGAATAGCAAGACAAATCCATCGAGAAATGGATTCAGGAGAGATCTGGCATGTGAGAAAACGCATATCCACCTGGGATAAAGGCACAAATGCACCCCCCCCCCACCCACCAAGCAGAGCAGCACCCACGAAAGTGTCCATCTTGGAGTAAACTGCAAAGTCCTAGGCCTTTTCAAGGAAAAGTGCTGAACAAGCTTGGAGAGGCAAGGATGAGTGCCGAAACGATGCGGTACCACATATGAAAAAAGTCTCCGAAGCATGGACTTGTACCCATTGCTGGAGACCCCCAGAAACAAACATATACCAGAAATTCCGCAATCGGTGTGATCGAAAGAGTGACAGAAGCAACAGTGTGATCACACACCATTGACAGAAGAACCTTCTACTTAGCCACAGAGGCTAAACCAGTGGAGTGAGTTCCTCCTTGAAGAAAAAGCAACTCCACTGCTCGTCTCTAAAAACCACTATGGAGGAGACATGCACGAAGGCACAATGAAGTCGGGTCGACCTGAAACCTCCTCGGGCGACTTTGGCAAAGAAAGTCGCAACGTAGAGGGAGACATGCTGGAACCGCCGCTAACAGAGAGCGGAGCAGATTGATCCACACCCACCGATGCGACAGGGGTGTGGTCGAAAAGATTTGACAACTGCAGGTTCATATCTGGGCTACAACCTGAGGCAGAATTGGAACTGGCAGGAAGGCGTAGCCAACAAGACCGTCCCAAAGGAGGGACAGAGCATCCACAATGAAAGCCAGAGCATCTGGAAATGGGGACACGAAAGTGTCCACCTGATGGTTCCAATGAGTCGCAAAGAGATCGATGTGGGGATGACCCCAGAGATCGCAAAGAGACTGGAACACCGCCATGTGGAGCATCCACTCGGCTGAAAAGAACCTGCCCCGTCTGGACAGGGAGTCGGCTAGGACGTTCAGACGACCGGGAATGTGACGAACCACCACTCCGGCATTGACATCCTGAGCGAGCAGTAGAAGATCCTGAACCAAATCGTACATGGGAACATAGTGCGTTCTGCCCTGGTTCCGAATGTAAATAACCAACGTAGAATTGTCAGACCACAGAAGGACCTGACAATTCGAAAAGCAGGAGATCCACTGTCAGAAATACAGAAGAGAAGCTCCTTCTGGTTGACAGGAAGAGCTGCTAGATCCTGGTCCCATGACCCATGAAGGGAAAGACATAGAGGATTCAACGTCACACCCCATCCGAGATCGCTGGCGTTTACAGTCAGAACACGATCAGACGTGGGGGAAGTCCAACGGAACTCCCTGCATAATCCACTGAACATCTGTCAGGGGAGAAGGTGATGAGGAAGAGACTCCGGTAACAGAAGCACCAGAACCAGAGGATCGACATTCGGCCTCCAACGACTGAGCAAAAAGTGTTGGAGAGGTCAGGCATGCAGTTGACCTAGAGGAATGAGATCAGTCATCGAAATGCAGAGACCAAGCAGTCGGGGAAGACTCCAAGCTGATGACGTCCATCCCAGATGACAAGACAGAGAATGGACCAGGTCCAACTTCTCTCCGTTGACTCTGAACCCTAGTGACGTGAGTAGGCTCAACAGTGTGACGACATTGGACTCCAGAAAAGCAGCATTGGATTGCCTCTGCAGGATATCAACTAGACAAGCTGAAGAAGACACCTTGGACTGTGTGCGATGTAAGACTAACACATGCGACATCAGACAGGTGAAGGCCCAAGGATCCAGGCCGAGGCTAAAGGGAATGGCCTTAAACTCGAAAATATCCTGGGGAATGGAGCGGCGAACTGATCTGAAAGCCTCCATGCTGAACTGAGGAGCAATGATAGACTGCATCAGAATACTCAGATCGATAACCTATCTGAGTCGGCCATCCTTCTTTGGCACCACAAATATGCGGGAACAAAATCCCACTGAAAGAAAGTTCTTAATGACCTCGATTGTCCCCTTTGACAGGAGATCGCCTATCTCCGTGGTCAAAAGTTCCCAACGTGTAACGGTGAAAGGGACTCAGTTGGAAGAGGCACTCTCTACTTAGTGGAGTGCCTCAACCTGGGACAAAATCGAGGTGACTACTGCCGACGCCTACCCCACCCTGTGAGTGAGTAGAAGTGGCGGTGGGAGGATCAGCCTTTAGCTTCGCAGAGGAAGCAGAAGGGTACTTGTTAGGCTTTGGACGGTGCCTGCTTCCAACAGAAGGCTGATCAAGCTGACTAAGCAGCAGCAGATCAATGGAATGACAAAGGGAGCCATCCCGGACCATCGCCACGGAACCATGGAATAGTCATGGACCTGCCGAAAGAGGCAGATCGAAGAGCAGTGCACTGTCCCTCAAGAAGGGAACGTCTTGTGTAATTCCAAGCTAGCCGCATAACAGGCATGTGTTTGAGAAGATGCATGAGCGCCTTGAACAGCACACACAAAACAAAAACCTGTTTGTCGTCAAACTCATCTGGGAGCAGATAAGCAGCAAAGCAGAGACAACTAGATCGAAGAGAGAATGCATTCCAGCATCTCTCTCGATAAGCCCAACCTGGACTCCAGAGTCTCCATATAGCTGAGGAGTTGGAGTCCCGATCCAAGACCGTCACAGTCTGGCCATACTGACGGATTGGCGAAATCGTAGGAACGATAACGCACCAGAGGCAAATGTTCTTTGATGAAGAACAAAGTCTTCATAGCCTTGGAACTCAGCTTAGAGTCCAAAGCGGTAAATGCTTCAACCACCTGTACCGACAGGCATGGTCAAAGGCGCCCAGAAGCATGTTGCTCCACAGGCTGTAGGTGTGCGACCGATGATCGCAGCCGGGCTGACACTGTCGGCTGGTTTGATGGTTTGAGACCTGGAAGGAACCCAAACACAAAGTCAAGAGCTGCTCCCAGGTCAGAAGACTGTTGGCTCTCGACGTCAGGAATGTCAGACTCATCCCATGAGTTGGAAGACACATAGCCCATCATGGGCAAACCAGCCGATGCCTCCCATTGTGTGGGCACACCAGGGGATCAGAAATCGACCTGTTTCCAATCCCGGGAGGCGGTGCCACAGGGGGTGCCCAGAAACCCCTCGTAGCCTCGCTGGAAGCAACGGAAAATGCTCTTGGACAGAACCTAAGTGAGCAAGGAGAGGGCCTCCCTAAGCTCACTGACTGCCAGAACAGAACGACGTGGGAACGAACCGACAAAGTGGCTTCACTCCTGACCCATTTACCAGTGAAGGGTCATGATCCTCAAATACACCCGATGCGGGGCGATGGGCTGCAGCCAAAAACATCTGAAGGCAGATGCATAGTGGGGTATCACATACCCCAAGGATCAACAGAGTGGAAACTCAGGAGAGTCGCCGCGGAACGCTGTGGGACAGAAGGTCCAGGCTGCACAGAAAGCGTTGGTCACACACAACTGGCCATGGGACCAGAGTGCGTGAACAGAAATGCCACGGAGCTCATGGTGACCCCACCATGAACATCCGAATCCAATGAGAAAAACTAAGGTACTCGACAGCTGAGAGACCACAGTAGAGGGTTTGGCCGGCAGCCCCTTCCAACTTCGCCAAGTTGAAGCCAGGGAAGGCTGAGGCCAATACCCCGCGTCTACACTACCAGACATCCCTGTAGACCCCTGCAGGGATAAAACTGCTGTGCTCAATGGCTGAGAGGACACAGCAAGGGGGTTCGGTTGGCAGCCACTTTCAACTTCGCCGAGTTGAAGTCAGGGAAGACTGAGGCCGATACCCCATGTCTACACCACCAGACACCACTGCAGACCCGTGCAGGGAGAAAACTGCTGTGCTCAATGACCGAGAGGACACAGCAGGGAGTTCGGTCGGCAGCCACTTCCGACTTCGCCAAGTTGAAGTCAGGGAAGGCTGAGGCCGATACCCCACGTCAACACCACCAGACACCTCTGCAGAACCCTGCAGGGATAAAACTGCTGTGCTCAATGGCTGAGAGGACACAGCAGGGGGTTCAGTCTGCAGACCCCTGCAGGGATAAAACTGCTGTGCTCAACGGCTGAGAGGACACAGCAGGGGTTCAGTCGGCAGCCACTTCCAGCTTCGCCGAGTTGAAGTCAGGGGAGGCTGAGGCCGATACCTCACAACCACACTACAGACATCACTGCAGACCACTGCAGGGATAAGCCGAGGCTGGCTAAAATGGTGACCGATGACGTTGTAGACGGAACAGCAGTAGCAGCAGATATGACGGGAGCTGTTGGAACTGGCGGAAAAGGGGAGAGAGCAACCTAGCTCGGCCTCCAAAGGAGGAATCACAACCCTAGTGACAGCCTCAGATGTCGACTGGAGAGGGCGCATAGTCCCGAAACAGGCATCTCTTCACCAGAAAACCAACAGCTCCCTCAGTATCCACCACGGTAAAAAAACTGCACATCCCCCATGGATGGGGAATAACTCTCACCAGACGTGGTCGTATCGGGAGGCCTTGAAACGACAGCGTTCCCCACCCCCTGCGGATGCAGGAGGAGCTGAACATCCCCCACAGAGGGGGTATAACTCACACCAGATGTGGTCGTGTCAGGAGGCCCCGAAATGACAGCGTCCACCCCCCCCTCCCACAGGTGCGGGAGGAACAGCTACAAGAACGCACCAAAAGCGAGGGCAAAAGGAATTGCCTTAAAGGAACCAAACTGGAAATAAGAGGTGAGAGCTGTAGAAGGAAAAGGTGAACTCAACAGATACATAAAGTGGAACACCCCCAACTACGAGAGAAGGTGGCAGAAAAAATAAGCCGTGGGTACACGACAGAATCCAGATGGCCGACAGGGACCTAAAAAACAGAAATTCAGCCCTCAACAGAGTGAAGAAATCCTGTCCATACAGTCCTTCATTGACACCTAACTCCAATAATAATAATAAAATTTATCAACCAAAAAATTTTATTTCCGAACCGCATTGACACGATGTCGAAAAAACATTCGCGAAAACGGAATATATAAATAAAATTCAATGAGAATGTGGTTGAAAATATTAACGAGAATATATAAAACACAGTCCTGTTATTATACAATCTTCAGATCCATAATTCCAGTCACAGGAAAACCATTATCGACGAGTTGAATTATCACTGTTTCGTAATGCAAAATGGCGACACGTCCTCCACGTTTCGCGGACAAAAAAAGAATAGTTTGATGACTGCTTGCACACTGGTTAACGGAAGTCGTGGAATTGTACTAAGAGAAGAGCATCCCCTACTGGGTGTGCGCCGATGGCACTCGACCCAGTTTTGGCTTATTTTTTTGTTGTGTTTTTACCCCACTTTTCTTTCCCAAATCTCTTGGGAGATTAAAATAGAGAGTATTTTATCCGGGTTAGGGTCTTCCACTGTAGTGCAAGCCTGTAATAAACAAATGTAAGGTTGGTTGATAAGAAATCCAATTAAGTTAGATCCACTGTATTAACCTTTAATTCTATATCTCTTATACTGATAGGTCTGCACAAATTCGAAATTAAGGTGACCCCAGAAAAGCTTACTTTTAAAAGGCAACTCTTTTTTCAGACAACAGTTTTTACGAATAGTTTGAAGCTTATTAATTTCACAAGAATTGACAAACAAGTTAAACAAACCCCTAAACTAGGCATTTTAAGGATATTTATGTTCAGTTGACTTATTTTTTTCTTGAGCCAATATTGATATACACAGATTATTATGATAATGTGCATGTCCTGTAATTTGCATCAGATTAGAGGTGGTGTCCAGAATGGGATCTCAACGAGCCGGCTCTGTCGGTGAGTTGTGATCCCATTCTGGACACCACCGAGAATCTGATGCAAATCACAGGACATGCACATTATCATGATAATTCATTTATCTAACAATTCTGTCACATAAACAGATAAAATCTTGAATTATTACATTTTTGGGAGATAATGTTGGGTGAGAAAAAGTTAAAAAAAATTTTTTATGGAACAATATTGTTGTGCACTTTAACAAACAATGAGTAATGCGGTCACCGCAGATTTTCAAAGTTGCATTGTAAAATTATTCACTCTCAATGTCACTTCCTACGATGATATGCTTGAATTTACAAGTGTGTAATATTTAATTGTGCTGTTTCTATTTAATGTGGAGGGGGGTGGGGTGGGTGGGTGGGGTTTGATTAGCTATTAATAGTTCTGTCGCTAATTGTAAGGATTTTTGTTTTGTTTTGTAAGCGATCAGCTGAGCTGATAACTGAAATGTACATAATGTATTCATGCACCTGTTATGGTAGCCTGTTGCGTTCCTGGTAACAAGTCGTCTATATGATACAGAATCAGAATGAGTCGACTATAGGTTATGGAATCGTAACACATTATGTGATACGTACCGTTTCTTGTGGTTTTCAAGACAAAATGTATATGATTGTTAGATAAAATCTGTCAAACTTTATTTCGGATATTTATTAAATAATTTAAATAATTTAATGCAGAAAGAATCTAAGTGATGAACAGGATTATTCTTGTAAGTGTTAAACTGTGATAATAAGGCCATAGTTAATTCATCTTTAGTTTAGCGTCATTCGCCTCATTTTGTTTTTTGTCCGAAATAATAAAGCATTTTCTTTATTATTGGCTCCTCAAATGGGTCACCTCATTCATAGGGCCAGGAGAATACACCATTTCATGTTTCTTCTTCATCCATTGAAATACCAGATGATTGCTTCATTATTGCCAGATTGCTACAGCAATCTGGCAATAATGAGGCAATAATCTGGTGTTATCAGGCATATAATGTTGAGTAATGGTACGTTTTGTAATAGGCTATTCTGTATATAACCCTGACCATTATAAGTTCTACTATCTAAGACAACCTACACATGCAAGGAAGCAGAGTGTGAGTGCAAAATGATAAAATATGCATCTTCTTGTGTTTTTGTCCGAAATAATAAAGCATTTTCTTTATTATTGGCTCCTCAAATGGGTCACCTCATTCATAGGGCCAGGAGAATACACCATTTCATGTTTCTTCTTCATCCATTGAAATACCAGATGATTGCTTCATTATTGCCAGATTGCTGCAGCAATCTGGCAATAATGAGGCAATAATCTGGTGTTATCAGGCATATAATGTTGAGTAATGGTACGTTTTGTAATAGGCTATTCTGTATATAACCCTGACCATTATAAGTTCTACTATCTAAGACAACCTACACATGCAAGGAAGCAGAGTGTGAGTGCAAAATGATAAAATATGCATCTTGTGGAAAGGGATATATTACGCCACTTCCCCACAAGGATATAATTAATAATAACCTCATTCCGCATTTTGTTCTGATAACCTGGAATAACGCTAAACTGAAAATTAACCAACCATGGCCTAATAATAATAATGCAATGTTAATGTCTAGAATCCACCACAGTGCTCTCTGACTTACATTATTATCCTGTATTATAGGTGTACACACCATTGTTCATTCCATGACATTCTCAGCTCAACTCAATGAAGCATACTGCCGGTGCTCCACAGACATGCATGCAAGGCAAGCACCTCAACAGGTCCCTATTTTACACCTAGGTATGGTGAGGATTATGTAGTACTGGTGAACATTCCCAACATTCATAGCAGGCACATGATTCAATGTCGCAGAGTCACACACTCAAACTTTGCTGATTGAACACTAGTCACTACCACGGGAAGCACCCGAATCAATCGTTGAGTGGTCACCGATCCAAGGATTAACAAGGCTCGATGTTGCTTAACTTTGGTTATCTAATGAGAACCGGTCTCACTTTGTCAATGCTCCCCCAATAATGATAAATTAATTGGAGTATATTATAAATCATATTACAGTCTCATTAAATGTAAGATACTGAAACACAAGCTAAACAAGCTGAAAAGCAAGTGTTATTCGGTTCTTATTGACATATCTTTTTTCCATCCATTTGAACGATTCCTGAATAAACATTGTAAACAGGATTTGTATTTTCCTAACCTGCATTTTAATTTCAAGTGTCTGAACAGAACTTGTATGGTTGAAATATGTTCACAATAAGTTAAGGAATTTTTCTCTTAAATGCCTCAACATATTTGGTCATGGCTGCTTTGAAGCAAAGCAACCAAGACTTAATTTACAAGACAAAAAAAATAAAGAAAAACATCAGTGAAAAAATATATTTGATTTGAATTATTTTTTAGAAAAACTTAATTCACTCAACTGACATTAAAACCCTTAAGGGCCTGGAAATTTACACTTGGCCACAGCCTGTACACATCCCATGGCTTAGCAGTGATATCTGGTCAATTCTTGGCTGCCTACAAAGGCAGCCAAGACTTGACTAGAAACCACTGCCTAGATAATTTGTCTACAGTTAACAGGACCTCTTCATGACAGCAAGTTAAGGGCACATATTCTGAGGTTGTAAAAGTCGGAAATAGGCCTTCAAGAGTTAGAATAAGAAACTTGGATAAGTACTGAGGGTGATTATGAACAAAGTAAAACATTTAGCTGCCAGTGTGTGAAAATTTCTATTAGAAATGCTATTATTATTTTGTAACCTACCTGATATATACTTGAGTTCTTGTGAAAACAAATGAGTAACAAAACCAAAATTACAGGATGACTTGTTGAAGATGTGAACTGCATCATCATTGATCTGATCTCTGTTGCTTCGAACAAAATCTCCAGCATAATACACAACTCGTCCAGCAAAGTGGCGTATACCAAAGGTTCCAACAGATTTGGGTAATGGCTCGAAAAAGCTGTTAAAAACAGTTTTCGAAGAATAGGAAAAAATAATTGGCAAAAAAAAAGATTTAAAATATTATTAACTGGAAGAGTGCTAAATTAATAATTAATTTTAGTTGTTAGAATTAGTTAATTTTGATTTGTCTTGTTACAATTTATTGGAGAGTGCCTATAAGCACTCTCCAATAAATAGTGATGATATTTATTTATTGGGGTTTAACATCACTTTTGACAGCCAGGGTCACCTCATGTCAGAAATTGTGATGATGTAACCCCATTTAAATGAAACGATTTTACTTTTAACCCTTTACCCAACGTAGTGGCCAAAACCAGCCAGCACTATTCTAAAAAATCGCAAATTAATTTTCATTATTTTTTTCATTTTTTGTCTCAAAAACATAGGTTATGATCCCTCATTGGAATGAGCTCATTCCAATGAGGGGGTCATAACCTATGTTTTTGAGACAAAAAATGAAAAAAATTAGTTATTCAAGAATTTTTTTTTACAAGCAAGTATCGTCTGCTTTTCATGTTAGGTAAAGGGTTAAGAGGATATGAAGCACATCCAGTACTTATGAAGCCATTTACTTGAATCACCAGCACTTCTGAGTGGAGTCCAAATATGGGCTTATAGCACTCAACAAGTTAAAAGTCATTTTCAAAGCTTAAAAAATCATAATATAGTAACAAAAAAAGAGAACTCCAAACAGATAACTAAACTTGAATAATTGTTTACAAAGTCATTCTAAACTGTTTCAGTGTTATGTTTTATTTTATGATCATAAACAAATCCCAGTTGTCTTGCTAACTGTTATTTAGAGCTGTTTGGTTGTGAAATTTTACCCCAATTTTCGTTTTGATACCGGTATAAGAGTCAAGTCTCGGTGTAAGTTTTTATTTCAAATTATTTAAACAAATGAGAAAACTCAATCAAATAAAGGAACTTAACAAATGCCATTTTTTGAACCTACAAGGATTTCATGATATGGACCTGCAACATGATGTTATATGTACATATCATTAAACAGGAAGCAATATTCCATAATTGCATGATTCACTCCCGCCCCCACACACTTCTATTCATATTCAACTTGTTTTGATATGCACATACCACAATTGGTGATAGTAGCTTTCAATCTCGCAGTGTTTCCTCTTCATGCGTATGACATCACATTCGTATTTGATTCTGAAAATCTTCGCTTGTAATTTTCAGTTAAATGGTGATTGTCACACATGTTCTGAATATCTCAATGGGAATTACAACCAAGTCAGATCCAACAGCAAATTTCGCTCATTGACTTTCAATGGGGTAAACCGATAGAGCAAAGTATCAACAACGTAAACAATGAGCAGTTTAGCACAAATTACATGCACAATAGAATTGAACAATGACCCTGGTCCAGTGTATTCTGAAACCACTGGGCCAGTACCAGATAACAAAATTAGAAGGAGGTGGCATTTGGTGAAATCACGCATTCACCTTCAGTCTGCTTTTTAAAGCCATCTTCACTTCCAAACACTTCAGTTCTGCATAATTTGATGTAGATACATAAAACCAAAAGTATGTTCTTTTGAGACAGGCACAGTTGTGAATTTCATTTTTTTCTGACAACTGATACCAAGTAGATTTTCAGTTAGCTGGACAGCTCTAATATTATGTGATATACTGTTGGAAAGAGCACTTTCAGCCTTTTCAAATATTATGTTGTGCAACTGCAATCCATGTGATTTGTGAAAGTGATTCTATCATTGATCTTTAACATTCTAAGTCAATCAGACAGGCCTCGGCATGAAAACTGAGATTAAGTGTAGGGACCTGCAAAATCTCACATTTTTTATTTGAATCGAATCTCAAATCGAAATGAGTCTATTACTGAATCAAATTGAATTGAATCTTGAATCAAATTCTGGCAGTCTTGAAGATGACTGATAAGGGGAGGGGGACTGTAAACCTGATTGTTCTGACTGTGATGGTCCAGGTCTCAACTGATAAAATATTCCAGCTACATCATCAAGGCATGCCTTTCTGAAGGCAAGCTGCCCTGAAAGGCATGCCTTGATCATGTAGTTGGAATATTACCCAGGAATGGGTGCGAGCCTTACCAGCAATAAACACTGCAAAGGACTAGCTGCTAACAGCGGCTCATTGTCAACAATGTTTGGAAACTTTATCTTTGTTTTCAACAGTGGTAGAGACTTTTGAGGCTGGAATTAGCATGGGAGGTGGCATGTGTCAGATGTTATTTATGTTAATATAGATGAAATTACACTGTCTTTTTATCAGCATTATTTACATGCAAATTCCATTTGAACTACACATTTTATGAGACAACAACAATGACTAATACCAAGCTATATTCCCATGTAAAGATTCAAAGGGAAACAAATCAGGCAGCTGATTTCAAATCAAATCAAATAACAACTTAAAATTCGAAAGCAAATCAAATCCCAAGCTTCCCAGGGCCCTAATTCAGTGTTACCTGGGACACAGCTTCATGCCAAGTTGATAGCACATGGTCACTGCACAAAATAAATGACAAATGTTTGGAAGAATATTTCAATGAAAAGTTTTTAATATTTCAAAGAATTTGGAAAAACATGTGCAATGTTTATTATAAAAGCAAATGAAAACAATCACAATATGCCAAGAAAGGGTTGTGTCATATTTAGACTTTCTACCAACAAATACAAGCAAGATTTCATAATCCCCTTAAAAAATATGTGATTGAAACAAATTACATCAATGTTTGGGATTCCTGAAAAAAAATAAGGACAACTGCAAGTGAAACTGTACAGCTGCCATGGACTGGTCATATTTTCACGAACACAATAATATTAGATATCAAACACTATTTCTGGGAATAATCATCAAAAAATTCATTAATGAAGCACCAGGTACAACCCAGTGCTTCATTAATTAAAATTTTGCTGCTGAGGATTTTTATTACTTGGTAAACGCATGCGTGGACATCACTGCCCACGTGTGGATTACGACCAGTCCACGGCGACTGAAATCACTGCTCATCTTTACAAAGGATTCATTCCCAGCTTCATATTGAAAAAGAACTGCTCTAACTTTCATCTGGAGACTTAGAAATTTGCTGGACCAGCCAAAACATTGCTACATTTTCCCAATGTGCAAAAAAAGCAGTGGCTGACCCTTTACCCAACGAATCAACTGTAGGTACCCGCGTAATATACAAATTCAGCGGTTGAAAACACCCCAATTTGTTCCAAAAATTTCAACAAAACCATATCATGTGACCCCCTCAATGGAACAAGCTTCATGGGCTCATTCCAATGAGGAGTCACATGATATGGTTTGTTGAGAATCTTTGAAAAATTTAAAAAAATAATATTCAAAATAATAAATTTTGATATATTCTGCATTGGGTAAAGGGTTAAAATATAAATACAGGTTATGTTTATAATGTTTGGATCATGGGTTTTGAAAATATAAGGAAACTTTCAATCAATTATTTTTCTGCAGACGACCAAGAAATCTTCCACTTGGTCAACGAAAATTGTAAATCTTAAAGGTCACAAACAATTTGGAAAAGCATAGTAAATTGAAGAATAATACATGTACAATATTTCATGATATGCTGCGTTTCATTTAACCCTCTACCCATTGATGTTAAAATATCCAAATTTCAAGCTGAAAATTTTTCCCACAATGCAACTAGGAGTTTAACCAATTCATTCAAACAAGACTGAATTGGTTAAATTCATACTTGCATTATAGACAAAATTTGTCACTTGACATTTCAGTATTCTGACATCAGTGCTCAAAGGGTTAACCCCTTACCTAAAATGAAAAGCAGACAACACTTGTAAACAAAATGCTTGAATAACTAATGTTTTCATTTTTTGTCTCAAAAACATAGGTTATGACCCCTCATTGGAATGAGCTTGTTCCAAAGAGGGGTCATGACCTATCTTTTGAGACAAAAAATGAAAATATAATGAAAATTAGTTGGTGTTTTTTTTAGAATAGCGCTTGCCGATTTTGGCTTTTACGTTGGCTAAAGGGTTAATTATAAAAGGTATAAGAAAATGGACCATTTTGTGATATGAGGAGGAAAGAACAGAGATTAAATGCTTATGACATGAGAAGCAAGAGGGCCCACAAATGTGTCTGATAAAACATTGCCTTATTATAAAGATAAATGAGGTCTTAATATTTAATAACTGGTGATTTATATATCTTAGTCCTAGTTATAAGTTTAGTTTGAAAGAAAAATGTCGAACAAAATATTTTCAGGCCCTTATTTTCATATTTCCTTCATCATTTGAAAAGTGTGATTGCTTTTGGACAAAAAAAATACCCAATGTGCTTTGAATTTTATCATGGAGTTGTATATGTATTCCACAAGTGATGGTCAAAACATTCAAATTGGGTGCCAAATTAAACCTACTTTATCTTAAAGGATAATTGAATCTTGCTCCAAAATAGTGACAAAATATGTCTACTAAACATATTGCTACCTTGCTATGGAAAATAAAATATACTCACAAATTGTTGATGTTGTGATGCATTTTTATCTTTTCAACATATGTTTCGGAGCCTCCTCTTGGGTGGGCACATTCACCATCCATTACACTAAGCAGTCCATTTGCCTAAAAAAAATAAATGTAATCAGTTGACTGATGGAAGATGTATCCAACAACTATCATGTCAAGCCAATGCTATGGTGAATAAGAAAAAGATGAAGGGATGCGTAAGTGACATATTTCAAGACTTGTTCATTGTTAACTGGTTGAGTACAAGAAGCCACTATCATGGCTCTATTAAAAAGTGCAGAAAGCCACTTTTGGCTTTGCACTGTATGCACCATGGCTTGCTCTCTTCTTGGCAGCAGGAAAAATTCTTTACATGAAATTGTTTTATTACAGTTTATTAGTGAGTGCCTTTGGATATTCTCCAATAAATTGAAACAAAATAATTATTTATGAACAAAATCTTGCAAAGTAAGGCTCCCCTTGCTGGTAGCATGATATCTTTGAAAAAAATACTCCTCATGTGACAAATCACCTTTGAAAAATAATTTAGTACACTACCAGTTATTTTTTAGTTTTGAAACTATGGAATTTGGGAGATGACTAGTTGAAACTAAAAAGTTGAGTGAAAGTTGACTAATCAATACTTTCCATCAACATTTTCACTGCTATACCTCAGTAGTTGAATATTTTGTTCCCAATTGACACACTACTGGTGCCATTTAATAAGTGAACATGGGAGATATTTCAGTGGTACATGTAAAACATTGGTTTGCTGGTAATCAGTAAACCATGTGATATATATAATAAATAGGTACTAGGGCTGGTAATCAGATTTAAATCACGAGTAGGATGAGGGTTTTAACCACTCGGCTTGCCGAGTGGTTAAAACCCTTATTCTACAAGTGATTTAAATCTGATTACCGGCCCTAGTACCTATTTGTTTTATTTATACCATGCCCTTAATAAATAATCAACTATGTCATTTAAAATGGAGAAAAAATTACACTTTCTATCACAAACCCACAGGGTTTGATTTGTTTACATATGCACTGATGACAGTACTATCGGCTGTATGTGAATGATAATTGACAGCTGGACACATCGTCAAAGTTGATTGAATTTGCCTTGCTTTTTCAGTCAAATTATTATTAATAATTCTTAAATGTTATTTTAAATATTTAATTGTAGATATTTTAAACTTAATAAAACATGTAGTAGATAGTACTGTAAAATGTTGTATGTTTGAATAAAACATCGTGAAGTGTGACTGTACCGAAACTGGCAAATTGCATCATGCCAAAGGTCAAGTTGGATGAACTTCCGACTATTGGTGTAATTATTTTTTTTTTAACCACAGTAGAAGCTTTACACTGGTAGTGGGGTTAAATGCTAAAATTTAACATATAGGCTTTTCACAGGTAGTAACACAGGCGAGTATGGCGTAAAACATCTTTATTGAGAGGGAGAATAAATCACTGATGCTGAAGAGAATAATAATCAACAATTGTATTCAGAACATTTAACCAATTCATAAAAATCATCTCTCTTCGAGTTTTCCTTTCTTTAAAATAATTTAATTTTGGCAAACCGATCAGTTGGATGCATTTTTATTAATAAGCTATGTGCATGTGTTTTGTGTGAAATGCTGGATGGATGCTGGTCAAGATGTGCCCAAACCAGAATACCCCATAACTGGTCAAATCATCCCCTGGCAATAGTCAAACTGCCCCCTGACTTTGGTCAAAATGCGCCTGGCATTGGTCAAAATGCCCCTCTCATGGCATAAGTCAAAATGTACCCCAGTATTGGTAAAATCGTCTCCTCACAAAGGTCAAAACATCCCCAAAGGAAAGAAAAATTAGTATTTAACGTCCTTGAAGGTGCCTCAAATAAGAAAGATATTAGCTTTTTATACTGTCCCTCTATGGTCAAAACGACCCCCAAATTAGAAAATATTACCTTTATTCACTATTCCAATCAGCCAATGGAAATTTAAGTTATATTTTACTGTTCCCCCAACCCATCCAAGCATGGATTGTTACCAGTTCTGGGGATGCTTTAACAAATGTTGGGGATGTTTTAACCAATGCAGGGGATGTTTTTACCAATGTTGGAGGACATTTTGACCAAGCTATGAATGGAGGAGGGGGGATCCAATTTCGTTTGTGAGATATATTGCTCAGTACCATTGGATATTTTGGCCCATGGACTTTTGGACAGATTGTTTTGGGGGGTACGAGCTGGAGAATGCTGGACAGTTCAGACCATGTATAATTCAGCCCAGGTCTTTGGATGCTTTGTACCATCTTTTTGCACAAATCAGATCAGATTTTTGGCAGATTCAGACCATTACTTAGGATAATTCAGCCCTGATTTCTGGATGATACAGACCATCTATTTGGACAGTTTGGCCCATAGCTTGGTATAGTCTGTCTCCTGCTATGAGTATCAAATCAATACACTTTGTCAAAACATATGCCCCCTCCCCCTTATGGGCCAAAGTTATGGTCTGAATCGTCCAATGATCTGGGCAGAATCATCCAAAGATACAATCAGAATCATCTGAGATATGGGCCAAACTTTCCAAAACTAATCTGGTCAAAATTATACATGTTCTAAATCATTCAGATATCCAAGCTAGATTCTTCCCTTTTACATTATAATGGATACCAAATAGTTGAAATGAATGGTTGAAACAAATTCTTGTAAGAGTCTTCATACTGTTTTTTGAGGTGAATTAATCTGTATTACAAGGCATCTAATCTGATTGGTAACCATTTCCATTTAAAGGCTGTGAAAGAACCATCTATGTGTGCTAATTTTTTATCCAGTCTTTATCAAGCTTGTGATGTCATCTCATGGTACATTGTTCTATTTTTAATACTGGTAATTTTCTGTTGTTCTATGTGAAATTGTGTTTTCTCAGTGGAGATTAACCTATGCATGTGCACTTTTCTGGAAAGACTATTATATGGAAATTCCCCACTTTATCAGATTATTTTGCTGTATATTAAGGTCAGCACAACAATAAAGTTGTGAGTTTTTAATCAAATATTGTGATTTGAGTTGGAAGCATGCCTTCAGAAGCAACTTTGATTGGTCAGTTCTTTACATGTACATCACTTGTCAAACCTGTCATATTGACCACAGAAACAATATTTTCCATCCATCCATTTATAAAGAACAAGTTTATAATTATTGTTTCAATAAGTTTATTTCATTGTGTGGCTTCGTCTCAAATTACTGACGTGGTAAAGTCTGAAAAGTTTGTCATTTTGTCAAGGTACCTATACAACTGATGCTTGAATAGCATGCTACTCAATGAATATTTTGAGAAGAGTATTTATTTTCAACTGGCAGCCTTAAGTATTCCAGTGTTAAGTATTCCACCCTACAAATTTAATAGAAGAGCCCTCCAATAAATGTCATCAACTAGTTGAGTGCTAGAAGCTGCAATCATGGCTCTACTGAAAAGACCTGAAAGCCGCTTTAGTGATTTTACACTTTATGTATTAGCTTGTTGTTTGTTCAGCAGAAGAAAAAAGTGTTCATATAAAATTGTTTTGTACAATCAAGGGCCATAACTCTGAAACTTCATGCATACAATTTTGCAATCCAAACCCAACCTTCGGGCTATTATCATACATGGAGTCAACAATTTGAAAACACGCTACCAAACAAAATTAAAGTTATTGTGCAGAATGTGTATGAACAGATGCCAGACATACAGATTGAACAAGAGACATGGGAAGCAGACATGTTAAATCACTGCGAGACACACGGATTGGGTCGTTATCTCCCGTACTCACAGTGGCACCAATAAATCTCTAGCATTATCAGAATTTATCAAGTGAAAAAAAAAATCAACTATTTCTTTATTGCGTACAATTTACTTCACGTTTGCAAACAGTAATTCGTGAGCTCTGCTCAGTGACCCGGATATTTAAGTCAGCTTCAGAAATTCAGTCTCTTTTTTTTCTCTTTCCTTTGTTCCAAATCATGTTTAATTAAAATAAATTAATACACGAATGGACTATTTGACGTTATTCTGTCGTTAAATGGTGATCAAAGACCAAACAATATAGCTTGGTGCAACTTTTTCACAACAAAAACACCAACCTTTTTTCTTAGTACTTAAGCGACTTTGCCCCAGTTTGTACAACATAAACACAGCCACATGTCAAGGAACAACAGCTGATTACTGTTTGAAACCATACTGATTTCAGCTCATCAGCTTTTTAATTGAAAAATAACTTTGTTTTCAAAACATTCTATGGTGAATGGATCACAGGTAACTGTAGTTGTGTTTTTATATCAGGTGATGTATACCGGTAAGTACCATTCGCAATCGAATTTGCAATGTCTGAAAATCAATCAAAAAAACATCGCTACGATTCTAATTTTGAAGAATCATGGAAGAAGGAAAGGACCTGAAATTTATACAGGCATAAAGTAAGAGAAAGGAGGGGGCAGTTGTGGGATAAACTAATGTAAAGTGTGTGTGTTTGTGGGGGGGGGGGGGGGGGGCTATTGAACTAAGTTTGGAATAGAATATGTCAGGATGGGGAGGGGCAGTAGTGGGTAAATTAATGGAGATAAAGTGTGTGGTGGTGGGGGGGGGGGGGGGGTGGTTAAACTATATAACTGTATAAATTTACCCCACTTACAATTACAAAGTGTGTGTGTGGTCCCTTAACTGAAAGTTTGCTGGTGGTTCTTAAGCTTTTTCTCAAAAATTGTAAGTGGGGTAAATTTATGCAGGGATGAAGTGAGAGGGGGGTGGGGGGTACCAGTAAATTGATACAGATACATGTAGATAACTTCATAAATTGTTCTCTGAACAAAAGTCTTGTTATAATATTCACACGCAAAAATCTCCCTGATTGTCATTTTCAAAACTTAACATGTCTGATGGGTAGTACTTAATGTCCCTATGCATGAATAAGGCTATGGTATAAACATGAATGGTTTTCATCTTAGTTTTAGTTAACCCATTACCTAACACGAAAAGCAGACAACACTTGCAAACAAAATTCTTGAATAATTAATTTTTTGTCTCAAAAACATAGGTTATGACCCCTCATTGGAATGAGCTTGACGAGCTTCTTCCAAAGAGGGGTCATAACCTATGTTTCTGAGACAAAAAATAAAAATAAAATAAAAATTAATTGGGGATTTTTTAGAAGAGCGCTGGCCGGTTTTAGGCATTACATTGGGAAAAGGGTTAAGGTAGTTAACTTCACACATAAGTAATATTTTCTGTTATCACTGTATTTCCTATTGCTGGATAAATTTGAAGAGAGTAGTCTTTGTCATGAGGACTCATTCCTATGCAACTGAATTTCTGATTGGAAAAGAAAAAAGCTAAGATTTGGAGGGAAAGGAGGAGGGATGTTCCTTTAATAGACAATGCTCAAGAAAAAAACTTCTCCTCAATAGTGTTCAATTTTTAGACACTTTGCAATCACCAGTTGCCATTTAACTCTTAACCGGCAGAGTGTTTTAAAAATATTTTTCATAAAATCTAGTCATGGCTGCTGTGAAGCAGCTATGACTAGATTTGATAAAAAAATTCATGAAAATTTAACTCAAGAAATACTGATCAAAAGTTCAATACAATTTGCAGGAAAAAAATTTGTTTAATGCACTCAAATTTAACTGATTTTCGAGGGAAGAGATTTCCTGCCCTGAGCAGGAATATCCACCAGCAGCATGTAAGGAGTTAAAGAACCTAGTTTATTGTGCAAGTAATATGTTTATGATGCATTTTTCATGACAATGCAAACTGAATTTTCCCAGCAATACTTTTGTTATTACTGAGAAAATAGAAGTGCTTAAAATATATATGCTGGTGTTAGAAAGATGGTACCATGTTACTGGTTTTCATGCAAGTCTTTCTTATGTGTGATGATGTGAAAACTGCAGCAACAGAGTAACAGCTTTCGCATCATCAAACATCACAGATGGGAGGAGTTAAGTGCATTGAGTGTCTTGCTGCAATTGTGAGGTGAGCAGATTGAGTTGCAACATTTTGCACTGGTGTTCCGGCAAACCAGTTATACAGCGATCAGTGGCCATGAGCAAGCCTGAATATAAGCAACCTGTCATTTGCAAAATGAGGTCCCAAGAGGGTGAATTTGCTGATGCTATCCCATACAGTGGGCTAATTTATCCTCTACGTACATCTTTCTGTTTTGGCTTGAGACCTTGATTCAGACTGAGGTTCACAGAGGGTAAATTTGTGATGCTACCCTGCTATACAGGGTAGCATTACCAAATTCACCCTCTGGGGACCTCATTTTGCAGATGACAGTCTGCTTATTTTCAGGCTTGGTGATGAGTCACATGTAGTGGATAACTGCTGAAGAGGAATGGCTTACCTGCGAGGATATTAACTCAATAACAGGTGAGTTGTCAAAATAAAGAAGATCAAAATCAGACTTTATGTTTTCATCTCTTAAAGCTTCTATTGCACTTCTAAAATTATGAGTATTATAATAATGCTGAATAGTCTCTCCACACAGGTTGATACACAGCTGTTCAACTTGATTTACCTGTAATGAAAATGCATAAAGAAAATAATGGCTTCTGGTAAAAACATGTAGTAATATACAAATATAGCCTTAATTTTTTTTTCAATAGATAGATGGATAATGAAGGGTATCACAGGTCAAAAGCCTGCAGGAAACATGCATCCAAACTATTTATTATATGCCTATCACTTTTTCTCCAGTTCCATATTTACAAATCCATAAGGCACACATGTTCTATAAGGATTTCCACCTGACGTCATGGGTCCATCAAAAGAACTAAACTCCACCTATTTTTGTAATCAACCAATCGAAACATCACATTCTGACCTAGATCAATTCAAAAGCTGTGGTGACAGCTGATAAACTGAATGGCAATTGGAAAGTTTTTGTTCAAATCCACCAATTTAAAACTTATTCTTTAAATGGGGAGTGTTTTCATAGCACTCAAGTTCTGACTTTGAAGTGAATATCTCTCAGATAATGGCAGCAAATTTCTTAAAAATACAAATAAGTAACCTATTTGGACAGTTTTCATTTACATATTTCTGATTACATATCGATCTGTCACACGTGTTTGCCAATCACACCTGAGCTTTGTTTTTGCTTTTATTTCAAGCAGATGATCGATAAATAACAAAGAATTCTATAGTTTGAAATTTTCTGCGTGTGATGTCTGAATTTTTAAATTAATGGATTTTATGTCATATAGGCATGTAATAAACAGAGAATGTCACATGAATACATTTGTGAATACAGCACTCATGCCATTGCTGAAGGATAGAATGCAAGGCTGCATCTCGTGTTCTATCATTTTGCACTGGCACTTGGGCCGTAATGATGAACGCATTCACACATCTTGATATTCTCTGTATTTATTGTGATATCAGCTGGTGGTATTTTTTGCCCTTGATTGGGCAGTTTTAGAGGTGGAGAAAAAAATGAATATCAGGAAAGAACAACCAAGCAACAAGTGACACTAAGCCCAAGTCACATGCGTTTGAGGTACAAATACAAACAGGACGAATTTGTTTGCACTGCGGCATCTTAAATAAAGTATTTCGCTCAAGGACACAATACCAATGATGTAGCTGAGATACAAAATTCAGTTACTAGCCATGAATACTTCATGAGCTAATTGACAGAGAGTTTATGTGTGAATTTTCAGTGGACACAGCTTACATAATGTTCAAAGGAATGATCATTCTGAAATGCTGTACACTTCTTCATGTAATTCTAAATTTGGGAACATATAGGCTATTATCACAATGTGGGTTTCCAAGATGGTGTATTGAAGTCAGGAAATCATCTTTGGCATATATCGCCAAGTCCATTAGGACGAGTTGATATATGACCCAGAGGCAAGGTCACGACTTCAAAACACCATGTTGGAATCCCATATGGTGGTAATAACCAATTTATCTTACAATATTCCTCCCTTTCTTGACTAGTATACATGATGAAGTGATTCTGTACAGTTTTTAACAATGTCTGCTTTGACAATCATTCAGCATCTATGAACTGATTTTTTTATGAATGGAGATCATGACATGATGGTATTGCGTTTTTGCACTGCGCATGATGTACTCTTAATTTACTGCTCTGCTTGTGCTTTAACTGCTTAAGTTTATAGTAGTATTTCAGCTGTGTGTTTCTTTTATTTTTCATGTTTAACACATGGTAGGCCTATACATGTATAAAAAAAATATCATCATGGCAAAAAATGATCTTGTCTAATTTATTTCATTAAAGTCTAAAAAAGTTAAAAATCTGTTTCTCAAGCCCACCCCTACATGGTCCTTTTGGCTGCCTCTTGCTCTCTTTTTATAACCAATGCAAACTTAAAAAAAAAAATATTTTACCCAAGTTAATTAAATTGATAAATTTGCCTCTGGATTGTAAGAAAGCTTTACAATGCTTTAGCATTGTAAAGCCTTCTTGCACTCAAGGGACGAAATACACCAGTACCCATGCTATTCTGTAGATTATGAGGCCTAAAACATAAAACAAACCAAGAACATGAACTTTTCATGGCAAAGAAATAATTACAAAATTAAATGAAAGTGTCAATGACACTGTAGCTCAACTTGACAAACTTGAACTTGGTAAGTTATAAATGAAATGGCAAAATTGAAGATCATTGGTACCAATGTTACTTGATGAAATTTCAACATAACAGCATTGTGTGTGCACAACGTCAGGGTAATCCATGCATTTTTAAATGTAAACTGTAAGACTGGCTAAAGGAAAAATGTTGGTACACAAATGCAGTATGTTCATAGGTTATTGTAAATGGCCACTTTTTTTCACAGAAATGAATGCTTATCAATAGCTCTTATCTAAAGGTCTTGCCTAATGAGCGCACCAAGTTCAAAAACAATCCTATGATAAATATGGCCCGTAGGCCATGTCAAAGAAGAATGTTGATGCACAAATGCAATAAATTCAAAGACTGTTGCTAACAGCAGCAGTTTTTGATGGAAATGAAAAGAAAATCAATAGCTCCTATCTTTGTCACCCTGCATAAGCATACAAAGTTTCAAAACAACCTGATAATGAATGTGCCTCTGAGGCATGCCTAAGGAAGTTGTTAATGCACAAATGCACTAAGTAGAAGGTCATTGCTTGTGGCAATGGTTTTGGGGATTTTTTTTATAGAAATTCATAAATATACCCTGCAGAGAGTGCAAAAGGGATAAGTTGATGCACAAATGCAGTAAGTTCAAAGGCTGCTGATAATGAAGATAATTTTTTATGGAAATAAAAAAAAGCAATAGCTCACATCTAGAGGTCACCCCGAACACCCATTTCAAAGTGATCTGATCATAAATGTGCCCTGAAGGGTGCGTTAAAGGGAAATATTGAGGTCTGACTAAACTAAGTTCAAAGGTCAGCAGCAACTTTTTTTGACAGAAATGGAAGAAAACCGACAGTTCCCATATAGATGTCACCCCACACAAACACACCAAGTTTGCAAGCGATCCAATCATAAATATGACCTGCAGGGTGTGTCAAAGAGAAATATTGATGTTTAACTGCGCTAAGTTTTTACTAAGTTCATCGAAGGCCATTGCCAGTGGCAACATTTTTTGACAGAAATTGAAGAAAATCAACAGTTCCCATCTAGAGACAACCCTAAACAAGCATACAAAGTTTCAAACTGATCTGATCATAAATGTGCCCTGTAGGGCATGCCAAAGGAATATATCGATGCCTGACTAAACTAAGTTCAAAGATCATTGCCAGCGGCAACATTTTTTGACGGATGGAAGAAATTCGATAGCTCCCATCTAGAGGTCACTCCAAACAAGCATGCCAGGTTTCAAAGCAATCTGATCATAAAAGTGCCCTGTAGGGTGTGCCAAAGGGAAATATTGAGGTCTGACTAAACTAAGTTCTAAGAACGTTGGCCACGGCAATATTTTTGATGGAAATGGAAGAAAATCAATAGCTTTCATCTGGAGGTGTCCCAAAACAAGCATATGAGGTTTCAAAGCAATCCGATCATAAATGTGCCGTGTAGGGTGTGCCAAAGGGGAATATTGAGGTCTGACTAAACTAAGTTCTAAGAACGTTGGCCGTGGCAACATTTTTTGACGGAAATGGAAGAAAATCGATAGCTCCCATCTAGAGGTCACCCCAAACAAGCACGCCAGGTTTCAAAGCAATCGAATCATAAATGTGCCCTGTAGGGTGTGCCGAAGGGAAATATTGAGGTCTTACTAAACTAAGTTCTAAGAACGTTGGCCACGGCAACATTTTTTGACGGAAATTGAATAAAATCGACAGCTCCCATCTAGAGGTCACCTCAAACAAGCATACCAAGTTTCAAAGTAATCTGATCATAAATGCGACCTGTGAGGTGTGCCAAAGGAAATTGTGGATGTACGTACTAACGTACGTACGTACGTATGCCAAATGATGAGAAGTGAGGGCAATAGCTCAGCTTGACTTTGTCAAGTTGAGCTAAAAGTAAAATAAAAAATCGCCCGCTCGCATGCAATTTTACAAAAATGGCATGAGAAACAAAATATCTACTTTGTGGGGCCTAAGCTGGTGATTCATTTATCATTTAATTACTATTATATAAAATATTGACCTCATCATGTTTAATAACTTGATACCAATTAAGTGTTGTGTGTGTTGCGATAAAATAATAATTAACATTTTTTCTTCTCAATATAGAGTTTCAACACAGTGTGATGCCTCTGATGTAATCTTGCTATCAAATTGAAATTACAGGTAAATAAACTGTGTCCAGTGTACACTATAACCAATGTGAAAATTGAAACATGAACATGAATATAGCAATAATATTCACTGAAAATATTCCCAAAGTGGCACTTGAGTACTTTGCGAGCTGTTATAAGTGCAAAATATTAAAATGTGGAGAGTATATGAGGGCTAACCCGTCTCCCACGTGTGGGTCTATAGGTTAGGATGGCTCTTCTGTTGAGAAATGTAGCCACTGTGTCAGGATATTTCTAGTACTACTCCTGGTCATATAAGAAAACTCTAATGTCATAATAATTAAGGTAATTCTTGGCCACAGCAAAATGTTTAACTCACCTCTGCCACCTCAAATCCAAACATATCCATTATACCAATACACCCTTCTGATGATTTGCTTTCATTCCAAGATGACCCAGATTGTGAATACTGACTACTGTTCAGACTTAATTTTGATGAAGAAAAGTCAAAACCATCTAAAAAAATGTCACAAAAATATTCAGTGTTAACAGCAATGGCTGAATGGATCCTTTGCCCAATCAACTCACAAATCCCCCAAAACAGCAATTTTACAGTAACCTACAGTTTTGCTAAGATTTTCTTAAATGAAGAAAAAGAATTGTTGCATGTCTTGTATCAAATAAGTATTAGAGGCTATTACTTGGTTCGTTTCATATCAGCCAAGATATCAGCCTGAGGTAACTTCAAATCAGTCTGAGACCTAAGGTTGAAGGTTGATGTGAAGTCACCGAGGGCTGATATCTTAGCTGATATGAAACCAAGCAAGTAATAACCTCTTTATTAAACCAAATCAAATCATAACAAAATGTTCTCTTTACTCAATGAAACGGCCAAAACCGCCAGCGCTATTCACAAAAATTGCCAGTTAATTTTTATTATTTTTTGTCTCAAAAACATAGGTTATGACCCCTCTTTGGAACGAACAAGCTCATTGAGCTCATTCCAATGAGGGGTCATAACCTATGTTTTTGAGACAAAAAATGAAAAAAATTAGTTATTCAAGAATTTTGTTTGCAGATGTCGTCTGCTTTTCATGTTAGGTAAAGGGTTAAACCAAAGCAAATCATAACAAAATGTTCTCAGATCTGTTATACTGTTCTTGTTTCTTATTATTACTTTTTCTCCTCATCCACCAAATCCTTACTTATTGCCATAATTAATCCTTCACCATACAAAAACTACTCCTGTTCACCTGGTAATGCCGATTTTACTAATTGATTGCTTTTGACAAATAATGGTGAACGATTTCACTGTAAACAAAATGGCTGTGCCTAGAAAAGCACCAAGGATGATAACTCCAAGCCTGAAAATAAGCAATCTGTCATTTGCAAAATGAGGTCCCCAGAGGGTGAATTTGCTGATGCTATCCCATACGGTTGGTCTGGATTCCTCTTTTTGTTTAGGTTTGAGACCAGGATTCAAATTGAGGTTCAGAGAGGGTAAATTTAGTGATGCTACCCTGCACACTGATTCAAATTGAGGTTCACAGAGGGTAAATTTAGTGATGCTACCCTGCTGTGCAGGGTAGCGTAGCATCACCAAACTCACCCTCTGGAGATCTCATTTTGCAGATGACAGTCTGCTTATTTTCTGGCTTGGATAACTCTAGTTCATATCAACTGAGATCAGTATCATATCAGCCAAGTTTGAAGTCAAATCAGTTAAGCCTCATAATGGGCAATTCTGGGAAAGAAAATCATATCTAATAAATAACATGATATATCCATTGCCTAGTTTGGTTAACTCTTTACCTACCATAATAGTCATATCCTACCAGAACTATTCCCCCAAAATTTCCTTTTTTTTCTTTTCTATTTTTGCCTCCAAATCATGGCATATGATAGCTTATAACCACTCATTGAGATAAGCTCATTCTAAAGCGGGGTCATAAGCTATGTTTTTAAAGCCAAAAAATTGAAAATATTCAGTTATGAAAAAAAAAAATTTGCGAATGTCATCTAGTCATATTAGACAAAGGATTAACTGAAAAAAATTTACTCACTAGATCTACTATGAAATTGGCTATCAAACAGTGACTTCATTGCACAACACTAGTGAATTCTGTGAATCAAGATTACCAGCAGAAAAATGTTGAAGAAAGAATTTATCTCAATTTTTTTATTCATTTATGATACACCGTCTTATGACACTGATAACCAAGAGGCTCACAACAGCTTTTCAAAGATCAATGTCAGGGGTGGGTTGCATCAATGAGAGAAAAAAACAAGCAAATTTTATTTAAGTTTTCTGCTAGTGGGATCAAGTTTGAATAGGCTCAATACCAGTTCGGAGCTACACTAACATAGTTTTGTCTTGTGTATTCCGCCCTGCCTCCTACAATCAAAATCTGATGCATATTGGTGCTCAATGAGGAGATGTATCACCTCTTACACATTACAGAGAATTTCATTGGATTTAAAATATCACAGAATGGCTCTGTATATTCCATATAGTCAGTTGAAATCTATACACTGAAAACAGTTTCTTAACCCTTTATCTGGTATATTCTCTCGATCCGCAAGTATACAGAAGAAGTCTCCTTGGTTACGAATCGAAATTAAGTATTTTTATTGTTTACTAATCATATATATTTCATTTTCAGGTTATTTTATTCAACTTTGTGGGGAGTTAGTTTAGTATAGTAACTGGGACAAAGTTAGGAGGCCTTAAATAAAACTGTGAGCGCTAAGTTGTCGAACGGTTCGTCATGTTGCCTTTTGTCGCGTGTTTACAATTTTCCCTGTCCGATCGCGTAATTTTGTCTTGATGATGGCGAGCAAGTCTGTTCAGACGGAGGTAAGTATGGAGGTAAATACGTGTAATATCGCGGTCCAGGTCAACGGTGCCAACGGAGTAAGTATTGGTGTGCAGACAGAGGTCACTGGGGGTGTCGGTCAGAGCCGGGTTGGTGGGGCCACCGATGGCGATATTGGGCTTGAAGTTTGTAAACTGTTCTATGATGTATGGGGACTGTCGCTCGATGGGATATGGAGAGGTATGTGCAAACTGTCAGGAAATCCTCCGCCTACTTGAGACAATTGTTAAGTTTGAGGGGGAGATTGCTGAGCTGAAGGGAAAACTTGGTAGGGCGGGGCTGTCTGGAGTTACGCCTGTGAAAGTGGCTTTCCGAGAAGGATGGAAGGTTGTCGGTGGTTCCAAGAGGAAACATGGGGGTAGAACCTTTGATGTGAATGAGGTAGGTGATGAGGTGGGGGCTGCTAGAAAAGTACGTAGGACAGATGAGGGGGCCCAGGCCAGAGCAATGCTGTAAAGCGTTTGGCGTGGACTACCAAAAGTGGTAGGAAAGGGGGGCCAGAGAAGCAGGTAGATAGGGGTGTAAAGTCCAAAGGCAGTGGGGAGTGCAGCACCAGAAACAGATTTGATGTGCTCGATTCGGAAGAGACAGAGGAGGAGATGGAGGTAGTTGCAACAGATAGTAGCTTGGGGTCTAGGCCAGGAAAAAGGAGGAGGGATCCGGGGGAAGACCAGGGGAGTAGTCCAGGTAGCTCAGGGCCTGGAAAGAGACGGAGGGACAAGGATAGGAGTAATCCTAGGTCAAAGATACCGATACCGATATTGATTCCGAGTGGGGCTGTTGGAGAGGAAGAGGACGCTGTAAACAATAGGAGACTAGAGGAGATAAATAGGGCGAGGTCCAAAAGTAAGTTGGTGGTTGCGGGAAGTAGCATAGTTCGGGGGATCGACAAGGTTGTCTGTGGTCCGGACAGTAAAAATAGAACAGTTCTGTGCTTTCCGGGGGCTAAAGTGGAGGACCTGAGGGATAGAGTGGACGGTATTGTAGCTGGGTCGGGGCCTGATCCGGTAGTGGTATTACATGTGGGGTCCAATAACATCAGGGAGAGGAAATCAGTTCGTTTGGTGGACACATACAGGACCTAATTAGTAAGCTACTTAGCAGGAATGCTCGGATCATCGTTTCAGGGGTGCTCCCCGTTATGGGTGGTGGGAATGAGAGGAACTCGCGGATTATGGCACTAAACGAGGAGCTGGAAGAGCACTGCAAAGACTTGGGAGTACATTTCATTGACCACTGGGATTCATTCTGGGGACAAGGAGAGTTGTATGGGCGAGATGGATTGCATTTAAGTAGGATGGGTACAGACCTGTTGGGCCAAAAAATCTTACAGGTGGCTGGGCCTTTTTTGGAGAAAAGGGGGGTAGGGGACCACAGCCGGTAACCCAGAATGGCACAAATGCTGGGAACATAGGAAGAACAACAAACATGCACAATACAGGGACATACCAGGGTTATAATAATGTGCCAGTGATGACAAAAAAAACAAAGATTCATTAAGTTTGGGTACTGCAACATCCAGGGTCTGCACAAGAAAGTAAGCGAAATATCAACAATGATGGACGAAGGAGACTTCGATATAATGGGTCTAAGTGAGACGTGGATACGACGGGATGAGCGGGTTGATCAGATGAAGGGTTGCGTGTGGATAGGAGCTGGGCGAACTGAGGGTCAAAAACGGGGTGGGGGTGTTGGCATCTACGCTAAAGAGGAATTACAGCCCTCATTGATTACAGATCTCACAGAAGCAAGGACTCAGATTCCAGTATCCAACGAAATAGTCTGGGCAAAAATCAAGTTAGGAAGCAGGAGTGTTGCCGTTGGTGTTGTGTACTTAGCAGTGGAGGGAAGTAAGCCCGAGTGGAATGATTCAATATATACAACTCTTAGATCAAATATCACAGAGCTTGGGAGCAGAGGGTTCAGTATTGTCCTAATGGGGGACTTCAATGGGCACATCGGGGATAAGGAGGAGGGCATACAGGGAGGTGATAGGAAAATTAACACGAATGGGAGGAAGATGTTGGACCTATCAAAAGAGCTTGGTTTAAAGATCCTGAACAGGGATGCGAAATGTAAGGGTAAATGGACCTGGGAGAGGAACGATAAGAAAACAATAATTGATTATATACTCACTGACATTAGCGTATGGAGGGAGGTTATAGATGTAGAAATAGATGACGAGGGAAAAAATGACTTGGGTAGTGATCACAACCTGATAACAGTTAAGATTATGGGCAAAAAGACGAATAGAGACAGAAATACCTTCAAGGAAGTTTGGGGACTAAACAAGGAGCCGACTGGAAGCAGTTTCGGGAAAAACTAAAACCAAATGTTGAATGTATACCTAGGGATGCAAATGTCCAGAGTATTTCAGATGGCATAGTAAATAGCCTAACAGCGGCAGGGAAGGAGTGTATAGGAAGGGTGAGGGTCCCAACGAGAGAGCTTGGATACAGGGTTAACGAGGGACTGAAAAAGGCTATAAAAGAAAGGAAGGTAAAATGCGCTGCTTACAGAAGAAGTAGGAAGCTTAAAGGGGTGGATAACAATGACACGAGACTAATGAAAGGAGAATATGAACTGGCACGGAAAAAGGTGAATGAGATAAAGAATAATAATAGGAAGGAGCGCAATTGCAGTCTTGCCAGAACAATAAAGAAAACGGGGGGTTCGAGCTCAAACGTATTTTGGAACTGGGTAAATAAACGGGGGAAAAGTAGTGTGCAGAGTATCAAAGTGGATGGGGAAAGTACAGAAGATAAAGGCCGTATCGCTTCAGAGTTAGTCAAGCACTGGGAAAAGATAAACGATAGGCGATGGGGCAGTGGGTCCCCACCAAAAAGAAATACATTGGTGGAGGAGAACCTATCCAATCGTGTATGTAGCGAAATAATGGCAGAAGAAGTGCGGAACGTGGTCTCATAATTAAAAAATGGTAAAGCGGGAGGGACTGATGAAATTCCGAACGAATTCCTCAAAAATGGAGGGGAGGCACTTATTGAAGTCCTGACAAACCTTTTCAACCTGGCTCTGCGAAAGCAAGAGGTCCCCAGAGAGTGGAGGGAAAGTAAGGTGTCGTTCATACACAAAAAGGGGGATAAGGAAGTTCTAGATAACTATAGGGGGATATCAGTTAGTAGTAACATCGGAAAAGTATTCTGTAAGGTCATATACGGTAGACTAGAGGAAGTTATTGAAGAGAAAGGTTTTTTAGGAGAAATTCAAAATGGTTTCAGGAAAGGACGAAGAGTCACTGATCACCTATTTACACTCACCCAACTGATAGAATCAACAAAGGCTGAAAAGAAAAAGATGTTTCTGGCATTTCTAGATGTGAAAAAAGCGTACGACCGAGTGTGGAGGGAAGGTATGTGGCGAAAGCTCGAGGGCATCGGACTGGGGGGTGACTTTGTGGGAATCATGAAAGCACTGTATACAGATGTGCAAAGCCAACTCAGTCTAGGGAGTATCACTACAAAACGAGTCCCTATGGATATAGGCCTCAAGCAGGGGTGTATCTTTTCACCGATTTTGTTTGCATTGTATGTTAAAGATTTAGGAGACGAACTAATTCAGAGTGCGGAGGGGGTAAATGTTGGAGACATAAAGATACCAGGCTTATTCTTTGCGGACGACATGGTGTTAATGTCTAGAACTGAACAGGGGCTAGAGAAACTGCTGGAAATTGTTGGTAGATATGGGAACACTTGGCGGCTCGAACTAAATGAAAATAAAAGTAAGGTAATACCCGTTGGACGCAAGGTAGATATGACGAAGAGATGGAGAGTGGGGGAGTTCTCAATCCCCGAAGGGGAAAGCAAACAAATCACTGTAGGAGAAACGGGAGAGTATGAGTATCTAGGGGTAAGCATAAATATAACGGGAAGAGGGGTGTACAGAAATTACTCATCCAAACTGATTCTGAAGGGGAAAAGAATTCTGAACCAACTAAAACTTTTAGGGAAAAATAGTTTCAACAAGGTCTTTGTGGGGAAAACACTGTGGGAGAGGGTGGGTTTACCAAGTATAACGTATGGCACGGACGTGATTCCATTAAACCAAACCGTTATTAAGAAGTTGGAAAATACTCAAAATGATGCCGGCAGATGGATAACAGGGTCGAGTAATGCTGCAGCTTTGGAAGCAGTAAGGGGGGAGCTTGGGTGGATGAAAATCAAGGACAGGGTAGATTTGGGAAAACTGTGTTACTTTAACTACTTGAGAAACCTGCCTGACAACCGGTGGTGCAAATTGATGCTCAATACCATTTGGAATTCTAATATAGAAACGGGGTGGTCAAAACATGTGAGGGAACTAATGGACAATTACTCTATAGAGGTCACAAACATAGAAGTAGGAATGAAAGAAGGCAAAAGGTTTGTCAAAGAGAGAGTCATGGAAGATTGCAATCGAAACTGCCGAGCAGGGGTTAGCGTGAAAAGCTCACTGCAGGGGTTACAATATAAAGAAAAGCCAGCTTTTGAGAAGTACCTAGATGGCACCTTTGGAGGGTCACTGCTGTTCAAACTGAGATCAAGATCACTGGAGCTTCGGGGAAAAATTGGGAGAGATGGGGAAAAGGGATGCCAAATGTGCCACTCTGGAGTAGTGGAGACCCTGGAACATTTTCTCTTGGAATGCCCACAGTATATACCTCATAGAATAAAATTTACTGGAAGAATAATGCAGAAGTGGGGTGAAGAAACAAAGGATAGATGGCTGAAGGGGGACACGAGGGAGAGGGTAGGAATGCTTATTGAAGAAATTGAAAAAGAGGAAGTGAGGGACACTATTAAGCAGTTTATATCTGAATGCTGGGAGGAGAGGAGGGGAAGAGGGGGTGGGGTGCAGGGGGAATGATGGCCTTCTCTTATGAGGACCGCAACAAATCAGCGGCTGGTCAAAGAGTTATTATTATTATTATTATTATCTAATGAATCGGCCGCATCTGCCCGCATAATTAACAAATTAAGCAGTTGAAAAAAATCTATTTTTTTAAATTTTTTAACAGAACCATATCATGTAAAACCTCATTGGAATGAGCTAATTGAGCGCATTCCAATGAGGGGTCACATGACATTGTTTTATTGAAATTTTTTGAAAATTTTAAAAGTCAATAATTGAAATAATACATTTTGATAAAGTCTGCATTGGGTAAAGGGTTAATCTCCTGCACACAAATGTCAAAATATCAAAATTTTATGCTGCAAATTTTTCTCTGTCAAAAAAGACAGATTTGGTTAAATTCCATTTACATTAAGGGAGAAAAGTTAATAAATTTTGTGCAAGAAATGCAATTCATGTGTACAGTGACTTCATTTATGAAGATAATCATGAAGGGTTAAACCATGCATATTTTTTTATCAACTCCATTCCAATGGCAAGGACTACCTGAACCCTCTGCACACTGTCTAAATATCAACATTCCAAGAAGCAAATTTTTCCTATGATGCAACATTGAATCTTTCTATAATTAGAGTTAATCTGTTTCTTGTAAATAGAGGAGATCAAATGTTTTTGAGTGGATACCAAAAATTATCTCATGAGTGACTGAGACAAATGTTTATTTTTCGCGAGCACATGCGCGAGCGAAAATAACCATTTGTCTCGGTCACAAGTGAGATAATTTTCGGTATCCACTCAATAACACTACATTTTCTTTTTATTATACAATTTTTATAAGACTCTGATGATTCCACGCGTTTCAACCTTGAATTGATGCATGAAAGTAAACAGCGCATTGAATCATTAAAACACAGAAGTGATTTGATTGATACTCGGAACAGATTGCATCTTGCAATCTGATTCAGAACGGGTTTCTAGTCCAACCATGGTCTGAAAGTCCGTAATATAAGTTTTTGGTTTGGTACATCCTTTGAAAGGATGTACCAAACCAAAAACTTATATTACAAACTTTCAGGCCATGTTTGAACTAGCGGGTTTCTTCCATCAATTCAAGGTGAATACATGTTGAATTATTGCTGGAAATGATTGGTGTCCAATCAAAAACACTAGATTTACTTTTCATTATACGTTTTTAGAACAAATTGATCATTTCCAGTGATAATTTGACTCGTATTCATCTTGAAGTGATGCTTTGAAAGCCGCCATTTGGAATTGATACCATGAAAGCGGAAATTTCTATATCTTCACAGTGGGGGATATGATTTCTATCTTTCTGCAATTTCTTCAATAATCTATCGTTTAGCGTAAAATAAAGTGACCTATCTCCTCAGCATCTAAGAACCCAATCAACTTCAAACTCAGCAGCTGTGTGTATTTCTATCTGATATAATTATTTATCTATTATTGTTATTTATTGGTGTTTAAGGTCAGATATTTCTTCATGGCTAATTGTGACTGCAACAAGGATATAAAGTCAAGTCCAGCCAATTGTTTATACCCATGTTGCCCATGTCAGAGAACCTTGGCCCCAGACACTGGTAAACAATAAACATGCACTGCTTCACTTCCTGGGGTTTGCACAGTGAATCCAGTATTACTAAATGGACGTGTCTGATGGAAATATTTTGCTTTATTTACCAAGAATTAGTAAGTGCGTCTTTAGATAGGTGGTTGGTAGAAGGGAGGTAACTCAAAATGCCACCTATTGAAAAACCATGTGTGAGTCCATCTGCTAATTTAACTAATTCAGTCTTGTTTGACAGAGCTCACTGAGCTATGTCAAAAAGACTGACTTGGTTAATTGGTTGAGTGCTAGAAGCTACTATCAGGGCTTTCAGAAAAATTAGGGTACCAGAGAAAAGCTAATATTTTCCATTTTCATTTTTCATGTTCAGTCAAACACAAATAATATTTTGTTTATATAAATTTGTTCTATTACAAATCATTGGATAGTGCCTGTGGGTACTCTCCAATAATTTGAAATAAAACAAATTTTAAGTAACAAATCAAACCACCAAAAATAATCTAGACCACAACCAGTTAAAGTCATTGTTGCATAATGGAAAGAATTTGCTGCTTGAAGTTTGGTTATTTTGATAGATGGTGTAAATTAATATCAACAAGGTAGAATTCTTTCATTTATTAATTACTGCAATTGATAATTTAGAGCATGAAAATAGTAGTTGATAAGACATATTTATCTTACACAGGTTGTTAATGATCTAATATGGTGTATCACTGTTGCGAGATATGGAATGTACTGATACTCTATTTTCCATATCTTAGGTCACAAACTGTATAACTGATAACAGTGAAATACTTACCATGACTTGTGCTCAAATCGAGGCTGTTTAAACTTGATGAACTGAGTGTTGAGTTAGAGTTTGGTTTCTTGAGAGTATTAGCTCTTCTAATAATAGCTGTGACACTCCGACAATATAGAGATTTTGCTAATGCATCTCTTGTGTTGTTGGCCTAGAAATTAAAAAGATATGTCTTCAATAGTCATAAACTTCATCACTATGGACCACTAAATAGCTTCTGGGCAGTCCCTCGATAACCAAATGTGTTTGTGAGGGACTGCCCAGAAGCTATTTAGTGGTCCATAAACTGCAAAATTGCTTGTTGGGTCACCAAGTTTTGATGAGAGCAGCAATTAAGGATACGGTATGATGTCCACTCACTGAGCATCAAATAACAAAATCATTCTGTGTGTTAAGAAAAATATATGTCAATTCCTGAGGGGGATATTGAAATAGTGTCAGTCTGTCAGTTCAGCAGTCCATCGATCTGTCACATATTTGTCCGCTTAAATCCTTGTACATTTCTTGTTGGAAATTTACAAACTTTGGTATGAGGTATGAGTATGAAGTGCAGATGTGCATGTGGGAAGGAGTTTTCCATTCCACATTTTTTTCAGAGTTATGGCCCTTTTTATTGTTGATTTTTGCAATTGTTTGTCTGCTTAACTCCTCCTACATTTCTTGTCACAATTTTTAGAAATCTGGTGTGAAGTATGAGTATGTAGTGTAGATGTGCCTGTGAAAATCTAAATTTTATAGTAAATTCCCTTTCTTATTATACCTACCGCAATTGTTTACTACAGGCTTGCACTACAGTGGAAGAACCTAAATCGGATAAAATACTCTCTATTTTAATCTTTCCCAAGAGTTTTGGGAAAGAAAAGTGGCGTAAAAACACCACGAAAAAATAAGGCAAAACTGGGTCAAGCGCCACCGGCGCACACCCAGCATGAGATGCTCTTCCATAGTACAAATCCACAACTTTCATAAAACAATGCGCAGTGCGTCAATTCATCATTCTTTTGATTCCAACAACACAGGAGTTATGTGATCAACGGGGAGGAAGGATTCTTACCTGAATAAGATGACGGGAGGGCCTCCATGTAAACAATTGCGGTAGGTATAATAAGAAAGGAAATTTACTATAAAATTTAGATTTCTTATCAACCTACCTTGCAATTGTTTACTACAGACTGAATAGACAATAGGATGGAGGGAATCACATAATCAACCCACACATAACTCAATAGCACTGGAACCGTGGACAGAGGAAGAGATCCCTATGCCAATCAAACCATAGCATCACAAACATTAGTAAAAGACAATGAAAGATGAGGCGTATGGTGAAGTCGACACACAGACAGAAAGGGAAGTAACAGCACAGAGCTGGAACTGACCCTGAAAAAAGCTGAATGACTGGGATAGACAACAGCCTGAGCCGAAGAAAGAGGGCCCCAAGGACAAAGGTCCTCTGTCGGCTCTTGCAACTGTCGCAGGTAAAAGGAGAATATAGCATTTCTCCAGTAGGCTGCCAGAATAACATCCGTCATCCGACAACATGACAGAGTTATTAAAAGAGGAAGACAATGCACTCACCTCGTGGCAGAAAAAACAATTGGCAATACAATCACCAGTAGCTAGACGAGTGGAAGCTGCACGAATAGCAAGACAAAGCCATCGAGAAATGGATGCAGGAGAGATCTGGCATGTGAGAAAACGCATATCCATCCAGGATAAAGGTGCGAACGCCCCCCCCCCCCACCCCCAAGCAGAGCAGCGCCCAAGAAAGTGACCATCTTGGAGTAAACTGCAAAGTCCTAGGCCTTTTCAAGGAAAAGAGCTGAACAAGCTTGGAGAGGCAAGGATGAGTGTCGAAACAATGCGGTACCACATATGAAAAAGGTCTCCGAAGCATGGACTTGTAACCATTGCTGGAGACCCCCAGAAACAAACATATACCAGAAACTCCGCAAACGGTGTCATCAAAGGAGTGACAGAAGCAACAGAGTGATCGCACACCATCAAGAGGCGAAATCAGTGGAGTGAGTGTCTCCTTGAAGAAGAAAAACAACTCCACTGCGTGTCTCGAAAACCACTACGGAGGAGACAGGACCCGATAAAAGACATGTGCGAAGGCACAATGAAGTCGGGTCATCGTGAAACCTCCTTGGGCGACTTTGGCAAAGAAAGTCGCGAGGTAGAGGGAGACATGCCCGAACCGCCGCTAACAGACAGCGAAGCAGATTGATCCACACCCACCGAGGCGACGGGTGTGATTGAAAGGATTCAACGACTGCAGGTTCATATCTGGGCGAGAACCTGAGTTGGAATCAGAACTGTCAGGAAGGCGTAGCTGACAAGACCGCCCCAAAGGAGGGCCCGAGCGTCCACGGCGAAAGCCAGAGCATCTGGACACGGGAACACGAAAGTGTCCACCTGATGGTTCCAATGAGTCGCAAAGAGATCGATGGAACCCGCCATCTGGTGCATCCACTCGGTGGAAATGACCCTGCCCCGACGGGACAGGGAGTCGGCTAGGATGTTCAGACGACTGGGAATGTGACGAACAACCACCCCGGCGTGGACATCCTGAGCGAGCAGTAGAAAATCCTGAGCCAATTCGTACATTGGAACCGAGTGTGTGCCGCCCTGGTTCTGAATGGAAGCAATCACCGTCGAATGGTCGGACAACAGAAGGACTTGGCAATTCGTCAGGTGAGGGATCCACTGCCTGACACTCAGAGGAAGGGCAAGAAGCTCCTTCTGGTGGATGTGTAGAGCTGCCTGATCCTGGTCCCACATCCCGTGAAGGGAAAGACCTAGAGGATCCAACGTCGCCCCCATCCGAGATCGCTGGCATCTATCTGTCGTCAGAAAGTGATCGGACGTGGGTAAGTCCAACGGAACACCCTGCGTATGCCACTGGACATCCATCTAGGAGAGAAGGTGAGGATAAAGAGATTCTGGAAACTGAAGCACCAGATCCAGAGAATCTACATTCGGCCTCCAACGACTGAGCAGAAAGTGTTGGAGAGGTCTGACATGCAGCCGACCTAGAGGAAAGAGATCTGTCACCAAACCGCAGAGACCGATCAGCCGGAGAATACCCCATGCCGTCGCGGATGTGGACTGGGACAGAGTCAGAGCAAAAGCTGAGAGAATCACAGCCTTGGCCTGGGGAACTGCCTCCAAATTGAATTGGGTGCGGAAAGCCATCCCCAGATGACAAAACAACAGAGAAGGGACCAGGTCCGACTTCTCCTCGTTGACTCTGAATCCTAGCGACGTGAGCAAGCTCAACAGAGTGGTGACATCCGACTCCAGTAAGGCAGCATTGGAATGCCTCTGGAGGATATCGTCCAGATATGCCGAAGTAGTCACCCTGGACTGTGTGCGATGGAAAGCTATCACATGCGACATCAGTTTGGTGAAGGCCCAAGGAGCCAGGTTGAGGCTGAAAGGCATGGCCTTGAACTGGTAAACTCGCCCCAGAAAAGCGAACCTGAGATACTTCCATGACGCCCGATGAATCGGAATGTGAAAGTAAGCGTCTCGCAGGTCGATGCTGGAAGTGAAATCTCCCTGGTGAATTGAACGGCGAACTGACCTGAAAGTCTCCATGCTGAACTTGGGAGCAATGATAGACTGGTTCAGGATACTCAGATCGATAACCGGTCGGAGTCGGCCGTCCTTCTTCGACACCAAGAACAGGCAGGAATAGAACCTCACTGACTGAATGTTCTTGACGACCTCGATCGCCCCCTTTGTCAGGAGATTGCCAGTCTCTGTGGACAAAAGTTCCCGACGTAAAACGTCTGAAGGAACTGTGGTTGGAAGAGTGGGGTGCCTTTCGGAAGGATATTCGCAGCCCAGACCGAACAACATCTAACACCCAAGGAACGGATGTGATGGTGGCCCAACGGTCTGCGAACTCTGTGATCCTTCCTCCAACCTGGGACGAGTCGAGGTGAGGATCTTCATTTCGAGCCCCACGAGAGGAGAAACCACCTCCTCTACTGAATGAAGAATCCTGAGATTTCCCTCTAGTCTGCAGACGCTTACCCTTACCCCTTGAGTAAGAAGTAGAAGCGGAGAAAGAAGGATCAGCCCTTTGCTTCGCAGAGGAAACAGAAGGGTACTTGTTAAGCTTGGAACGGCCCCAGCCTCCCCTAGAAGGCTGATCAAGCTGACGAAATAGCAGCTGATCTTTGGAATGACGTAGGACGTCATCCCGGACCGTCGACACGGAACCATGGAAAAGTTGTGGACCCACCAAAGAAGCAGATCAGGAAGGGAGTGGCCTGTGTCCAGCACAGAGTCCCTTCAAACTAATTCCAGATTAGCCATGTTACAGGCATGTGTGTGAGAAGATGCATGAGCACCTTGGACAGCACACGCAAAGGAGCCTGTACCTCGTCAAACTTATCTGGAGGCAGATAAGCAGCTAAAGCTGAGACAACGTGATCTGAGAGAGAAAGCATACCAAGCATCTTCTCTCTCAATAAGCCCAACGTGGACTCCAGAGTCGTCATCGGAATGACGGCAGACTTGGGCTTGGAAAGCCCGAGGGAATTGGAGTCCTGATCCAAAACCGTCAAAGTCTGACAGACTGACGGATTGGTGGAATTGTAGGAAAGAAAACGCACCGGAGGCAAAAAGGTGTCAACCCTGGTGAAGAACAGAGCCTTCAGAGCCTTGGAACTCAACTTAGAGTCCAAGGCTGAAAATGCTTCAACCACCTGTACCGACTGGCACGGTCGAAGATGCCAAGAAGCAGGTTGCTCGGCTGGTTTGATGGTTTGAGATCCAGAAGGAACCCAAACACAAAATCAAGAGCTGCCCCCAAGACCGAAGACTGAAGGCTATCGACATCAAGCATGTCTGACTCTTCCCCTGAGTTGGAAGACACATAGCCCATCGTGGGCAAACCAGCCGACGCCTCCCATGGTGTCGGAACACCAGGGGGATCAGAAAGATGCCTGTTTCCAATCCCGCGAGGCGGCACCATAGGGGGCACCTGGAAACCACTCGCTGCCTCGCTGGAAGCAACGGGAAGGCTCTTTGACAGAACCTGAGTGAGTAAGGAGAGGGCCCCCCTAAGCTCACTGCCCGTATTGGCCAGTTCGACAGGGGAATGAACCGGCAAAGTGGCTTCACCTCTGACCCTCTTAGCCAGCGAAGGGTAACGATCCTCCAAAACACCCGTCGCAGGATGACAGGCGGCAGCAGAAACGTCTGAAGGCAGACGTGTATAGGGGTACAATGCACCCTGAGGATCAACATAGCGGGAACTCATGAGAGTTACAGCGGACCTCTGCGGGGCAGAAGGTCCAGGCTGCACAAAAGACGTTGGTCTCCCAAAACTGGTCGTGTGGCCAGAATGTCCCCACCAAGAACATCCGAATCCAATGACACAACTGTGGTGCTCGACGGCGCAGAGACCACAGTAGAGGGTCCGGCAGCCACTTCCAACTTCGCCGAGTTGAAGTCAGGGAAGGCTGAGGCCGATACCCGCACGTCTACACTCTCAGACACCGCAGCAGACCACTGCAGGTATAAAACTACTGTGCTCAACAGCTGAGAGAACACAGTAGGGGGTTCAGTCGGCAGCCACGTCTGACTTCGCCGAGTTGAAGCCAGGGAAGGCTGAGGCCGATACCCACAACCACACTACAGACATCACTGCAGACCCTTGCGCGGATAAGCTGAGGCCGGCTAAAACGATGCCCAATGACGTTGTAGATGGAACAGCAGTAGCAGCAGATACGATGGGAGCTGTTGGAACTGGTGGAAAAGCAGAAAGCTCATCCTAGCTCGGCCTCCAAAGGAGGAGTCACAACCCTAGTGACAGCCTCAGATGTCGACTGGAGAGGGCGCATAGTCCCGGAACCAGGCATCTCTTCACCAGAACTCCAACAGCTCCCGCAGTATCCACCATGGTAAAAAAAAAATGCACATTCCCCATGGAAGGAGAATAACTCTCACCAGACATGGTCGAGTCGGGAAGCCCCAAAACGACAGCGTTCCACACCCCCTACTGGTGTGGGAGGAGTTACACATCCCGCACGGTGGGGGAACAATTCTCACCAGACGTGGTCGTGTTGAGCTGCACATCCCCCACGGAGGGGGTATAACTCACACCAGATGTGGTTGAGTCGGGGGGGGGGGGGGGGGGGGGGCCCGAAACGACAATGCCCCCCCTCCCCCACAGGTGTGGGAGGAGCTGCACATCCCCCACGGAGGGGGTAAAACTCACACCAGACATGGTCTAGTCGGGGAGCCCCGAAACGACAGCGTTCCACACCAACCGCGGGTGTGGACGAAACGGACACGAGAACGCACCAAGGCGAGGGCAAAAGGAATTGCCCTAAAGGAACTGAACTGGAAATAACAGAGGTGAGAGCAGTAGAAGACAAAGGTGAACTCAACAGCAACAGAAAGTAGAAGAACACCCTCAACAACGAGAGAAGGTGGCAAAAAAAAACGGTGGGTACACGACAGAACCCAGACGGCCGACAGGGACCGAACAAAACAGAAATTCAGCCCTCAACAGAGTGAAGAAATCCTGTCCAGACAGTCCCTGATTGACACCTAACTCCAATAACAATTAAATTTTTATCAATCGAAAAATTCATTGTCGAATCACGTTGACATGAAGTCGAAAACAAAACATTTGCGAAAACGGAATAGTAAATAATATACAATGAGAATGTGGTCGAAAATATTAACGAGAATATATAAAACACAGTCCTGTTATTATACGATCTTCAGATCTATAATTCCAGTCACAGGAAAACCATTATCGACAAGTTGAATTATCACTGTTTCATAATGCATATGGTGGAGACACATCTTCCACGTGTCTCGGACAGAAAAAGAATGATGAATTGACGCACTGCGCATTGTTTTACGGAGGTCGTGGATTTGTACTATGGAAGAGCGTCCCATGCTGGGTGTGCGCCAGTGGCGCTCGACCCAGTTTTGGCTTATTTTTTCGTGGTATGTTTACACCACTTTTCTTTCCCAAATCTCTTGGGAAAGATTAAAATAGAGAGTATTTTATCCCAGTTAGGTTCTTCCACTGTAGTGTAAGCCTGTAGTAAACAATTGCAAGGTAAGTTGATAAGAAAGGAATTTTTGTTTCTACTATTCTTGCCAGAGTTATGGCCCTTTTCATCATTTGAATGCCCATTACAAAAGTTTTGTCCATTTAACTCTTACATTTCTTGTCAAATTTATATGAAACTTGGTGTGAAGAATGAGTATGAAGTGTAGATGTGCATGTGAAAAAGAATTTTTGATTCTGCATTTTTTGGCAAAGTTATGTCCCTTTTTATCATTAAATGTCTGAAACAAATATTTGATGATAAAACGCCTTGTACATTTCTTGTTGTTTTTTTTACAGAATTCAATGTGAAGTATGAATATGAAGTGTAGAAAGGAATTTTTTATTCTGCAGTTTTTGCTAACGTTGTGTCCCTTTGTATCAATGAATGTCGATCCCACATCCTTGTCTGCTTAACTCCTACATTTCTCATTGGAAATTTATGAAATTTGGTGTGAAGTATCAGTATGAAGTGCAGATGTGGATGTGTAAAATATGTTCATTTCTGCATTTTTTCCCCAGAGTTATGGCCCATTTTATTGCTGAATATCATAATTGTTTGTCTGCGTAACACGTCTAAAATTTCTTGCTAGATTTTTTACCAAATTGATATGAAGTATGTTTACATAGTATAGATGTGTATGTGGAAAGGAATTTTCGTTTTTTTGGCAATTTTTTCCAGAGTTGTGTCCCTTTTTATTATTAAATGTCCATCACAAATGTTTGGCCGTTAACCCCCTCTTACATTGCTTATCAGCTTTTTATGAAATTTGGTGTAAAGTGTGAGTATGAAGTGTAGATGTCCATATGGAAAGGAATTTTATATTCTGCAGAATTTTCTAGAATTATGTTCCTTTTTATCATCAAATGTCTGTCACAAATGTTTTGCATCATTACATTTAATTCCTGCTACATTTCTATCAGAATTTTTCAAAATTTTGTGTGAAGTATGAAAATGAAGCACACATGTGTATGCAGAAAGAGTTATGTCCCTTTTTATTGTTAAATGTCTATCACAAATGTTTAGCCGCTTAACTCCTACATTTTCTGGTGGATTTTTTTAAAAGTTGTTGTAAGGTATAAGTATGAAGTGTAGATGTGCAAGTGAAAAGGAATCTTGGATTTTGGAGTGTTTGCCAGAATTATGAAACTTTTATACTGTTAAATGTTTATTATAACTGTTTATCTGCTTGACACATCTGAAACTTGTGGGTGTGATTTTTCCAAAATGTGGTGTGAATTATGAGTATTAAGTAAAATCAAGCTGAAATTTGGCCCCTATAGGGTAATATTTTTATCAGAAGTAATATGGTCGGGGTAAATTTTATGTACAATGTTGTGTTAACCCTTCAAGCCAAAGACTGGCACTTAGAGATTTATAATCAGGAATAACATCAACAGCGGAAATTTTAGATTCAACATTGCATTAATCCTTCAGTCATTAACCCTTCAGCCAAAGCAGCACTGGGATTCACTCCAACATTTTCAGATATCAAGATGAAATTTGCCATCTGCAGCTGAAATCTGGTACCTATTCCATCAAATGTAAAAATTAAGTTATTAAATGAAAACAACTGTATTCTGTCATATATGGAAAATAAGCTGTACAAAATTACAGTGTCAGTTCAAAAATGCTCTTTTTATGCATGTTATAGGCAGAAAAGTTGGCAGAGGGTTTGGAAGTCGCTCGACTATCTTGCTGGTAATTTCTTCAGGTGAACAATCAATGCTTTTTCAACAAAGACCCAGCTTGAATGAATGATAATAAAACATTTGAATATATTTTGTTTGTGTGCTTTATTAGAAAAGTTTTGAATGTGATGATGTGTTTTCTTGACCACACAATGAATATAACAATGTGTGATAACACCTTGAAGGAGAAATAAACTAAAGATTCAAATAGACAGAAGTCATTGACCCTTCACCAAATGAATTGATGCATCCACCCACATAACTTACAAATTAAACAGTTGAAAAAATGTATTTTTAAAACATTCCAACAAAACCATATGATGTGACCCCCTCATTAGAATGAGCTCATCGAGCTCATTTCAATAAGGGATCACACAATATGGTTTTGTTATAATTTTTAAAAAAATGTTAAAAAACAAAAATTAAATTAATAAATTTTGGTATCATGTATGTTAGGTGAAGGGTTAACTGACAAAATAGCTCTAATGATGCAGATACTCACCATAGAAGCATCAGCTATTGACCTACAGACTTGTCCATGTGTGCACACTGTCCTTGTTGTAAAAGCTTGATATAATGCTACACCTGAAACACCAAGTAATGCTGCAATCGCCTTCAGTTCTGAAAATTAAGTCGAAGAGAATTAGACTGGGTTAATTTTGTCTCCTTGTGAGTAGGAAAGTCTTAAATGAATACCTAAATGCCATTCAAAGTTTCTGTTGTCCGATGTTTTAGCTGCAATCAAATCTGAAAGCTGTTTTGTCTTTCACTTTTAGAAAAAATGCCCACTGACCTCTATATAAATGGATTGCTGGAATGCTCATTGGTCAAATATGGAAAAATGTCTCCACCACCGTCATCTTACAGGAGAGGTGAGTGGAGTGGTTGGTATGGGTGAGATGGAAGCTACTAAGAATAAGAAATACTCAACAAAAAATTTCTTGAAGGTTTTCAATTTCTAAAAGTCTCATAATCTTCAATCACTTTTCAAAGAATATAGTTTTTGACGTCTGCGAAAAAAATAAATATGCTGATGATTTTCACAGTTTTTCGTGACAATACAAATTAGTTATTTACAACAAGTTTTGACATTGGAAAGTTGATACCATGTTATTAGTTTTTAGGCAATGTAGGATGTCATAGCAATTGATGAGGTGAAAGCTTTCACACCATAGTAGAAGGTGAGCATGTTTCTGTAATACATTAGTGTGAATTAAATAGCCATCAATTTATTAGCTATGAAATAAAGGGATATTCAGCTGTCTCACATCAGAAGAAAATGGGAATCAGCTCTTACATTATATGTTACAAAGAGGTCATTTGTTATTAACATGACTGTGTTGAGCATTGTGGTTTATTAACAGCCCCCACCAGAAATGACAAATAGACCTTCACCTTATTTACAGTCCTCAACTGCATCGCAGGCCGCTTATAAGCTGTGGAGCTGTTAAACATTTCTGTTGGGCTGTTAAACATTTCTGTTGGACTGTTAATAATCTGCAATGGCCTCCAAAATCATGTTATTGTTATATTATTTACTCGACAATGAAATCTGAACATCAAATTCATTCCACTAAAGAATGACCGGCTTTCATTTAGGAGAAAAGTGAGGGTTTTCTTGTTAAATGGTACAAAAACTTGATACAGTGGAGCCAACTTAGCTCGATATCTCTTACATGAATAACCCTGTTAATTGAATATAACTTCCAAACTCAAAACCATTTACTGTTCCTTCAGTACAATTGTGTCTGGTTAATGGTATATGCAATATGCAGTATAAAGTAAAGTCCTGTTAATTGAATAAAAAATCTTGTAATACATGTACGTTGAGAACTTACCCTGATTATCACTAAATTCCCCTTGTTTATAGAACTATTTTGTCCTCACTACATCCAATACAGCCATTTAATCTATTATATCTTGTTTGACAGAGTTACATAAGCTCTGTCAAACAAGATATAATGAAATAAATGATCACTTTATCTTTATCTCTAGAATGTATGGAAATGACCAAATCCCTTTTAACCCTTAAGGGCCTGGACAATTGTCCTGAATTCACACTTGACCACAGGCTGTATATGTCCAGTGGCTTAGCCCTTTACCCAACATAATGGCCAAAACCGGCCAGCACTATTCACAAAAATTACCATTGAATTTTCATTTCTTGTGTCAAAAACATAGCTTATGACCCTTCATTGGAACGGGCTCGTTGAGTTTGTTCCAAAGAGGGGTTATAAACGATGTTTTTTACACAAAAACTGAAAAAAATTAGTTATTCAAGAATTTGGTTTGCAAGTGTCCTCTGCTTTTCGTGTTAGGTAAAGGGTTAACAGTGATTTCTAGACAAGTCTTGGCTGCCTTAACAGGCAGCCAAGACTTGACTAGAAACCATTGTCTGTGTAATTTGTTTATTGTCAGCAGGACCTACTCATGATGGCATGTTAAGGGCACCTGTTCTGAGGTCCTAAAAGTCAGAAATAAGCCTTTAAGGTTTGACTGACTACTCTTGTTAACTGAATAATTTCCAGTGGCAACGTGATTGTTCAATTAAGAGGACTGCACCAAAAACTTGTGTTTGGTAGAGGTAAATAAAATGTTGCATCGATAAAACTTAGTTCAGCTGAACATGAAGAGATATATTACTAACCATTATTGCCAATAACCTCCAGCTCTGCTCCTTGACCTTCAATGAACTCTATATTACCTAATAAAAGAACTGCTGTCAGAATTCTTGTGATGTCTGAGAATGGTATTCCAAGCACCGACAATGCTGCCTGAAACATGTAACATAACAAACAATTATCGACTCTTCTTTCTTTATCTGATTAACACAGGCCTAACCGATAAAAGTTTTTGACTTTTTTTTCATCAATTGATTTGCATTTCAAACCCCAAAGCCTGAATAGGTGGAGCCCTTCCAACTATACCATAAAACAGAAAATTCTTTTCAAAACATAGCTTATGACTCTTCATTGGAACAAGCGCATGGAGTTTATTCCAATTAGGGGCCCGTGAGCTATGTTGTCACAGAAAAGCTAGACAAATTTCTGAATTTTGTGATTGTTCAGCAGACAAAAGGAGTAAATTCTATTTTTCTAAAGAACCCTTATGTTCCATCTGTCATTTAACTAAAATTGTTTGTTATGATTCAAGAAATGAACTTGAAAGTTCAAATGGCAGAATGCAGAATTCAAATTCATGCATATCGACACTTTAAATTTAATCTATTAAATTGTTAGGAGTGATATCAGCCAAATGGGATATGGAACCTTTGCATGAAGTATTTATTTATTTTATCAAATGAGCAACAGAAATTTGTTAACCTTCAAGCACCTGGCCTTTTAAGCTAATGATAAACATTTTTTCTTATTATGGCTATTTAAAAATGAAAGTGTCAATGACACTGTAGCTCAACTTGACAAACTTGAACTTGGTAAGTTATAAATGAAATGGCAAAAATTGAAGATCATTGGTACCAATGTCATTTTTTTTTCCAGTGGCAACATTTTTTGACAGAAACCGAAGAAAATCGATAGCTCCCATCTAGAGGACTCCCCAAACAAGCATGCCAGGTTTCAAAGCAATCCAATCATAAATGTGCCCTGTAGGGTGTATAAAAGGGAAATATTGTGGTCTGACTAGACTAAATTCTAAGAACGTTTGCCGTGGCAACATTTTTTAACGGAAATGGAAGAAAATCGATAGCTCCCATCTAGAGGTCACCGTAAATAAGCATACCAGGTTTCAAAGCAATCTAATCATAAATGGGCCCTGTAGGGTGAGCCAAAGGGAAATATTGTGGTCTGACTAAACTAAGTTCTAAGAATGTTGGCTGCGGCAACATTTTTGGATGGAAATTGAAGAAAATTGATAGCTCCCATTCTAGAGGTCACCCCAAACAAGCATGAAAGGTTTCAAAGCAATCCGATCATAAATGTGCCCTGTAGGGTGTGCCAAAGGGAAATATTGAGTCTTCTGACTAAACTAAGTTCTAAGAACGTTGGCCGCGGCAACATTTTTTGACAGAAATTGCAGAAAATCGATAGCTCCCATCTAGAGGTCTCCCCAAACAAGCATACCAGGTTTCAAAGCAATCTGATCATAAATGGGCCCTGTAGGGTGTGCCAAAGGAAAATATTGAGGTCTGACTAAACTAAGTTCTACGAACGTTGGCCATGGCAACATTTTTTGCCGGAAATTAAAGAAAATCGATAGCTCCCATCTAGAGATCACCCTAAATAAGCATACCAGGTTTCAAAGCAATCAAAACAAAAATGTGCCCTGTAGGGTGTGCCAAAGGGAAATATTGTGGTTTGACTAAACTAAGTTCTAAGAACATTGGCCGCGGCAACATTTTTTGACGGAAATTGAAGAAAATCGATAGCTCCCATCTAGAGGTCACCCCAAATAAGCATGCCAGGTTTCAAAGCGATCCGATCATAAATGTACCCTGTAGGGTGTGCCAAAGGGAAATATTGAGTCTTCTGACTAAACTAAGTTCTAAGAACGTTGGCCGCGGCAACATTTTTTGACAGAAATTGAAGAAAATCGATAGCCCCATCTAGAGGTCTCCCCAAACAAGCATACCAGGTTTCAAAGCAATCTGATCATAAATGTGCCCTGTAGGGTGTGCCAAAGGGAAATATTGAGGTCTGACTAAACTAAGTTTTACGAACGTTGGCCGTGGCAACATTTTTTGCCGGAAATTGAAGAAAATTGATAGCTCCCATCTAGAGGTCACCCTAAATAAGCATACCAGGTTTCAAAGCAATCAAATCATAAATGTGCCCTGTAGGGTGTGCCAAAGGGAAATATTGTGGTTTGACTAAACTAAGTTCTAAGAACGTTGGCCGCGGCAAAATTTTTTGACGGAAATTGAAGAAAATCAATAGCTCCCATCTAGAGGTCACCCCAAACAAGCATGCCTAGTTTCAAAGTAATCTGTTCATAAATGCGACCCGTGAGGTGTGCCAAAGGAAATTGTGGACGTACGTACTAACGTACTAACATACTAACGTACTAACGTACGTACGTATGTACGTACGCCGACGGACGAGAAGTGATGGCAATAGCTCAGCTTGACTTTGTCAAGTTGAGCTAAAAATTCTTGTTTCTCAAGCACCTCCCTCGTCATAGAAAATCTGCCTTATCATTATTTTTTTCACCTGAAAATCTCTTCTCTGACACTATTTTGTACTTGCAGGACAAATATTTAACCAACTATACCTTGTTTGATAGAGCTCAAAGAGCTCTGTCAAACAAGATGTAGCTGGTTAAATTTTCAACTACATTATGGGAAATTTAAAAACTGAATACACTGGTTTGCCACATAACAGTGTAAGTAGTTAAATTTCTGATTCCAACTATTTTCAGAACTGTTTTGTGACTAAACAAAAAAAAGCCTCCCTCCCTCATCATAAAACTGAGGAAAAATTGCTGCCTGAGAAACAAGAAATTTTTTTTATAAGCCTTAGGAAAAATATTGTAGCAGTCACCTTGCTGTAGCATTAAGTGAATAGTTTAAAACAATTCCCCTGAATGGGCTGTAACATTTTAGGTAGTAATATTTTGGTCTTCTTGACACTAAAACAGTTGAAGAAGTCAGTGATGATAGAATTAATGAAACACCCACTAAGTTTGCTCTTAATACCTGTTGTAAGAAAATTGACATTTGTTATAAAACCATGTTAATATTTTCAAACTGCTATTTATATAGAAACTTGATTTTACCATTACTCAATCCCTATCTTCTTCAAAAATCAGCTATTCCAACATTCTGATTCCAATGTTTTGCTGGAACATTCTGTTCCCCAATTATGATTTTATGACCATATAGTTATTAGATACAAACTGAAATGAAAGTGTCAATGACACTGCAGCTCAACTTGTCCAAAAAGGGACTGAACTACAGAAAAGACATCACACCAAAGCTACATATGAAATTTGAAAAAGATCGTTTGAGAGGAGCAGCCTGTAGGGTCTGCTAATGGAATTGCTGACAATTTATATGCCAAATCCATGATGGCCAATGACTCCATGTTTTTCAATGAAATACAGAAAAAAATGATAGCTCCCATCTAGACATCACACCAAAGGTGCATACAAAATATGGGGTATACGGGGTGAGAGATGTGGCCTGTAGGGTGTGCTAATGGGATTGTTGATAATTCATATGCCAAATCTAAGATGGCTCCTGGCAGCCATGTTTTTCAACAAAATTCAGAAAAAATTGATAGCTCCCATCTAGACATCACACCAAAACTATATATAGAATTAAAAAAAGATCAGGTGAGAGATGCGGCCTGCATGGTGTGCTAATGGAATTGTTGTCAATTTATATCCAAATCCAAGATGCCTACTAGTGGCCATGTTTTTCAACAAAATTCAGAAATATTCGATAGCTTCCATCTAGACATTGCCCCAAAGCCACATATGAAATTTGGGACTTATTAGGTGAGAACTGTGGCCTGTAGGGTGTGCTAAAGGAATTGTTGGACAATTTATATCCAAATTCAGGATAGCTGCTGGCGGATATGTTTTTCAACAAAATTCTGAAAAATTTGATAGCTCCCATCTCGACATCAAACCAAAGCAACATATGAAATTTGAAAAAGATCGAGTGAGAGATGTGGGTGTGCTAATGGAACTGTTGACAATTTATATTCCAAATCTAAGATGGCCCCTGGTGGCCATGTTTTTCAACGAAATTTGGAAGAATTCGATAGCTCTCATCTAGACATTGCCCCAAAGATACATGTAAAATTTGGGACTGATAGGGTGAGAGTTGCAGCCTGTAGGGTGTGCTAAAGGAATTGTTGGACAGTTTATATCCAAATCCAAGATGGTCACTGGCAGACACGTTTTTCAACAAAATTTAAAACATTTTTATAGCTCCCATTTAGATATTGCCCTAAAGCCACGTATGATATTTGGAACTGATCGGATGAGAGCTGCAGCCCGTAGGGTGTGCTAAAGGTATTCAGACAAAAAGGGGGATAACTCTGACGAACAAATTCCAATCAAAACTATAATCGCTTATGCACAGGTTCCCATGTTAGTAAACATCTATAACAAATTTCAAAGGAATTGACCCATAAATATCTGAGAAAATCTCCGGACAAAATTCTAGCATTCTAAGACATGTGAAAAAGGGGCATAACTCTGGTAAAAATACTCTGACTGGAACTATAATCACAGGTGCACAGGTTCCCACGGTGGTGAACATTCATACCAAATTTTGATGATAATGGTCCATAAACATCTGAGAAAATCTCTGGATAAAATTATGTTTGTGGATGGACAGACAGACAGATGGACATTCTTACAGGTTCTTACTTGCAGGGTTTTTCCCCACAAACATTCGAGAAACACTCTGGACAAAATTAATTATTCTAAGAGTAAAAGGGGTATAACTGTGGCAAAAAAAGGCTGATCAAAACCATAATTGCTGGTGCACAGGTTCCCATAGTAGTGAATATCCATACCAAGTTTCAAAGGAATTGACCCATAAACATCTGAGAAAATCTCCGGACACAATTCTAGCATTCTAAGACATGTGAAAATGGGCATAGCTCTGGTAAAAATAGTCTGACTGGAACTATAATCACAGCTGCACAGGTTCCCATGGTGGTGAACATTCATACCAAATTTCAATGATAATGGTCCATAAACGTCTGAGAAAATTTTCAGACAAAATTATGTTTATGGATGGACAGACAGACAGATGGACATTCTTACACGTTCTTACTTGTGGGGTTTTTCCCATGTTAAACCCTAACCCCACAAGGTCAAAAAATTAACCCCCAGTGCAAAAAATAACCCCACAAGTGGCCACTGTACTAACCTAATCCAACAATTACCACTGACCCTAAATTGTAAACCCCACAATGAACCTCTGCTAAGCCTGGGTGGACAGATGGATGGACAGACAGATGGATGGATAAGATGATTCCAGTATAGCCCCCCCCCCCCCCACCCCCCCACAACTCGTTGCGGGGGGTATAAAAACTGTTTTCTTGAAATTCAATTTCTCACTCTCTGGAAAATTGAAAAGTAAGCATTTCTGATAAGCTAGTAAGTTACTCATTAAGTAAGGAATAAAATTTAGGACAAGCAGGATATTTTAAAAATAATCAACACAATAATTCCAATAACTGAAAATTAATTTTACTGAATGACGGTGAACAGAGACATAAATTTCATTTACAGTTTTCTGTGAGGTAGTTGTGTTTTATTAAAATGACAGTTAAGTTCTGCACCTTCAGAAATTTACAACTTGACAGGATCATAACACATAAATTAATATATTACCTTCCAAGAATCAAATCGTCTCCTATCTTGAATCTCATTTTGTACTGGAAGACCACAACTGAGGTATCTTAAATTGTGAGATGAATAGTTTGTGAGGTGAAGTTTGGCTATAAAATAGAAAAAAAACACACCAACTGAACCCTTTCAAAAAAGATTTTCAGCAATCACAATGATGTATTCACATATCAAGTTTTTATAAACTTGCTTTTCACTTAACCCATGGGCATTCCATATTTTAAAATTGAAAAAAAACATAAATGTAAACCAGAAGCATATGAACAAGAACATTGTAAAGTTAAAACTATACATAACATGTCAACCCTTAAGACCTCATTCTGTTTTTGACAAACATTATGGAACAGGTGCGCAATATGCAGTCATGTGAAGTCCAGCTGATAGTAGTCAAAAAACTTGACAGCGGTTATATTTGGCAACATTTAATATGAAAAGATCTCTCTCCACTAATGGGCAATGGGTTTACACGGTCTCAGATTCTTGGGGCACACACAGATAATAAACTTGCTTGAAGTAAATCATCATTTAACCCTTTACCCAATGTAATGGCCAAAACCAGCCAGCGCTATTCACAAAAATCACCAATTAATTTTTACTACTTTTTTATGTTTTGTTGCAAAAACATAGGTTTACGACCCCACTTTGGAACAAGCTCATCGAGCTCGTTCCAAAGAGGAGTCATAACCTATGTTTTTGAGACAAAAAATTAGTTATTCAAGAATTTTGTTTGCAAGTGTCGTCGGCTTTTCATGTTAGGTAAAGGGTTCAAAGAATCCTAGCACAGCATCAAATTCAGTGTATGACATAAGTTGATCTGAAAACCAACCAAACCTGTACTTTTTTGCAACTTTAGTCAGTGTATATTTTCATGTAGTGTGTGATATGGCAGCCTATCAACTAATCCTGTGCTATGAATATGGTTAGCCAGCGTATGTTAGTTAACCAACTAAATCTGAGAAATGCACAGGGTAGTATGTGATATGTACATTTTCAGGTAGTATATGACTAACCCTGTGCATTGCTTTGGTTATAAAAAAATTAAAATGTTTATCATTAACTAAGTAACTAGCTCAGTGCACTGCACAGCATTAGCGTAACTCTCATCTATATCAACTCTTTACCCAACATAATGGCCAAAACCAGCCAGTACAGTGGAACCCTGTTAATTGAATAGCGTTTATGCCAGTGAAAATTATTCAAATAACAGGAGTATTCAATTAACGGGGATGTGGACACTTTGCTGTATTCTTGAGTTAACCTGAGCATTTAGTCTATCATATCCTGTTTGACAGAGCTCATGGAGCTCTGTCAAACAAGATATAATAGATTAAATGCCTATATTGGATATACTGAAGCCAACTACGTCAATAAACAAGGAGAAGTTGGTGATTGTCAGGGTAAATTCTCGACATATTACAAGATTTTTTATTCAATTAACAGGAGTTAACTATATAATCTACATACAATTAACAGGTCAAATTTGTACTGAAGGTAGAGCTGGGTCGGTGTCGGTATTTTCAGTGCGGTTTTGGTTTTGGACCACCACCGAAAAATGCATTGCATTAATTTGAAAACACAGACATTTTCGGTGGCAGGTAAAATCTGTTCTCCATTCCGCATTTTTATAGTTTCGATATTAAACAATGGCGGAACAAGCTAAAAGTCTGTGGGTTACTGTTTGGCATTGTTTCCAATAACTCCATGAAAACAATTTCACTGGATTTCTGACTCTGAGACGTTTGAATTTAAAGAGAGGCTGAAACGTCAGTGAAACATTATTGGTAACTTTTTTACCTTCTCTCGCCCCATATTTTAATAAGGCAGTGCAATGTGGATATTTTCAGTCTAAATTTAAAAATATATTTCCTCAGGAGAAAAAACACATGCACAGCAGAATATTTTTTCCCATAACTGACACTTTCCAAATTCACTTTGAATAATACTAAATTTGCAAGTGTTTTATAACTTCTTCCATTTTCCCGGAGCAGAAAGATTCTCAAAGGAAAGTCCACATTTTCGCCACACGAAAAGTTAAAACCCAACCTGAACTCTACAAATTTGTGCGTAATTTGAACTTTACAGTATACATCAATAAGCCAAACATTCTTTTCAGTTCTATTAATTTTTCTTTGTCAAGGACTGATGACGTTTTGATGTTGTTCACACACTGTACTGGGTAAGCAAATTTAACCTAAATTTGATGAATGAACTTTAGCTGTTCCACTACCGATAACTGCACCGTAACCGCAGTTTTACTTCTCAAAAAACACCAACACTGACTTGAAAATTTACCACCGACCCACCTCTAACTGAAGGTATGGTAAATGGTTTTGTGTTGGGAAATTACATTCAATTAACCAGGTTATTCAGTTAAGAGATATCCAGTTAAGTGGGCTCCACTGTACTGTTCTCAAAAAGCATTCAAACTCAGCTTATGAACCCTCGGAATGGATTGTGGAATGGTTTTTTTTTTTAGTGAATTCCAAAAATGAAAAATTCTAATTTGGCGATAAACATCTCTTGTTGAATTAGACATTCAGGAATTTGACTATAGAAAACCATTTAACGAGCCCCAAAGGGGCGAGTTAACAAATGGTTTTCCATAGTCAAATTTCCAAATGTCTAATGAAATAAAGGACATTTATCTCCATTGTAATTCCTGTCTTCATTAGAAGTGAAAATATTCTCCAAACCCATTTTATTTGCATAAAAACAATCAAAAAATGGCATTTTCGATCTCGGCCTATTTGCCCTGATCAAATTTACAGAAAACAACTCCGGGGTGCATTCAATCTGTGAAAGGAGCGGTTTAGCGCCATTGCACCCACATAGCATGGATACAGACATGTTCTAATTGACCTGATTCCAGCAATTGGAGCACGGTAGAGCATGGAGCCAACTGGCTCTCAGTGAATCAAATTAAGGGTTTAGAAAGAACGAGGTCAAATTTAACTGACGAATTACAATTTCAATTAATAGCTTGTTTGCATCAAATTCAGTGTACGGCATAAGGTTAACAGAATATCAATGTTCAAGTCAAGCTCTAAATTGTTCATATTTGTTGTTTTCAAGCCTTGGAATGAGGACTAATTTTACTGCAAAGACAATTTGGCTAAATCTGTCAACAATCTGAACTCTACTGTTAAAATAACTTTGAGTTCTGCAGACAAATTTTCCCATAATGCAACTAAATATTTAACCAATTGTATATTTCTGATCAGTGAGAATTGATGTTTACAACAAGCAAATTTGGTTAAAATTGTGAATAATCTGAACTCTGATGTAAAAATATCTAAGAGTACTGCAGTAGCCCTGTCAAGAAAATAATAATTTATCAATTACCTAGCCTTACACGAAAAAGATATTGTCATCATAAGAAACTATATTTAACTTTCAGAGTGTAAACCAAGTTGAGGGTGAGTGAGGGGATGGATACTGCAGGTGTTGATGAGAAAGTAATTCAGAAACATTTTTCATCAGTGAGAACTTATGTTTACAAGAAGCAAATTTGGATAAACTTATTAACCATCTGAGCTGTGACGTCAAAGTGCCAAAGAATTTTGCAGCAAACTTTCCCACAAAAGCAGCTAAACATTTGACCATTTGATTTTTTCTTGTTTAATAGAACTTCCTCAGATCTGTCAGTCAAGTAACAATTCGTTAAATTTTCTTCGATTTCTAAAACATTGTTAGAAAAAAATGCTGTTTTACTTTCAGAGTACTAGTTGACAAATAAAGGGCAAAGGAGATGGTGGACACATATGAGTTGATGAGAAAATAATTCAGAAACATTTCTCATCAGTGAGAATTGATATTGACAACAAACAAATTTGGTTAATCTTGTTAACCATCTGTGATCTGATGTCAAATTACTGACAATACTGTAGCAAAATCTTCCCATAATACATGTGAAAAATTAACCAATTACATCTTGTTTGACAGATCTCCTTGCACCTGGTTAAACAAGTTGTATTTGTTAAATTTTCATATGTTTACAAAACATTGATATTGAAAGACTACTACTCCCAGGGTGCCTGTGGTAAATTATAAGGTTAATAATATAATATCAGTTACCTTTTTCATCCTGAGATAGACCTGCAAGCATTTGATAGAAGATATGATAGTTTCTCTCTAACCTTTGTACATTTGTTACTCTCTCCTAAAAATTAAAAAAAAATTATTATAAAACTCAGGTTTACACATTAACAAGAGAAAAGTAAACTCCTTCACTCTAAAGGAAACTTCCCAATGCATCAACAGATTTGTTTAACCTTGAAAGTATCAGAACAACATGAGGAGGATCTAGGAGTCCTGTGCTACTCCACTGAAAAATGTTTTGGTGTTTGCAGTTTTTACTATTTTTTAACCATTGAAGGAGGGGAGGGATATCACAGAATTTAAATAGATTTGACATAACCGATTTTATTGCCATCAAATGGCCAATTACAAAAAATAACCTGCAACACCTATAATAAACATATGATGTCACAAGTCAATGTAATGTTATATAACATTGTGGATGGGTTAGTTTCGGATGTTGAATTGAATTAACTTCTTTGTTTTCAAAATGATTATGAACTAAAGTACATTTTATGTGATAAATAGAATATGAAATTTGTCACTATTTGATATGAATTTTCTGAACATCAATCACAAAAATTTAATTCAGCCGAAGTAAACCTCAGCTAAAATCAAGTTTAGTGAACTCAATTAGAACAGTTCATATCAAAATCATGATTCATTAGAGATCCTTCATGGAAACCAACATGGCAATCAATGTTTATTTTTAACTCTTTACCCAACAAATCGGCCGCAACTGCCCTTGTAATATGCAAATTCAGAAGTTGAAAAAAATCATGTGACCCCTCGTTGGAACGAGCTCATTCCAACTAGGACCATGTGATATAGTTTTGTTGAAATTGTTTGAAAAATTTTAAAAAATCATATTTAAAATAATAAATTTTGATATTGTCTGCGTTGGGTAAAGGGTTTAATCAGCCCAAAAAGTCACTTCTTCCCATCAACCAGTACATGTATGTAGAATTTCTTGGCTTATCATTAATACATATGATGCCCAATTTAGAGGATTTCCTCCCCGAGTATTATTTACTGATGTTATAAATGGTAGACTTAGGCCTCACAAAGTAGATTTTCAGTTTCTCATGCCATTTTTTGTAAAATTGCATGTAGGTGGGCAGTTTTTGTTTTATTTTTAATTTTTGTAATTATTTCTTTGCCATCAAAGGTTCATGTTCTTGGTTTGTTTTTATGTTTTAAGCCTCATAATCTACAGAATAGCGTGGGTGGTGATGTATTTCATCACTTAAGAGCAAGAAGGCTTTCCAATGCTAAAACATTGCAAAGCTTTGTTGCACTCAAGGGCCAATTTTATCAAGTTCATTAACTTGCGTAAAATATCACACAAAAACCATTTAATATTTTTTTTTCAAGTTTGCATTGGTTATAAAAAGAGAGCATGAGCCAGCCAAAAGGACCATGCAGGAGGGCCTGAGAAACAGATTTTTATCTTTTTTTATTTAGTATTTATTTTGGATGTTTAGCACTTCTCTAATTGTTTCTCCAAAATCACATTCACACAGCTTCATCATTACCAATATCTCCAACACAAAAATATCTTACAGGAAGTCATGTATAAACTGCAATGTAGACAGTAGTTCCCCTTGATATGACTGCTGATAATGCCTATCACTAATCAAAGTGATATGGCTTCCCTTGATTGTCTTGAATATGAACACAAACCTTATAGAATATTAACAATCTGCCAATTTTTTTAATACACCATTCTGAATAAACTATTTACAGGTCTTGGACCTGGCTATGTCAGGAATGATGAGTTTTCTAAAACACCAAGCAAATTCACTCAAGGTGCATTAGACTTTGTGAAACAATCTGCAATCATCCTGTTTCACAACCCACTTAATGGGAGCAATTCGTTTCTGAGAAGCATTTCTCTTAAAGTACATACAGTACAGCCTGTAACAAAGTATACCATTAGGCGATATTCGTTTGTTAATGACGCCATATTTACGCCTTATTTTGGCGATATTCCTATAGCATTAACATGATATTTTCAATATGTTGTTATAAATATCTCCAAACAAACATGCACGTGGCACGATATTTTCCTAACTATTGTTCATAAATTTTTTTTATGAAAAGAAGAAGAGTAAATACTCATAATAATATGGACAATTTGAGTCATTCAAAGCTTTTTATGCTAAAATGAACTGACGTTGTCGATGTATTCGTTAATATCGATGCAATAAAACCTTGGATTTCCCTTGGCCTATCCAGCTTCACGAGAGTCCTTGAGAGTATGTTTACATAATTGCAGTTCAAACTTTTATAAATATAAAGCTGTTAATCTTTAAAGTCAAAGGGAGGGAGAGGAGTCTTCCTTTCACATTCGATAATGACGATATCAAGCACGAATTGGGGTTATGGTAAAAGGAAATAGAAATATTTGTGAAAGCAATGATAATGGCCTACTTAAATGTGGATAATGAATCGATTAAAATTTATTTTAAAAATGGAAACAGAAATTCCCGAGCCCCGCTATTAAACTGATTCTGATCAGACTTACAGCTCAGTTTGGATGTGCAAATGACCATATTTCCAAATCACAGGTTAAACGACTCCATCTGTGATATATTTGGGACACATTTTAAAATATCTATTAGAAATTTTAATAAAATATGAAGTACTTAAATGTTTGTTTGAATTAAATTCCACAGTGAAAAATACCCTTCATAATCCTTCGTAATTTTCAAAAATTATCCAGAATTATAGACACATGAGCAAGAATACATCCACCCAGCACTACAAACTGATTGGAAAATACTGTGTTCAATTTCAGGATTGTTTTTTTAGCTTCCTGCTTATTAAAGCATGTCTTTGTGTGCTTGTTTGTTTTGTATTGGCATTGAAATGATCGTTGTTAACAATTATTTGAGTGTTTGTTTACTGATATCACTTAACTAATTCTTTGTGCTTTTTTAACTGAAATAATTATTGTTAATAATTAATCATTTATTGTTTTTAAATATGTACTTTTGTACTATTTGTAACTTGTTCTTTGAGGCTTTTTTGAAATATAAAAATACAGTGTAATATTTTATGTTTATCTTTCAAAGGCTATAATTTCTTTGTTCAAAGTATATATTATACATGTAATGTTTACAAGTTACACGTAAAATAATATAACATATTCTATTTATTCTAGATTTCCAAGTATTGTAATTTTGTATCTTGATGTGTTGTCTGTATTGCAAATAATATAAATATACTGTAAACAATATAACAAAAATTGGTTTGGAAGTTAATAAGTTATACAGTGCAGCCCACTTTATTGGATATCGCTTAACTGGATAACCCTGTTAATTGAATATAATTTCCCAACACAAAACCATTTATCATACCTCCAATACAAATTTGACCTGTTAATTGAATATAGGTTATAGAGTAAACTCGTGTTAAATGAATAAAAAATATTGTAACCTGTTGAGAAATTAACCTGCCTCTCCCCAGTTTTCCTTTGTTTATAGACCTATTTGGCATCAGTACATCCAATACAGGTATTTAATCTATTAAATACCTGTATTGGATGTACTGATGCCAAATAGGTCCGGGCTGTCTCTTTGACAATAGCCTCACTTTTGACACACACGTTACCCAGATCTGTCGTTCAGCTTTCTTTCACCTTCGAAATATTGGTAAAATACGATGTCTTATTGATCAGCAGATGTCGGAACAACTTGTTCATGCATTTGTTACTACTTGACTGGATTATTGCAACTCTTTGCTCTGTGGGCCTAAGCAATATAACATTGACAAGCTCCAGCGGGTACAGAATTGCGCAGCTCGTCTCATTACGAAAACAGCAAAGTCATCGCATATCACACCTATTCTCATTGGTTTGCACTGGCTTCCAGTCCAACAAAGAATTGAATTTAAAGTACTGTTGCTGGTCTACAAGTGCCTGAATGGGGTGGCCCCGACATACCTAGCTGATTTAGTCGAATACTACCGACCACCCAGATCAGTTAGATCCTCCAGCATGTTGAATCTCAAACAACCCAGTAGCAAGTTGCGTACAGCGGGTGATAGGGCATTTTCAGTCTGTGGGCCTAAACTCTAGAATAGACTTCCGCATGATATCAGACAGGCCAGTTCCTTGCCCGTTTTTAAATCAAAACTAAAGACATTTTTATTCAGACAGGCTTTTACTAACATGTTTTAACCTTTTTCAGATGATTTTACCATTTGTGTGATGTACAATCAAAGAGCATTTTTTAAATGGAATTTTAGGCTTAATAAATTATTACTATTATTATTATCTCTCATGGAGCTCTATCAAACAAGATATAATAGAATAAATGCTAAGTTTATCTCTAGAATACAGGAAAGGGACACAATCCCTGTTAATTGAATACTCTTGTTAACTGAATAATTTTCATTGGCAAAGTGTCTATTCCATTAACAGGGTGCCTCTGTATAGGTTTTTTTGATTTCGTCATCTTAGTGCGTTCGTCTGGCCAAAACGACCAACTGACGCATTATTCCTATAAAAATATCGCGATATCCAGATACGAATGTGACACAAATATCACCCAAATAGTGCAACCAGGTTTCCAATTTATTGTAGGCTGTACTGTATGGTAAGTGAATAGGTTTGAATGGTGACAACTTATTGTCTGTAAAACAAATGATCAGAAAGAGTTCATTTTTAGAAGCAGATGCTATACTGAAATCTATTTAAAGAAATTCCCAAATGGTAGCCTTATATAGGCGACAACCTTCTGAGGCTTCAAGTACAGCCAATGTTCCTACAACAAAGGTGCTCTTCACACATCATTTTATTTTAGTTGGTTGTGCAGACAGGTGGGGCAACTTTTCCATTACCTTTCAAAAACACAATGTAACTAAGAATTCATCGCTGTAGCCAACCAGTTTTGCTTCAGAAATATCTCCCATATCTGGTAACCTCAGAATCATTTTATCTGACTGAAACTTCTTCATGATTTTATTAGCTGACATATTTCAGAAACAGTACCATTTTTCAATCACAGTGACTACAAAGTTTATCTCTCCTAGATCTGCCCACTCATGCACAGTTGTTTATCACTCACAAAGGTGGAATTGCTTCCCTTGATAGTCTTCAATATTAAAAAATGCACAAACATAAAAAAAATATTAACACCTGGGGCCTATTTTACAAGTAAAATAGAACGTGTGTACAATAATAAACAGGAGTCTCTTTTCTGATGAACCATAAGAAGCAGATGGCCAAAGATATATTTTTGTTTATTGTTATTAACCTTAGTTTTATGAGGGAAATCAAATTCTTCAAACACAACTGAAGTGCAAAGAGACATACAGCGGAACTCTGTTAACTGAATGGCCACTTTGTTAGTGGAAAATCTTCAATTAATGAGTGTAAACACTTATCAGAAATGGGGCACATTTTTGTCTCTTAGAGATAATCTGAGCCTTTATTCTATTATATCGTGTTTGACAGAGCTCATGGAGATCTGTCAAACAAGATATAGTACAGTGGAACCCTGTTAATTGAATAGCCACTTTGCCAATAAAAATTATTTAGTTAACAGGAGTATTCAATTAACAGGGATTGTCACTTTTCTGTATTCTATAGATAAACTTAGCATTTATTCTATTATATCTTGTTTGACAGAGCTCCATGAGCTCTGTCAAACAAGATATATTAGATTAAATGCCTGTATTGGATGTACTTAGGCAAAATATGTCTATAAACAAAGGAAAACTGGGGAGAGGCAGCTTAATTTCTCGACAGGTTACAATATTTTTTATTCATTTAACAGAAGTTTACTCTATAACCTATATTCAATTAACAGGTCAAATTTATATTGGAGGTATGGTAAATGGTTTTGTGTTGGGAAATTATATTCAATTAACAGGGTTATTCAGTTAAGAGATATCCAATTAAGTGGGCTCTACTGTATTTTAATTCTTTGACAGATTACAAGATTTTTTATTCAATTAGATTACTCTATAACCTAAGTGCAATTAGGTCAAATTTGTGTTGCGGATATGATAAATGTTTTTGTGTTTTAAGTCAATTAACATGGATATCTGGTTAAGGGATATACAATTAATTGAGCTCCACTGTATATGCCAAAAAGACAAGCAACACTCACTATATTACAATTATGATTATAGGCTTATGTTTACTTGGCAAAATGAGTTTTCCCTACATTCCAACACTGACAAATTTTGTGGCATTAAAAATTGGTGAGCCATAATGCAGTCATAAAGAAATCTTCAAGATAATATTCAAACTACCAGGGCCGTGGTTTCTCATCAAGTCTTGGCTGTCTGTGTATTATGAATACCTATCAGACTCTGGATATGTGGATAAAGATTTAGTGTAATTGCACAGAAACTGCTCAGGCTCTAAAGGCTAAATTTTAAGCTGATAAGTTGATATTATTTATTAGATATGATGTTTCTTTCTCAGAATTGGCAGTTATCAAGAGTGGCTAATATGACTTCAAACTTGACTGATATGATGCCTTTCTTGGCTGATATGAACCAAGCTAGAGTTGCCCCCCCCCCCCCCTTGTGATACATTACAAGGCACAATCAATTTGTTACAGCAAAATCATTCACTGTTATTCGTCAAATGCAATCAGGAAAATTGGTGTTACCAGGCAAAAGGGCGCAGTTAGTATGGTTAGGAATGAATGGTGGCAATCAAACCAGAAAATAAGCAGACTGTCATCTGCAAAATGAGGTCCCCAGAGGGCGAATTTAGTGATGCTACCCCGCTGTCTCCACAAAGGGCGAATTTAGTGATGCTACCCTGCTGTCACTAATTTAACTTCTGTAAACCTCAATCTGAATCAGGGTCTCAAAATTTAACAGAAAGAGGTTCCCAGAGGATAAATTGGCCCACTGAATTGGATAGAATCATCAAATTCACCCTCTGGGGGCCTCATTCTGCAAATGTCAGACTGCTTATTTTCAGGCCTGATGGCAATAAGTAAGAATTAGGTGGAGAGATAAAAGAAGAGAGTTGTACACAAAATTCAATGCAAACTAAGATTCAGAGTCATAAGCGGTGATTTGTCAAAGTGAGAAAAAAGATAGTTCAGCTACTGGAACATCACACCCTCCCCAATGGGGAAGCCGAGAAGCTCAGATAGTTGAACTAGGAGAAGAGGAAACTTCAGACTATTTGAAAAGAATGAGAAACAATAATACTATCAGAAAACTGTAACAGATCTGAGAAGATTCTGTAATTATTTGTTTTGTTTAATAAATAAAGAGGTTATTACTTAGTTGGTTATCAGCCAAAATATCAGCCCTTGGTAACTTCACATCAGCCTTAGACCTTTGGTCTAAGACTGATATGAAGTTACCTCAGGCTGATATCTTGGCTGATATGAAACTAACCATGTGATAACTTGTAAAGGTGTTTTTTATGATCACTGTTAACCCTCTGCATAACATAATCTGCATAATGTCTGTCCAATGTTATAAACAAAAATTAGCTTTTTTTTTTTTATTTTTGTCTCCAAAACCTGGCTTATGATCCCACCTCAGAAATAATTCACCAAGCTCATTCTAATGACAGGTCTTAAAGGGACAATAAACTGCTACTTAGAAAAAATATCGACTCTCCGATTTTGCTCATATGTGAAAGACATGTATAAAAAACTCTGTATACAAAGTGAATGACATCAGATGCAGTGTGAAATTACATAAACCTGTAATTAAAAAGGCTTTAATGCAGACAAAATTTCAGAAAACACAGCATTTTAACTGAATTGGACACTTTCATACAACCAATATATCAAAAATAAGGATACTTTTGCATAACAGACATTATGATTTTGTTAAATGATCAACTTATTTTGTTCAAATTTGTGGCTTACTGTCTGTTTAAGCTTGCTTTAAAAAAAAAAAAGTTGCTCACTATCCAAGAAAAAAAATATTGCAAGTGTTTTCTATAATTTTTGTAAGGTAAAGCATTAGCAAAGGCCTTATGCTGTATATATATAAAGATATGCTAGCTCCAGATATCTGTAAAACAGATAATAGCTAATAAACAACTGTGAATAGAGCTGGCAACATTTCAGCTTATACATACCCTATCCAGGAAATAGCAGTGAACTTTACTTTTACATATTGCACCATCAGAAATTATGCTCTCAATGAAAAATCCCTAAAAATAAAAAAAAACTACAAGGTTTAAGAACTGAAATCTATCTGTTCTATCAATATCTGTGCATTTATGAGGCCAGCCTACCTGAAGGAAATACAACTCATAATGCTAAATATATTCTATGCAAGTCTGAATATAAGCAACCTGTTATTTGCAAAATGGGGTCCCAGAGGGTGAATTTGCTGAGCTATCCCATACAGTGGACCAATTTATCCTCTAGGTACATCTTTCTGTTTTGGCTTGAGACCTTGATTCAGACTGAGGTTCACAGAGGGTAAATTGTGTAATGCTACCCTGCTATGCAGGGTAGCATCACCAAATTCACCCTCTGGAATCCTCATTTTGCAGATGACAGTCTGCTTATTTTCAGGTTTGATTCTATGATTTTATCAATGATAAAGCAAATCTGTACACAATTATATATGCATGTGACAGAATTGGGGCTCAGCACTGGTACGTTGTCTCATAATAGGATATTCTCTGTGCAGCTAGAACATGCCATGCAAAGCATCATTAAAGTGATTTATTGCATAGCACTGTCCTGAATCCAGAGAGACTTACTCCCAATAAACGAATCATATGATAATGGTGATGGTGAGATTATGATGTTAGATTCGTAGACCCACTGTTGACAATATGTGCCAAAGTGTCGACAGAGGATTGTGTAAATTGGCTACTCAATGGGGGCCAGAGGGAAACGGACAGCCCAAACATAGCTGTGCCAGCAAAGAGCCCCAATGAAGGAGCTAAAACCACCATCAGAGGCCAGGAAAGAAAAATTGACAGGGAATATTACATTATAACAAGGCAATGATCCTGTTACCACTTCAGGCTTGGAAGTTACATTATTATGTAAAGTATAACACTGTTAATTGAATACCATAGCCACTTTGTCACCAACATTATTCGATTTACAGGAATTTTGTTATTTTCATACAGTCTAGTACACCGAGCCAGTACAATGAAAAATCTAGCGAATGCATACCACTTCAAGGTCTTTACATTTAGACACTAAAGCTTCCTCCAATCCACAAAACAGTGCAATAAAAAGCCCCCCAAAATATATTTCCAGTTGCGATTGCAAAGGGCTTAGTCCAATAGCTCAATCTTGGGGTTCTACAGTCTGAAAAACACTTCCCATTCAGCTGACTCACAAGTTTAAAAAAGTGCTTTTCAAAATAATAAACACCTTGGGTCAGCAAAATAACATGAGATTCAGCCCTTAAGGGCCTTGGCAATGGTCTTGAATTCTCATCAGACCATAGCCTGTACACATCTGGATTAACAGTGATTTCTAGTCAAGTCTTGACTAGAAACCACTGCCTAGGTAATTTGTCTATTCTCAGCAGGACCTACTCATGATGGCATGTTGAGGACACCTTCTCCGAGGTCATAAAAGTTGGAAATAGAGCTTAAAGGACTAACCACTTATCTTATTCATATTCCCAATTTACATTGTATCACAAAATCAAAACTGAACTCAAAGACTACATAATAGCAGGAATTTACTCTAAGATCACCATACTCACTACTCTTGTACTCTCTTGATTTCCTACAGTGCCAGCAGTTCCTAAGGACCTCAAAATGGTTAATGTTGCTGAAAGGTGTTTGAATGTGTCTGTCTCTGGACCACCACCAGCTATGTCAAACAACTGCCGCAACAGCTGCAAGGAACAATGTGTTTTGCCACTCCCATTTTCACCACTGAAAGTATAAAATAAAGAAATAAGCACATATTTCATAACAAAAGTATTCCAGTTCTGGGAAATACTGTATTGCTGTATTGGTGAGACATTTTAGTCAGAGGTTTGTAAGCAGTGTATAAAATGTTTGCAAAATGTGAGAATGATGTGGAAAGGCTAAGTGGTTTTTGGCACTGTCACCAAGACCAACAAATGCATGCACCAAGACCTGGAATATATGAGGCTGTACCTGAAACTTGGACATTCATGTCTTTATGCAACCTGATTAGTGGCTGCAATGATAGAAAGGTCTTAATCATGACAGGGAAATGTTTACATCAGAATTTCATTTTCAAAATAAGGTGAGTAAGAATTTAAGGTTCATACAGGCAAGGACTGATAAAATTCAAGGTTATTCAAGGCTGTTCATAATATATTCCAGCATTTTGCAAGGCCCTACAATAGCCAAATTAAATGATTTTCAAGGCCCAGCCTTCACTAGTCTTAACTAGGACTTCCGGTCATTACCCCTTCCTCCCACTTCCCTATAAGGGAAGTGGGAGGAGGGTTAATGACCAGAGCTTCTTGTTAGGACTATGCCTTCACAAACTCAGGCATATAAAACTATATAATTATGATTATGTGCTTCATCAGCATTTGTATTTCATGAATATTCAAGGCTTTTCAAGGCCTCCTGACACCTGAATAACCCCTAGTCAAAATCAAGGCCATTTTTTCAATCAAAGGCCCAGCAGTAACCCTGAAGATACCTTTTAAAGCTATTTTAAATCTCCCTCACCACATCTGTTGCACATGAAGTTTGGGTAGCTATAAACATGCAGCTCTTCCTTCATTCTCCATACATTCCACCTCTACACATTTTTAGAAGTCCATCTCCCCATCCTGGCATTAGGATTCACAGAAAGTTCAATTAAGTTTAGTTTCAATGATATAAACACTGATATGTGAAGAAGACCCAAAATATCATGAAATTTTATTCTCCAGAACACAGCTCAAGATTTGCAATAGAATGTTCATGTTGAACTCATTCCATCATGCAGTCATAAGCTATGTTTGCAACAAAAAATGATATATTTTTACAGAGAAAGACATTAGTACTGTCTTCGAGAGAACATGAGAGAATGAGCTGATAGATAAAGCTAATTTTGTTGGACATTACAATTATATACTAACCCTCTAATATGGATGTCAAAAATATGACAATTTCAACTGCAATTTTCTCCCATCATGCAAGTAGGAATATAACTATTTTAGTCTTGTTTGACAGAGCTCATTGAGCTCTGTCAAACATGATTGGATGGGTTAAATTCCTAATTGCATAACAAGAAAATTATGTGGGTTGAATTTTCGGGATTCTGACATAAGTGTGTAGTAGCTTAACTCCTTACATTCTGCTGGCAGATTTTCCTGCCCAGGACAGGATTTCCACTGAAATAAGTATGATAAGTATAATTTGGGTTCATTTAATCAAATTTGTCCTCAGTAAATTGAATAGATTTTTTTCACCAATGATTCACTGATATAAATTGAGATGAATTTTTCATCATCTTGTCATGACTGCCACAAAAAAAAATATCTTGAAAATACTCAGAGAGTTAAGAATTTAGCAAGGATAGCTATATTAACTCTCTGTTTAACATGACTAGATGCTGACATTTGTTACAAAATGCCTTAAATAACTAAAAATTACATTCTTTGCATCAAAAACGTGGCTTATGACCCCTCAAAGGAACAAGCTCGCCCCAAGAAGCAATGTTTTGGATGCAAGAGTTGAAAAATAATAAAACTGAAATGACAATATTTGAAAAATAGTGCTTGTTGGATATGGCCATTCTGTTTGGTAAAAGATTAATAACGGAGTAATTTAAAAAAATATTGAGTATTTGGAATAGTTTTAAATCATGCAATTCTTTAGGTAATCTTGACAGAAAACCACTTTAAACCTCAAAGTGAATTTTATTGGGTCATGAAATCATTCATACAATCACTGAATAAGGAATAAGCCTCCCACAAGAAAAGTTTTGAATTTTAAAAGCTTCCAGAATGAATTTGGAGTGCATTTAATCTTTACTTCAAGGATAAATCATTGAAAAAATTTAGTGACAAACCTGGGACGGGTACTTCCAGCCTCCTCTCACCCCCATGGTCTGAAGGCAGCTGTCAGCTGCCCCCACTGCACCCATGCTTCCGGTGTCCCTGGAGAAGTCATAAACTATAAATAGGAAAAATTAAAAAACAAAAATCTTCAACACAGTGTTCAGCTTTGAACAGAATAATGATTATTAACTATGCCCATTTACAAAGTTTGCCCTTTGTTTTTTGGGGTTCATAACAACAAATAGACAGAAACAAATGATCATTCTTTATAATTAAACTTGAGGGGCAATAAATATAAACACTCTCTACTTTGCGGAGTGGAAATAAAAACCAGGTCGCATCATGCTTCTGGTGATAACTGAATAAATGAAAGTGTCAATGACACTGTAGCTTAACTTGTGTGTTGTGTTTGATGAAAAGGATAATGTTCAATGTTTATGAAAGGATTATGAAATAAGACAAGAATTGTGATAATTGGGAAAATGTTCATTTCTGTTCCCTGTATGCTATGTTTTTGATAAAAATAATATGAGGTGTACACTGTACTAAAGAGCCTAGGGGTGGGTTAATATGATCTCACAGTTAATGTATGTGGCCCTCACAGTTAACGTATATCAACGAAAGTTACCAAGTTACAGTGAAAGTATTCCAAAACGAGTCATCCTATCAAGTTACATTGAAATCCGTTCATAAATATGGCCTGTAGACTGTGCTAAAGGTTTTTGGGCTTCGGGCCCCTGTAGCCGTCAGTTTCCCAATTGTGTCCAAAGGGGACGTTCTCATCTAGACATTATATGAAATCAACCTACCAAGTTACAATGAAATCCCTTCATAAATATGACCTGTAGACTGTGCTAAAGGTTTTTGGGCTTTGGGCTCGGGCAGCCATCATGGTTGAATGATCGCAACCAAAAGGGGTCATTCTCATCCGGGCATCATCTGGAGTGATCCTACAAAGTTACAATGAAATCCCTTCATAAATATGACCTGTAGACTGTGCTCAAGATTTTTGGGCTTTGAGCCCCTGAAGCCGTCACAATTGACCAATCATGACCAAAAGGGGATGTCATCATTTAGGCATTATATGGAGTCAAACTAACAGGTTACAATGAAAATCCTTCCATAAATATGACCTATAGACTATGCTAAATGTTTTGGGCTCGGGCAGCCATCAAGGCTGAATGATCACGACCAAAAGAAGACGTTCTCATCTAGACGTTATTTGGAGTCATCCTACCAAGGTACAATGAAATCCCTTCATAAATATAGCCTGTAGACTGTGCTAAAGGTTTTTGGGCTTCAGGCCCTGTAGCCATCACAGTTGCCTAATGCTGTCCAAAAGGGGCTGATCTCATCTAGACATTATATGAGGTCAACCTACCAAGTTACAATGAAATCCCTTCATAAATATGAACTGTAGACTGTGCTAAAGGTTTTCGGGTTTTGGGCTCAGGCAGTCGTCATGGTTGGCAGATCACGCCCAAATGGGGAAATTCTCATCTAGACATCATAAGGAGTCATCCTACCAAGTTACAATGAAATCCCTCCATATTAAACATGACCTGCAGACTGTGCTAAAAGTTTTTGGGTTTTGGGCTTGGGCAGCCATCACGGTTGACACATCATGCCCAAAAGGGGACGTTCTCATCTAGGCATTATACAGAGGCATTCTACCAAGTTACAAAGAAATCCCTTCATAAAATTAATTATATATTGATAAACATAAATATTTTGGATGTTCTTATAGGGAAAAGAACTAACATTTGTATTTTGTAAAAATTCCTGTTCTTCAACCAAGATTTGCCATAACTCTTCCCCAAACTTTCCACCTATTATGTATCAAAAATAACATGGCCGACATGAATGAAACATTCAAACATTATATCTTGACTGTCAAAGATCAAACAACTGTAAGGAAATACAGTGGAAACCTGTTTGTTGAATCTCAACTTTGTAACTGAAAAATAATCAATTAACAGGAATATCCAATTAACTGATATTTGTTTTTTTCTTGTATTCAATTAATAAACTGACATTTATTCTTTTACAACTTGCTTGACAGAGCTCAAAGGAGACTGGTTGCTCATTGGTTAGAGCACTAAACTTCAAACTGAAACGTCCATAGTTTGTTAGAGCATCGAACTTCAAACCTAAAGGTCCATAGTTTGACCCTGTCCAGTGATAACTGCATTGTGTCCTTGGGTAAGGGAATTAATCTGGATTGACCACATGGGGGCATGGTGGTGCTGTGTACTAAGACTTACTGGACATTGATGGTGTACTTGCCGACAACCAAAGCTGAACATGCTTTTGCAGAGTCAGTATGTTGGGGGAGTCTGACAGTTACTCACCACTGCTCAGTGGTTCTCTCCAGGTACTCTGGCTTCCTCCACCCATAAAACTGTCCGACATGAAATGATCATGGCTGTTAAAAGTGTTGTCAAATCCAAATAAATAAATAAATAAATAAATAAATAAATAAATAAATAAATAAATAAATAAATAAAAAATAAATCAATTAAATAAATAAATAAATAAATAAAAAATGCCGCTCAGGATCACAGATCCAATGTCGAGTTGTGACCTTGACCTGGCGAGTCCAAGATCAATAGGGTTCTTCCTCGCACCAAGGCCAACACACCTATGAAGTTTCATGACTCTAGGTTGAACCACTATCAAGTTCTCATCCGGAAACCAATTGTTGCGATATACTATGTTCAAGGTCACTGTGACCTTGACCTTTGACCTGGTGAGTCCAACATCAATAGGGTTCTTCCTCGCACCAAGGCCAACACGCCTGTAAAGTTTCATGGCTCTAGGTTGAACCACTATCAAGTTATCATCCGGAAACCAATTGTTGCGATATACTATGTTCAAGGTCACTGTGACCTTGACCTTTGACCTGGTGAGTCCAAGATCAATAGGGTTCTTCCTCGCACCAAGGCCAACATACCTATGAAGTTTCATGACTCTAGGTTGAACCACTATCAAGTTATCATCCGGAAACCAATTGTTGCGATATACTATGTTCAAGGTCACTGTGACCTTGACCTTTGACCTGGTGAGTCCAAGATCAATAGGGTTCTTCCTCGCACCAAGGCCAACATACCTATAAAGTTTCATGACTCTAGGTTGAACCACTATCAAGTTATCATCCGGAAACCAATTGTTGCGATATACTATGTTCAAGGTCACTGTGACCTTGACCTTCGACCTGGTGAGTCCAAGATCAATAGGGTTCTTCCTCGCACAAAGGCCAACACACCTATGAAGTTTCATGACTCTAGGTTGAACCACTATCAAGTTATCATCCGGAAACCAATTGTTGCGATATACTATGTTAAAGGTCACTGTGACCTTGACCTTTGACGTAGCGAGTCCAAAATCAATAGGGTTCTTCCCCTCACCAAGGCCAATCTACCTATGAAGTTTCATGAATGTGAGTTGAACCATTATCAAGTTATCATCCGGAAACCAATTGTTTAAGATTTACTATGTTCAAGGTCACTGTGACCTTGACCTTCGACGTAGCATGTCCAAAATCAATAGGGTTCTTCCTCCCACCAAGACCAACCTACGTATGAAGTTTAATGAATGTGAGTTGAACCACTATCAAGTTATCATCCGGAAACCAATTGTTTACGCCCGACCGCCCGCCCACCCGCCCGCCCGCCCGCCCGCCCGCCCGCCCGCCCGCCCGCCCGACCGCCCACCCGACCGCCCGCCCACCCGCCCGCCCACCCGCCTGCCATTCACCAAACTATAAGTCGAGTTTGACTTCGTCACAACTCGACTAATAAATAAATAAATAAATAAATAAATAAATGGAGCAAGACATTACAAATAAATACAATCAGATGTACTAGGGCCAAATAGATCTTTAAGGATGTGGAATTCAGTGGTTGCCAGGTTAATTGACAGATCAGTGGAGTTTTTATTCAATTAACAGACTTTATTCTATAACATATATGTAATTAACAGGTCAAAATTATCTTGATGTAATGGTAAATTGTCTGGAGTTTGTTATATGTAGACTGTGTTAATGGTTTTCGGGTTTTGGGCTCGGGCAGCCATACCGGTTGACCGATCACGGCCAAAAGAGGATGTTCTCATCTAGACATGTCCCCAAACCTGCACATGAAATTTCGTGACGGTCTGACAAGAACTGTGCGGTGTAGCCCATGCTAAAGGAAAATGTGAACACACTCACAGACTAACAGACTTCTGCACGCGTGATGGTAATAGCTTACCTTGACTTTGTCAAGTTAAGTTAAAAAGGCATAGTTTTCTAAAATTCTGTTTGAAATAATGATACATTTCACTGAAACATGTTCTTGTGTCATTAAAAATTTTATTGACCAGTGAATTGCGTAAGTTAAAAGGAACGCCATAGGCCACACCCACACAAAACTTCAATCTCCTTTTCCACTTGATGTGAGGGTGCTTTCACTCAAAACAACACTGAATTAAAAATAATTCTGATTTTGACCATTTCCCCGAGAAAGTGAAAACACAGTTTGTAAATGTGGATTTCAATATAAACCCAGATGACATGAAGTTGGTTGAACTATGTCTCAGAAAGAGTCCATTCAGGCTATTTGGAAATTGGAAAGTTTTGTTGGAGGAGTTTCATTTGTGAATATTATGACCAGCCACTGTTTACATTTGATTTGGGTAAAATGATGAATGCAGATGATCACCTTTTGCCTATAAACAAATTGAAGATGAAATAAAACAAGAGGCCCCACGTGGCCTTAATCGCTCACCTGACAAAGTGACTCTAAGAAGTATTTTAGGTCACCTTCACCATGTCATGCCTCATCAACATTAACTGGTTGAGTGATAGATTTTGTTTGAAGTTCAACATTTGTTACCTAAAATTAGTTTTATTTAAAATCATTGGTGTGTGGCCAATCTCCAATGATTTTTAATAAAGCAAATTTATCTCTGCAGACAAACTGGTTTAGCATGAAGCACAAACAAGGAATGTGAAGAGATAGCCTTGGACATCTCTCCCCAACTGTGGATATCTTCCATGTGCTACATGTATATATTTGCATGCAAGAAAACAAAAATTTTCACAAATTTTATTTTTTTTTATCATCATTGGAACAAGCTCAAACAGCTTATTCCAATAGGGGTATGGGAAGATCAGGTATATTTTTGAGACAGAAATGTGAATATATAAATAATGGTGTTTTTTGTGAATGATGCTGGAGAATTTTGCGTAAAGATATGGTAAATGGTTTGTTCTAGATACAGAATGATGCAAAAGTATTTAAATTTGATTAGGCAAGTTGTTCCTATAATGCATTTAAAAATTGAAGTAACTGTTTTTTTGCTGACAAACTTTTAGGTGTGTGTGTCTGTGTTTGTGTGTGTGTGTGTGTGTGTGTTTGTGTGTGTGTGTTTGTGGGGGGGGGGGGGGGGGGTAAGAGTGTTCTTGCAAACAAAATTCCTGAAGAAATGGAAAATTTTATTTTTTGTGTGAAAGACATAGTGCGTGAATGTTGATTGGAACAAGCTTAGAGAGCTCATTTTAATGTGAAGTCATAAAGCTGTGTTTTACGTACGAAATTCTGGAATAACTAAAAAAATTGCTTTTTTGACTCAAAAAGCATGGTGTGCGACCTCTCATTGGAATGAGCTCAAAAAGCTCATTCCAATGGGGTATTTACAAGCGATAAGTACATGTATGTTTAAGAGACAAAAATTAAAATTTGAATAGCGATTTTTGCGAAGAATGCTGACAAGTTTTGGCAGTTATGCTGGTAAAAAGGTAAGATATGCAAAGTGGTTGTTTTTTAGAGGCGACATTTAATTAAGGGGAATTAACCCTTGATTACTGAGGTAACTTCTAAAAGTACTGAAATTTCATGAAGCAATGTGAATAACAGACAACAGTTGCCTAAAAATTTCCTGAATAACTAAAATTTTTATTCCTTTGTCTCGAAAACATGGCATATGACCTTTGTTGGAATGAGCTGAATGCGTGTGTTCCAATGAGGGGTCATAAAATTTGAACGAAGATTTGTGTGAATAATGCATTAGTACTGCTAGATTTGGGTAAACGGTTCACCCTGGATACCACCCCTTCTATAGTAGATCTTTTCTGCAAATTTTGTCTAAGATTCTATCAACTTTACAAATAAATACGTTCATGAATCACAATCAGATCCACCCTACAATGTTGCATACCAAATATCAAAAGATTCTGCCTGCTGGATCTGGAGAAGAAGATTTTTTAAGAAATATGCCTGAAACGCACTAAGTTAAAATTTGGGCTCCTATATGGAGCCCAAATATAAACCCAGGGGGCCGATTTGAACAAACTTGAATCAGATCCACCCCACAATGTTGCTTACCAAATATGAAAAGATTCTGAAGCTGGATCTGGAGAAGAAGATTTTTTTAAGAAATTTGCCTGAAATGCACTAAGTTCGAATTTGAGCTTCTATAGTGAGCCCAAATATGAAACTAGGAAGCCGATTTGAACAAACTTGAATCAGATCCACCCCACAATGTTGCATACCAAATATCAAAAGATTCTGCCTGCTGGATCTGGAGAAGAAGATTTTTTAATAAATTTGCCCGAAATGCACTAAGTGCGAATTCGGGCTTCTATATTAAGCCCAAATATGAATCCAGGGGGCCGATTTGAACAAACTTGAATCAGATCCACCCCGCAATGTTGCATACCAAATATCAAAAGATTCTGCCTGCTGGATCTGGAGAAGAAGATTTTTGAAGAAATTTGCCTGAAATGCACTAAGTGCGAATTCGGGCTTCTATATTAAGCCCAAATATGAATCCAGGGGGCCGATTTGAACAAACATGAATCAGATCCACCCCGCAATGTTGCATACCAAATATCAAAAGATTCTGCCTGCTGGATCTGGAGAAGAAGATTTTTGAAGAAATTTGCCCGAAATGCACTAAGTTTGAATTCGAGCTTCTATAGTGAGCCCAAATATGAATCCAGGGGGCCGATTTGAACAAACTTGAATCAGATCCACCCCGCAATGTTGCATACCAAATATCAAAAGATTCTGCCTGCTGGATCTGGAGAAGATGATTTTTTAAGAAATTTGCCTGAAATGCACTAAGTTCGAATTCGAGCTTCTATAGTGAGCCTAAATATGAATCTAGGAAGCCGATTTGAACAAACTTGAATCAGATCCACCCCACAATGTTGCATACCAAATATCAAAAGATTCTGCCTGCTGGATCTGGAGAAGAAGATTTTTTAATAAATTTGCTTGAAATGCACTAAGTTCAAATTTGGGCTCCTATACTGAGCCCAAATATAAACCCAGGGGGCCGATTTGAACAAACTTGAATCAGATCCACCCCACAATGTTGCTTACCAAATATGAAAAGATTCTGCCTGCTGGATCTGGAGAAGAAGATTTTTTAAGAAATTTGCATGAAATGCACTAAGTTCAAATTCGAGCTTCTATAGTGAGCCCAAATATGAATCTAGGAAGCCGATTTGAACAAACTTGAATCAGATCCACCCCACAATGTTGCATACCAAATATCAAAAGATTCTGCCTTCTGGATCTGGAGAAGAAGATTTTTTAAGAAATTTGCCTAAATGCACTAAGTTCGAAATCGGGCTCCTATACTGAGCCCAAATATTAACCCAGGGGGCCGATTTGAACAATCTTGAATCAGATCCACCCCACAATGTTGCTTACCAAATATGAAAACATTCTGCCTGCTGGATCTGGAGAAGAAGATTTTTTAAGAAATTTGCCTGAAATGCACTAAGTTCGAATTCGGGCTTCTATAGTAAGCCCAAATATGTATCCAGGGGGCCGATTTGAACAAACTTGAATCTGATCTACCCCGCAACATTGCATACCAAATATCAAAAGATTCTGCCTGCTGGATCTGGAGAAGAAGATTTTTGAAGAAATTTGCCTGAAATGCACTAAATTCGAATTCAAGCTCCTATAGTGAGCCCAAATATGAATCTAGGGAGCCGATTTGAACAAACTTGAATCAGATCCACCCTACAATGTTGCATACCAAATATCAAAAGATTCTGCCTGCTGGATCTGGAGAAGAAGATTTTCAAAGAAATTTGCCTGAAATGCAGTAAGTTCAAATTTGGGCTCCTATACTGAACCCAAATATAAACCCAGGGGGCCGATTTGAACAAACTTGAATCAGATCCACCCCACAATGTTGCATACCAAATATCAAAAGATTCTGCCTGCTGGATCTGGAGAAGAAGATTTTTTAAGAAATTTGCCTGAAATGCACTAAGTTCGAAATCGGGCTCCTATACTGAGCCCAAATATGAACCCAGGGGGCCGATTTGAACAAACTTGAATCAGATCCACCCTACAATGTTGCATACCAAATATCAAAAGATTCTGCCTGCTGGATCTGGAGAAGAAGATTTTTTAATGTTTTTCCCATTGCCTACAGTGTTAAAAAGTGCTGACTCAGCACTTTTTCAAAGTCCCGAAACTGTACCCTATGATAAAACCGATGGCAATTTTTTTTTACCAATCCTTTCTGTTGGTCCTAAGGAAGCTGCACACCAAATAAAAATTCTCAGTGCCGTGCAGTTTTTGAGATATGGGCGTTTTAAATTTTTTCTATTTTTAGCTCCTGCGGTTCCCACGGGGCTGCGGGAAAATTTTTTTTTGCATAAATCAAGTACTCATGACCCAATAAGCCCTCACATAAAATTTGGTTCAAATCAGCCTCTCGGTTTGGAAAATAGAAATTTTGGGCGGGGCAAAAAATTTTGCCCCTCTCATAACAACGTCAAGTATAGCCCCACAAACTTCTCTTGAACAAATCTGAGTCTACACCTCAAAAGGAAGCTGCACACCAAATATCAAGTCTCTGCTACTGCTGGTTCATGAGAAGAAGATTTACAAAGATTTTGGTGCCCCTTGGGGGTGTGGCACCACCCAGGAGGAGGGGCAACTTCATTTGAACAAATCTGAATTGGCATTAGGTAATAAACATTTAGCCAACATTTGAATAAAATTGGGCTAGTGGTTTAGGAGGAGAAGTCGATAATGTAAAGTTAACGCCGGACGGACGACGACGGACGACGGACGACGGACGACGGACGCCGGACGACGGACGACGGACGACGGACGACGGACAGAAAGTGATTAGTTAAGCTCCCCTTGAGCTTCGCTCAGGTGAGCTAAAAAGTATGATAAGGATTTCCTTGTTTATTAAATTTTATTTTGAAATTCCTTTTAATATGATGAGATAAGTATTAATTACTTTTCATGCTGAAACAACATCAGCATGCAGGGGTTTCTTTCCATTCACACTGTGCAATGTAATTTTTAAGACAGACATTGGGGCATAGTTTAGGGTGGGCCTAAATGCATTTTTTTCTTTTCATTGTGTTATGAAAAGAGAAATATGTTAGCTAATCATTTTGCCTGAAAATGCATGAACAGAAAAAAGGTTTAATTTATTGATAAACATGAATATTTTGGATGTTCTGATAGGGTAAAGAACTAACATTAGTATTTTGTAAAAATTCCTGTTCTTCAACCAAGATTTGCCATAACTCTTCCCCAAACTATCCACCTATTACGTACCAAAAATAACATGAATGAAACATTCAAACATTATATCTTAACTGTCAAAGATCAAACAACTGTAAGGAAATACAGTGGAAACCTGTTTATTGATTCACAACTTTGTAAATGAAAAATAATCAATTAACAGGAATATCCAATTAACCGATATTTGGTTATTTTCTTGTATTCAAGTAATAAACTGACATTTATTCTTTTACAACTTGCTTGACAGAGCTCAAAGGAGCCTGGTTGTTCATTGGTTGGAGCACTAAACTTCAAACCGAAAGGTCCATAGTTTGTTAGAGCATTGAATTTCAAACCTAAAGGTCCATAGTTTGACCCTGTCCAGCGATAACTGCATTGTGTCCTTGAGTAAGGGAATTAATCTGGATTGACCACATGGGGGCATGATGGTGCTGTGTACTAAGACTTACTGGACATTGATGGTGTACTTGCCTTCAACCAAAGCTGAACATGCTTTTGCAGAGTCAGTATGTTGGGGGAGTCTGACAGTTACTCATCACTGCTCAGTGGTTCTCCACAGGTACTCTGGCTTCCTCCACCCATAAAACTGTCTGACATGAGATGATCATGGCTGTTAAAAGTGTTGTCAAATCCAAATAAATAAATAAATAAATAAATAAATAAATAAATAAATAAATAAATAAATAAATAAATAAATAAATAAATAAATGGAGCTCTGTGGAGCAAGACATTACAAATAAATACTATCAGATGTACTAGGGCCAAATAGATCTTTAAGGATGTGGAATTCAGTGGTTGCCAGGTTAATTGACAGATCAGTGGAGTTTTTATTCAATTAACAGACTTTATTCTATAACATATATGTAATTAACAGGTCAAAATTATCTTTATGTAATGGTAAATTGTCTGGAGTTTGGAAGTTATATGCAATACAGGAGTTATTCAATATCCAATTAACTACTTGAGTGCTACAGTATGGCTGCCGTAGACTGGTCACTTTCCACGGACACAATAATATTAGATTCCAAACACTAATTACAGAAATAATCATCAAAAATTTAATTAATGAAGCACCAGGTAAAACCTGGTGTTTCAATAATTAAAATTTTGCTGCTGATGATTTTTATTACCTGATAAACACTTGTATGGACATCACTACCCACGCATGGATTACGACCAGTCCATGACGACTGTACTGTAGAAGCCACTATCATGGCTCTACTGAAAAGTGCTGAAAGCCACTTTAGTGGCTATAAACTGTATGCATCAGCTTGTTGCTTGCTTGGCAGTTAAATAAAAAAAATTATATAAAATTATTTTCTTACAATTTATTGGAGTGCCAACAGACAGTCTCTAATAAATTGCAACAAAAACAATTATTTATGAACAAAAACTTGCTGATAATATGATAGTTTTGAAAAAAAATACCTGTGTTATAAATCACCTTTGAAAAATAATTTAGCACTCTTTCCGTTAACAGGAATTCATTGTAAAACACAATGAAGTACTTTATAAATCATAGTTTTAGATTTCTTCAACTATATCAAAAACAAGTGTCGAAAGAGCCCTATTTATACATCATAGTGTGAAAATTTACAATATATCATGTTTTCAAGTCACAGTTTATAACTCACTTGAATGAGCATAGAAAGTTCATTCTAGTGAGGGCTGTTATGTGAGAGTCTGAAAAAAAAATTTGAAGAATAACAACAACAAATTTTAACAATATATTTGTAAGGATTGTTAGAAAGACATGATCAATTCATTAGGGAAAAGGAAAGAAACTCATCTTACGTTTGTTGTAGCATTCAGTATACCATAATATTCCTATTAAATGAAAATTTCCTCTAGATGAAGGATATTCTTTCCTTAAGATTTAATTGCATGTAATGCCTGGATACAGACATTAAATGCAGTGAGAGAGTTAACAGAGAACAACTCAATGGAGATCTCAGACTTAGTGACTTGATTTGATTTGATAATTTGGTGAAAAAATATTATTTTATATACTGAGTCAAAAAAGAAAGTATAATTGAAACAAATGTGAAAAAAATAGCATAAAGGATAAAATATAATAGTTCTGATGTTGCAAGTTTGTGGACAAGAAGTCGTGCAAAGAGTTTAATGACATGTTGTTGTTGTCCACCCAACCATATACATTTTTGCTACGGATTTCAAAATAGCATGTGCTACCCAAGAATGTCAAATTGAATGGGTGACCGATGATTTTCTTTGTGTTATGTTGTGCTAGAGAGCTTGGGTTATTGAGAAAACACGCTAGTTTTTGTCTTCCGACATTTTAAAAAATGCCAAGGTTAACCGAAAATCAGAGGTTGTGTGCCATTGGTATGCATGAGGCTGGGATACCTCCAGATGAGCTCACTGCTGAGCTCGGAGTCACTGTGGCCACTATTTACCATCTCATTGGAAGGTATAGAACCACTGGATCTACTGCCGACCGACCGCATTCAGGTCGTCCAAGAGTTATGACCCCCCGCACAAGACCGACACATCAGGACATCTCACTCACGGGATCACTTCCTTCCGGCAATGAGGACAGCACCAATTACTCCTGGTAGAACTAACAATAGAATCAGTGCACAAACTGTCTACAACAGACTTGTTGAGCCCAGCATCCAAAGTAGGCGTACATACCATGGACCAATCCTTACCCAACGTCATCATACCGTCAGAATGGAACGGGTACATCAGCGTGTTCACGGGACTCAGCAGCATTGGAGCACAGTTCTTTTTAGTGATGAATCATGATTTTGTCTATGGCACGCTGATGGTAGGGCAAGAGTGGTGTATCACCGATGAGGAGAATGATTTTCTGATGCTTGCGTGCAGGAATGCGACCGTTTCGGCAGGGGTTGTGTAATAGTTTGGGCAGGAATTTCCTTGCACAATCGAACGCAGGAGATCTTCATCAATGGTAATCTGGATGAACAGCGATATAGGGGCGAAATTCTTAACACTGTTGTTGTCCTGTTGTTATAAGTTATTTCTCAATTGAATAAACATGTTAACTGCATATGACTTCCAAACAACAAACTATTTACAATACCCTCAGTATTATTTGATCTGTTAATTGCATAGAGGTTTAAGAGTATACCTACAGAAATTGAATAAAAAATCTTATGCTCTATCAAAAAATTATCTTACAGCCTCTAACTTCCAAAAATTTGTTGACTTATTTATTTGGCCTCAGAGCTACAAAGGTAGGTATTCATCTGCACATCTTATTTGATGGAGTTCCATGAATATTCCGGTAGAATATTCCGGGTGCGCACGAGTGAACATCTTTCTGCCTTGTGGAGGGAAAAATTCCTTTAAAACATCTTTTAATATGTATCCCTAAAACAGGATAAGTATAAAAAAACTGCCAAAATCCTTTCCAACATTTGGCTAAATCAAAAGTATCTTTACTGACACGTTTCTTTAGCATATTATATGATTTTGATCTTTCACATTCCCTATTTTCGTGCAGTGTCACCCTGAATGTAAACACCGGACATATCCAAATCTGAAACCATCCATGTCAAACGCCATCCTTAACAAATATTTAAATAAACCACCCACCGCAAGAGCGGATGAAAAACATTTTACTCCAATTATTGTCACAGACAGCAAAGGTACTTGGATTCTGAGAGAGGATCAAGACCCTGAATACAAAGACGTAATATGGCATTGTAAGGGAGGAAGAAACACTGCAAACGGTTGCTCCGCAATCCAGAGTAGCATACCAGCTGACACACAATCACATAATAAAGTTTGGTATTATCTTTGGCTGGGTACATGCGATCTTACCAGCCGTAGTGAAAATGGACAGATATCACTAAGAAATCAAGATGGAAATAATACACATTTATTCAGCCAATTAGACAATTTATCAAAAATTTTCCAAAATCATCCGAACTGTAAAATAACATTCCTAGAATTACCAGTGTAATCAATCCAAAAGAAAAACAAAAGTGTCGGTCTCCAAAATTGGAGCGATTTCGAGTCTCAAGACACAAATCTCGAAAGCCAAGTCTATGAACTTAACACATATATACGCCACCTAAACAGATTGAACAACGTCCACTCTCCCGAATTCTCTAGGGACCTAAAAAGATCTAGAATTTACAAAAAAGGCAGCAACAGAAATAAAGAACAGAAAAAATACCACAATTATAACCTGTATGCAGACGGATTACATCCCCATGGTCTACTAGCCAAAACATGGTACAGAAAAATTAACAATCAAATAAATTTGGACTGTTTTCCTGCTGTGAGTCAGTAAGTGTAGTATTTTCTGCGCTAGACTGACCATCCAAACACAGGACCCAAAACATTAAAGGTATGTGTGCCTATAAATAGTATTTACTCCACAAACACTATCTATCTACCCTGCAAACACTATTTACTAATTTTATCTCAGTTTAGACAAATATACAAATATTTACTGTCTTATTTTTCAATATGCCTGATATAATACACAATAGATCCTACAGTGGCGGAACCTGCGATAGAACGGTCAATTGGTCAGCCCGCGGAATTATTTGTGACACCTGCGATCAGTGGTACCATGCCACATGCCAAAGCGTAACTTCCAGTTCTTACAATCTTCTAAGCGACACAAAACTTGACTTGATGTAAGCTGGCATTGCAAAGTATGCCAAAATCCAAATTATAGTTCTGTAATTTTCGACCCACTGAGCATAAAAGAGCAATGCTACCTGCCTAAAAACTCAAAATCAACATCATTGTCAGACACACTAAATACATGCAAAAGCCCTGAAATTAAATACATCAAACCATTGCATAGCTCAACTCATGAGAGAAAAAATCTAGATAAAAATAAACCCTTATTAAGAATAATAAATGTGAACTTCCAATCAGTGAAAATGAAGGAAGACAGGATCCTAAATATGCTTGCCAGCTGCAACCCCGACGTAGTCATTGGTACAGAAACATGGCTAACAAACGACATCAGGTCATCAGAAATATTCCCTCCAGAATACAAAGTCTTTAGAAAAGACAGAACTGGAAAACACGGTGATGGGGTACTGCTCGCTATCAAGGCAAGCCTTGAAAGCGAAGAAATACCAAAACTTGACACTGATTGCGAAATAATCTGGACGAAAATAAAACTGAATGAATCTAGAAATATCCAAATTTGTTCTTATTACAGAAATAAAGTTTCTGACGAAACAAGCCTAAAACATTTAAAAATGTCCTTGGAGAGAGGTATAAACACAAACAACTCAATAAACATAATTGGTGGGGACTTCAACTTCCCAGGTTGGGACTGGCGAGACACCACCCTAAAAGCTAATACCCCACACTCAAATCTACATCTTGACTTTCTTGATTTGATACAAGACCTCAGCCTAAACCAACTTGTTACGGAACCAACAAGGAAACAAAACACCCTAGACCTCCTACTCACAAATGAACCAAATATAGTAACAAAACTTAATGTGATCCCTGGCCTGTCTGACCATGACATTGTCTTCGCAGAATGCAACATTATCCCAGCCAGTTTGGATCAACCACCTCGCAAAATACCACAGTACAAAAAAGCAGACTGGGGTTCATTTCGAGATGATTTGCTATCTCTACACACCGACCTAATCGATCACAAAAGAGACCTGAATAAAATGTGGGAAGCATTCCATCACACCATTATCGATGGCAGTACATCCCGCACAAAACCCTCAATAAAAAGACTAAATTACCATGGGTCAACCTCGAACTCAAACACCTACTAAAAAACAGGAACGCCTGTATAAAATAAAGAAGAAGAAAAACGCAGACGAAAAATCACAACTAGATTATAAAAACATAAAAAGGCTAGTCCAAAAACGCATGAGACAAGCATACTGGAACTATGTTGAAAACTTATTTAATGATTCAGAAAGTCAGAACACAGATAACACTCGGAGCAAACAAGAAAATGACAACATATGTGAAAAGCCCCAGAAGAACAAACGCTTCTGGACCTTTATTAAACATAAGAAAAAAGATTACACAGGAGTCTCGTCTCTTAAAGTAAATGGAATCCTACATGAAAATCCACAAGATAAAGCAAACATCCTAAATGACCAATTCCACTCTGCATTCTCTGCAAATATTACATTATCAAAGGAGCAGTCCGAAACATCAGACTATATGTCACAACCTGCAAACTATCCAACCATGCCATCACTAAACATAACTACTCCCGGGATCCAAAAACTACTTAACCAACAAAAACCACACAAAGCCCCAGGGCCAGACAATATTCCACCAATCATCCTAAAAACACTTTCTCTTGAAATAGCCCCCATCCTCAACATGATCTTCAAGAAAAGCCTTGAAATGGGCAATGTACCATCAGACTGGAAAAGGGCTCTAGTTACGCCTGTCTTTAAAAAAGGCTCACGCTCATCACCAGGAAACTATAGACCAATATCATTGACATGTATCTGTTGTAAAATCTTTGAACATATAATTACAAGTGCCCTCATGAAACATGGCGAAACAAATAATATCTTTTACCGCCTTCAACATGGCTTTAGAAAAGCCAGATCCTGTGAAATTCAACTACTCGATTTTGTTGATGATCTTACAGAAAACATAAAAAACAAAGTTCAAACTGATGTCATCGTTATGGACTTTTCTAAAGCATTTGACAAAGTAAATCACAATCTGCTCATACACAAACTCAGATATTACGGGATCCACGAAAAGATCTGTGATTGGATCCAAAACTGGCTGAGTAATAGAACACAATCCGTTGTTGTGCAAGGGCAAACTTCTGACCCCATACCAGTAGAATCAGGTGTTCCACAAGGGTCAGTTCTTGGCCCATGTCTCTTCCTGTACTACATAAACGACCTTCCGGACAAAATAAAATCAACAGTCCGCCTCTTTGCAGATGACACACTTGCATATACCATCATAAACAAACCATCTTCAAAAACACAGCTCGAAAATGACCTGCAAGAAATGGGGAGATGGGAAACAAAGTGGCTGATGCAATTCCACCCTGACAAGTGTAACATCCTCTCAGTAACAAACAAGAAATACAAGCAAATAAATACATATACACTACACAATCATATACTCAGCCATATGGACACCATCAAATACCTCGGCCTAACAATAAAATCTGATCTAAACTGGGACATACATATAAATAATATCTACAATAAAGCCAATAAAACCACTGGCTTCCTTAGGAGGAATTTAAACATTGCCTCTCTTAAAATCAAAGAACAAGCATATAAAGCCCTAGTTAGACCATTGGTTGAATATGCTAGTACAGTGTGGGACCCACACACAAAAAATGAGATAAATAAAATTGAAAAAACTCAAAGGCGTGCAGCAAGATATGTGACAAACCGACATCACAACAGATCAAGTGTCTCCGACATGATAGCTAGCCTAAACTGGAAAACACTTGAAGAAAGACGTAAAAATGCTAGACTTCAAATGCTTCATAAAATTGTACGCAATACAGTAGCAATTGATCATAAATCTAGAATAAACAAGCTACATCGTACCACTCGCCATTCCCATCACAACGCTTTTTGTGTGCTTGAGTCTCGCATTGATTTACGTAAATGGTCCTTCTTTCCACGCACAATACAGGACTGGAACAATCTTCCACAAAAAACTGCCACCTTAGAAAATTATAATAAATTCAAAGAAGCACTAGAAACTAACTCAAATGAGGACGAAACAGGAAACAGTAGTGGAGACATGCCAGGGGATTACCCGGGTGAAAACTGCAGCCCTTCCCAACCAAAAGCCTAAACAAAATAGATATACATATGTGCATATAGACAGGGAATTTGTAAAAAGTCGCAAAACATTTCTTTTATTTAAAAACAGTATAATTGGAGCAGTCAGTGGAGCATTATCTCCGCTATACTGCCCCACTAAACATAACTAAAAAGTATATAGATATAACCGACAAATGATAAAACAATCTAACAGTTACCATCATACTATAAACACTAACCCCCTACAGTCTCAGCAATTGCAAACCACCCTCACTATTGACTGCCATTTGAAAATAACTATGAAACAAAATCTATAAACCCTCCACGAGGGCAAATCCGTGCGCACCCCGGGAAACCAAACCAGCAGAATCATCAACCAGTTGATGGAGGCTGGTCCTAAAAAAAGAAGAAGAACTCCATCAAACAAGATGAAGAAGAATAAATGCTCAGTTTACCATTAGAATATAGAAAAGTTACTGAATTGCAGTTAACCCTTTGAGACTTTAATTATCCGGACGTTCAAACGTCACTGGTAATTCAGTTTCTTCAACATTTTTCAAAATGCGACAAAAACGTCAGAAAGTACCAATAACAAGATATTTTTCACATTAGTGATTATCTGGTTGAGGACTAGATTATTTTTGGTGGTCTGAATTTATTATTCAAAACTTGTTTTATTACAAATTTGTAATAAAACAAATTTATATAAACAAAATATTATTTGTGTTTAACTGAATATGAAATATAAGCAAGGAGAGTGTTGGCTTTTGCTCTCGTATCCTCATTTTTTGAAAGCCCTTATAGTGGCTTCAAACACTCAACCAGTTAAGAAGACTTGACAGCAGAATTATATTAGTATTTTAAGCTGTGATAACATTTGGCTCAACAATTGTCACTGAGCACTATTCGGGAGAAAATGGGAATTTGAGGTTAAAACTTAAAAAAATAAAAAAATAAAAACAAAACAAATGACCACAAAGTATCAACAGGCCATTTGATTTCGTACGTAATGACACATACAAAAGTATTGAAGGGTCAAATTAAACAAAAGATTTTGTACGTAATAACACATCCAAAAGTATCAAAGGGTTAAATTAAACAAAAGATTTCATACATAATAACACGTACAAAAGTATCAAAGGGTTAAATGAATAATCCTGTTAATCAGATTATTTTTCACTGGCAAAGTGGATATTCAATTAACAAGGTTCCAGTTATTCCATTCACTGAGTTTCTTATTTATGCCATTACCTAAGAACAATAATCTGCGATCGTCCAGTCTCAGTATAGCATGTAATGGCATCATGAACTACTTGCTGTAGAATATTTCCTGGCTTGATACTATCAGTCAGTACATTTGACACAGGGTTATACTGGTATGGATTCAGTACCAATGCGACTGGCCCAACTTTTGTCTAAAATATAAAACAAAAGCAATTAAAAACAGGCAAATTCAAAACATTATATCTTTATGCATCAACCAGATAAGTGCTAGAAATGACTATCATAGGTCTACTGAAAAGTTCTGAAAGCCACTTTAGTGGTTGTATGCAGTATCTTGTTTTTTGTTTAACAGTAAAATAAACATTTTTATATAAAACTGGTTTCTTACAATGACTGGAGAGTTTCAACAGACCCTTTCCAAAAAATTGTAACAAAACAATTATTTTTAACAAAAGGCTTCACTTGCAAGTAGAAAGGTATTTTTAAACAAGAGAACCCAAAAGGCCTGAAGGCTCACCTGATAAGACCCATTGATTCTTCACAAAGAAATTTAACCCTTTACCTAACATGAAAAGCAGATAATGCTTGCAAACAAAATTCTTGAATAACTAATTTTTTTCATTTTTTGTCTCAAAAACATAGGTTATGAACCCTCTTTGGAAGGAGCACGATGAGCTCGTTCCAAAGAGGGGTTATAACCTATGTTTTTGAGACAAAAAATGAAAAAATAATAAAAATTAATTGGCTATTTTTGTGAATAGTGCTGGCTGGTTTTGTCTGTTAAGTTGGGTAAAGGGTTAAGGATATTTAAAAAAAATAATTAGTCACTTTTTATTTACTTTCGTTTTGCTGGGATGTGGGGCATTCTTTTTTGCATTAACAAAGTATTTATGACACAATGATACTGCATTCCAAATTTGGTTCAAATCAGCCCATAAATTCTGAAAATACAAATTTTGGGCAAAGCCCAAAAATGAAAATATTGCCTCTCCCAAAAATGAAAATTTGCCTCTCAAACTTCCCTTGAACAATTTATAGTATATACCTCAAAAGGAAGCTGAATATCAAATATCAACTTATTGCATCCATCAGATCATGAAAAGAAGGTTTTTAAAAAATTGGGATAAATCCCCCCTTCTCCCTGCTCCCCACTCCACATGGATTGGACAGCACATTGATTTCAACAAAATTAAAATGACCCACCCCAACATCAAATAACATTAAATACTAATGGAGATTGGCCCAGTGGTTTGGGAAGAGAAGACTCAAATACACCTTTATGATGGACGGATGGACAGATGGAAGGACAGGCAAAGAGTGATCAATATAGATCACCCTGACTTTCAATGAAAAATTTGGCATTCCACCAGTTAAAAAATTTCAAGTAACACACAATGTTTCTTGATCTTGCATATCCAGAATTTTCTGGATAATTTGCTATTCGTAAAGTACTTTTTTTAAACCACTGAACAATGATGTCAAAAAACAATTGGCAATTTAATCAATTTTAATCTCATCTGACGGAGCTCAATGATCTGTGTCAAACAAGATTAAACTTGTTAACCCTTTACCAAATACAGACGATATCAAAATTTATTATTTTAAAAATCATTTTTTAAATTTTTTCAAAAAATTTCAACAAAACCATATTATGTGACTTCTCATTGGAACGAGCTCGATGAACTCATTCCAAAGAGGGGTCACATGATATGGTTTCGTTGAAATTTTTTGAAAAATAATATTTTTTCAGCTGCTGAATTTGCATATTACCTGGGTGGATGTGGCCGATTCGTTGGGTAACGGGTTAAAACTCCTAGTTGCATTAAGGTAAAAATATGCAGTTTGAAGTTTTGATATTTTGACATCAGCATACAGAGGGTAAATTTCTCTTAGAATCTCAAGTTTTTTGGCTGCTTACACAAGCCATGATTTGACTTGACATAAATACAAGAAAAACAACATCATTCATTCAAGTCTGAACAATTTAGAATTTAAGGTTTTCAGGAAACAGCTTCTTGCACATAACCTTTTTAACAAAAAATTACACAGGTGGGGGGGAGGGGGTGGGGGGGGGGCAGCAAAGATATACTCATAAATAGGTTTCGGCAGAAAAAATGATTCTCAGACAATCTCTGATCAAAGCATAAGCCTCAACTCTGCAGCCCCCAATTTCCCCCATTGTCCTGTGTCACAATAAGCTGGATCAATAAATGTGATTTCTTAAAATTTAGGTGGGAAGGAAAAAGCTTCCAAGGCCTAGGTATCTCCCCAGCCATCAGGGCACCATATTTGCCTGTAGGAAATATGTTTTTTTTTCAGTCAGAACATGTTTGTGAACATTTAATGGTACAAGCAGAACACATACAAGCAAAATATTTCAGTCATTCCAGGGAGGGGGGGGGGGGGGAGGGGGATTAAACAGGGTACATATCTTTGAGGTGAAGAAGCAAGTCGACGGTACACATGCTTTCATCCATTGCTAACCCTACTTGTGCTCAGTTAATAAGTTGGAAGTTCTGACAGTTACTCACCGTGATCGGTGTTTTTTCCGGGTTTTACAGCCTCGCCCATAAAACTGTCCGACACTGGCTGTCGAAAGTCGGTAAATAAACTTTATGTTTTTTAATTGGTGTATGTAACTGATATCTGAAGAGCATAAATAAAGTCAGTCTACATCCTGTGGTTTTGCAGTTGTTTCTAGGCAAGTCTTGGCTACCCATATAGGCAGCCAAGACTCATCAAGAAATGACTGCCAAGGCACTTAGAATGTTACGTGCAAGTTTCCCCAGATATAGCATATTGGGGCACCTGTTCTATTGCAGTAAAAAGTGATCAAAATAGGAATTAGGTCCATGATGGTAAAAATAGGCCAATGAAATCGTCAGATGTGTACCCATATGCGCAACTAGTGGAAAGCTGTATGACAGAGGGCCACCATGGATGCTGACATTATGTACACCATACATGGTATGGGTACATATAGAAATGGATTGGAGGAGTGTCTAATTTGATGGATAAAGGGTTAACATTCTGGATCAAATTATCCGATTTACATAAAAAACTATACAGCACAGCAGTAACTTGAATAAATATATAAAGTAACATGACAATCAGATTGATATTTTTTGAGTTATCTCATGCCAAAGGGATTGAAGGAATTTTCAATTTGAAGGATAAAGGGTTAATATCTCAGGATCAAATGATCAGATTTACTCTAAAAACTATACAGCTCGGCACATCAGTAACCTGAACACAAATATAAAGTAACTTGACAATCCAAGCAATATTTTTCAAGTTATCGAATGCCAAAGGGATTGGAGGAATTTTCAATTTGAAGGATAAAGGATTACTATCTCAGGATTAAAATAACAGATTTACACCAAAAACTATACAGCTTGGCACATCAGTAACCTGAACACAAATATAAAGTAACTTGACAATCCAAGCAATATTTTTCAAGTTATCGAATGCCAAAGAGATTGGAGGAATTTTCAATTTGAAGCTTCAGATAAAGGGTTAATATCTCAGAATCAAAATAAAAGATTTACACCAAAAACTATACAGCTCGGCACATCAGTAACCTGAACACAAATATAAAGTAACTTGACAATCCAAGCAATATTTTTCAAGTTATGGAATGCCAAAGGGATTAGAGGAATTTTCAAATTGAAGGATAAAGGGTTAATATCTCACGATTAAATATCAGATTTACACCAAAAACTATACAGCTCAGCACATCAGTAACCTGAACACAAATATAAAGTAACTTGACAATCCAAGCAATATTTTTCAAGTTATCGAATGCCAAAGGGATTGGAGGAATTTTCAATTTGAAGGATAAAGGGTTACTATCTCAGGATTAAAATAACAGATTTACACCAAAAACTATACAGCTCGGCACATCAGTAACCTGAACACAAATATAAAGTAACTTGACAATCCAAGCAATATTTTTCAAGTTATCGAATGCCAAAGGGACTGGAGGAATTTTCAATTTGAAGGATATAGGGTTAATATCTCAGGATTAAAATAACAGATTTACACCAAAACCTATACAGCTTGGTACATCAGTAACCTGAACACAAATATAAAGTAACTTGACAATCCAAGCAATATTTTTCAAGTTATCGAATGCCAAAGGGAATGGAGGAATTTTCAATTTGATGGATAAAGGGTTAATATTTCAGGATCAAATTATCAGATTTACACCAAAAACTATACAACTCGGAACATCAGTAACCTGAACACAAATATAAAGTAACTAGACAATCCAAGCAATATTTTTCAAGTTATCGAATGCCAAAGGGATTGGAGGAATTTTCAATTTGAAGGATAAAGGGTTAATATCTGAGGATCAAAATAACAGATTTACACCAAAAACTATACAGCTCAGCACATCAGTAACCTGAACACAAATATAAAGTAACTTGACAATCCAAGCAATATTTTTCAAGTTATCGAATGCCAAACGGATTGGAGGAATTTTCAATTTGAAGGATAAAGGGTTAATTATCTTGGAATCAAATCATCAGATTTACACCAAAAACTATACAGCTCGGCAAATCAGTAACCTGAATACAAATTTTAAGTAACTGGACAATCCAAGCAATATTTTTCAAGTTATCGAATGCCAAAGGGATTGGAGGAATTTTCAATTTGAAGTATAAAGGGTTAATATCTCAGGATCAAATTATCAGATTTACACCAAAAACTATACAGCTTGGCACATCAGTAACCTGAACACAAATATAAAGTAACTTGACAATCCAAGCAATAGTTTTCAAGTTATCGAATGCCAAAGAAATGGATACGGATGCCGGATGGACAGACGGACAGATGGATGGACAGACAGATGGACAAAGGATGGACAAACGACGGATGGCCACCTCAGATGCCGGTATTATGTCTACCATACATAGTATGGGTACACATAAAAATTAAATCAGTTACCTTGTATAATTATGCACTTTCAACATATTTTGTATCCAAGCCTGAAAATAAGTAAACTGCCATTTGCAGAATGAGGTCCCCAGAGGGTGAATTTGCTGATGCGATCCCATACAGTTGGCTTATTTACCCTCTTTGTACCTCTTTCTGTTTAGGCTTGAGACCTTGATTCAGATTGAAGTTCAAAGAGGGTAAATTTAGTGATGCTACCCTGCAGTGCAAGGTAGCATCACCAAATTCACCCTTTGGGGACCTCATTTTATAGATGACAGTCTGCTTATTTTCAGTCTTGTTTGTATCTGCCTCTCAATCCATGCTCATTATATGCAAGAAAACAATAATTAAAAATAAAACACTCCCTCCCTCAATGATTTGTTTGAGAATTAATTTATTTATTTTGTGTGGTCTTAAAAATGTATTTTAATGAAAGCATTCAGAGAAGCAAATAAAATTTTGCTGTTTTTTTCATCAATACAAAAATATTCTGTGATGAAATTAGCTGCTGAAAAGCATTCCATAAGCTCTTTTCAACAGAGTTAAACATCACAGCATTTCACTATTAAAATTTAAAAACAACACTAAGTTTTACAATCATTATAAAGTAGATTGTGGTAAACAAGCTAGTAATTGAAAATAGAATATGTTTTCATTTTTGGAATTCACTAAAAAAAACAATGAGAGGTCTTAAGCTGAGTTTGAATAGTTCTGGCTGATTTTTCCCCTTATGTTGGGTAAGGAGTTGATTTAGATGTTATTTACACCAAGGCTGTACAGTGCACTGAGTTAGTTAGTCAGTTCTGGGGGCACAGTGGCACTGTGTACTAAGATGTACTGCATGTCAGTGGTGCACATGTCTTCATTCAATGCTAACCCTGCTTGCTTGGCATTAGTGCGTCTGGGAGCCTGACAGCTACTTGCTGCTGCTGCTTAGTGGTTCTCTCTGAGTACTCTGGCATCCCCCACACACAAAACTGTCCAACACGAGGTGACTCTGGCTGTCAAAAGTGTCACTGAACTCAAATAAATAAATAAATAAATAAATAAATAAATAAATAAATAAATAAATAAATAGTTACTCAGTTCAAAATGAAATTGTTTTTGTAATCAGAAAGTGTGAGTAACCCTGTGCATTGCGCAGGGTTAGTCACACTTTCTCACTATAAATTTGGTAACTGCAATATCACACACTTTATGAAAATAAACACTGACTGAGGCTGTAAAAATGTATATGGTTAGTTGGGTATTGTTACATAGGATTCACGGAACAGATGGAAATACTTATACACGAGTGTGGAAATTTTTTGAAAGTTAATTTAAAAAATGAAAACATATTCTATTTCCAATCAATTAATTGCTCGTTGGTTCTGGAAAAGTTAATATGAAAACGAGGGACAGTTCCAAGGTATTTTCATGCTATTTGTCTTTCAATTTTAATACATGATTATAATGGGTTGCCATGTTTTTTCAGGTGAACAGCAGGTGAACAAAACAACCATTCACCCAATTATGCTTTACATGGTGATTAGCAGTCTTGTTCATTTTAGTAAATAACTTAAATTAAGTGGATGACAGAAAATGGACAAAGTAACTCAGTTTGTTGAAAATAATTACTTATTGCTATTGAGCAACTTTTTGTCTGTACTTCATTTGCTAGAATGTTTCATGAAGTGTTAGGCAAAAATGGCAGTGAAGAAATAACAGTGATGAAATTAAAAACAAAACAAGATAAAATGGTAGAAGTCAGGAATGAAATTAATAATGAAAAAAATTTAAAAAATAAAAGTATAAAAAGCAGGTATGCACTTGCTAAACATTGGAAACTATTTTTATCACTATTTGTATTATTTAACTTTGTAAAAACCATGCTGTCTTGGCATAAGGGATTTAAATCCTGCTCAAATTATTGAGATTTTCATTGATTTTAAGAAGTTTGCATTGTGCTTAACTTGACATTTTTACACAATTTTCTTTGCAGAAACTCTTCAGAGATTTGTGGCTCAAAAGTTGTTCTCATTTAAGGCAGCCAGAACTAGGTTAGAAACCATTCCTTTGTCAAATTTGTACTTAAACATTTCAGGTTTAAATGACTTTTAGTGGAATAGCTGGGTTCAATGAAAATGGAGACACAATTTATATCATGCTTACCTATTTTACTACCTGTGAAAAGCCTGTATGTTAAATTTTAGCTTTTAACCCCACTACCGGTGTAAAGCTTCTACTGTGGTAAAAATGTTTTCAATGAGAATTCCATTATAAAAAACATTCACACTTCGCGATATTTCATTCAAACAGTTATGTCTCGATTTGCCGGCTGCCCGACTTTTACAAATTCTTGATCTGGCCACAAGCTAATTAAATATTTTCTTGGGTTGCCTGCAGCTCATAGAAAGTGTAACTATAGTTTGTTTTAAATAAGTGAACAATGTACTGCTCCCAATAAATACTATTTATTAATGCTATTAGTTCATAATACGGGAAGTTAGTTTGTGTGACAGTCTGGAGCTCAGGTAACACAACTAAAAAGCTTCACATTCTATCCATGTGCTTCATATTATCCAAGTATTTCATGGATTTGACTTGTTACAAAATATGGGAGAGTGCCCAAAGACACTCTCCCACATATTGAAACAAGATAAAAACAAATGAACAAATTTTGATGGCTGAGAATAATTTAGCATTTTGCCAGTTAATGCAGTAGGTAGAGATGCAGACTGCAAGCCAAGAGGCACCCAGTTCGAATCCCATCTGCAACTGTGTTGTGTCCTTGGGCAAGACATTTTAATTCCAATTGCCCAAGTGGGGGCACGGTGGTTTTGTGTACTAAGGCATACTGCACGTCGTTGGTGCACTTGTCTTAAACCAATGCTAACCCTGCTTGTGTGGAGTTAGTACTTTGGGAAGTTTGACAGTTTCTTGTCATTGCTCAGTGGTTCTCTCTGGGTACACTGTCTTCCTCCGCTTGTAAAATTGTCAGACATGAGGTGACTTTAGCTGTCAAAAGTGTCATTAAACCCCAGTAAATAAATAAATAAATAAATAAATAAATAAATAAATAAATAAATAAATAAATAAAAATAATAAATAAATAAATAAATAAATAAATAAATAAATAAATAAAGTTTCTTCGAATAATTCGCTGTACTTATTAGAACTAGGCTATAACAGTAATCTGTCTTGAACTTCCACAACAAATGTTGTTTTCACAATCAACATGCATCACTGACTCCTGCTTAGAAAACAATAGAAGCTGACAAATTGAGAACTATCTACTACATGCAATGACGTATTAAGTTTAATATACATACAATTAAATATTTAAAAGGGGCGGGTGGCTCCATTGGTAGAGGTACAGGCTGCAAGCCAAGAGGTCCTCGGTTCGAATGCAATCTGTGGCAACTGCGTTATGTCCCTGGGCAAGACACTTCACCTCCATTGCCCATGTGGGGGCACGGTGGCGTTGTGTACTAAAGCTTCTAAATATTTAAAATAAAATTTAAGAATTGTTAATAATAATTTGACTGAAAAAGCAAGATAAATTCAATCAACTTTGATGATGTGTCTAGCTGTCAATCAAGCATTCAAGCCCTAGTACCTATTTATTCTATATATCCCAACCCCCACTTCATTTTCTCTTGAGATAGATTAAGTGTGTGTCCCCCAGGTCAAGAGTCTTTCCCAGGAAAAATGTGTAACTCTTCATATCAACCTGAGCACCCAAAGTACTTTTTTAACACTTTACCCAATGCAGACGATATCAAAATTTATTATTAGAAGTATTAGTTTTTCAAATTTTTCAGAAATTTCAACAAAGCCATATCATCTGACCCTTCAGTGGAAAGAGCTTGTAGAGATCATTCCAATGAGGGGTCACATGATATGGTTTTGTTGAAGTTTTTTTTTTAAATAATTTGTTTCAACTGCTGAATTTGTATATTATATAGGCAGATGCAACCAATTCGTTAGGTAAAGGATTAAGACTTAAATACCCAGAAAAAGAAGGCATAACTATAACAGAAAATGATCCAAGAAATACCAAGGCGAGGGTACATACACTAGGTTCTGAGATTTCAAGCATGAGTGGTACACAAGTTTGATATTTTTTATGAAAAGTGAGTGGTCCCTCCCAATCCCCTGAGTGGCCACGCTCTGATGATTTTCACTGAGATTGATTAGTTTCAACCTGGTTAAAAGCTGTAAGTAATAGTGTAATGGTCAGTTATGAGTTTCAGTAAGTAACCCTAAACAATATTCAACATTTTAGTTTGAACAGGAGATGACCCTGGCTGTCAAGAGTGCCAATAAGTCCCAACAAACAAATAAATAACAATTTTTGTATTTGCCAAAAACTGTAGCAAACAAATTTTCTTTTATAATATTTTTAGCAAATTAAAAATACAAAAATTATCGTATATAAATTCAAAATATTTTTCATGCAGACAACTTGATAAATGAGAGTGCAATTTCCAAGAAAAGGTTTCTCTTGTCAATCACATTTCTTCAATGCCAGTTTAGCCAACCCATTCTTTTTTTCAGCAAGTTTTGCCATTGACATCCCGTAGTAATGGTAAATGGTTTTGAGTTGGGAAATTATATTCAATTAATTCAGTTAAGAGATATGCAGTTAAATGGGCTCCACAGTATCAGAAAATTCTTTACTCAACCCTTTACCTAAGATGAATAGTTTATGGAGCTTGCAAAAAAATATGTTGAATAACTAAAATTTTAATTTTTGGCCCCCCAAAACATAGCTGATAACAATGTGCTCATTCCAATGATGGGTCATAAGCTATGTTTCTGAGGCAAAAAATCCTACAGTCCTGAAATAATAAAATTTGATTTGCACTTTCTGTGAACAGAGCTGGCCAGTTATGGTCAGTATGTTAGATAAAGGATAAATAATATTAACTGTGTGTTTGAAATATATGCATGGATGAATGTCTGAAGATATCTATCCATCATATAATATTCTAGATATGGCACTCCAGTAGGGGTCACCATTTCTGGAATAATGTAGCATTTAGTTGTCAAATTTTTTTCAATTTTTACCTCCAAAACATAACTTATGACCCCTCTTTGGAACAACTTTATCAAACTTGTTCCAATGAGGAGCCAGAAGCTATGTTTTTGGGGCAAAAAGAGCAATTTTAAGTAATTGAAGAAATTTCCTTTGCAAGTATCATCTTATATCCGTATGAGATAAAGGGTTAAATTGCCCAGAGTCTGTCACAAAACAGCATATCAACAAAAGAATAATATATGGAAATGTTATTCCAATTGTAGAATGACTACTAGCACAGTTAACTTTTAACTGGTAGAGTGTTGAATTATTTTTGTTATCAAAATTTGTTTGTATATGTATGTTTGTCTTGTTTCTATTTATAGGATCGTGCCTACGGGCACTCTCCCAAAAACTATAACAAGGCAAATCAATACAGATGAAATAAAATCACTTCAAAGATACATGAATCTCATCCCAAGAACATGAAACTCTCCCACAAATTGTAACAAAGGCAAATCAATTCTGACTAAATCAATTCACTTCAAAGATAACATGAAGCACATCTACAGAATATGAAGCCTTTAACCATTAACCCTCTGCACAACAATGTCAAAATACCCAAATTTTTCCCATAATGCAAATAGGAATTTAACCAATTCGGTCTATTGAATTGGTTAAATTCCTAGCTGCATTTTGGGAAACACCTGAAGACTGAAGGTTTGTTTTTTGACACCAGTGTACAATGGGTTAAGGATTGGAGATTTTTATACATTTTGACAGTCCATATCCTGTGGCTTTGCAGCTGTTTCTAGAAACAGCTGCCAAGATACTTAGAATGTAACTTACAAGTTTACCCATAGACTGCTTGTTGGGGTGCCTGTTCTTTCACAGTAAGAAATTATTAAAGTTGGAATAAGGCATTAAAGTGTTAAGCTGCAGTACCTGCACTTCAGAATAAAGCCCAAATATGGACTTGCAGCATTCTATCAGTTAAGCAAGACAGAAAATAAGCAGACTGCAAAATGAGGTCCCCAGAGGGAGAATTTAGTGATGCTACCCTGCACAGCAGGGTAGCATCACTAAATTTACCCTCTGTGAACCTCAATCTGAATCAGGTTCTCAAAACTAAACAGAAAGAGGTACCCAGAGGATAAATTGACCCACAGTATGGGATAGCATCATCAAATTCACCCTCTGGAGACCTCATTTTGCAAATGTCAGATTGCTTATTTTCAGGCCTGCAGTTAAGGGCTTTATTCTTATTTTGCCAAACTTTGTTACCTCAGAACAGGTGCCACAGCATGCATTATAACACAATGATCAAACTTCTTTGTCAGTAATTTGAATCAAGTTTTGGCTGCTGGCAAATTGCTGACAAGCCTCAAAGACCCGCAAAGCAATGGTTTTGTGAAGTTGGGTATAAATCTCTCCAAGACCATTAATGTTTAACTCAAGGAAACTTATCTGTAGTTGTTTTCACCCATAATATAATTAACAAGTAGCAAATGAGAATAAAGAAAGTGTAAACAATTTTTCTATGTAGGACATGAACAATAAGGACATTTGTTAGTTCTCTGATTAGAAAATAAACAGTTTGATACAATGTGAAAATCATTTGAATTGATTTTTCTAAATGATAGGAAGTAAGAAAAGTAAGAAAGTCCTCAGAAAAAAAAAGAATAAGAAATGAATAGTTAAGACCAACCCACTGACCAAACTGCTTCAAAAGTTATATACAAGTTCTTAAATTAGTTTCACAAATCAAGTATGAGTAGGTACTAAAAGAACTAGAGGTGGCTGAAGTGTAACATCATACAATGTTCCAAAAAAACTAAAATCTTCACCCTCTGATTGGACGAGAGCTTGCTAAGTTTTCTTTACGTTACCATCTGATATTACATACAAAATATTTGGAATGAGGTTGCCTGTTTCATAATTATTCTATCAATGGGGTGACTTGCAAACCCCTTCAATTTGTAAATTTTTCACATGTGTGGCTGATGATGTTCCAAATGAAGTGTTGTTTAAATTACAAATCAGTTTATTATTTGAACTAAGGTGGAGTGACCTTGCCCTTCATTCTATGAGGTGGGGACGTAAAATGGCTGTCCACGGTGCGGAGAGAGACACACTCCGAGCAGGCTAAATAGCCCTTCGTAGTATTTGAGAAGAGTGAGGCCACGAAGTTGCCGCTATGAAGGCCATCTCACACACCTGCACCATTGGGCCAAGGAGAGCATTAATATAAGGTGCATAACTTGTTCACCAATCCTTGTAAAACGAATAAGCTTAAAAAAAGCTTTTTTGTGTGACACTGTTTTGTGTTGAAGTATTTCATTCATGTAATAATGTTCATCATATGCATAAGGATGAACCAATCAGATGAATTCTTACATAATATTGTTACACCTAGGCCAGATTCCATGCATGGTGTATCAAGCACATTTCTCAATGTTTGTACTGTAATGTTACATACCACAATCATAGTATAATGGTTTGGTAATACAGTGGTGCCCACTTAATTAGATATCTCTTAATTGTATATCCCTGTTAATTGAATATCATTTTCAAACACAAAATCATTTACCATACCTTTAGTACAAATTTGATCAGTTAATTGCATATGGGTTGTAGAGTTAACTCCTGTTAATTGTATATAAATTTTTGTAATATATCCAAAAAATTACTGTGACACGCTCCAAATTCCCCTTATTTATCAACCTTTTTGGCCTCACTACATTCAATACAGGCCTTTATTCTATTATATCTTGTCTGACAGAGCGAGCTCTGTCAAACAAGATATAACAGAATAAATGCTCAGTTTACCTCCAGAACACAGGAAACTGACCAAATCCCTGTTAATTGTATACTCCTGTTAATTGAATAATTTTCACTGGCAAAATGGATATCCAATTAAGAGGATTCTACTGTATTAGTTTGCTTAGAACGTGTCAGCACTTCAAGTGGCCTCAGAACAGGTGCAGCATCATATATCATATGGGAAAGATCAAGCTACTATAGCCTTGATTTGAAGTCAAGTGCTTGGCTGCCTGCAAATTATTGCTAAGCCTCTAGACTTGAAGGCAATTAATAGTTTCATGTTTCGTGCAGCTGGGTAAAAACTGTCCATGATCTCTAAGGTTTAACTCAAGGAAGCCGGGAAACAACTGTGAAGTTGCTGAACATGAACAAGTTATAAAGACTTGTAGTCTTAGACTATTCTAGCAGTGTCATTTACCTGAATAGAAACAACAATTCAACTTGCTGTACAGCACTTGTGACAGATGGTTTGACTTGATAGGCTTCTAGGCATTAAAGACAGGAATGTTCGATACTGGAATCTTTGGTACAAGATTTCCGTGCTTCCAAAATTTATGGTATGCAGGTTAGGAATAAATGGTACAAATCAGTAGAAAAGTTTCAAAATGACGAAAGAGAGGTGAAAGTAGGACAGGCACTGACCAATAAATTGTAACAAAGCACTTCTTTGTGAAAAAGATCTTGCTAAACTGAGGCTCCCTTTGCTGGTAGCTTGGTATCTTTGAAAAAAATACTCAAGCTACAAATAAATCATCTTTGAAACATAATTTAGCAGCACCCTAACAGTTAACCCTTTACCCAATGTAACAGCCCAAACCGGCCAGTGCTATTCACAAAAATCACCATTCAAGTTTCATTATTTTTATCATTTTTTGTCTCAAAAACATTGCTTATGATCCCTCATTGGAACCAGCTAAATATAGTTTATATTTGGTAAAGGGGTAAAAAAAATTCAATTTCAAACTTACTTTCTTTCAGCTGAACATTATACATGAAAATATCAGATATCTAAAATGCTATAAAACTAATTTGAAAATATATTCATTTCAAAGAATTATTTTTTTGTCCTTCCGCATCTTCCATTTCTTCCTGCCCCTCTAAAAGCCACAACCAAACACTACTTGTATTAAACATAGCTGCACCAAACTTTCCTGTACCATACGTTCCTATTACCACTGGAAGAGTCAAGATTTTTGTCCTCTTTGCACTGTGTAATATAGTAATCCATAACAATGCAAGGAAGTTACATTGGTATGAGAAATATTCTATTAGGTTTGCATTAGATCAACTTTAGGGTCTGTTCCCACCAAGTAATCAATGGATACATTCCTCCTTACAATGTGTTACGTTTAACAACCATATCATCAAGGTACTCAAGTATCAATGACAAATGGACTTTATATCACAAAAGAAATTTATCACACAACTAATCTACCAAATTTAATAATTATTTAATTCTATCACTTAATTGTAATTTAGACAAGTTATTTTTAGAAGGAAATTCAAAAATATAACTTTGATTAACCATGAAGAAAATTATGTTTTAACCTTGCACTGCAGTTTTAAATTTCAGTTATTTAATTTTGGTATAATTAAATTTAATTGTCCAGTGTCATGATCATTAATAAATCATTTTAATATCATTATCATTACATTCAGTGTCAAATTTTCTTGCTAAAATTTATCTATAATCTGTGACCTATTTGCCAACAAGCTTAATACACTAAATGTCAGTTAAGATGGAAAATAACTAGAGAAGGTGTCATCTTAAGACCCTCCACCACCCACAACCTACCCACCAACACTCTCCCAGTACTGCAGCCAGCCCACAAATCAGCAAAGGGCAATAACTGCCGAAAAACATTGCTAAGCAACACAGCCTAATTATATCTGAAAAAGATTGGGCACGGGATGTGGCCTGTAAGGTGTGCTAATGGAATTGTTGCCAATTTATATACCAAATCCAAGATGGCCACTGGCAGCCATGTTTTTCAAAGAAATTCAGAAAAAATTTACAGCTCCCATCCAGATATCACAACAAAGCTACATTTACAATTTGAAAAAGATCAGGTGAGAGGTGCAGCCTGTGGGGTGTGCTAATGGAATTGATGACAATTTACATGCCAAATCCATGATGCCCACTTGCGGTCATGTTTTTCAATGAAATTCAGAAAAATTTGACAGCTCCCATCTAGACATTACACTAAAGCTACATGTGAAATTTGAAAAAGATCAGGTGAGAGATGCAGCCTGTAGGGTGTGCTAATGGAAGTGTTGACAATTTATATGCCAAATCCAACAGAGCCACTGCAGGCCATGTTTTTCATTGAAATTCAGAAAAAGTGCAGACTTCCATCTAGACATTGCCCCAAAACCACATAAATGAAATGTAAAACTGATCGGGTAAGAGATGTGACCTGTACGAATAGAACGTACAGATGCACAGGCGGACAACGCATTGCAAACCTTCCCAATAGCTCATAACTGACATTGTCAAGTTGAGCTAAAAAAATGTTTGTCCTTTATTGAAACTATCAGCTTCTGATAGTGTTACAAGGTATGTTAACTGAGGCATTATTTCCAAGAATCAGTTTCAGAGACTGATAGGTTGTCAGCTTTTTATTTTACAACAACTGGTAACCAAGTGCTGAAATTTGATTTACTTGGCCAAAAGCTTAAGAGGGATGAACACAACTTGATTTTCTCGTATACTACATCGGGATGTTTAGTCTGCAAGGAGTCTCTCACTCTCCACACAGGGGCAGGGGAAGCCATTTTACATCTCCACCTGTAAGGATGTTATGCCGTGAAAGCATAAAACCCACAGTTGAGGTGTTTGAGCACTTCCTGGACTTTCTTGACCAGGGATCGATCTTGGGACTTCTAGTATGAGAGACCAGCCCACTTATCCACTGAGATACCACTCTCAGAAGCTGATATTATGATCGCACCATTCTCTGATTGATTCCTGGAAAGCTCTATGTCATGTGTTAACTGGTTGAGCGCTAGAAGCCATTATCAGGGCTTTAAAAAAAATAGGGTACCAGAGCAAGAGACAATATTTTTCTTGCTTATGTTTCATACTTGGTCAAACGCTCATAATATTTTGTTTATATAAATCTGTTTTATTACAAATTATTGGAGAGTGCCTGTGGGCACTCTCCAATAATTTGTAGTAAAATAAATTTTGACTAACAAATTCAGATCAACAAAAATAATCTAGCTTGCAGCAAGTTAACATGAGCGTATTCTATGAATCAATAATAGTTTTCCCATCTTACAATGATCACCATCAAAATCTCCAGGCTTTCCAGATCTTGCATTTCAAAAACTAAATTTCCATGATATTTAAGGTCCTTTCATTGCATGAACTCTGACAACATGACCAAAACAAATATCTGACTTGAAGCGTAAAATGGCTCTTGTAACTGAATCAAAAAAGCATCTATTCATATCGAGAAAAAAATAATATCGGTGCAAAGAAATTTAAATGCACTCAGTCTCACAATCTGAAATATTTGTGGTGTTATAATCACCTAAGATTTTTCAACTTGATTAAACGTTGACAAAGAGATTACATTAAGAAAGCCATGAAAAGTTAATGTTGAGAAAAAGTACATGTTGTGAGCAATATGTGGTAAACATGGTTTTTTATTACCTGATATAATTGACTGTAGAATCTGGCTTGTAAACACTTTACAATACTTTCTTCAGTCAAAGGACCCACCATGTGTGTCAAGTCATCAATTGTAGAATATGTACCCATATTCAGTGTATATACAGAATCTGAAATGATACAGCAAACAAATTTTAATTCTTCAGAAATAATTTCCTTCAACCTTCCTTGTGAATTTATTTTCAAATCAAATCATAGATCCTTCAAGTCAACCATAACTTGAGTTCACATTAAATGAGGAAAAGCTATACAGTCTTTCATCATAATAATAAATTGGGAGTCTGGTGGCTCAGCAGTTACGGCATTGGACTTTAAAGCGAAAGTTCTACATTTTGATCCCCGCCTGGGGTAACTGCAGGTCTGAAAATAAGCAATCTGACATTTGTAGAATGAGGTCCCCAGAGTGGTGAATTTGATGATGCTATCCCATACAGGGGGCCATTTTATCCTCTGGGTACCTCTTTCTGTTTAGTTTTGAGACCCTGATTCAGATAGAGGTTCAAAGAGTGTAAATTTAGTGATGCTACCCTGCACAGCCCCTCTGGGGACCTCATTTTGCAGATGACAGTCTGCTTATTTTCTGGTTTGGGTAACTGAGTTGTGTCCTTGGGCAAAGCACTTAATCCCGATTGCCCATGTGGGGGCACTGTGGCGATGTGTACTAACACATACTGCCTGCCATATATGCACTTGTCTTCATGCAATGCTAACCCAGCATGTGCGTAGTTAGTACTCTGGGGAGTCTGACAGTTGCTTGCTGATGCTCAGTGGCTCTCTGGGTACTCCGGTTTCCTCCACCTGTAAAACTGTCTGACATGAGGTGACCCTACCTGTCAAAGGTAGCATTGAACCTCAATAAATTAATAAATAATAAATTTATTAAATTTTGCTCAAGTCACTAAAAATAAATTTAACTTTTTTTTTATTTAATCCTTTGCACTCTGATGTCAGAAGACCAAAATTTCAACCTTCAAGTCTTCAACATAATGCATCTAGGAATTTAAGCAATTCAATCTTGTTTGACAGAGCTCTGTCAAACAAGGTTGAGTTGATTAAATTCCTAGTTGCATTATGGGAAAAATTTGCTGCTCAAAATAACAGTATTTTGACATCAGTGTGCAGAGGGTTAATATGGAGACAAATGACACTTTCAATACCCAGGATTGTATCGTGATTATAGTGGCAAAAGTTTGAGTAGTGAGGACCCAGAGAAAGCTATAAGTGCAATGGCAGGCAACTGTTCAAGTACATAGCATGTTACATTCAGAATTTGACTACAGGCACCATTAATTTGAAGTCACTTATAGCATCCTGTATATGTAGAATATCTTTGAAAAACAGACCCATACATATCTCAGCTGTATAGCAGGGGGAGTTTCAAACTCCAACCATAGGACCTAGAGCCCAGCAAAGCTTCAAAATTTGATCTGACTCTAAATAGTCCCCATGATTCAATTCAATTTGATTTCAAATGCACCCATTCAAATAATTTTTGGAATCATTGAGATGTTCTCAAAATCCTACTAAGTGCCTACTCTTGAACTCTTCTTCTATCATCAGGTGTCCTGCACAGGATACCTGATGATAGAAGTGAAGAGTTCAAGCAGGTTCCGCATCTGAAAGTACTTTGATTCTGTTCTGGAATATTCTGATTTTTGCTTGATTTGCACAACTCGCACACAATATTTGAGTGGAGGATGACAAGATTTATGGCTGTGAGAAGGTGTGATATCCACAACTTGAAAAGCGGTGAGATTCGATTCGAGATGAGATTTGATTTGAAATCTGATGCCTGATTTGACTTGAGATTCAACCAAAAATTTGAGGTTTGCAGGACCCTAAGAGGCCCTCCTTATATTTATTTATTGGGTTTAACCCTTTACCCAACGAATCACCTGCATCTACCCGCGTAATATGCAAATTCAGCAGCTGAAAAAATATTATTTTTCTAAAAATGTCAACAAAACCATATCATGAGAACCCTCTTTGTAACGAACTCATCGAGCTCATTCCAAAGAGGGGTCACATGATATGGTTTTGTTGGAATTTTTAAAAAAAATGTAAAAAATGATATTTAAAATAATAAATTTTGAAATCTTCTGCGTTGGGTAAAGGGTTAAGGTCACATACTTATGCATAATGGCTAATCGTGACAGCGACAGTTTTCTGGGTGGAGGAAGCCAGAGTACCCGGAGAGAACCACTGAGCAACAACAAGCAACTGTCAGCTCCTCAACATTCTAACTCTGTTCAAGCTCCACTCAAGCAGGGTTACAGCAGTTGAATACACGTGCACCATCGACGTGCAGTTCACCTTAGTACACAGCATCATCGTGCCCCCATGTAGGCACCCAGGATAAAGTGCCTTGCCCAAGGACACAATGCGGATCGTCACAGACGGGGATCGAACTCAGGACCTCTAGCAAAGAAGTCCAACAGTCTACCACTGAGCCACCACGCCCCAGTCCTCCTTATTGTTTTTTTTATTTACACCTTTGTGAATAAAAAAAATATGTGAATAATCTACATAATCATACACTGGGTGTCACACCACCTTACAACAGTAGAATACTGAATACTTCTTCAGTTGGGACTTGAGTCTTGACTGCAAGGACAAGTTGGGCTTATGCTCTCCCCAAATCATACAACTCTGTGATGATTACTCGGGTTCTTCATCTGTGGAGTGATATGGCTCATTAGTTATCATGTTGGTTCTAATCTTCATCATCGGTGTTGCATCAATGGGCTACACACTAAACTCATTGCATGCTTTTGGCAGATATTCCTGCCATGAGCAGCAAAAGATTGTTTCCTGGAATAAGTATAATGTGGGCATATTTCACCAATTTCATTTTTTAAAGTGAATCAACTTTTTGACAAATGATTTTTAGTTGAATTTTCAGGAATTCTTTACCAAATCTAGTAATGGTGGCTTCATTGCAGCCATAACTGGCTTATGAAAAATGACATAAAAATACTCAGCATGTCAAATCCAATCGTACAAATGAGAGCATGGTGTTGCAATGTGTTTGCTGAGGCATGCTGCACACTGATGATATAATTGGTTCCAATCAATGCTCACCTTGTTTGTGCTTAGTTAGTTAAGAGGTAGGGTGTTAAATTATTTTTCAAAGGTGATTTGTAATGTGGGTATTTTTTTCAAGGGTTCCATGCTACAAGCAAAAGTAGCCCCAGTTTAATAAGATTTTATTCATAAACAATTGTGTTGTTACAATTTATTGGAGAGTGCCTCTTTGCACTCTGCAATACATTGTAATAAAACAATTTTGTTTAAACATTTTTTGTGTGTTTCAACTGCTGAGTAAACGAGATAATCAATACGGTGTAAAGCCATTGAAGTGGCTTTCAGCACTTTTCAGAAGAGTCCTGATAGTGTCTTCTAATACTCAACTAGTTAAGCTAGAGAGTCTGACAGTTCCTTGTCAATACTCAATGGTTCTCTCCAAGTATTTTGCTTCTTCCACTCATGAAATTATCCAACTCAATATGACTTTGGCTGTTGAAAGTGTCATTAATTCCTAACAACAAAGAAGGGTCTTAGTACAATACAAGTGGAGTTCCAGTCAGTGACTAACTGACAGTTTGAGGAAAGGCATAATAAAGATAAGGAAAGTTTCATTCAATGGTGCTCTGTGTTAAACTCAAGTGGGAGCTCATTGATGCAGTGTGCTTGTTAAGGCCTACTTGATGGTGATGGTACAGATGCTTGTGCTGGGTTATTTATTTATTTATTTATTTATTTATTTATTTATTTATTTATTTATTTATTTATTTATTTATTTATTGTTGTTTAAGGTCACATAATTCAGCACAATGGGTAATCATGACCATAACATGGATATAAAATTAAAGTCAAATTCTGCCAATCATTTATTTATTTATGTTGCTCATTTTAGAGGACTTCCTACCCATACATTGATTACCGGGTCCTATTTTACCAGTATAATAGAGCGTGTTTACAAGAGTAAACAAGCACTGCTTCATTTCCCATGGGAAACATTACAAAGTTTAGAGTTGATGCAAAATTTCAATTAATGGATTTTTGGGTTGAACATGGAGGACTATCTGTTGAAATTTTACTTGTGCTTATGCTTTTCTGCCCTTTTTGAAAGTTACAGACTGAGTGGAAACTCCACCATTCTAGGGTGACTTAGTGATAATCCACTCTCCACATAGTGTAAGTTATCTATTTCACAGGTGTAATACACATGTATACAAGTTAAGCTTTCTCTATAATTCCAACAGAATGTATGGAAGTGGCAACTAGAACTAAATAATTCAGTACCACAGTAATAGCGGTGGGCATAACATGTATCTTATTTGTTTATTTATTGGTGCTTAGCCCTTTACCTAATGAATCGCCCGCATCCACCTGTGTAATATACAAATTCAGCAGTTGAAAAAAAAAAAAAAAATTTCAACAAAACCATATCATGTGACTCCCATTTGAATGAGCTCATCGAGCTCATTCCAATGAAGGGTCACATGATATGGTTTTGTTGAAAGTTTTGAAAAATTTGAAAAAATACTATTTAAAATAATACATTTTGATATCATCTGCTTTGGGTAAAGGGTTAGAGTCCCATTCAGCTTCTGTGGCTGTATCATGACTGCAACACCAACCAATATAAAGTTAGGTCTATCTGATTATTTAAACCTATGCCACCCACTTCAGAGGGCTTCCACTCCAAGCGCTGGTTACTTGGTCCTATTTTATCAGCAAAACAAACTTGTTTAAACGAGCACTGCCCCATTTCCTGAAGTTTCCATTCTGAATGTGTACTTGATGCATAGTCAACAGAGACTGTATGAAAATAACAAATCATGTCACCAGGACAGCTTATGTTCAATGCTTAATCTTGACAGAAGCCAAAGGCCTGAACTGTTGAAAAACTCCAGCAGCGCCTCCAAACAACTTAATATTTTAAACATGTGATGATTGAAGAGGCGGTGAAACTTCTAAAGATGTTTATATGAATGGAGGTGGTAATTAATTCATAATGACTGACGGCATTTTTATTTATGATGTTGATGCATGCTGTTTGATTATAACAGTTCTTTTCTTATATTAAATGTCTTCCTAGTATTTTACCCATAAGGCATTTAACCCTTCATCCTAACACAAAAGGCAGACATCACTTGCAAATAAAATTCTTGAATAACTATAATTTTGTTCATTTTTGGCGTCAAAAACATAGCTTATGACCCCTCATTGGCACAAGCTCATTGAGCTCGTTCCAGTGAAGGGTCATAAGCTATGTTTCTGAGACAAAAAATGAAAAAAATAATGAAAGTTGAAAGGTTATTTTTGTAAATAGTGCTGGCCGGTTTTGGCTGTTACTTTGGGTGAAGGGTTGACTGTTTTAGTACCAATGCTAACCTGATCAGCACAACATACTCCAATCTAAATCCAAAGGTTTTTCCATTAACCCTCTGCACACTTTTATCAAAATAATGAAATTTCAAGCAGCAAATTTTATTATAAACTCAGAATTTTACCAATTCAGTCTTGTTTGATAGAACTGTATTAGGGCACCCACAACACCCAATGGGTACCTAAGTGATAAACATAAATTCCTTTATTGGAAGAGGAATTCACCAAGGATCATTTCTGTAAGTAGTAAGGGTATTAAAAAAAACAAGCGTTGACTTGTTTTGGGCTGACTAAAGAGCGACACCCCTTAAAAGCTTAAAATTCCTGTTTTCGGTGGATTTTTCCAAATGCCTCTTGTAGATTTTCAAGAAAAATTGGTCATTCGCAAGTCTTTGTCTGACATTACATGTTGCATGGACAAAACATTCCAGTAAGCATTTGTTAACCCTCCATAGGCTGTAGAATATCAAAATTTTGATAAAATGGGGTGTTTTCAGGCACCAATAGCACTCAATGGTTATGTCACAGATAAAAAGAACTTCTTTTACTACACATAGAATTCACAGGGATCATTTTTTAAGTGGCAAGGGAATTCAAAAAACAAGCCTTAACCCATTTTGGACTGGTTAAAGAGAGATACCCCTTAGAAGATTAAAATGCATGCTTTAAGTAGTTTTCTCCAAACACCTCTAGCAGATTTTCAAGAAAAATTGGTCACTAGCAGGTCTTGGTGTGGCATTACATGTTGCATGGACAAAATATTCTGGTAAGCATTTGTTAACCCTCAACTGATGTTAAATATAAAAAATTTTATAAAATGTGCTGCTTTAGGGTGCCAACAGCACCCAACGGCTATGTCACAGATAAGCAAACCTTCCTTTATCGGACGCAGAATTCACAGGGAATCATTTTTGTAATTGATAAGAGTATTCAAACAAGAGGACCCAGGGGGCCTTAGGCACTCACCGAATGTTCCATACTGTTAAGACACAAATTTTATCAAAAGCTATTCTTAAGGTTCTACAGAGTAAATCTATACTCTCTGTGGAGCTAAAACATCAACACGACTGAATGGGACAATGCTGCTGATCAAATATCAAAAGATTCTGCATGATGGTTCTGAAGAAGATTTTTAAAGAATTTTCCTTGAATTGCACAAAGTAAACATTCACGCCCCCATATTGAGCCCCAATATTGATCAAAAGACTCAATTTGAACAAATGTGAATCCAACCCATACCAAGATGCTGCATATCAAATATCTAAAGATTCTGCCCACTGGTTCTGGTGAAGAAGATTGTTAAAGATTTTTTCTTAAATTGCATTGAGTAAATATTCACACCCCCATAGTGATCCCCAATATTGAATGGGGGATTCAGTTTGAACAAACTTGAATCAAACCCATACCAAGATGCTGTATACCAAATATCAAAAGATTCTGCCCATCGGTTCCGTAAAAGAAGTTTTTAAAGAAATTTTCTTAAATGGCACGAAGTAAATATTCACACCCCTTTAGTGAGCCCCAATATTGATCGAGGGACTCAATTTGAACAAACTTGAATCAGACCCATACCAAGATGCTGCATACCAAATATCAAAAAATCCTGCCCATTGGTTCTGGAGAAGATTTTTAAAATTTTTTTCTTAAATTGCACTAAGTAAAAATTCAGGTCCCCATAGTGAGCCCCAAAATTGATCAAGTGACTCCATTTGAACAAACTTGAAACAGACCACACCAAGAGGCTGTATACCAAATATCAAAAGATTCTGCCCACTGGTTCTGGAGAAGATTTTTCCTTAAATTGCACTAAGGAAAAATCCATGCCCCTATAGGGAGCCCCAATATTGATCAAGGGACTCGATTTGAACAAACTTGAATCAGACCCAAACCAAGATGCTGCATACCAAATATCAAAAGATTCTGCCCATTGGTTCTGGAGAAGAAGATTTTTAAAGAACTTTTCTTAAATTGCACTAAGTAAAAATTCACGCCCCCATAGTGAACCCCAATATTGGTTGAGAGACTCAATTTGAACAAACTTGAACCAGACCCATACCAAGATGCTGCATACCAAGTATCAAAAGATTCTGCCCACTGGTTCTGGAGAAGAAGATTTTTTAATAATATTTCTATAATTCATATGGTGCTATCAGAGTTATGCCCCATACAGAGCCCCCAAGGGGCGTGGCCATTTCATTTGAACAAGCATGAATTGCTATATAGTAATAAACATCCAAATGAAGTTTTGTGAAAATCGAACCATAAGTTTCAGAGGAGAAGTCGTTTGAAAAATGTTCACGATGACGGACGACGGATGGCAAGTGATAAGTTGAGCTCCCTTAGGTGAGCTAAAAATTCCTCATATTGACGAAGTTATAATTCGGGCTCCAAATATGGACCCAGGGACTTGGCTTTAACAAACTTGAATCCCCCCCCCTAAGGATGCTACACACCACATATCAAAACATTCTGACTGCTGGATCTGAAGAAGAAGAAGATTTTTTAAGAAAATTCCTCATTTCAAACTAAGTTACAATTCAAGCTCCCGCAGTGAGCCCAAATATGGACCTAGGGACATGGCTTGAACAAACTTGAAACTCACCTCCCTAAGGATGCTGCATGCCAAATATTAAAACATTCCGACTGCTGGATCTAAAGAAGAAGATTTTTAAAGAAAATTCCTCATTTTGAACTAAGTTATCATTCGGGCTACCACAGTGATCCCAAATATGAACCCAGGGACTTGGCTTGAACAGACTTGAATCTCAACTCCCTAAGCATGCTGCATACCCAATATCAAAAGATTCTGCCTGCTGGATCTGGAGAAGAAGATTTTTAAAGAAATTTGCCTGAAATGCACTAAGTTCAAATTGGGCTCCTATACTGAGCCCAAATATGAACCCAGGGGGCTGATTTGAACAAACTTGAATCAGATCCACCCCACAATGTTGCATACCAAATATCAAAAGATTCTGCCTGCTGGATCTGAAGAAGAAGATTCTTGAAGAAATTTGCCTGAAATGCACTGAATTCGAGCTTTTATAGTGAGCCCAAATATGAATCCAGGGGGCCGATTTGAACAAACTTGAATCAGATCCACCCCACAATGTTGCATACCAAATATCAAAAGATTCTGCCTGCTGGATCTTGAAAAGAAGATTTTTTAAGAAATTTGCCTGAAATGCACTAAGTTCGAATTCAAGCTTCTATACTGAGCCCAAATATGAATCCAGGGGGCCGATTTGAACAAACTTGAATCTGATCCATGCCACAATGTTGCATACCAAATATCAAAAGATTCTGCCTGCTGGATCTGGAGAAGAAGATTTTTTTAAGAAATTTGCCTGAAATGTACTAAGTATGAATTCAGGCTTCTATACTGAGCCCAAATGTGAATTCAGGGGGCCAATTTGAACAAACTTGAATCAGATCCACCCCACAATCTTGCATACCAAATATCAAAAGATTCTGCCTGCTGGATCTGGAGAAGAAGATTTTTAAGAAATTTGCCTGAAATGCACTAAGTTCGAATTTGGGCTTCTATAGTGAGCCTGAATATGAATTAAGGGGGCCGATTTGAACAAACTTGAATCAGACCCATACCAAGATGCTGCATACCAAGTATCAAAAGATTCTGCCCACTGGTTCTGGAGAAGAAGATTTTTTAATAATTTTTCTATAATTCATATGGTGCTATCAGAGTTATGCCCCATACAGAGCCCCCAAGAGACATAGCCATTTCATTTGAACAAACATGAATTGCCATATAGTAATGAACATCCACATGAAGTTTTGTGAAAATCGGACCAGTGGTTTCAGAGGAGAAGTCGTTTGAAAAATGTTCACGGCGACGGCCGGCCGGTGATAAGTTAAGCTCCCTTTGGTGAGCTAAAAACCAAGCCTTAACCTCATTCACAATTTTCCATGGATTTCTGAAAACACCTCTCACAGATTTTCAAGAAAAATTGGTCATTAGCCATTGGCAGGTCTTGGAGTGACATTACATGCTACATGGACAAAATATTCCTGTAAGTGTCTTTTAATTCTCCACAGGCTGCTGTATGTCAACATTTTGGTAAAATGGGCTGTTTTCAGGCATCAACAGCACCCAATGGGTATGTCACAGATACCATATCTTATTTTACCATATCTTATTTTTGCATGTGGGGATATTTTTGTTAGTAGTAAGGGTACTCAATAAAGCAAGCCGTTACCCATTTTAGGCTGGAGATACCCCTTAAAAGACTAAAATTCACATTTTCCATGGATTTCTCCAAATGCCTCTTGCAGATTCTCAAGAAATATTGGCCATTGGCACATCTTGGTGTGGCATGACATGTTGCCAGAACAAAATATTCCGGTAAGCATTTATTAATCCTCCGAAAGCTGCCAAATGTAAAAATTTTGTTAAATTGCTTTCAGACACCCACAGCACCCAATGGGTAGGCGACTGAAAAACATAACTTCTCTTATCAGATGTGGACTGCATTGAGGATCAATTCTGGAAGCACTAATGATATTCAAGAAACCAAGAATTAACCTATTTTAGACAGGTTAAATAAATACACCCCTTGAAATTTTAAAAATCTATGTTTTCTGAACAGATTTTCAAGAAAACATAGCATTCAGGCAGGCCCTGGTTTGACAATACATGCTGCAAGAAAGAATTATTCCGGCAAGTGTTTGTTAACCCTCCACAGGCTGCCAGAGTTCAAAATTTTGATAAAATGGGCTGTTTTCAAGTAGCCACGTCACCTCATGAATATGTGCCAGACAAACATAACTTCTTTTGTAAGATACAGAATTCATGTTGCATCAATTTTGTAAGTGGTAAGAGTATTCAAAAAAACAAGATTTAACCCTGTTTTGAGAGGTGAAAAAATAATCATTTGCAGATCTTGGCTAGACAATATATACCGGGGTACTGCATGGAGGAAGTATTCTGTACAGCATTCGTTAACTACCTAACGTCAAAATTTTAATAAAATTGTCTATATCCGGGTACCCATAGCAAACAAAGGCTATACGGCAGGTAAACATAACTTCTTCTACCAGACATTGGAATTAATGGGGGATCAATTTTGTAAGCAGTAAGGGTATTAAAAAAATCAAGCCTTAATCCTGTTTTGACAGATTGAAAAGAGACAGCATTTAAGAACTTAAAATTCACATTTTTTATGGGTTGCCTGAAGTGGTTCTTAACAGACTTTCAAGAAAAAGTAGACTCTTGAGAAGAATTATTCTGGCAAGCACACACTGACCCTCCACAAGCTGCCAAACATCAAACACTTACATGAATTTGACATAAAATGGCCTGTTTTCAAATAGCCACAGCACCCAATAGGTATGTGGCAAACAAACATGATTCTTTGTGTTGGACATAGACTAGTCAGACATTGATATTGATATTAACCCTCTCCACCAATAGTGATGATTTTAACCTAAACTTTTTTTTATCAAACTGAATTCATTTGAGACTTCTACATGTATACCCACCTTCCTCAGGACATCAATAAAGGTACTTTAGTCTTTAGTAACAAAGTTAAAAAAAATTCTTCAAACACTCTGAGGCATGAAAAATCATGGAATCTCATCAGGAAAAGCCTATGATTCTCTAGAATCATTAAGTCTAGTACCAATTTAATTTTGTTTGTTGTTTGAGCTTTGTCAAACAAGACAGAATTGGTTAAATATCCAGTAGCATTATGGGAAAAAAATGTTACTTGAAACTCTGGTATTTTAAAAGCAGTGTGGTGAGGGTCATTAGCAACATTTAAAACTGAAGGTGATGTGCAAGTGTTTTGAGTTGATTCCTGATAAACAGGAAGCACTTTCTGTTGACAAAGGTCAGACAAGTTTAATTAGAGTTTTTGTCAACTGTCAAAATAAGAACTTAAAGTACTAAACAGCTTTCACTTATTCCCAGCGAATGGAAACAAATTCTACAAATCCATAGGTGCCTGCAGGTATATTAGATAATTGACTTTAGTAATTGTGAGGTCAAGCATTTCCTAGCCCTTTATCTAATGAATTGAAAATCCAGGAAAAAAAATGAACAAAAAATTACCACATTCTCTTAACTGGTAGAGTTCTGGAAGCCCATATTTGGGCTTTAATTAAGTGTAGGTAACCCATCTTAAAAACTTCATATTCAGTGGATGTACTTCATATTATTCTTGAAGTGAAATTATTTAGTCTTTAAGGATTTGCCTTGTTACAATTTATGGGAGAGTGCCTATGGGCCCACTCTCATAAATTTTAACCAGGCAAAGATATGTTGACAAAGTTTGGTGAATAAAAATGATTTAGCACTCTATCAGTTAACTGGTTCTGTGCTAGAAGAGCTATACTGAAAAGTGCCGAAATCCACTTTGGTGGCTTTACATTGTATGCATAACCTTGTTATTTGTGCAGTAGTAGGAAAAAAATGATTATATAAAATGTATTGTTACCATTTATTGGAGAGTGCCAACAGGCACTTTCTAATAAATAGTAACAAAACAATTATTTATGAACAAAATCTCGCCAAATTAAGGCTCCCTTTGCTGGAAGTATTGTATCTTTGAAAAAAAAAATACTCATGTTACAAAACACCTTTGAAAAATAATTTAGCACTCTACCAGTTAATTATGATTTTTTCAAACCATAACCTTAAAATCCTCATCAGAGTAATTAGCCCACTGAGTCACAAAAATGATGAAACAATGTTTGAGAAATTCAACTTGAATTAAATCATGCTGCATTCAGCACTATCAAGCAAAAATAATCAATGGAAAAATAAATATATGAGTGGAGTATCACGTTTAAATTTATTTATTCTTAAGGTCTTGTACAATTTTTACGAACTGCACTGGACCATTATTTGCAAGTCCTTTTCAACTTGGCTGTGATTTCTAGTTAAGCTTGGCTACCAAGATGAAACTTTGGAATCATACTTACTGTATGAAGCTCCAGAAGAAGAAGAATCAATGGTTTTGTGCACCGAAGGCATGCAGGGACAGTGTTGGCAAACCCCTTTCGACCCTCATTAACTGTAGAAGATTTTGGACTGTCGTAGCTTGGTAAAGGAGGAAAGAGGAAGGGAGTAGGTTAGTGACATCTGTGATTCTTGCGGTTTTTCTTAGGTAGAGGTGGCTGTGATGGTGATACAGTTTTGGTAGTTGGTGTAGTTGGTGGTGTAGGGCTGCTGTTATTAGTCGCCTCAAATTCAGCTATAATTTGTTCTGCCCGTCGGATTTGCTGCTGAACTTCTGGAGAGTGTACTTGGTCATAGAGGTCATCTACTTGCTTCTGTAGGGCTATTTCCTTGAGTCTTTGTTCTTCTCCTTGTTCTTGAGGGAGCTTAAGGGAGTTTTCTCAGATTCTTGAGTCGATGGTGGTGGAATGGATACTGGTTCCTGGTCCTGGCTTTCTGGTACCAAAGAGAGGGGCGAGTGGGGATTGGGAAGTGGTGAGAAGACAACTTCCAATTCCATCACTGTCTCCACATCTGACAATTTCTGAGGCCAGAAGTAGGATAGGTTTGTCTGTGAGAGTGGGAGGGGGAAGTGGCGGCTGCCTCTGGCTCATTCCTTTCTTCGCCATTTTCTCTCTTTTTCTTCAAAAAAGCTTCCAGACATTGGGCATCCCTCTGCTTGGACTGGCTCTTCTTTCTTTGCTTTCTCCTCTTCTCAAGGCCTCAAGACCCACTCAGGTGAGGACCAGTGTGAGAGGGGCCCCTCTCATCAAAGGTACTACCTTTACCCATGGGGGTTGAGATATGCTGTCTTCAACTTTAAACTCCAAGGTCAGATGAACCCTTTTGTCTAACTCCTGGATGGTCCGGGTGATGGGACAAAAGATGCCCAGAGTAGGCTTAGCAGTAATTTCTAATGAAGCCTTTATGCCTATAAAGGCAGCCAAGAATATACTTATCAACCACTGCCAGGGTCATTTGATTATACCCCACAAGAATTCCATATGACTGCATGCCAGAGCACCTGTTTTGTGGCCAGAAAGTGTGTAAAAATTACAGTTTGCCCCATTTAGAGTTAAATAAAACATGTTTACCCTTTTAAACTGACATGCACACTTTTTGGCAAAAAAAAGAAAATTGGGCAGTCAGTTAACAAACAATATAATGGACAACAAATAAATAAGGAGGGTCAGACCACTTATTTGGATATTTCTTAATTGAACAAGAGCAACATGAGGCATGGCATATGCCCCCAATGGTGTCATAACGCCATGGTGGCCATACTGAATTGGCCAAAATCGAAAGGAAGAATTGTCTAGTCAACCACAAGTAATCCCTAAAATTATGATTTGATCAAATAAGTTTTCAAATCCAACATGCAGTGAATGCAATTCAGGGGTCAAGAAAAATTTTCTAAGTCGAAACTCTGGGAAAAATTATTGGACAGAACCCATTCCTTGTGTATATCCATTCCCCCTTGAGGGTCTATCAGCGTTCCAAAGGAGTTCCGAAACCAACCAAAAGCTTTGAAATTACAATCCAAAACATTTGTACAGACAGACAGATGAATGGATGGATGAAGGCTTCCACCAGATACCCCCGAATCCACCTTCAGAGGTTGGTGGTACAATAACCCTGTTAAAAGAATATAATTTCCCAACAAAAAGCTATTTCCACACCTTCAGTATAAATTTGCCCTGTTAATTGCATGTAGGTTAGAGAGTGAACACCTGTGAATTGAATAAAAAATCCTGGAATATTACCCTGACTGTGACCAAATTCCCCTTTTTTTATAGACCTATTTGGCCTCAGTTCATCCAATACAGGCATTTAATCTATTATATCTTGTTTGACAGAGCTCCACCACCTGTATGGAAATGTCCTATAGGATCCTATATGATTCCTATAGGAAAATATAGGAATCATACAGGATTCCTATAGGAATGATGAGTGTACAGCAAGAAAATGATGTGAGTCCTTTTTCCTATAGGAATCCTCTATCCATTCTTATAGGACTTTTCATTTAATTGTTGAACTATTGGGAGATGTAGTATTCCTATAGGAACTCTGCTCAACTAAATGTTTAATACTTGTATAGGATTATTAACCCTTTACCCAACGTAACGGCCAAAACCGGCCAGCGCTATTCTCAAAAATCGCCAACTAATTTTCAAAATATTTTCATTTTTTGTCTCAAAAACATAGGTTATGACCCCTCGTTGGAACGAGCTCGACGAGCTCGTTCCAACGAGGGGTCATAACCTATGTTTTTGAGACAAAAAATGAAAAAAATTAGTTATTCAAGAATTTTTTTTGCCAGTGTCGTCTGCTTTTCATGTTAGGTAAAGGGTTAAAGGAAAGTCATGGCAATTATAGAAAAGCATTTTTTATTTGTAAATTATAGTTGAATTTAAGTAAAAGTCTATCTCCTTTAATAAGCAGATTTTTTTTTCATTTCAGCCAAATGAAAACAGTTTCATGTACAAGTATCCCTGTCAATTAGAAGAGTTTGCCTCAGCAAACTCTTCTATTCGACAGTGCTACATGTATATTCCTATAGGAATATATTGTGTTTCCTATATGGTTTCCTACAGAATTCTACTAACTTGCATACAAAGTACCAATAAGTTTCCTATCGGAAACTATGTGAATTTTCTGTAGGAAACCTATAGGAATCCTATTTTGATTCCTATAAGTGTGTTCCATACAGACAGCTCTGTCAAACAAGATATAATAGATTAAATGGCACTATTCACAAAAATCACCATTCAAATTTGATGATTTTTTTCAATTTTTGCCTCCAAAACATAGCTTATGACCCCTCATTGAACTGGTTCCAATGAGGGCTTCATAAGCTCTATTTTTATGGTGAAAAACACAATTTTTAGTTATTCAAGAAATGTATTTGAAAGTAACGTCTTCTTGTCATGGTAGGTATAATGTTAAAAAAAATAATAGCAATTTAAATTTCCAGTTGTAATTAGTTCAGCATACTAGGTGTTGACAATATATCTAAGAATGTCAGACTTTGATATTCTGTTATACAAAAGGTCTGACTCTCAAGCCCCCAAAATTTAACTCTGCAACTTGTTTATTTGATACCAAACTAGCAGCTACATGTTTCAGAAGATTTAACAACAGATTACAAAAATGCCATATTACCCCATACAGTAGAACCTGTCTTGAGAGACCACCCTTTGGGCCACACAAAAGTGCTCTCTCAAGACAGGTGGTCTCTCATAACAGGTTTCAGGTTTTCTCAAGTCAGTGGATAACCATCCACAAAATGCAGAAATGGAGAAGAATGGATTTTTGTAATTACTTTGTAGTTGTTCTTTTTTTTATGAAGTTTTTGTAACAAATTGAAATGGACTGTTATAAAAATTATAAAAATAAATTATAAATAAAGTGTTGAAAATCCTCATTGATATGTCCCTCATTATATGTTATGAGAAACTCAAGAAAATACTCAGTACATGTAGATTAAGACTGAAAAAGGCATGGACACCTTTGAAATTTTTTCTTTGTTGTGTTGCTTTGATTAGATTTTTTTTTACATTATTGCTGCATAAAATGTGCACTGAATTTAGCAACTTTCATTGTTTTCTCCTCATTTAACTGACTAATAAACAGAAAACTAATTTCCCCTTCAGGTAATGAAAATACTTGAGATTCCAAAAACATACCAAAATTTAATCTATTATATAAATGAGGAGTGTGAGTCACTCAGTCCAGCTAGAAATTCAAGCTTTCTGTGTCTCCCTTGATATGCAATGCAACTAGAAATTTTCCATCATTCAGGCAGGGCTACCCAGGGCATATATCTCGATGAAAATCTGAGAATTGATTCAGACAAAGATTTACGTAACAAAACCAGCAAGAATCCATGTAGATTCTTGCTGCACCTCTACTAGGATTCGTGTAAAAAGAATTGAGTCAATTTAACCCTTTACCTAACTAGGCAGCAGCAAACTAACCAATACAAGGTTAACCTGATCAAGCCAGGAAATAAGCAGACTGTCATCTGCAAAATGAGGTCCCCAAATGGTGAATTTGGTGATGCTACCCTGCACAGCAGGGTAGCATCACTAAATGTACCCTCACTAAGGGGTACCCACAGGGTAAATTGGCCCACTGTATAGGACCGCAGCAGCAAATTCTCCCCCTTGGGACCTCATTGTGCTTATGACAGATTGCTTATTTTCAGGCTTGAACCTGATCTGAAATATCTTGACACTTTGGCAATAAAATTGTACAAATATGGCTTTCATCCATATTTGTAAGGTTTTATTGGTAAATATTATTTAGTTTTTTAAAAATTCAGATGATGTTTTAAAAATTAAAAAGCTGTGTTGGGTAAAGTGTTAACATGTGTTATCAGTATGGGGAAAAGGGATGCCAAATGTGCCCCTCTGGAGTAGTGGAGACCCTGGAACATTTTCTCTTGGAATGCCCACAGTATATACCTCATAGAATAAAATTTACTGGAAGAATAATGCAGAAGTGGGGTGAAGAAACAAAGGATAGATGGCTGAAGGGAGACACGAGGGAGAGGGTAGGAATGCTTATTGAAGAAATTGAAAAAGAGGAAGTGAGGGACACTATTAAGCAGTTTATATCTGAATGCTGGAAGGAGAGGAGGGGAAGAGGGGGTGGGGTGCAGGGGGAATGATGGCCTTCTCTTATGAGGACCGCGACAAATCAGCGGCTGGCCAAAGAGTTATTATTATTATACAACAGCAGTTCAACCATGGTGGTCTCATGGGATCCTGGGACACTTAGAGCAAGTGTGGATTCTCACAACCGTTTGTGCGAGAATCCAAATGGATTCTCCCAAATTTAGATGAAATATAAGCCCCACTACCTGTCCTGGGACGAGTAGGCCCACTAGTAAAAAATAAATGACTTACAAGAAAACAAATCACTGTCATCAGTACACCTAGAATCCATGACTTGTAAAAATTAAGAAAGATCTAAACATGTTCCATTTGGATTATTAAAATGGACTGTATCATGTTTTAAAGACCACTTTCTAACTGATACAATCACATCTTAGGTTGTAACAAACAGAGAAAAGATCCATGTTTACCAGTAGATTAATACATCTATGCAGACCCAACCACAAACAACCTCAAATGGATCTGTCCAGTAGTATATTGATTTAAATTTCCAAACAAAAAGTTTGTCAATCTCTGCCAACATAGAATGCACTGTCAGTCTGTAATGATAATAATGCTGGTACAGGATTGTAACTTTGATCTTCCCACTTGCCTTTTGTATAACAGAATATCAAAGACTGACATTCTTAGATATATCACTAACAATTAGTATGCTGAACTGATTATAACTGTCAATTTAAAATGTTATTATTTTTTTAACACCACATCTAGAATGACAAGAAGGTGTCACTTGCAAAATAATTTCTTGAATAAATAAAAAATTCCCACTAGACCAATTCCCTTTAGACCAATTCCCATGAGGCCAATTCCCAAAAGACCAGTTCCCAAAAGACCAAGTGATGTGTTCTACTTTTAAAATAATTCTATATCAATAATTTGATATATTTATAAATATTATAAATGTATTTAATGTTATTGATATATTATTTTATAGATGTTGGGCAGATTTTTCTTAACAATTGTTATAGTGATCACTCACTTTCAAAGGCTGCGATTCTTTTTATTGTTTTGTGGTTAACAGATGCTGAGCTGATTTCCATAACAAAACAAACCCAATCCTTTGTGTGTATTGATGTTATAAATCTATATTTTATTGTAAAATGTTATATGTACTAAGCTATACTGAAATGTTATAAACGTATATTTTTTGTTTGTTAAGCATATATTTTTTTTATCAAATAAAGTGCTTATCAGTAAATACTGATTTTCTTAGAATGTATTAACTCTTAAATCACTGAGTATTTTCAAAACAGTTTTCATCAAATCTAGTCATGGCTGCTATGAAGCAGCCATGACCAGATTTGATGAAAAATGTATCCATATTTAACTTAAGAAATTACTGGTCTAAACATCCATTCAATTTACAGGGGGGGGGGGGGGGGGGGGGGGGATTGTTAAAGAGAATGCAAAAAGCAAGTGTTCAATAAGCTGCAAGAAAAAAAATTGATGTAAACAACAAAATGAAGGCACCTGTGTCTTGTTACTTTCAGCAGAATTTAATCTAGGCCCTTTGGGGCCAAAATAAGGCCTCTTTCCCATTGGGGTACATGCTATAAAATTCCTTACTTCTGACACAAAACACTATTACCCCCAAACTTATACAGCATACAGGTTATATAGCCATTGTGCTCCTTTGCTAGTTAATTCTAATATCATTAACCCTCTACAAAAAGGAATTGGACATAACCTACAAATTCAACAGCTGAAAGAAAACTATTATTCAATGAATTTCAACAAAACCATATCAGGTGACTTTCATTGCAATGAGCATGTCGAGCGTGTTCCATTGATATGGTCACATGATATGGTTTTATTTAAATACATTGAAAAATTTGAAAAAATAAACTTTTATATTGTCTACGTTGGGTAAAGGGTTAATACTGCTTCGTGAATATGAAGTACACACACTAAGAAAATCAGAATTTGCTCCATGTTTTAACCCTTTACCTAAGAGAAAATACACAGAACGATATGTGCATGTGAATGGGTTAATTGATATGGCACGAGTGTCAGCGTGGGAGGATAGAATGAAAGGCCGCAGGCCTGGAGTTTTATCCTTTCACGATAGCATAAATTTATTACATGCCTTCACCTCTATAAAGACAATTATTAGAAGGATACTCGATCAGCAATTCATATCACAACTATCAACAAAAAGAACACATTTTATCGCTAACTAAATTTTCGAGGGTAACCTGTGTTGCCATTTTGTTCCCTGAGTTCCAATGTGTTCTACGTGCCTACTGGCACGTAGAACACATTAGAACTCAGGGGCCGATTTTCAGCTATCACTAGCGATTCAATTATTGCAGTGCATGAATTGTAGAAAATTTCAATGAAATTTCCCTTCTTTATAAAATTCGTTCATCAATGATTTCCTTCTGCACATGTATGCGGGACAGATTTTCATTTTCCACATAGTTTAGTGTTGCTGTAGATAAGGATTTCTTAGAAAAGGCATGTAATAATAGCTAACAACACTTGCAAACAATTCTTGAACTCAAAATTTTCATTTTTGACCTTGAAAACATAGCTTATGAAACCTCATTAGAACAAACCAAATGAACAAATTCCAATGAAAATGATCAATACATTTCAACACAATGTAATAACATAAATGTTTTTACCATACTGTTTTAACATAAATTAAACCCGATAGCAAAGAAAGAGAAGACAAAACACACACATGCACAACTTTGTTTGTAAGATGTGTTAAGTGGGGACTGCCTGGCAAAACCTACGAACTAAGACAATGATTTTGGACCCACAAAACAAAATTTCATCTCCAAGACATGAAACAGTATCAGCATTACTGATAGCATGAAATGAAATCTCAAACTGTAGATACAAGAACTTGTTTTTTCACACTATGTGGAGACATTTCAATATACCTGTGTGCCCCAAAAGAGGCCACTACTTAATAAATGTGATACCTCAACAGATGTCTAACAGGGGCATGGCCAGGCTAAATATAGTGGGGTGGGGAGGAGAGACAAAATATTTTTCTACTGCCAATGGCGGCAGAAAATATTTTTAGCACCACTTCGCATCACTTAGAAGTAGACACAAACCAGGAAAAAAAGAAAAAAAAACTCATATTCAATGAAACAGTAGTCACTTCAGGAGTGTTTGTCAGAGGCGGTATTTCTGTCTCAATCTCATGGAAGTAAGGTTTGAAACTGTCTCGTCGATAGTCTGGAAGGAGTGTTACGTGAAAAATACTCTGTTTTAATTAACTTTACATCGGCGTTTTGGCTAAAATTGCTCAAAAACTAATGCAAGGTCAAACAACAGTAGCTAATGAGTTCCACCTCTCTTGAATGGTAGTTTTCTTTTTGGTGGAATATACATATAAAGACATTAATTCAATCTGTTTATAATATTTTAGCCGTTCAATATAACTTGAGTAATTAGGGGTACACCCCGTTGTCCTGCATGAGAGAATAAACTGTTTAAATAAAAGAATACTGAGATCAATGATCGGAGGCATGGTTTGATTGTTTGAATGTAAAATAATATATTCGGGGGTCATGGGAAAAGTCAAGTTACAACATTCCTCTAATTTTGAAAGCCAGTTCAGTAGAACTGTTTTAGAGAATGGGCAGTCAAAAAATAAATGTTTTATAGTTTCTTTTGTGTTACCGCAGAAGGTACACAGTTCTGTCTCTACAAGTTTCATTTTAAAAAGCATGGAATTTGTACATATAATTCTTTGTAAAATTTTGAACTGCGTGGCTTGCTGCTTTGGATCATCTGTGGTCACAAACGGAGTTTTGTAGACCGCTTCCCAACCTGAAGTTTGCAGAGAAATGTTCAGCACGCTGTTCCATTTAGTTTGAGCTTTTTGGGGATTTTCACTGACTAGCTCAAGGAAAAGTGGGTAGAACGTTCGATTTACTTTTTGTGTGATATTCAATTTCTCGACACGACTGTTTGTAATGTCAGCACATCTTGGAAGGGATTTAATTAGCCTTTTCCAGCTTTTCGGAATTGCGTTTATCACTCCCTGGTAGACAGTGAAGGGTGGCTTTAAATCAAATTTCGCGCAAAACTCGGTGTATAACAGGAAAGAATTTTCGTTGTTTAAGAGGTCATTTAGAAAGAAGACGCCGTGGTCACACCAATGTTGATTATAAAATAGTTTCCCCCCAATCTTAATATTGTTGTTGAAGAAAAGTGGTTCCGACAGTATCTCTGGAACATTTGGGGGTCCCATGCCCGGCCACCCACTGAACACATTTTTCCAAAAAGGGTTAAGATTTTTACTTATCTTTTCCAATCCTTCTTTACGAAGGTACCACACTTTATATCTGCCATATTTCTCAAGATCGTCTAATAGAAGTGTCTTCCAAGGGGCAAAAACCTGAGGGTCTAATAATTTCTTGATCCACGTTAGTTTTAGCGACCGACTGAAAGTTTGTAGGTGAGGGAATTTAATTCCACCATGGGTCACTGTTGTTCAAGATGAGGGCGTGGTGAGTGGCATTTAGAGGAAAAACTGGGAAAGACAATGAAAAGGAGTGCCAAATGTGTATTTAGGTGTGGTGGAGACTCTGGAACACTTTCTCTTAGAATTTCCAAAATACCAGTCTAACAGAATAAGATTCACTATGAGTTATTATGGGGAAGTGGTATGGGAGAATGAAGGACATGTGGTTAGTGGGTGACACAAAGGAGAGCGTTGGAGAGATTGGGAAGAATGGAGTTCGGGATGTCATAAAGCAGTTCGTATCTGAGTGTTGGAATGAGAGAAGAGGCATGGGGATAAGAAGGCATTTGGGATCAAAGGCCTTCTCACAGTGAGTTTTTACCAGAGTTTGAAATGCATGTGATTTGACTCAGAACGTTTTACATAAGTTACAATGGGAAAGAAATATTCGACTGTTGTTTTCCAAGATTTTTGGTCCAAAACTGATTTCCGTCTGGGAGGCCGGGAACTACACTGAAATTTTGGGATTTTTCTGGGCATTCCGGGAGAGTTAACATGTCTGTTCTCACCTGAGAACCTCGACAAATCAGCTCCCGGCCAAAATGTTGTTTTTATTATTATACCTTCTGCTGGGTTAAGAGTGTGAATCCTTCCTAGGTGCAGGTCTACGGTATTCCCTGGAGAAACTGTTCATGCTTATTAGAGTAACACATGTACTTTTTGAATCCTTTACCTAACACAGTATTTTTCAAAAATAAATTAAATTTCACATTTTTCAAAAACAAAATTCACATTTTGTCAATAAAACCATACAAATATGGATATCATCAGAACCAGCTCGACAAGCTGGTTCTAATGATATCCATATTTGTATGGTTTTATTGGGAAACTTCTTAAATATTTGAGGCTGTGGTAGGCTTATTCTGGTTATTTTTCTGGCCATTTTTGGCTGTTATGTTAGGTAAAGGTTTAAGGCTCAAGTACCCAGCAAGTGAAGGCATGACTCAAAAAAGATCCCCTCCCCCCAAAAAATAAAAAAATATCAGGGTGAAAGTACACAAACCACTTTTAAGGATTTCAGGCATGAATTGATATAAGGTTGACACTTTTCAGAAAAACAGTGGGATGGGCACAAGTCTTCCCCTTACCCAGGGCTGCACCGCTGATGTCCAAAGTATTCAAGGTATCAAAATAAGTCGGTGGGGCAGATGTCCGGTTTTGACAATAATTGATCAGGGGTGCAGATCATTATGTATACTGGTCATCGTTTCTCTGCTCAATATTGTTTGAAAAAGCAAACAAACAAACAAGCAAACAACATGACTACCAATCTTATATAATCCCGGTTAACACGGATCAGATTCTGAAAGAGACTACAACTTGTTTTCATTGGCTGAAGTGGGAGATCCAGGCCTGGCATTCTTAAAAATGCAGGAGGACTAAAAATCGCTCCCCTCGCATGGCCTAGGTGAGCGATTAGCTCTTCTCAAGCTTACAAAAGCTGAAAGTAGCAAAATGTATTATTTAATGAATTCTGCCTAGCAGGCTTTGTACATTTCATTTGGTGCTGCTGCAACAAGGTAGTCTTTGTGAGATGCCTACACTGCCACTCCCACACCTCCGGGCCACGGCAAGGCTCGGAGGTGTGGATGGGGCAGAGTGGCCTTCTTACAGCGACCACGAACATAGCAGAGATCTGAAAAGATGTGGGTTTTATGAATAGGTGGTTATGGTAAACATTATTTTCTTAGGCAAGGGGGGCTAGTTTTCGCCCTCCTTAATTTTTTTAAGGTGAGCAGTAGGCGAGTGAATAAATTGCTCTCCTGAAAATGCCTGGCCTGGAGATCTGGGAACAATGGTCCACATTAATTAGAAGGTGTGAAATTCAAAAAGTGGGAGAATCCGGCTTAAACCATAATAAGCTAACTAATTTTGGAGACAAAAGTTTTTAATGCTTTAACCAATGCAGGCGATATCAAAATTTATTATTTCAAATAATATTTGACCAAATTTTTAAAAAAAATTTCAACAAAACCATATCATGTGACCCCTCATTGGAACAAGCTCATTCCAATGAGGGGTCACATGATATGATTTTGTTGAAATTGTTTGAAAATATATTTTTTCAACTGCTTAATTTGAAAATTACACAGGCAGATGCAGTCAATTAATAAGTTAAAGGGATAAAAAAAAATTGAATAATGATTTTTGAGAGATGCAAAGGCCACAAGAACAGTTATGTTAAATAAAGGGTTAACAAAATCAAGGATATGGGCTTCTAAATTGCACTGATCCAGTAATATGAAAAATACACCATCCTTTACCCTTCTAAAATTATAACTTTGATTCCTTTGTTAAATTTATTATTTACCAAATATATTAGAAGTTCCTACTTTGTAACTTTACTTTTGCTTTCAGTCAAAACCTTTCGTAATTATTGTAAAGTTTGGATCCTCATCCTCCCCCAAAATTCTTTACACTGGAAAATGTTAAAATCCAAATAAATATTTCTTTTTTCAAGATAACAAAAGCCCACCTGCATTATATTTTCAGTGTCAATAAAATCCATTCTTAAAATGTTATAAAATTTGAAGGAATACGAAACTTCAAACACATTCTTTGCTTCCTATTTACTGTTGAAACTGGAAGTGCAGTATCCAGTAAAGGTTTTCAGTTGCTCCCAAAACATAATTAGCTGAAATACAGTCTCAAACATCCAATGGAAAATGGAACCGTCACTAGTATCAGGCTGAATATATTCACAAGTTTTGTAGAATTAATGTATTTAAAATAATTTAATTCATTTTTTAAATTTTTTTTTAGTAACCTCTTTGGGTTAAAACCATTCAGGCAATGATATACATATTAAAATGACAAAATTCTTCATTATGTATGTTTTATCAATGTTTTCTATTGAAATGTATGTTAAAAGAACTGAACGAACACTAAAGCCAAAGAACATTAATCATAAACTTCTCAAGATTAAATAGAATGATTAACATGGAGTCCATTATAATTTGGTTTTGTTACAGCATGACTGCTTCAGTCCAACAGTAATAAAGCTTAGTTTTTTGTCATTAAGCAGATTATTTATGGTCTGAGTTATTTAATGATCTTCTCAAAACATAGAGAGTTAACCCATTCAAGAGGGTGTGTTTTCAAAACATCGAAAAACTAAAATTCACACCTCAGTAAGTTTTTTGAGATAGTAATTGAGTTTATATCTAATTAGTGGTTACTCGTGAGATGTTTCTGCATTCAGAGATCAATCAGAGATACAGTCGGTGGTTTTCTGTGTTCAGTGAACAGTGTTTATTGAGTTGTGTAAGATATATGGGGAAGTGGGATGGGAGAATGAAGGACATGTGGTTAGTGAGTGACTCATGACTCAAAGGAGAGGATTAATATGCTAATTGGAGAGATTAGGAAGAATGGGACAAGGGATGTCATCCAGCAGTTCAGCTCCCGAGTGTTGGGAGGAGAGAAGAAGTGTGGGAATAGGGAGGCAGTTGGGAGCACAAGGGTAATCAAGGCCTTCTCACCCGAGAACCACGACAAATCAGCAGCTGGCCAAAGTGTTATTATTATAGTACATTATAATTACCTGGCGAGTAGAGTTATCACCCAAAGTATCTCTTTCAAATTCTGTACATGTGAACAAAAAATACAAGCAATGTTCTAGCCAATGGACTTCTGGGTATCACCCAGAGGTCCATTGGCTGGAACTTTGCTTTTGCTTGTTATACTTTGCAATAAATTTGCAATTATTGCTTGGGTGGAATCCCCACCCTGCAGGTGATTTAGTGATAATACACTTTCCACATACTCTATATACATACAAGTAATTGGTACCATATCAATTTTCTGAAGATAATCAGAGGTTAAAGTTGGGGAGCAAACAAAGATATGCTTCTCACGCTTTACAGATCATTCAAACGTCAGTCAGAATTACACAACAGACACCTATGGTCATTCCCAATGGTTATAGACTGTTCCCGCAAAATACCCAATCCTAATTAGATATAGGCTATAGCCTTAAGCTTATTGTTCTCATGTGTAAGCACACTGGGTACAGATTTTCATTTTTTCGACGTTATGAGATACAGCCTTCAAGAGCTAGTTTAAACTAATTCTTGGAAATTCGCTTAACCCTTTGTCTTAACTCAACAAGACGACCACACAATGGTGTTTTTTCAAAATAAATAAATATTGACATTTTCTCTTCCCAAATATAGATTAACTGGTTGAGTGCTAGAAGCCACTATGATGGCTTTATTGAAAAGTGCTGGAAGCCACTTTAGTGGCCATTATACTGCAAGCTTTAGTTTGTAGTTTGCACAGCAGCAGAAGAAAAAACTTTATATAGAATTGTTTGTTACAATTTATTGGAGAGTGCCATTGTGCACTATCCAATAAATTATAACAAAACAATTATTTGTGAATAAAATCTTGCTAAACTAAACCTTGCTGGTAGCTTAGTGACTGATAAAGAATACCCACGTTTCAAATCACCTTTGAAAAATAATTGAGCACTCTACCAGTTACGACACCTTATTGGACCAAGCTCAGAGCTTGTACCAATGAGGGGGTCATAAGCTATGTTTCCAGGCTTGGAAATAACCCACGAACAATCATTTAGATTAACCTTTTACCCAATGTGACGCCAAAACCGACCAGTACTATTCATAAAAATCGATATTTTTCATTTTTTGTCTCAAAAACATAGGTTATGACCCCTCATTGGAACAAGTTTGATGAGTTCGTTCCAATAAGGGGTCATAACCTATGTTTTTGAGACAAAAAATGAAAAAAATTAGTTGTTCAAGAGTTTTCTTTGCAAGTGTCATCTGCTTTTCAGGTTAGGTAAAGGGTTAAGTATAGGTTACTTCAATAGTAAAATATGTGAATGAACTACAGGTTATGTCAAAATAATTCAACACAAATTAAATTTCTATCTCATATTTTGTCTCTCAGTCAGACCTAATAATATGTTGGGACAAACTTGACTCAAAGGTTGCACATTGCATCCATATTTGTATAGAATGGCATGCCATTTACATCTTAACAGAATTTCTGCCAAAATAAAGAACAAATAGCTTAAGATTTGACCGACGAATTGCATATCTTGAGTTTGGGGCACAGTTTTTTAAAAAGCTTCGATCAATATTTGGCTCCTGGCAATGTGTTTCCTTCAATGCTCGATTTTGTAGACAAGTGCAATCTGGATCAATCCATGGGTCCAGTCAGTGGACGTTTGCTTGCATGGCATTGTACAATTGACCAGGTATGTCAAAAGGTCTCAGGCTTGTTCAAACTTTAAAACCGCACATTGTCGTATCAGAGATTGGAGGGAATAAACAGGTGAATGGAATCAAGAGTGTAGATGGCCAGTAGCCAGATAGATTATTTGTGTAGGTGCTTTCTTGAGGAAGTTGGAGAATGTTTCGTTTACGTTTGTTAATTATTTCCACGCATGTGGTTGCATTGGAAGCAGCCAAGCACTTTGTCAGTCATCGGTTTCCCTGCAGTCGCAGTATACAATTTAGATGTGCTTATTGTCAATCGTTATTTAGATATAGTTCTATCTGATTCTGACTTGCAAGGTGCATGTTTCTGGCATCATATTCCTAGTTTATACAGAGAATCTACATCACATATACTTCTTCACATATTGAAAATGTTTCTTCAGATGATAGTGAGCAAGGCACCAAATACACTCGGTAGCCTTCCCCGTTACTTGGCATAGCCCCTGGTCAAGTTGGTTATTGTAATATGTTGGGGGGGTTGTTTTCCACTCTGTTGTTTGTACATCCAACCATGAGCACTCTGCACTGTTCCTATGTTTGTAATGGGGACCCTTATATATTATACCGGTACTGGGAATCAAGTATGTTCCTGTGGATGTTCTATCCTTTACACATCTGGTTAATCAACAATAGCTAGGTAGGGAATCACACAGTTCCTTTGCCAGTTTGGGTTTTTTTGGCGCATTTTTGGACTTCAGCACCCCATGCCAGGCAATCAGCTTGGGCAAGGATATGTTGCCCTGGATACATTTTTAACAACTGCTGATTTGTTTTGCTGTTTGCAATGTTAGCAGCTTGGTTCACGTGTCATGCTCACAGCACACCAATTTTCTAGCTGCTCACTTTCTTTGCACCCAAGGGGGAGGGGTTGCAGCTAGCCAGTATGTGTGGTTAATTCTATAAAGTTCACTCCTGTGGTGGTGATGATGTGAAACAATTGGGGAGCTCAGGTAAGTCAGGTATGGGCTTTAATCAAGTATGGCTTTAATGCCATCTCACTTATAAGAATGCATTGTGTATTGTATTAGGCAATTGTCATGATCTGTTCTCATGTTACTCTCGAGTGCTGAATTATCATACAGCTATGTTTCTATATTTTTCTTACGAATACAATTTGGTACATCCTTATGTAGCCCAGTTGGATTTTTTGATTCAACAATCGCTGTCTAGACAATCTGCCTCTGGGCATCGAAACTGGTTTGCATCTTGGAAATTTCCAAACTGTAGTATTCCAGTTGCATTTTTTGATTTAACAATCGCTGCCTAGACAATCTGCCTCTGGGCAACGAAACTGGTTTGCATCTTGGAAATTTCCAAACTGTAGTATTATGCGGTCCCGTACTATGATTTATGAGTGGTAATTCTCCACCCTGTACTTGTTTGTGTAGTGAACTGCTTGTTCATTGGTTTGTTTATCTGATAAACAGTATCTTTCTTTTTTTTGCTTTCGTTTCTCATTCAAGTGCCTTCCAAGATACCCAAGAGAACAAGGGTCACCAAGACCAGTGGTAGAAATTGGCAAGCACCCACGGCAGAATTAAACGATTGTCTGAGTCACCTCTAGAGTGTACTGGGAGATGAAATCACCAGAGATATGTTTAGTGTTCAACCGATTATTCAAAATGGCTGCTGACTGATTACTGATTACTTGAGCTCACAATTGGCTGATTCCGATGCCGATTCCAATTGTAATTCCATGCACTACTAGACAAGTCGAGGATCGCAAAGAACTACATTAAATTGAACACATTTTACAGTGTTTACAGTCCATTCACTACTAGATAAGTCGAGACTCGAATTAACTACATTAAATTGAAAATATTTCACAGTGTTAAACTCCGTTGACTCAGGTCCAGTAAAATTACCAGTCGCACACACTTGGGCAGTAAATGTGGCTCCCAGAGCCACGTTTACCACCCAAACGCGCACAACTGGTAATTTTTACAGCGACCTGAGACAATGGAGTGCAACCTTCACTTTTCTGGCGATTGCCACAAGCATGCTCAATTGTAAGCTTTACAAGTCATTTAACTTGTATATCCCATAAAGGGGTGTCTAGAGAGATTAAGAATACACATTGTGATGGGGTTTCAACTTTATTGAATGATATCATTGACATAATTTTACATTAACAATTGAACAATTGCAGAAGATAATAAAATGCGGTTTATGAATCATCACAAAATGCTTGGCAACAATCAGTTGAACCGATGTTCCAGGAGCTGTTGCCATTGTCATCCGATTGCCCACAATTGGCCATTTGGGGTGGCCACTTCCGATCATCGGTTGAACAGTAGAATTGGCAAGCACCCATGACAGAATTAAACGATGGTCTGAGTCACCTCTAGAGTGTACTGGGTGATGAAATCTCCACAGATATTATGAATGGATGTAGTAGCTCCGGGAAATCTTCCTAGTAATGCGAAAAAGCAGATGATAGCTCACATCAGGGGATCAGTTTTACAAACTGTGCATCTACCCCCATTTGAATAAGTTGTTCATAACCTTTAGATAGAGAAATGTGGTGGAGGGGTTAGGTTCAAACACAGCACCAAAAGCTATCTGAAGAGTCATTTAATTTCTCAGTTTATTCAAATACTTGACATACAGATACATGACAGAGTGTTTGCGTCAACAACATGAATCAATGGTCATCATTTATTACTGTTTGCTGTGGAAATCGAGTGGACTCTAAACTAATATACTTTGCGTGAATGTTGATATCTGAGCATATAGATATACTTGAGATTTGCATTTCCTTCTCAAAACATTAACCCTATACCTTATGTTTCGACAAAATCCATCCAGCGAGACACAAAGTTTTCCTATAAATTTCTGTTATTTTTCACTGTATGCTTCCAAACCATATCGTTTGACCCCCTTCATTGGAAGAATGCCGGAAAAAACCCTCATGGAAAAAAACCCTCAGGAAAAAACCCTCAAGAAAAAAAACCTACCAAAAATGACAGGAGTAGGAAAAAAACCCTACCTTTTTTGAAGGTAATGGTATAAAAATATACCTATAGATAAAACAATAGAAAAGATCTTTCCATATATCAGAAATTTATTCCTTGCATTTAGAATCAAAATATACATCACACAGAAGTAAATATATATGCTTTTTCATCTTAAATCCAACACAATGTATTACATAATAAATGTGATTTAAACATGATGAAATTGTCTATCCTTCATAGAAAACGTAGTACCTGAATAAAACCACACTAATATGGATGCATTTGGGATCAGGTCACTGACATGCTTTCAATGGCATCCATACTTGCATGGTTGTAGGTAACAAATGTGCTGAACCTTTTTTAATATGTAGGAGCAATAACCCTGTAGCATAACAAGTAGCACAAAAATCACTGTACAAAGCATTTAACCATTTCCCAGTATAGTACTCAGAAAAATGGATCTCTCTAACACTGGGTATACCATCATCACTATTGTCTCTGTTGCAGATTTTCCTGTAACCACCTGATACATATGTAGCATCAAAATACGCAGTGTTAGTGTATTAATGTACAGGTTGTTAGGATTAGTGCTCAAGATTTTGAATTTAATTTGTTAAAGTTGTTTTGACTACTTCAGTGTTATGACTACTAATACAATATATAAAAAAGTAGGGGTTTATAACATAAAAAATATACAATATACAAAAAAAGGTTGGTTTTTTCCTTCCCCATTCATTTTTGGTAGGGTTTTTGTCTTGAGGGTTTTTTTCCTGAGGGTTTTTTTTCCTGAGGGTTTTTTTCTGTGAGGGTTTTTTTCTGGATACCTCATTGGAATGACTTCATACAGTGCTAAATTATTATTGGTGGTCAAAATTTGTTGACATATTTTATAACATAAAAAATATACAATATACAAAAAAAAGGTAGTTTTTTTCCTACCCCATTCATTTTTGGTAGGGTTTTTTTCTTGAGGGTTTTTTTCCTGAGGGTTTTTTTCTGTGAGGGTTTTTTTCTGGATACCTCATTGGAATAACTTCATACAGTGCTAAATTATTATTGGTGGTCAAAATTTGTTGACATATTTTTGTCTTGTTATAATTTATGGGAGAGTGCCAAGAGGCACTCTCCCATAAATTGTAACAAGGCAAATTCACACAGACTACACAACACCACGTCAAGGATAATATGAAGTGCATCCATAAAACATGAAGCCTTCAAGTTGAGCATCGATGAGCAACTGTCAGCTCCTCAACATTTTAACTCTGTTCAAGCTCCGCTCAAGCAGGGATACAGCGGTTGAAGACATGTGCACCATCGACGTGCAGTACGCCTTAGTACACGAGGTCATCATGCCCCCATGTAGGCAACCAGGATAAAGTGCCTTGCCCAAGGACACAATGCGGGTTGTCCCTGACGGGATCGAACTCGGGACCTCTAGCATAGGAGTCCAACAGTCTACCACTGAGCCACCACACTCCCAATAGCATTAATAAATAGTAAGTAATGATAGTATTGTTGAGCATATACCTACCCTATAAGCAGAATAATATAGAGGTGATGGCCAACTCACAGCCAAACCAATTCAACTACTGAGATTCTGAAAATCTGGTGTGGGTTCCAACTATAGGGATTTACTGGGTTTAAGGTCACTTCAAGCATCTGTGACTATATTGTGATAGCATAATAAGTACAAAGTCAGATTTAACCAAATCGTTTATAAATTAAGTTGCTCACGTCAAAGGATTCCCATTCCAGGCATAGTTAATTTATACAGTGGAGGACAATGTATTGAATAATTTTGAACTCATTTACCGCCACTCAAGTGAAAATTTGACCTGTTAATGGCATATATGTTTTAAAGTAAATTCCTAAACAAAGCAAAACCTCAAGAGAGATGATTTTTATGAATTGGCTAAATGTTCTGAATGAAAGATTCTGGATCACTGTTCTCTTCAACATAAGTGATCAATTCTACATCTAGATGAATGAAGATGTTTTCACATTATTTATTTAATGGACTATTAAAGACACTTTTGACAGCCAAGGTCACCTCGTGTCGGACAGTTTAATTGGTGGAGGAAGCCGGAGTACCCAGAGAGAACCAACTTCTGGCAAGCAACTGTCAGACTCCCCACTCCACACAAGCCCTTAGCATTGGTTGAAGACAAGTGCACCACTGATGTGCAGTACACCTTAGTACACAGTGCCACTGCGCCCCTGTGGACAATCGGGATGAAGTGTCTTGCCCAAGGTCACAATGCAGTTGCCCTTGGCGGGGAGCAAACTGTTTACCTTTCAGTTTAAAGTTCAGTACCCCAACTACTGAGTCACCACGCTCCCAGATGTTTCACATGAATTACTGGCTAAACCAATGTGTTACCATTGAAATATCACCCATGTTCGTCCATTAAATGGCACCGGTAACAGGTTAACGGGGAACAAAATATTCAACTACCCAGTACTGAGGTGTAGCTATGAAAATGTTGATGGAAAGTACTGATTAGTTGGCTTTGACTCGACTTTGGAGTTTTGACTTGTCGACTCCCAAATTCCGTAGTCGTTTTAATGCAAAATTCCAGAAGAGTACACAGGAAATAAAAAATGAACTCTTTGCATGCTGCTGACAGATATTCCTGCCAGAACAGGATTTCTCTTGTCACTGACCAAGTACAATATGGGCATGTTTAAGCAAATTATCTCCGTTTAAATTAAAGGGTTTTTTTACACCAATGATTCCTTGTGTTAAAATTAGATGAATTTTTCATCCAATCTAGTCATGGCTGCTTCACAGCAGCCATGGCTAGATTTAATGAAAAATATCTTGAAAATACTCAGTGGGTTAGCATTAATACTCAAACTTTAAATGAGCAATCACTTGAAAATCAATTTAATTCTAAGTTAGCTAATGAAACTCACCTCTTTTAAATGACCAGTCCATATCCAGTGGCTGTACAAAGTTAACTGGCTGTCAGTCACTTTGTTGACACAGATGTACTTCTTTGATGTTCCAAAAATGACATGCTTCAGGTGTATGACCTCACTGTATCTAGGTCATTTAGCTGCAATGGGGAGAAAGAAGAAAAAAAATCATTTCAATAACATGTATCAATGAAGATGTCACATTGATGGTTATAATCACTGCAATTGCTTCCAGGCATGTGTCATAAAATAAGATATGAAGTTAAAAGCTGATAGTGATCTCAAATCCACAATAGTATTTCTTCTATCTCAATCTTTTCAACAATTTATCCACCATTTCATATCAAAATTTATTAACCCTATTTATAATGAACAGTTATTAGGAATAAAGAGTAAATCTAATGACATTAATACTAAAAGACTTACTTATGCTTAATTGGTAGCGTGCCGACAACTCACCTTTGAAATTTGTTTCAAAACTTGAGGACTTCATTTTCTGTGGGTTTACTTCATATTACCTCAGAAGAGAAATTATTTAGTTTTTAAGAATTTGCCTTGTTACAATTTATGGGAGAGTGCCAATAGGCACACCCCAAAAAACTATCACAATGCAAAGACTTGTGAATAAATTTTGATGATTAAAAATAATTACCACTCAACCAGTTAACAAGTTCTGAACTAAAAACTTATATCTGGGCTCTGTTCAAGGGCTAGAAGGTAATCATGATTCAGAGTGTGAACACCTGGACAGCTATGGAACTACCAGACAGACTAGTGAAAGCCATCTCAGCTCTGGGCGTCTCATGCCCTATCTCCTGGACTATCCAGGAAATAGGCTTGAGTGTTCATCTGAAGCTGGAATTTGAAGTTGAGAAGACCACAACACCACCCTCTTTGGGGAGAGGTAGCACCTTTGGTGAGAGGATCCCCTCTCACACTGGTCCTCACCCGAAGGGGCACGGAGGCCCTGGAAAGAGAGAGAAGAAGAAAAAGGAGTCCATCGACCAAGCACTGGGACGCCTGGTGCTTGGAGGCCTTCCAGAATAGGAAGAAAGAGTTGAGTGAGGGGGCGGAGGTTCTGGAGGCAGCCGCCAGTTCTCCTAGTCCCACTGGCACACTCAACCAACAGCCGGCTCCTGAGCTGGTACAGTTGGATGAGGAACGTCTGGTGGAGACTGAGGAGGAACTGGAAGTTGTATTTTCACCACCTCCCACTCCCCTCTTCCTTCACTACTGGAGAGCCCGGGAGTGGGAGTCACAGCAGAACAGCCACCTCAGTCCTCAGTCACCATCGACATAGAAAGCGTCAAAAGATCAATAGAGAGAGGAAACCGAATCACCGCCAAGACCGAAGAGTTCTTGAAAAACTCCAAGGAAATATCCAAAATGGCATTAGCGATATCTCAACATCTAAACTCAACAACATCGCCATCCATATCACCATCCCAACCACATCCTAAGAAAAAGAGCCGTAAGAAACACAGACGGGGATAAGCTGTCTCCTTCCTTCTCTTTCCTTCCTTTACCACGCTCTGACATGACACAACACTATACAGTCACTAAGGGTCGAAAAGGTCTTGCTCCTCAAACCATCCCTGTGCACCTTTGGCATGCAAAAAACATTTCATTTTGCTAGAAGGTAATAATACATCATCCATTGTTTGATATTCATTCACCTAAATCTTAAGTTTCTAATTAAAATATTTTTTACAATGTATCAGAGAGTGAACACAGGCTGTTTCCAGTAAATTGTAGCAAAATAATTTGTTGTCAATATAAGATTTAGACTTTTTTAATCCTTTAATCAATGTAACGGCCAAAACCAGCCAGCGCTATTCCAAAAAATCGCCAATTAATTTTCATTATTTTTTCATTCTTTGTCACAAAAACATAGGTTATGACCCCTCTTTGGAACAAGCTCATGAAGCTTGTTCCAATGAGGGGTCATAACCTATGTTTTTAAGATAAAAAATGAAAAAATTAATTATTCAAGAATTTTTTTACAAGTGTCGTCTGCTTTTCATGTTAGGTAAAGGGTTAAACTGATGTGCACGTGATAAAATAGAAATTAGGCTGAGTGACTTCATCTGGGAGACTGAATACCATCATCTATCAATCGTCCTAGATAAATGGGAGATGGAGGCCATTAACTGGTAGAATCTTACATGATTTTTGTGAATCAAAAATAGTTCTTTTATAAATGTTCTGTGACTTTTTACTAGAACGTGCCTAACTATGAAGTATTTGCTAAAAATTAGATAAAATCTGGTTATGGGAATGTCAGTTCAATGAAGTGGTAAAAGAAGTTACAGTCGAAATCTTTTAATTTGAAGTCGGATATCTTGAATAACCCAGATAACTCCACGTCGGCCGCCAGTCCTGACCAAATGCCTGTAATATTAGTGTTAAAATAAACTCAGTAAGTAGAATACAGATATCTAGAATAACTGAAATAACTTGAAGTAATTAAGTAAATCTGTAGAAATTAAACTGCGATAACTTGAAGTCCATGAAAGTGAGATATTTATTGCGAGACAGAGGGATCATTTTATGATCAGTTCTTCTTTGGTTTGTTGCATTTGCGAATTGTTAATTAGCGGAACAATAAGAAAAGCCTGGCCCCAGGATTACTGATGTTTCTGCTTTGCTTGTGTCTTTGAGAGGGTTTTATGAACATTAATTACTCCCTTAGTAATTTTTTATTGAATTAAGATGCTCTTTTTAACTGGTTGAGTTCTATCAGGGCTTAACAAAAAATGAGGGTACCAGAGCAAAAGCCAACATTTTCCTTGCTCATGCTTCATATTCAGTCAAACCCAAATAACATTTTGTTTATATAAATTGGTTCTATTACAAATTACTGGAGAGTGCCTTTAGGCACTCTCCATTAATTTGTAATAGAACAAATTTTAATAACAAATTCAGTGCGCCAAAAATAATCTAATCCTCAACCAGTTAATAGAATTTTCAATAAAATTTGGCTCTGTCGGGGTGTGATATTGTAAAATGTTTCTTATAAATTGTCTGTGATACATGGAACTGTTGGAAGAAACTGTTTGATGAGCACAATGAAATTTATCACTTGACTTTGTAATGATAAAACTAAAACCAGACAATGGGATTGAGAAGACTAGAATCATCAGTGCTGAAACGAGAGACAAATTTTCCTGCGTTCATCCTACAACTTATTTGCACTGCTACTGTACATCATCATGGTATGCATTAAGTTTTTGTCTGTCATAGTTTCTCGGTTTATGATGTTTAGCCTTTAGTTATGTTTTTTTCTGATCTATTATTTGGCCGTATTCACGTTGATCCTCATTCTCGTTATTGGTAGCATTCCTTGTCTATTTGTATGTTTCAAATTTTTATCAGTTGAAAACACTGCAGACGATTCCCCTCACCAGACAAAATCACCTTATCCCCCCAAAATGACCAAATATGGATAACTCAAACACCCAGATAACTTGAAGTATACTGTCGGTATAACAGGTTTCAGTAGTAGTTGCTTGTGTTTTGGTAAAAGAAAAGTAGTCAATATTGAATTTAATATCACCCTCAAGGTCTCAGTTTTGGAAACTTAAAAAAGAGCCCAAAAGAAAAGATCTGGAAGCCTTTAAAAGAGATTTATACTTACCAAATGTTCTGGACCGTTCAAGTGCCAAGGTCTGATTGGGCCAAAGTATTCCAGATTATTCCTTCACTTTCTTCCATCAATCCCCTACCGAACACCACTCGCAGGCAAAAAAGTATTTTTGCTTCAAAAACATAACTTACGACCTCCTCATTGGAATGAGCTTCATGACCTCATTCTAGAAAGTGTTCATACGCATTGTTTTAAAAGAAAAATAATAGAAAATTTGAAATGCAAATTTTGTGCACAGCCCCTCTGGTGATTTCCTCGATCTGTGGGGTGGAGAGTTAAGCTCATCACAAATTATGTAATAGTTACCAACCTAGCTGGCAGTATTCATGAATGTGAACAACTTGACAGCTTGCAGTGAATTTCATGAGCCATGTAGCAGCGAGATGTTACAGCATGCTGGCTGTTTGTAAAAATTCATGAATACTGACAGCTAGATTGGAAACTGACTTACACCCAGTCTTTTGTTCAATCAATAAAACGCACAGACTCGGGTATACTCAGTAATGAGAGGTATTTAAGTGACGTCCCTTGAACACTCAGTTCATTGTTCTATCAGGATATTTCAAGTTGGTTACTAACTCCGAAAAGAAAAAAGAGCCAGGGTGTAAGTTATGTGTGTTTGTTTGTTAGATCTGTTTGTTAGATCTCTTTCAACAACTTTGGCTATTTCATAACCACAACATACATATAAAGTTAACCCCATGCATACTGATGTCCAAATACACAAATTTCAAGCAATAAACCTTTTAGGGCAAATAGGAGTTTAACCAATTCAGTCTTGTTGGACAGAGCTCAATGAGCTCTGTCCATCAAGACTGAATTGGTTATATCACTTGTTGAATTATGGCAAAAAGTTGCAGCAAGACATTTTTGATATTTTGACATCAGTGTTTATTTATTGGGGTTTAATGGCACTTTCAACAACCAGGGTAACCTCATGCCGGACAGTTTTAGGTTGGGAGGAAGCGGGAGTACCCAGGGAGAACCACTGACTGGTGGTGAGCAACTGTCAGACTCCCCAACGTACTAACTCCACACAAGCAGGGTTAGCATTGGTTGAAGACAAATGCATCATCGACATGCAGTAACGCCTTAGTACACAGCATCACCACGGGCCCCCACATGGGCAATCAAGATTAAATGCCTTGCCCAAGGACACAAAGCAGTTACCCCGGCAGAGATTGAACCGTGAACCTTTTGGTTTGAAGTCCAATGCAGTAACCACTCAGTCACTGCATTCCTAATGTCAGTGTTGCAGAGGGTTAACCTTGTGCACAGTTTGTAATTTGGAGAGTGGAATAGTTACTCACTGCAGCTCAGTGGTTCTCAACCTAGTATTCCAGCTGCCTTCAACAACGAAACTGTTCAACACAATATGATCCTGGGCATTGAAATTGTTATTTAACACAAATAAATAAATAAATAAATAAATAAATAAATAAATAAATATTTTGGACATATGTTTTTTTTTAAACAACAGCATCACAGCAAAAACTTTACAACCTCACTAATACAGAAAGAGCAATGTCCATGTAATTTTGCAAACATAATAGTAAGACTTTCGTAGCCAGCCAACTGATGGGCAACTGAGAGTTTGAGTACATCTTGCTACCTGTTGTCTGTCCACAGTCTACTATACAATAGGGTTGATAATACCAGATATGACTAATAAAAATACCTTTTCTATATTTAAGCTTCTCTTAAAAATATTCTTGAGTTGAACACATTTTTCAAGTAGGTTCTCAACTGTCACTCTTCAGTCTGAAGATGAAGAATTAAATGTAATGATCCTATAATAAACTGAATTGACCTCTACTGATAAGTGAATGATCACCACTCCAATTCGGACAATAAAGCAATGAAAATAAAAAAAACTACAAACCAACAGTCTACCCGACTGGTACATTCGAAATACAAGTGTCTTATATTACTATTAAGGGGTTTGGATTCAGGTAATTGTGTCTTGATGACCATAAAGAATATTGCATGTACGTCAATGACAAAATGAGACATTAAAACACAATTAATGATATACAGTGCCAGGTCTTTTTAGTATGTGCTTGTATTAAGGAATGTTGAAGACAATTACCCATGAAAAAAAGTCATAACACCTGATGAAGAATTTGAATCTATTGACCCGGATACTGTTATAATGTTCATCGACATTTTAACAGTCCCTTAAACAGTGGAAACCTTTTCATTGAATAGCTTCCCGGTGGTAACAGTGCTTGTTTACTGTGGTAAACCAGGGGCCAATACTATAAAACTTTTACAATTGTATTTTCCCCAATTGCATTTTCTACAAGTGAATATAGATGACGGAAATGAACCATTAGCATTTTAAAAGATATGGCAATTTGCCAACTGGCAAATTGCTAAATGTTTGAAAATGCTAATGGTTCATTTCAATTAGTTATTTCCATAAATAGAAAATACAATTCTGAAAAATACAACTGTGAAAGGTTTACAGTATTGGCCCCAGTTGTGTTTTACTGGTAAAATAGGACCTAGTTACTTTTATTATATGTTAGCCTGTGAATTATCGCAAATTATCTAAAAGATATTTCTTGATATTCACCGACTCAATGGATATCGAGGAATATCCCTCAGTAGTTTCCTAAATGATGTTAAGGAACAATCAGCTGATCTTTGTTATTGTTTTGAAACGTACGCAATTGGGGTCGAATTGGGCTGAATATTGTGCAACAAAATGTCTCGTAGCATATAATAAAAAAGAAAATCTACTCTGTTTTAGTCAGTGTTGGGAATTATCTCATGAGAGTGGACCTGAAAGTTTTATTTTTTGTGAGCGCTTGCGCAAGTGAAAAATAATACTTTCAGGTCCACACGATGAATTTTTTCAGTAGCTTCCTAAATGATGTTACGCTTTGGCGCATGACGTCACCTTGAACGTAGCCTTGAAGGAACTATCAGCAGCTTTTTGTTACTGTACTCAAGTTGTTTCCCCCCACCCCCACAACCCCCAACTCCAACCTTTCAGTTTACCTGCCCAACACACATAGTAATACACACAAAAAATAAAATAGGGGCACTTGATCATGGAAAGAACTTTGATCATGAACAAAAGAATGGACAAATAGACAGATGAACTAATACTAGAATTTTTGAGCTGTTTATTTTTCTGGTTGTAATATGTGTTGGTGTTTTTACAGTGGTACAGTGGGACTCTGTAAATTGAATAGCTATTTTGATCAAAAAATATTTAAACAACAGTAATATTCAATTAAACAGTATTTGGTAATTTTATTTCATTCTAGTGACATATAGAGTATATTCAGCTCTGTTAACCCTTTACCTAAAACGAAAGAAAGACAACACTGCAAACAAAATTCTTGAATAGCTCAATTTTTTTGTGTGCATAAAAAACATAGTTTATGACCCCTCATTGGAACACACTCAACAAGCTCGTTCCAATGAGGGGCCATAAGTTATGTTTTTGAGATAAAAAATGAAAAAAATGATGAAAATTGAACGGTGATTTTTGTGAATATTGCTGGCCATTTTAGTGTTACGTTGGGTAAAGGGTTAAACATGATATAACAGAATGAAAGCAGAAATAATGGAAGTCCTGAGACCAACATGGTTGGTCTCAGAAATCGGAGAGTTGTCAGTAGAATTTATAAAAAAAATCATAATTTTGTTTTTGTTCAAATAAGAAAGTTTTATGTACATTTGTAATTGTAAAGGTCTGGTATCAGAAAATTATATACAATTATATTTATTTATTTATTGGTGTTTAAGGTCACATATTTCTGCACAAGGTATAAACAATTACGCAGACCTGGTATTTTCAGGAGAGCGATTTATTCGCCTACTGCTTGCCTTAAAAAAATTAAGGAGGGCGAAAACTAGCCCGCCTGGCCTTAGAAAATAAAAACCCACATCTTTTCAGATCTCTGCTATGTTAGTGCTCTCTGTAAGATGTCCACACTGCCTCTCCCACACCTCCGGACCCTGCTGAGGCCCGGAGGTGTGGGAGGGGCAGAGTAGCCATCTCACAGAGACTACCTTGTTAGCAACACTAAATAAAATGTACAAAGCCCACAAGGCAGAATTCATTAATAGTAAAATTTCATTTTGCCACTTTCTGCTTTTGTAAGCTTAAGGAGAGCTAATCGCTCCTCCAGGCCATGCAAGGGGAGCAATTTATAGCTGCCCTGCATTTTTAAGAATGCCAGGCCTGATTATGAGTGTCATTCCATAAGGAAATATTCACTATGGGACTCCCGTAACAACATTTTCAGCTGAACCTTGATAGTGGCTTCCAGCAATGAGACAGTTTTTATACCTTCACCCAACCCGACACTTATAAAATAAATTCTTCCATAACTGAATTTTTTCATATTTTTTTGCTTTTTGGAGCAGGCTCAATGAGCTTGTTCGAATGAGGGGTCATAAGCTACATTTGAAAGTGAAAAAATAATAAAATTTCCATTACCTTTGGTAAAGGGTTAAGAATTCAAGAAAGCTAGCTATTATTTCAAGGACCTTACTTCTTTGCCAAGAGTACTGACCTCTCATTCATTTGAGATATCCACTATAGGTTGATCTTCCTGAATAGTTCAATTTCAATCAAAGTATTATCTGTTGAAAATGAAATTAATCACAATTAAAAAATCCATACATCGTGGTAACAGACTCCCTTGAAATGTCAACTCTGAACACAACAAATACACGAAACCAGATCATGTTCAGTGGTTTCCAAAATGAAATCGATTGACAGCTCAATAGTAAAGTAGGAGAAAATACATACATCTGTCTTGCATTATGAAAACTACTGTTCCTCTAACACCAGATTAAGAAAATTGAAAGCATTGTATATAAGAAGTTTATCAAAGAGAGAAGAAAATTACTGAAGGTGAAATAATTATTGGTCTATTGTTTGCCATATTACCTTGGGCATTTTTTTTAGTTTAGTGGATCAATGACAAGAGACCTGTTTGGTTGGGAACAATACTCATATAAATGCATGCCTCCTTTTGAAATTCCCAATATTTCCCACTGTAAAACTTTAACATGTATTTGCAAAGTGTTTTTTTCAAGTCAATGCTAATTAAAAGCAAGGAGTCACTGCTGTATTGTTATAACTCACAAACAATATGCTTTGATGATTTACAGCTATTAACTGTACATTTTACTTGATTAACTATGAAAAAAAACCTGTTGAAGTGGAGTTTTTAACCAGACAATAATATGTTTTTAACCAGACAATAATATGTATTTCAGTTCATTTATGGTGTTTAAGGTCAGATATTTCTGCACAATGGCTAACTGTGACCGCAACATAGATATAAATTCAAGTTTAGCCAATCATTTATTGCCATGTTGCCCATTTTAGAGGACTTCCACCCTAGGCATTGGTGACCGCATCCAATTTTACCAGTAAAATAGAGCTTTTTTAACATAGTAAACAAGCACTGCTTCACGTTCTGGAGTTCCCAGGGGGACAATAACATACTTATTTATTTATTTATTGGGGTTTAATGACACTTTTGACAGCCAGTGTCATCTCCTGTTGGACAGTTTTATGGGTGGAGGAAGCCAGAGTACCTGGAGAGAACCATTGAGCAATGGCAAGCAACTACCAGACTCCCCAACATACTAATTCTGCACAAGTAGGGTTAGCTTTGGTTGAAGACAAGTGCAACATCGACGTGCAGTATGCCTTAGTACACAGCATCACCATGCCCCCAAGTGGGCAATTGGGATTAAGTGCCTTGCTCAAGGACACAACACAGTTACCCCTGGCAGGGATCGAACTGTGGACCTTTTGGTTTGAAGTAAAATGCTGTACCACTGAGCCACCGTGCTCCCGACAATAACATACAAATTTTGAGAAAAAGCATTTGACACACAAGCACACTTTCAGCTAATAGACATCTGAGATTTGGTTTTAGTTGCAAGACACAAGTTTACCGCAATTTAATCAGCCCTTAACCCTTTACCCAACACACATGATATCATAATTTGTTAATTTGATTATTGTTTTAAATTTAAAAAAAAATTCAACAAAACCATATCATGTGACACATCATTGGAATGAGCTCCACAAGCTTGTTCCATTGAGGGTGTCACATGATATGGTTTTTGTTGATATATTTTGAAAACAGAATTCTTTTTTAACTGCTGATTTGCAAATTATGAAGGCAGGTGCACCAAATTCATTAGGTAAAGGGTTAACCCAATGTAATTTGGCATAACCAGTCAGTGTCATTCACATAACCCACCATTCAAATTTTATTATTTATTTTATTTTTGCCTTAAAAAATAACTTATGACCCATCACTGGAATGAGATCATTGAGCTAGTACCTATGAGATGTCATAAGCTATGTTTTTAAGGCAAAACTGGAACTTTTAGTTCTTCAAAATTTATGTTTTGAGTGTTATCTAAAGAGAAAACAAGCAAGTTCAAAATTATTTTTCCAAAGTGATTTGTAACATCAGTATTTTTTTCCATCATAGCATACTACCAGCAAAGGGAGGCTTTAGTTTAAAAAGGATTTCATTCCTGTTGGCACTCTCAAATAAATTGTAAATAAACTATTTTATACAACCATTTTGTTCCTACTTTTGAGAAAACAACATGCTATAGTACTGTTGTACATAACACTGGGGCCGACAAATCTCACATTTTGAGTCGAATTGTATCTTGAAGAGAATCAGTAAAAGGATTTGGAATCAAATCAAATCAAATCTCTTACTTTTCAACTTGCAAATATTGCACCTTCTTACAACCATGATATATAGCAAATATTGTCAGTCTCCTCTTAAATAATGTTTATAATGGCAAATCGTCTGTGTGAACAAGTCAATCATAAAAGCAGAATATTCCAGAAATGGAATCAAAATATTTTGGGGAACGGAATGTCCTTGACCTCTACTTCCATCATCAGGTCTCCTGTACAGGAGACCTGATGATGGAAGAAGAGTTCAAGAAGAGACACTTAGTAGGACTTGGAGAACATTTAGATGATTCGATAACTTCCAAATCAGCTTGATTCAAATCAAATCACATCATTGGTACAATGCTGAATCAAATCAAATTTCAAAAGGCTCTGCTCGACATTAGCCTTACTTTGATATTCTTTCTGTCTAGTTTTTAGAATTGTTGGTTCTTAACAGTTTGTAACACTTTAAAATTATTTGACATAGTTAGTGTTTGCCTTCATTTCATATTCTAAAGTGACCAGTTTGGAGAATTGTTGATTGTGGCAGATAATTTTCAATTGTAAAGTCCAGCACAGGTCATTTCGGTGTGGCCTCACTACATTTGGGTGAATTAATTGGGTTTTTAAATTGTAGGTTCTGATAATTTGCATTTTAGAAGATAAATGGTAATATGATGAGTTCCTAGTTTCCTTTATTGATTTGCTCTTGGGCCTTCAGGTCTTGCGCTGCATTTTCAAAGCTCAATGAGGTCTGTCAAACATGAAAGAATTTTTGAATATCCTAGTTGTATATGGGAAAAATTGGTGGTTTGAAATTTTGATATTTCTATTTCAGAGTGCTGGGGTTATGATGACAGTTGCGGTAAGTGTTCCTGAATAAGAGAAATTGGTCATATTCTGCCTCCAAAGCATAACTTATGATTAGTTTAAACAATGTTTATTTCCAAAGTTTAAAGAAAGTTATAGAAATTTAAATTTTATAGTAAATTTCCTTTCTTACTATACTCTCCACAATTATTTACTACAGGCTTGCACTACAGTGGAAGACCCTAACTCGGAAAATATACTCTCTATTTTGATCTTTCCCAAGAGATTTGGGAAAGAAAAGTGGTGCAAAAGCACCAAGAAATGAAAGTGTCAATGACACTGTAGCTCAACTTGACAAACTTGAACTTGGTAAGTTATAAATGAAATGGAAAAATTGAAGATCATTGGTACCAATGTTATTTGAAGAAATTTCAACATAACAGCATTTGTGTGTGCACAACATCAGAGTAATCCATGCATTTTTAAATGTAAACTGTAAGACTGGATAAAGGAAGATTGTTGATACACAAATGCAGTATGTTCAGAGGTTATTGTAAATGGAAACTTTTTCACAGAAATGAATGCTAATCAACAGCTCTTATCTAGAGTTCTTGACTAATGAGCACACCAAGTTCAAAAACAATCCAATGATACATGTGGCCTGTAGGCCATGTCAAAGAATGTTGATGCACAAATGCATTAAATTCAAAGATTGTTGCTAACAGCAACAGTTTTTGATGGAAATGAAAAGAAAATCAATAGCTCCTATCTTTGTCACCCTGCATAAGCATACAAAGTTTCAAAACAACATGATAATGAATGTGTCCTCTGAGGCATACCAAAGGAAGATGTTAATGCACAAATGCACTAAGTAGAAGGTCATTGCTTGTGGCAATGTTTTTTTTTTGGTGGGGGGGGGGGGGGGGGGGGTTATGGAAATTCATAAATATACCCTGCTGAGAGTTCAAAAGGGATAAGTTGATGTACAAATGCAGTAAGTTCAAAGGTTGGTGATAACAACAATAATTTTTTATGGAAATGAAAAAAAGCAATAGCCCACATCTAGATGTCACCCTGAACACACATACCAAGTTTCAAAGTGATCCAATCATAAATGTGCCCTGAAGGGTGTGTTAAAGGGAAATATTGAGGCCTGATTAAATGAAGTTCAAAGGTCAGCGGCAACATTTTTTGACAAATATGAAGAAAATTGACAGCTCCCATATAGATGTCACCCCACACAAGCACACCAAGTTTGCAAGCGATTCAATCATAAATGTGCCCTGCAGGGTGTGTCAAAGGGAAATATTGATGCTTAACTGCACTAAGTTTTTACTAAGTTCATCGAAGGTCATTGGCTGCCAGTGACAACATTTTTTGGCAGAAATCGAAGAAAATCAATAGCTCCCATCTAGAGGAAACCCCAAACAAGCATGCAAAGTTTCAAACCGATCTGATCATAAATGGGGCCTGTAGGGCATGCCAAAGGAATATATTGATACCTGACTAAACTACGTTCAAAAATCGTTGCCAGAAGCAACATTTTTTGATGGACAGAAATGGAAAAAAATCGATAGCTCCCATCTAGAGGTCACCCCAAACATGCATGCCAGGTTTCAAAGCAATCCGATCATAAATGTGCCCTGTAGGGTGTGCCAAAGGAAAATATTGAGGTTTGACTAAACTAAGTTCTAAGAACGTTGGCCGTGGCAACATTTTTTGATGGAAATGGAAGAAAATCAATAGCTCCCATCTAGAGGTCACCCTAAACAAGCATGCCAGGTTTCAAAGCAATCCAAACATAAATGTGCCCTGTAGGGTGTGCCAAAGGGAAATATTGAGGTTTGACTGAACTAAGTTCTAAGAACGTTGGCCGCGGCAACATGTTTTGACAGAAATTGAAGAAAATCGATAGCTCTCATCTAGAGGTCACCCCAAACAAGCATACCAAGTTTCAAAGTTATCCAATCATAAATGTGCCCTGTAGGGTGTGCCAAAGGGAAATATTGAGGTTTGACTAAACTAAGTTCTAAGAACGTTGGCCGCGGCAACATTTTTTGACGGAAATTTTAAAAAATTGATAGCTCCCATCTAGAGGTCACCCTAAACAAGCATACCAAGTTTCAAAGCAATCCAATCATAAATGTGCCCCGTAGGGTGTGCAAAGGGAAATATTGAGGTTTGACTAAACTAAGTTCTAAGAACGTTGGCCACGGCAACATTTTTTGATGGAAATCGAAAAAAATCGATAGCTCCCATCTAGAGGTCACCCCAAACAAGCATACCAAGTTTCAAAGCGATTCAATCATAAATGTTCCCTGTAGGGTGTGCCAAAGGGAAATATTGAGGTTTGACTAAACTAAGTTCTAAGAACGTTGGCCGCGGCAACATTTTTTGATGGAAATTGAAGAAAATCGATAGCTTCCATCTAGAGGTCACCCCAAACAAGCATACCAAGTTTCAAAGCGATCTGATCATAAATGCGACCTGTGAGGTGTGCCAAAACAAATTGTGGGCGTACGTACTAACGTACTAACATACTAACGTACTAACGTACGTACGTACGTACGTACGTACGTATGCCGACGGACAGGGAGTGATGGCAATAGCTCAGCTTGACTTTGTCAAGTTGAGCTAAAAATAAGCCCAAACTGGGTCGAGCACCATCGGCGCACACCCAGTAGGGGATGCTCTTCTCTTAGTACAATTCCACAACTTCCGGAACCAGTGCGCAAGGCAGTCACCAATGAATCATTCTTTTGAGTCTGCCAACATAGGAGTTATGTGATCAGCAGGGAGGAAGGATTCTTACCCGAATAAGAAGACAGGAGGGCCTCCATGTAAACAATTGCAGTAGGTATAATAAGAAAGGAAATTTACTATAAAATTTAAATTTCTTATCAACCAACCTTACAATTGTTTACTACAGGATGAATAGACAATAGGATGGAGGGAATCACTTAACCAACCAACCAACCAACCAACCAACCAACACATAACCCAATTGCACTGGAACTGTGGATAGAGGAAGAGGTCCCTAGGCCTATCAAACGATAGCATCACAAACATTACTAAAAGACAATGAGAGATGGGGCGTATGGTTCTGTGCGATGCACAGACAGAAAGGGCAGTAACAGCACAGAGCTGGAACTGACCTTGTAAGAAGCTGAATGGCTGGGGGTTGACAAGGGCCTGAGCAGAAGAAAAATGGCCCATAGTACAAAGGTCCTCTGCCTGCTCCTGCAACTGTTGCAGATAAGTGAAGAAAGTAGCATTCCTCCAGTAGGTTGCCAGCATAACATCCGACAACATGACGAAGTTAGTATAAGCCCCAAGAGGTAGACAATGCACGCACCTCATGTGCAGAAATACGATTGGTAATACAATCACCAGTCGCTAGACGAGCGTAAGCTGCACGAACAGCAAGACAAATCCATCGAGAAATGGATTGAGGAGAGATCTTCTGTTGACCAGGAATAAGAGACAGAAAAATCATTCCTACCCTCACTAATGAACAGCGTCCGATTGAGATAAAAGCGAATTGCACGAACCGGACAGAGCAAGGGGATGTTTACCCTCAACAGAAGGAAGAGCCCCGATGCAGATAGGAGGCGGAGTAGTTTCTGGTATCTGATTCAAAGGAGCAATCAGTGGAAAACATAACACTGTTGGGAGAGCTCCTGAAAAAGGCCAGATCAACCGAGAGCTCACTAACCCGTCTGGCTGAGGCAAAAGCCATGAGAAAAGCCTTCTTGTATGTGAGAAAATGCATATCCACCTGGGATAAAGGCACGAATGCCCCCCCCCCCCCCAAGCAGAGCAGCACCCAAGAAAGATTCCATCTTGGGGTAAGCTGCAAAGTCCTAGGCCTTTTCAAGGAAAAGTGCCGAACAAGCTTGAAGAGGTATGATTTAGTTGCGATACGACGATGTCCCACATATGAAAAAAAGTCTTCGAAAACATGGGCCTATACCCTTTGATGGTGACAGGCTGGAGACCCCGAAAATCAAACAGATATACCAGAAACTCCGCAATCTGTGTGATCGAAGAATTGGCATAATCAACAGAGTGATTCGCAGACCTTCCACTTAGCTGCATAGGCTAAACCAGTGGAGTGCCTCCTTGAAGAAGAAAAGCAACTCCACTCCTCATCTCGAAAAACCTCTACGGAGGAGACAGGACCTGACAAAAGATATGCGTGAAGGCACAATGAAGTCAGGTCAATGTGAAACCTCCACGGGTGACCTTGGCAAAGGTCGCAACGTAGAGGGAGACGTGCCGGAAACGCCGCCAACAGAGAGCGGAGCAGATTGATCCACACCCACTGAGGCGACAGGGGTGCGATCAAAATGATTTGACAACTGCAGGTTCGTATCTTGGTTAGAACCTGAGGCTGAATCAGAACCGGCAGGAAGGCATAGCCGACAAGACTGTTCCAATGGAGTGACAGAGTGTTCATGGCGAAAGCCAGATCATCTGGACATGGGGACACGAAAGTGTCCACCTGAAGGTTCCAACGAGTCACAAAGAGATCGATGTGGGGACAACCCCAGAGATCGCAAAGCGACTGGAACACCGCCATGTGGAGCATCCACTCGGGGGAAATGAACCTGCCCCATCGGGACAGGGAGTCAGCTAGGACGTTCAGATGACCGGGAATGTGACGAACCACCACTCCTGCGTTGACATCCTGTGCAAGCAGTAGAAGATCCTGAACCAATTTGTACATGGGAACAGAGTGCGTGCCGCCCTGGTTCCGAATGTAAGCAACCACTGTCGAATTGTCGGACAACAGAAGGACCTGGCGATTCAAAAGGTGGGGGATCCACTGTCGGAAACTCAGAAAAAGAACAAGAAGCTCCTTCTGGTTGACGTGAAGAGCTGCTTGATCCTGGTCCCATGACCGTGAAGGGAAAGACCTAGAGGATCCAACGTCACATCCCATTCGAGATCGCTGGCGACTGCCGTCAGAACACAATCGGATATGGGGAAGTCCAACGGAACTCCCTGCATAATCCACTGAACATCTGTCAGGGGAGAAGGTGATGAGGAAGAGACTCCGGTAACTGAAGCACCAGATCCAAAGGATCGACATTCGGCCTCCAACGACTGTAGCAGAAAGTGTTGGAGAGGTCTGACATGCAGCCGACCTAGAGGAATGAGATCCGCCACCGAACCGCAGAGACTGAGCAGCCGGGGAAGACTCTGAGTTGTTGCGGACTTGGACTGGGACAGAGTCAGGGCAAAGGCTGAGAGAATCACAGCCCTTGCCCGGGAAACCGCCACCTTATTCAGCTGAGTACAGAAGCCCATCCCTAGATGACAAAACGACGGAGAAGGGACCAGGTCCGACTTCTCCTCATTGACTCTGAACCCTAGTGACGTGAGCAGGCTCAACAGTGTGTCAATATCCGCCTCCAGAAAGGCAGCATTGGAATGCCTCTGGAGGATATCATCTAGATATGCCGAAGTAGACACCCTGGACTGTGTGAGATGTAAGGCTAACACATGCGACATCAGGTGGGTGAAGGCCCAAGGATCCAGGTTGAGGCTGAAGGGTATGGTCTTGAACTGGTAAACTCGCCCCAGAAAAGCAAACCTGAGATACTTTCACAATGTCCGATGAATCGGAACAGGAAATTAAGCGTCTCGCAGGTCGATGCTGGAAGCAAAATTTCCCTGGTGAATGGAGCAGTGAACCGACCTGAAAGCCTCCATGCTGAACTTAGGAGCAATGATAGACTGGTTCAGGATGCTCGGATCAATAACCGGTCGGGTCGGTCGTCCTTCTCCGGCACCAACAACAGGCGGGAATAAAATCCCACTGAATGAATGTTCTTGATGACCTCGATCGCCCCCTTTGGCAGGAAAATCCCTATCTCCGTGATGAAAAGTTCCCATCGTGTAACGTTGAAAGGGGCTTGTGTTGTTGGATGCCTCAACCTGGGACAAATCGAGGTGACAACTGTCGATGCCTACCCTTACCCTGTGAGTAAGTGGAAGTGGCGGCAGGAGTATCAGCCCTTGGCTTCGCAGAGGAAGCAGAAGGGCACTTGTTAGGCTTTGGATGGCCCTTGCCTCAAACAGAAAGCTGATCAATGGAATGACATAGGGCATAATCCCAAACCGTCGCCACGGAACCATGGAATAGTTGCGGACCCGCCGAAGAAGCAGATCGAAGAGCAGCGCGCTGTCCCTCAGGAAGGGAACAGCTTGTGTCCAGCACAGCGTTCCTGCAAACTAATTTCAAGTTAGCCGTGTTACAGGCATGCATGTGAGTAAGATGCATGAGTGCCTTGGACAGCACACACAAAATAGCCTTACGTCGTCAAAACTTATCTGGGGGCAGATAAGCAGCAAAGCAGAGACAACGTGATCTGAGAGAGAAAGCATGTCCAACATCTCTCTCGATAAGCCCAACTCGGACTCCAGAGTCTCCATATGAATAACGGCTGACTTGGGAGTTGGAGTCCTGATCCAAGACCGTCAAAGTCTAGCAGACTAGTGGATTGGCGGAATCGTAGGAACGATAATGCATTGGAGGCAAAAAAGAGTCAACCCTGGTGAAGAACGACGTCTTCATAGCCTTGGAACTCAGCTTAGAGTCCACAGCTGTAAACGCTTCAACCACCTGTACCGACAGGCATGGTCGAAGGTGCCCAGAAGTAGGTTGCTCCACAGGCTGTAGGCGTGCGACCGATGATCGCAGCCGGGCTGACACTGTCGTCTGGTTTGATGGTTTGAGATCTGGAAGGAACCCAATCACAAAGTCAAGAGCCACCCCCAAGTCAGAAGACTGTTGGCTCTCAACGTCAGGTATGTCAGACTCATCCCCTGAGTCGGAAGACACATAGCCCATCATGGGCAAACCAGCCGACGCTTCCCATGGTGTAGGCACACCAGGGGGATCAGAAAAGCGGTCTGTTTCCAAATCCCAGGAGGTGGCGTCACAGGGGGGTGCCCGGAAACAACTCGTAGCCTCGCTGGAAGCAACGAAAAAGACTCTTGGACAGAACCAGAGTGAGCAGAAACATCTGAAGGCAGATGTGAATAGGGGTATGACATACCCCAAGGATCTACAGAGCGGAAACTCAGGAGAGTCGCCGCAGTCCTCTGAGGGACAGAAGGTCCAGGCTGCACAAAAAGCGTTGGTCCCCAAAACTGGCCATGGAACCAGAGTGCGTGGACGGAAACGCCATGGAGCTCATGGTGGCCCCACCTTGAACATCCGAATCCAATGAGAAAACAGCGGTGCTCAACGGCTGAGAGTCCACAGTAGAGGGTTTGGCCGGCAGTCCCTTCCAACTTCGCCAAGTTGAAGTCAGGGAAGGCTCAGGCCGATACCTCACGTCTACACTACCAGACATCTCTGCAGACCCCTGCAGGGATAAAACTGCTGTGCTCAACGGCTGAGACGCCACAGCAGGGGGTTCGGTCAGCAGCCACTTCCAACTGCACAAAGTTGAAGTCAGGGAAGGCTCAGGCCGATACCCCACGACTACACTACCAGACACCTCTGCAGACCCCTGCAGGGAAAAAAACTGCTGTGCTCAACGGCGGAGAGGCCACAGCAGGGGGTTCGGTCGGCAGCCAATTCCGACTTCGCCAAGTTGAAGTCAGGGAAGGCTGAGGCCGATACCCCACATTCACACTACCAGGCATCGCTGCAGACCCCTGCAGGGATAAGCTGAGACCGGCTGAAACGGTGACCGATGACGTTGCAGACGGAACAGCAGTAGCAGCAGATACGACGAGAGCTGTTGAAACTGGTGGAAAAGGGGAGAGAGCAACCAAGCTCGGCCTCCAAAGGAGGAGTCACAACCCTAGTGACAGCCTCAGATGTCAACTGGAGAGGGACCATAGTCCCGGAACCAGGCATCTTTTCACCAGACATCTCAACAGCTCTCGCAGTATCCACCATGGTTAAAAACAGCACATCCCCCCATGGAGGGGTATAACTCTCACCAGACATGGTCGTGTTGGGAGGCCCCGAAACAACAGAGTTGCCCCCCCCCCCCCCCACCTGCGGGTGCAGGAAGAACGGCCACGAGAACGCACCAAAAGCGAGGGCAAAAGGCATTGCCCTAACGGAACCGTACTAGACATAACAGAGGTGAGAGAAGAAGAAAAAAGGTGAACTCAACAGATATAGAAAGAAGAAGATCACCCCCAACGATGAGAGAAAGGTGGCAGAAAAGTACCGGCGGGAATACAACTGAACCCAGACGGCTGACAGGGACCCAAAAAAAGAAATTTTGCCCTCAACAAAGAGGAGAAATCCTGTCCATACAGTCCCTCATTGACACCTAACTCCAATAATAATAAAATTTATCAACCAAAAAAGTTTATGTCCGAACCGCACGGTACGCGAAAGTTGTGCACGACACGGAAAATATATAAAATACAATGAAAATGTGGTTGAAAATAATAACGAGAATATATAAAACACAGTCATGTTATTATACGATCCTCAGATCCATAATTCCAGTCACAGGAAACCATTATCAACGAGTTGAATTATCACTGTTTCGGTATGCGTAAAATGGACGTCCTACCACATGGACGGACGAAAAAAAAATGATTCATTGGTGACTGCCTTGTGCACTGGTTCCGGAAGTCATGGAATTGTACTAAGAGAGAGCGTCCCCTACTGGGTGTGCACCGATGGTGCTCGACCCAGTTTTGGCTTATTTTTTCTTGGTGCTTTTGCACCACTTTTCTTTTCCAAATCACTTGGGAAAGATCAAAATAGAGAGTATATTTTCCGAGTTAGGGTCTTCCACTGTAGTGCAAGCCTGTAGTAAACAATTGTAAGGTAGGTTGATAAGAAATCGAGTACGATAATGAAAGAAGTATCTCCGAGCACAAAACATTAATGGAAATGGATTCAGCAATAAGCTGGAAGCTTATACTGGGCTGTTTCCATATAGATAAGTTGTATGTGTATAATCTAGGACTGACGATTATGGTACAAGATGGTTGATTAGTGCAGGCACATAGGGCTTTGGCGGTGATTTATTGAGGCCTTCGGGATGAAGTGAGCCATTGTATGGCTTTGTAGAAAAATCACACACACCTGCAACCAAGTCACGGTTTGGTAGGAATACTTATAATCAGTTGTACTTTGGATTTCAAAACATTTTAACTTATAACCAACTGGAACAGGCCTGACAAGCTGAGAAGTCCAGTGAGAGGTTGGAAGCTATGTTTGTGAAGCAAAAATGACAAATTAGCAAAATTTTGTAACCTCAGCCATAACTTTCCACCTAGATTAGGCAGGAGAGTGATGCATTTTGCAGGCCAAAATTGGTCACTCAATTGTTATGTCAAAAAGGCGTACCTATGTTAAAATAAATTAAGCAAATAGTATAACATGAAGTGTGTTTTTAGCCTTCATGCACACTGAAGTAATGTGTCTCTCTCCAAACATGCACAGCCATATTATGTACTCGTCAGAACTATGTGGTTAACTCTTCACCTAACAAATTGGCCACATCCATCCTCATAATTACAAATTAATCCGTTACCCAATGTAACGGCTAAAACCGACCAGCGCTATTCTCAAAAATCAACAATTAATTTTCATTACTTTTTCATTTTTTGTTTCAAAAACATAGGTTATGACCCCTCGTTGGAATGAGCTCATCGAGCTCGTTCCAATGAGGGGTCATAACTTATGTTTTTGAGACACTAATGAGAAAAAAATAGTGATTCAAGAATTTTGTTTGCAAGTGTCATCTGCTTTTCATGATAGGTAAAGGGTTAAGCAGTTGAAAAAATATATATTTTGAAAGAAAATTCAACAAAACCATATCATCTGACCCCTTCATTGGAACGAGCTCATTCCTATGAGGGATGACATGATATGGTTTTGTTGAAATTTTGGGAACAATTTAAAAAACAAGAGGCCCCAAGGGGCCTTAATCGCTCACCGGTCAAACTGGTTCAAAGAAGTATTTGGGTTCACATTCAGTTAGACATGGTTCATCAACACTACAAAGGGATGAAGTCATGAGAGGCAAATTTTATAGAAAAACACTAAGGAATGGATTTGAACAAACCTGAACGTAATATGCCTCCCCCCACCCCACCCCTGCCCATAGAGCTTAAATATTAAGCCAAGGACTCAAATTGAACAAACTTGAATCTGATCCCCCTTGAGATGTCATATATCAAATAGGAAAGAATTCGGACTGGTGGATATGAAGAAGGTTTTTAAAGAAATCACCTCACATTGCACTAAGTTAAACTTTGGGCTCAAATAGGGAGCCAAAATATTAACCCAAGGTCCCGATTTGAACAAACTGGAATCTGACCCACCTAGAGATGTTGTATACCAAATATGAAAGGATTCTGATTGGTGGATCTGAAGAAGAAGATATTGAAAGAAATTCCCTCATATTGCACTTAGTTAAAATTCAGGCTCCCATAGGTAGCCCAAATTAATAACCCCGGGACCAGGTTTGAACAAACTTAGTCTTACCCTCCAAGAGATGTTGTATACCAAATATGAAAGGATTCTGATTGGTGGATCTGAAGAAGATTTTTAAAGAAATTTTCTTATATTGTACTAAGTTAAAATTTTGGCTCCCATAGGGAGCCCAAATATTAACCCATGGACTAGGATTGAACAAACTTGAATCTAACCCTCCTAGAGATGTTGTATACCAAATATGAAAGCATTCTGACTACATGGTCTGAAGACTAACAAATTTTTTTTTTTCGTCTCAAAATTGAACAAAAAACGCATAAATTCTTTTTTTAAAATTCCGAATTTTGGTCCAAAATTTCTGAGTCGGAACCGAATCCAAAATTTTCAGGCTAAAAATTTGGGTGTTTTTTCATCTCAAAATTGAACAAAGTGCATAAAAAATCCAAAACAAATTTTTTTCTTAAATTCTGGTCAAAAATTTCTAAGCCCATACCAGACTTAAAATTTTCAATCCAGGGACCCAATTTGAACAAACTTGAATCTGACCCCTCCTAGAGATGATGCATATCAAATGTAAAAGGATTCTGTCTGGTGGATCTGAAGAATATTAACCGAGAAACTTGATTTGAACAAACCTGACTGGTGAATCTGAAGAAGATTTTTAAAGAATATTCCACGTATTGCACAAAGTTAAAATTTGGGCTCCCTAAGGGAGCCCAAATATAAACCCAGCGACTCGATTTGAACAAACTTGAATCTGACCCCCCTATAGATGTTGATTACCAAACATGAAAGGATTCTGAGTGGTCGATCTGAAGAAGTAAATTCTTTAAAAAATTTCCTCAAATTGCCCCAAGTTAAACTTTGGGGTCCAATAGAGAGCCCAAATACTAACTCTGCAACCCCCCAGTATACCAAATATGAAAGCATTCTGACTGGTGGATCTGAAGAAGAAGATTTTTAAAGAAATTTTCTCATATTGCACTACGTTAAAATTCAGGCTCCCAGAAGGAACCCAAATATTAACCAAGAAACTCGATTTGAACAAACTTGAATCTGGCCCCCCCCCCACCCCACCCCCCTTAGAGATGATTGTATACCAAATATGAGAGGATTCTGACTGGTGAATCTGAAGAAGATTTTTAAAGAATATTCCATGCATTGTACAAAGTTAAAATTTGGGCTCCCACTGGGAGTCCAAATATTTACCCAGCGACTCGATTTGAACAAACTTGAATGTGACCCCCCCTATAGATGTTGTATACCAAACATGAAAGGATTCTGAGTGATCGATCTGAAGAAGAAGATTTTTAAAGAAATTTCCTCAAATTGCACCAAGTTAAAATTTGGGCTCCAATAGAGAGCCCAAATACTAACTCAGGGACCCGATTTGAACAAACTTGAATCTGACCCCCCTAGAGATGTTGTATACCAAATATGAAAGCATTCTGACTGGTGGATCTGAAGAAGACGATTTTTAAAGAAATTTCCTCATATTTCAGTAAGTTAAAATTTGGGCTCCTACAGGGAGCCCAATTATTAACCCAGGGACTGGATTTGAACAAACTTGAATCTGGCCCCCCTACAGATGTTGTATACCAAACATGAAAGGATTCTGACTGGTGGATCTGAAGAAGAAGATTTTTTTTTTTAATTTTTGTAAAAAATTATGGGGGCTATCAGAGTTATGCCCCTTCTGGTGCCCCCTGTGGGCGCAACAAGTTTATTTGTATAAACTTGAATTGACATATGATAAGGAACATGCACACAAAATTTGGTTCAATTTGGTCAAGCAGTTTGTGAGGAGAAGTCGATAATGTAAAGTTCATGACGGATGACGACGACAACGTCGGACGGCAAGTGATAAGTTAAGCTCCCTTCGGTGAGCTAAAAACCAATAATTAAAATAATGAATTTTGATATCATCAAGTGTGTGGCTATCTCTTCACCTAACAAATCAGCCACATCCACATTAAATTAAAACAAGAGGCCCCAGGGGGCCTGAGGGCGCTCACCTGACATGGTAGTCTAAATATCAAACCAGGGACTTGACTTGAATAAGCTGCATATGCCCCTCCTAAGAAAAGCATATAACAATTAGATGAAGCGATTGTGCCCACACAATACATGGGATTTTCCTTCTATTTTCAGTTCCTGCACTTTTACGTCCCAAAATTGAGATAAACGCATAAAAAACAGATTTTTTTTTATTTTTGTTCGGAAATTCGCAAACAAAATATTTTCAGACTAAAATTTGTTTTTTTCTTCTTAAAATTGACCAAAGTCCCAACCGGACCCAAAATTTTCAGTGTAAAAAAAAAAATTTTTTTTTGTCTTAAAAATGACCAAAAACGCATAAAAAACCAAAAACTAATTTCCCAAACCTCAAATTTTCAGTGTAAAAAATTTTTTTTTTTTTTTTGTCTTAAAGTTGACTGAAACGCATAAAAAAACTCATTTCCGGATTTTGGTCCAAAATTTCTGAGTCCGGACGGGACCCAAAATTTTCAGCCTAAATATGAACCCAGGGACTCGGCTTGAACAAACTTGAATCTCACCCCCCTAAGGATGCTGTACACCAAATATCAAAAGATTCTTATTGGTAGATCTGAAGAAGAAGATTTTAAAGAATATTCCTCATACTGCACTAATTTAAACATTTGGGCTTCCATAGAGAGCACAAATATGGACCCAGGGAATTGATTTCAATAAACATGTGAAACAATCTTCCAAAGATGTTATAAGTGAAATTTGAAAGCTTTTGGAGCAGTGGTTTGCGAGAAAAGTAGTCTTAAATGTTTTTCCCATTACCCACAGTGTTAAAAAATGCTGACTCAGCACTTTTTCAAAGTCCCCAAAAAAGTATCCCATGATCAAACCGATAGCATTTTTTTTTTACCATTTCATTCTGTTGGTCCTAAGGAAGCTTCACATCAAATAAGAATTCTCAGTGCTGTGTAGTTTTGGAGATATGGGCATTTTAATTTTTTTCTATATTTAGCTCCTGCGGTTCCCATGGGGTGACAGGAAAATTGTTTTTTGTCATAAATTTACTACTTATGTCCCAATAAAACCTCATGTCAAATTTGGTCCAAATCAGCCACTCGGTTTGGAAAATAGAAATTTTGGGCGGGGCAAAAATTCTTGCCCCTCCCATAACGATGGCAAATATAACCCCTAGAACTTCTCTTGAACAATTTTGAACTAAGTTACAATTCGAGCTCCCACAAGTGAGCCCAAATATGGACGGACCTCGGGACATGGCTTGAACAAAGTTGAATCTTACCCCCCCTAAGGATGCTGCATTCCAAATATCAAAAGCATTCTGAGTGCTGGATCTGAAGAAGAAGATTTTTAAAAGAAAAATCCTCAATTTGAACTACGTTATTAATCAGGTTTCCACAGTGAGCCCAAATATGAACCCAAGGACTTGGCTTTAACAAACTTGAATCTCACCCCCCAAAGGATGCTGCACACCAAATATCAAAACATTCCGACTGCTGGATCTGAAGAAGAAGATTTTAAAAAAAAATTCCTCATTTTGAACTAAGTTACAATTCGAGCTACCACAGTAAGCCCAAATATGGACCTTGCTTGGGACATGGCTTGAACAAACTTGAATCTCACCCACCTAAGGATGCTTCATACCAAATATCAAAACATTCCGACTGCTGGATCTGAAGAAAAGATTTTTAAAGAAAATTCCTCATTTTGAACTAAGTTATAATTCGGGCTCCCACAGTAAGCCCAAATATGAACCCAGGGACTTGGCTTGAACAAACCTGAATCTCAGAGAGAAATTAAGAATACACATTGTGTATCCCATAAAAGGGCATCTAGAGAAATTAAGAATACACATTGTGGTTGTGTCTCAACTTTATTGAATGGTATCATTGACATCATTTTACATTAACAATTGAACAACAATTGCAGAAGACAATAAAATGTGGTTAATGAATCAGCACACACTGCTTGGCAACAATCGGTTGAACTGATGTTCCAGGATCCAATGCCATTGTCATCCTATTGCCCACAATCGGCTGATTGTAGTAGCCAATTCTGATCATCAGTTCAACACTACAGAAGAGCTTCAAAACTGACCCTTTACCCAACCTAAATAGCAGACGGCATATGCAAAAATAATTCTTGAATAACTAAAATGTTTTGATATTTTGCCTCAAAAACATAGCTTATGATGCCCCACAGAAATGAACTCAATGAGCTTGTTTAAATTTTGTGGTCAAATGCTATGTTTTGGAGCCAAAAAAACAAAAAAAAAATTGTGAATCGCAATTTTTGTGAACAGGCTGCTGGGCTGTTGTGGGCATTACACTGGGCAAAGGGTTAAATAAATTTCTTCAATATTTTGATAAAAACTGGTAACTTTATAATTTAATAAACAGTTGACCTCCATTACACTAAAGTCAATTACCCACTCTACCAGCAGGCACCTGCGGATGTTACAATTTTGGTTTTCCACTCAATGAACATTGTGTGAAAAGATCTTCAAATCTATTTTGACAGTTGACAAAAAATCAAATTGAACTCATCTGACCTTTGTCAAGAGAAAGTGCTTCCTGTTTATCAGGGATCAACTCCAAATACTTGCACATTATTTTGAGATTATTTTTGTTCAATAACAACATTCACTCAGATCTGTGAGATATCTGTAAAATTCATTGAGCCCTCATTCCTTCTTTAACCTTTTAACTGATGGAGGAAGATTAATATTCTTAACCCAGGGGATCATGCAGGCACTTGATGATTGCTTGTAATATTCAATATAAAAACCACACATCCTTAACTGGTTGTGTGCTAGAAGCCACTATCAGAGCTTTCAAAACAAGAGCAACGCGAAGTGTGGCATGTGCCCCCGCCTGCAATATCATGGAGAGAATTACAAAAGAACAAACAAGATCAGTCTTGCAGAACTTGAGTTACAGAGCTGAAACCAATTTCAAGTGTATTTAACATTGGAGGTCAATGTGACCTTGACCTTTGGCACACCATGGTCAAAATAAATAGGCTTCTTCCACTCATCATACCTAACCCACATATGAAGTTTGGTAAAGATCTGGTTGGTAGAACTTTAGTTAATTGACGGAATGCGAAAAATTAACAGACAGATGCTGGACGCAGAACATGGTGATAATATAATGCCCCCTCCTCAAAGAGGCTGGGGGCATAAAAATGAGGGTACCAGAGGAAAAGCCAACATTTTCCTTGCTCATTTTTCTCATTCCGTCAAACGCAAATAAAGTTTTGTTTATACACATTTGTTTCACCACAAATTATTGAAGAGTGCCTTCAGGCACTCTTCAATAATTTGTAATAAACAAATTTTGATGAACAAATTCAGAGCACCAAAAATAATGTAGCCCTCAACCAGTTAAGTTAAGATCAATAGGAAAGAAAACAGACACATATTTTAGGATTTCGACGAGAAAAAAATGTTGAAAAGGATTTGATACAACAAAAAGTTTTCTTTGCATGGCACACACCATAATGCGTGCCATGCAAAGACATTTTATGTCTTCTCAGTTGGGAGTATCATTACCTGGCAGGTGAGACAACAGAATTATACTTTGTGGTATATTGCAGACTAACAATGCACACAATAACTGCCTGATTTTACACTGTCCACCTCTTTTAAATTGTCTGACATTGCTCACTAAAAAGGATGAGCAATGAAAACAAAATGGTGATTATTAACCACCTGCACACTGATATCAAAATTTCATTTGGCAAATTTTACCAAAATACAACTGGAAATTTAACCAATTCAGACTTGTTTGACAGATCTCACTGTACTCTGTCAAACAAGACTGAATTGGTTAAATTTCTAGTTGCATTATGGGAAATGAAAGCGTCAATGACACTGTAGCTTAACTTGTGTATTGTGTTTGATGAAAAGGATAATGTTCAATGTTTATGAAAGGATTATGAAATCAGACAAGAATTGTGATAATTGGGAATATGTTCATTTCTGTACCCTGTATGCTATGTTTTTGATAAAAATAATATGAGGTGTACACTGTACTAAAAAGCTGAGGGGTGGGTTAATATGACCTCAAAGTTAATGTATGTGGCCCTCACAGATAACGTATATCAATGAAAGTTATCAAGTTACAGTGAAATTATTCCAAAACAAGTCATCCTATCAAGTTACATTGAAATCCCTTCATAAATATGGCCTGTAGACTGTGCTAAAAGTTTTTGGACTTCGGGCCCCTGTAGCCGTCAGTTTCCCAATTGCATCCAAAGGGGACGTTCTCATCTCGACATTATATGAAATCAACCTACCAAGTTACAATGAAATCCCTTCATAAGTATGACCTGTAGACTGTGCTAAAGGCTTTTGGGCTTGGGCAGCCATCATGGTTGAATGATCACAACCAAAAGGGGACATTCTCATCTGTGCATCATCTAGAGTGATCCTACAAAGTTACAATGATATCCCTTCATAAATATGACCTGTCGACTGTGCTCAAGGTTTTCGGGCCTCGGGCACCTGTAGCCATCACAGTTGACCAATCACAACCAAAAGGAGATGTCATCATCTAGGAATTATATGGAGTCAACCTAACAGGTTACAATGAAATCCTTCCATAAATATGACCTTTTGCCTGTGCTAAAGGTTTTTGGGCTCGGGCAGCCATCAAGGCTGAATGATCGCGATCAAAATGGGACATTCTCATCTAGACATTATTTGGAGTCATCCTACCAAATTACAATGAAATCCCTTCATAAATATGACCTGTAGACTGTGCTAAAGGTTTTTGGGCTTTGGGCCCCTGTAGCCATCACAGTTGCCCAATCACGTCCAAAAGGGGACTTTCTCATCTAGACATTATATGAAGTCAATCCACCAAGTTACAATGAAATTCCTCAATAAATATGACCTGTAGACTGTGCTAAAGGTTTTCGGGTTTTGGGCTCGGGCAGTCATCACGGTTGACAGATCACGTCCAAATGGGGAAATTCTCATCTAGACATCATAAGGAGTCATCCTATCAAGTTACAATGAAATCCCTCCATATTAAACATGACCTGCAAACTGTGCTAAAAGTTTTTGGGTTTCAGGCTTGCCAGCCATCACGGTTGACAGATCATGCCCAAAAGGGGACGTTCTCATCTAGACATTATACAGAAGCATCCTACCAAGTTACAATGAAATCCCTTCATAAATACAACCTGTAGACTGTGCTAATGGTTTTCGGCTCGGGCAGCCAAACCGGTTGACCGATCGCTACCAAAAGGGGCTGTTCTCATCTAGACATGACCCCAAACCTGCATATGAAATTTCGTGACGATCAGACAAGAACTGCAGGGTGTAGCCCGTGCTAAAGGAAAATGTGAACAGACTCACAGACTTCAAGTTAAGCTAAAAATGTGTGCATGAAATTTCAGTATTTTGACATTAGTGTACAGAGGGTTAAATGTGGCCAGATAAAACATAGCCTGGCCAACATACTTCCAAGTTTCATGCTGATCACTTGCAATAGTTATTTCCATTGCAGTGACTCAACTTGTGTCATTTGTTGCATCACAAAAGCTGCATGTAAATGGAGTGAGACTTTCAACAACACTGCAGTGATTCTGCTATATCGATGTTATGGGTTAGTACATGTGCATCTTGCTTCAAGACAAATTGCCAAAAGAATGGAGCCATTCTGTGGACCATCTGACTCACTAGTGGAAACCCTACATATCATACTGACTTGAGAATAGGCCAATAACTGAAAATAAGCCCATCTAACAACTTTTCAGATTTCAGTTTCAGTATTCCTGCTTTGTAAATAAGCCCAGCTCCTGATGACAACATCAATGACAGCCATTCTGGTACATGTAAGTTACTAAAATGAAAAAAAAACCTTTATGGCTGAATAAAATTAATCTTTTGATTCTCAGGCAGCGGCGCATTTGTTTTTTCAGCCTATGTTTATCATATTTATTTCGGAGGCAAAATTAATAAAAGTGTCAATGACACTGTAGCTCAACTTGTCAAGACATGTACATGTATAGCATGTCACACAGCAATGACAAACATCTAGGTAATGACCTGATAACAAAGGTACATATAAAGTATTGTAACGGTCTGTACATAAATACTGACCGTAGCCTGTAACAAATGTATAGGTAAAGTATTGTAAAGGTGGGTGACAGTCAGATGCTAAACTAGAAAAGAAATCTTTGAGTCCCAGAGTGGGTCTGACTGAACCCCAAAATATTTGTTCTCATAGCACAGTGATAACAAAGGCACCCCAAAACACACTCATTCCTGTCCCAAGGTGAAAACAAAGGTACCCAAGAAGTTTCGTGAAGATCAGAGCTGTATAGAAATTGTGACAAAAAACTGATTGGACCTAATTTCGGTACAAAATGGCCACTGGCAGCCATCTTGAATTTTGGACCGCACCCAGAAACACTCGTTCTCGTCTTAAGGAAGGTGATAACAAAGGTACCCAAGACGTTTCGTGAAGATCGGTTGATAAATACAGACTCTAGCCCGAGCCGTATTGACATGTGTACTTACTGTGTGTAAGTTGCACTGAAAAAATCAAAGTTCATCTAATTTGCATAATTTCTGCACGAGAAAAAAATCTGTATTATATGTGATGTATCCCATGGTACTAAACATTCACACAAAAAATTATTCAAATCAGCGCTTTCATATGGAAGTTCTGCGAAAAAATCTGATTGCACCTAATTTTGTACAAAATGGCTGCCATCGGCCATCTTGAATTTCGGACCGGACCCCAAAACACTCGTTCTCGTCCCACGGTAATACCAAAGGTACCCAAGAAGTTTCGTAAAGATCGGTTCATAAATACGGCCTTTAGCCCGAGCCGTATTGGCATTTGCACTTACAGTGCTGAAAGTAACACTAAATACATCAAAGTTAGTCCAATTTGCATAATTTAAGCACGAGAAAAAAACCCGTATGATATGTAATGTATCTCATGGTACTAAACATTCATACAAAAAATTATTCAAATCAGAGCTTTCATATGGAAGTTCTGTACAAAAAAACAGATTTCTGCATCATCGGTACAAAATGGCGGCTGGCAGCCATCTTGAATTTCGGACCGCACCCAAAAACGCACGTTCTTGTCATAACAAAGGTACCCAAGAAGTTTCGTAAAGATCAGTTCATAAATATGGCCTCTAGCCCGAGCCGTATCCAATTGTTGACATACGGACAGACGGGCCATGACAAAAGCTTAAATTTGGCTTCGCCAAAGTTGAGCTAAAATGGTAGTGATACTGTATCGTTCAATATAAAGAGAAAATCTTTGACACCTCCAAAGGTATTTTGACGTACGTTTTAGCAACGTTTATCACTCAAGGGCTGTTTTCCAAGCCAGATCAGATGTTTTGAATCAACATGACACCTATAAACAAGATATTTATTGAGAAATTAGAAAAATTAGTTTCTTAATAAATGATAAAAGTGTGATATTTTATGGAAAATTCAGAAAAATGCAAGTTATTTTCTGAGAAATTCCAAGTAAATTAAAATCCGGGAACCGCGAGGTTGCAAAACGATCTAGGATCCAGTTTGTGATAGCGCTCTATAAAATAGAGATAAAAAATAATAAGAGTATTATTTATTTAAAAGGGGGCATGGTGGCGTTGTGGTAACCGACTCTCGTCAGACAGATCACCGAAGTTAAGAAACGTCGAGCCCGGTTAGTTTTCGGATGGGTGACCGTCTGAGCGATCGATTCGGACACCCACGTTGTGTCCTTGGGCAAGGCATTTAAACCTGATTGTCCACATGGGGGCATGATGATACGGTGTACTAAGGTGTACTGCACGTCGATGGGGCGCAAGTCTTCAACCAGTCTAACCCTGCATGTGCTGCAGTGCAGAGTTACGATGTTGGGGAGCTGGCAGCTGCTCATAGTTGCTCGGTGGTTCTCTCCGGGTACTCCGGCTTCCTCCACCTATAAAACTGTCACGGTCATGATTAGCCATTGTGCATAAGTATGTGACCTTAAACACCAATAAATAAATAAATTTATTTAAAAAAACTCTTTATTATTTTTGATCTCAATTTTAGTTTTTCCACTTTGATTTTGTGTTGTATAATTACTGTAACAACAAAAACTAAAAGTGAAATTAACATAGATTTTCTAGTATTTAATTTTAGGCTCTCACAACTGGATTTTAGGCATCTGTGCCCATTCCATCAGGAATAAAAAATAAAAACCACCCTCCCTCATTCGTTTTAAAAAAAATTGTCTGAAAATCAATTATTTAATTTTGTTTGGCCTACCCCAACACATGAACACAGGATATCAAAATTTGTTATATTAATTTTTTTGTTGTTGAATGTTTCAACAAAACCATATCATTGGAATGAGCTAAATGAGATCATTCCAATGAGGGGGGGGGGGGGGGGTGGGGGGGGGCACATGATATTGTTTTGTTGCAATTATTTTAAATTATGTGGGTGCATGTGGGCCAATTCATTAGCTAAAGGGTTAATGCATCTTTGTTATGGGACTGACCAAGTCACCTAACTTTGTTTTAACTTTGCATCCACATTCTCCTGCAGGATTGACCTCTCGAAAATAAGCCCACCCTTATACTTTTGCCCTCTTTTACTTCATGAACCCCCTGGGCTTATTCCTGTGTCAGTATGGTATATATAACAAGAGGCCCCTAGGGGCCTGAGAGCGCTCACCTGACACTGACAACTATCAACTGCGGGTCTTGATTTGAACAAACTTGCATCTGCCCCATTAGCCCTTTACCCAATGCAGACAATATCAAAATTTATTATTTTAAATACCATTTTTTCAAATTTTTCAAAAAATTTCAACAAAACCATATCATGTGACCCCTCGTTGGAACGAGCTCGACGAGCTCGTTCCAACAAGGGGTCACATGATATGGTTTTGTTGAAATTTTTTGAAAAACAATATTTTTTCCACTGCTGAATTTGCATATTACACAGGCAGATGATTCATTGGGTAAAGGGTTAAGAAAACCGTATACCAAATATCAAAACATTCTGACCGGTGGATGTGAAAAATGTGAAAATTAAAAAAAAAATATTCCTCATATTGAACTAAGTTATAATTCGGGCTCCCATAGGGAGCCCAAATATGAACCCAGGGATTTGGCTTGAAAAAACTTGAATCTAACCTTCCTAAGAATGCTCTATTCCAAATATCAAAAGATTCTGATTACTGGATCTGAAGAAAAATATTTTAAAAAAATATCCAGCATGTTGAACTAAGTTATAATTCGGGCTCCCACAGGGAGCGCAAATATGAACCCAGGGACTTGGTTTTAACAAATATGAATCTCACCTCCCAAACGATACAGGATACCAAATATCAAAAGATTCTTACCAGTGGATGTGAAGAAGAAGATTTTTAAAGAATGTTCCTCATATTGAACTAAGTTACAATTCGGTCTCCCACAGGGAGCCCAGATATGGACTCAGAGACTTGGCTTGAACAAACTTAAATCACACCTCCCTAAGGATGTTGTATACCAAATACCAAAACATTCCGACTGCTGGATCTGAACAAGAAGATTTTTAAAGAATATTCCTCATATTGAACTAAGTTATAATTCGGGCTCCCATAGGGAGCCCAAATATGAACCCGGAGTCTTGACTTGAACAAATTTAAATCCCCCCCCCCCCCCCCCCCCCCCCCCCCCCACACGATGCTGCATACCAACTATTAAAAGATTCTGATTGGTGGATCTGAAGAAGAAGATGTTTAAAGAATATTCCTCATACTACACTAATTTAAACATTTGGGACCCAGGGATTTGAGTTCAACAAAAATGTGAAACAATCTTCCCAAGATGTTATATGTGGAATTTGGAAGCTTTTGGAGCAGTGGTTTGGGAGAAAAGTAGTCTTAAATGTTTTTCCCATTACCCACAGTGTTAAAAAATGCTGACTCAGCACTTTTTCAAAGTCCCCCAAAAAGTATCCCATAAAAATCAAGTACATAAATCAAGTACTTATGACCCATTGATACTTCATATCAAATTTGGCTCAAAGAGGCCTATCGGTTTGGAAAATAGAAATTTTGTGCGGGGCAAAAATTCTTGCCCCTCCCATAACGACTTCTCTTGAACAAACTTGAGTTTATACCTCAAAAGGAAGCTGCATACCAAATATCAAGTCTCTGCTACAGCTGGTTCATGAGAAGATTTTTAAAAAATTGGGGCCTTTTGGCCCCACCCCCTACTCAATATGAGCAGAAACCCAGTTTGAAGAAAAACCCAAATGCCCTATATAACCACTACTCATGTGAAATTTCATTAAAATGTGGCCATTGGTTTGGGAGAAAAAGGCCCAAACACCACCTTCAAGCCAGGTGACAGACGAAAAGTGATCAGAATAGCTCACCCAGACTTTCAGTCAGGTGAGCTAAAAATCCACCTCCAAAAATTAAACCTATACACACAGGATCCAGACAGACTGACAGGTGTTCACATATATCTTAACTCCTACAAGTTTCTCAGAATTTAACTGGTTTTAAAACTTCATATGCAAGCTGTGTATAAACTATATTAAAATACAGATGAAAGTCAGGGAGATCTCCCCTTAATTCATTCATCTTTTAAAATTCTGGCACATGATAACTTTTTCGCATTACACAAGTAAGAATTCTATCATTTCCAAGAACACTCTACAAGAGGGTACCCTCAGCTTGGTCTTTTATGGGCCAAGGGAACCTAGTGCCCAGGAAAGTCCAGTTGTCATCTGATAATGAAAGAGTGGATGGACTGTTAACGAGCAAAAATCCATTTTTAATACTACTGACCTTAGATTTGATCTTCTTACCTGAAAAAGTATATTACATATATAACATGTAAAGGTATATGTATGAAGCTTCATAACAACTGGCCTAATGATATAACAACAAGTACAATTTGACCTTCTGACCAGAACAAGAAAATAGCACATCTAACATCTTTTGTTAACATGTGTGTGAAGTTTCAAAACAACAGGTCTGAAAATTTTGGATAACCTGCTTTTGGTTCCCTTGGTTTGTCCCTTTAGACAAACTCCCACTAGGCCAATTCCCAAAATACCAATTATCGTTTGACCAATTCCCCTTAGACCAATGGATATGTTCTACTTTTAAAATAATTTTGTATCAATAATTTGATATATTTATAAATATTTATGAATGTATTTAATGTTATTTATGGAAGCACGGTGACTCAGTGGTAGACTGTTGGTCTTCTATGCTAGAGGTCCCGAGTTCGATCCCCAACCGGGACAACCCGCGTTGTGTCCTTGGGCAAGGCACTTTATCCCGGTTGCTTACATGGGACACGATGATGCCGTGTACTAAGGCGTACTGCAAGTCAATGGTGCACATGTCTTCAACCACTGTAACCCTGTTTGAGCGGAGCTTGAACAGAGTTAGAATGTTGAGGAGCTGACAGTTGCTCGTTGATGCTTGGAGGTTCTCTCTGAGTACTCTGGCTTACTCTACCCGTAAAACTGTCCCGGTCATGATTAGCCATTGTGCATAAGTATGTGACCTTAAACACCAATTAATAAATAAATAAATAAATGTTATTTATATTTTAAACATGTTCGGCTGATTTTTCATAACAAAACAAACACAATCCTTTGTTATAGTAATCACACACTTTCAAACGATGTGATTCTTTTTATTGTTTTGTGGTCAATAGATGTGGAGCTGATTGTCATAACAAAACAAACACAATCCTTTGTGTTATATGTGATTTGACTGAATGTGTCGGGCAACGGTGGTTTATAGATAACAGTAATTGCACACTTTTAAATGTTCGATATAAGTGTTATATGTATTGAGCTGTTGTTATAAAGCTATATTTTTTATGTTTGGAGGTCAATGCAGAAACACTCTAAAATCAATTGAAATTGAAGTAAATGGGTTGAGAAATTGAAATAAAATGTTATATATATAGATATTATAAATGTAAATTTTTTGTACTTGGGAAAATGTGAAATTGAAGTAAATGGATTGAGAAAATGAAGTAAAATTTATTGAGCTGTGTTATCAAATAAAGTGCTTTTCAGTAAATATATGTTTTCCTAATTATCCTTAACCCTTTGAACCTTGGTGGCCCTTTTTCTGGCCAGGAACATGATATGTCATAATGTCATTATATAGGATGGCTGTTCAGTAAATGTGTGGGGTAGACCAATCAAAATGTTCAACATGCATCCTCGAGGCTGCACGTTGAAAATATTGATTGGTCTACCTCAAATAATGAATATGGACTCTTCTAATTTCTGCCATTGAACTGGAATGGAAGATACCACTGGAGTCCAAAGGGTTAATCAATAACAATAAAAGTTGGTCTAAGGGGAACTGGTCTAACATTAGTTGGTATTTTGGGAATTGGCCTTGTGAGAGTTGGCTTAAAGGGAATTGATCTAGTAGGAAGACACCGTTCGTTCTACTAAAATCAGTTCAGGTGACCATTATCATTGGTTCAAACAGATTACCTCTCTTGGACTGCCTGAGAAAATCAAATAAATTCAATGAAGTTCTGGGCCTACCAGAAGGGAATCAGTTTGGGACAAAAGTCCCAGAAACCAGTACAGTCGAATATATTTTTCCATCTTGAGATATTCTGTGTCAAATCATAGGTCTTCGAAGCTCCTATCATAACGAATGAAACAGACAATATGCATACAAGTGAATTATATGCACCTGGAACTTAATTAAGCACCCCTTGTGGTGTTACTAGAAACTGTCATTACTTTCATGCCATCTTTATTGTTTGTGAAAAGAATGGTCTATTGACAAATGAAAGACAACACAATGATGGAAATATGCAGTATTTTAATTACACATATCTGTCACTAATGTTTTTGATGGAAAAATGATGCTGGAACGGTCCATGATGAAACAATGCCGGTAATTACTGACAAAAAATTATCTTGTGATCTCCCGAACACAAAAGCAGTGTCTGGCCTCAGTGGCGAGTGTATCTACCACGTGCCCGGATGACAGTCTGAACCCTCCTCATAATGCTACCAGTGAGATACGATCCAGAGGCAACTGCTGCCACTCCTCATACTATGCAGCTTTCAAATCGGTCAAATTCTGTACAGGTGGATCCCTTGCTTGCACACAACGTCCAAAAAAATGCCAGATGTGTTCTAAGGGATTCAAACTGGGGCTCATTGCAGGCCAAGGTAGTGCTGTAATAGCGTTGTTCTGAAGGAATGCTCTCATAGCGTGGGAACAATGTGGCCTTGCATTGTTGTCCATGAATACAGGGCGAGTAGCCAACAGGTGGTTGTCAAAATGAGGCACGACAACTGGATTGAGAATGTCCCTGATGTACTGATGACCATTGAGATTCCCATGTAAAGTCACCATATCAAGTTTACAGTCATGAGAGATGCATCCCCAGATCATTACTGATCCTCCACCATAAGGAAAAGTAGGTCTGATGTTCCTGAGCATGTAAGCAGTATTTCTATGCTTCCACACTCTCATGTGACCAACTGTGACGTAAAGCAGGAACCTACTCTCATCTGTCCAATGGACTCTCCTCCACATCCTGAGATTCCAGTGTTACTGTGCCATACACCAATCCAAATCTCATCATTGATGATGATCGAACAGAGCTGATGACCCTTCTGGACCTCATACCCGGTGCTTTGAGACGGTTTTGGACAGTTCTCTTACACTAATGACTGTTGGGGAGCCAAAGGCGTTTCAAAACCCCACTTGAAACAAAAGGTTCACACCTAATGAGGTGTGCCAGACTCCGATCTACCCTAGGAAATGTCTTGTCCAGGCCATGGTCGGCCCTTAACATCATTGGTTTGTCAATTTTTTCGGACAAGTCTGCTGATGACGGAATGACTATAGCCAAGTTGCCTTCCAATAGCTTTGAATGGCATGCCTGTTGCATGCATGGCAACGATTTGCAATCTTAGTGCCTCTGACACTCTCCTCCTTGCCATGTCAACATTTACTGATAAAAGAAGTGGCAAATTTTCTTGTTTTATACCCAGATATTGCATGTGAATGATAGTGTTTTTTGTGACATTCGTGGGTAGCAAGCTTCATGTGGATGAGGGTGTGTGTTTGGGGTATGCTATCAACCAGAAACATCATGTTTCACGAGATGAAATGCACTGCCAGACATAGCAATCATTAAAACATAATAATCCGTCATGAAACATTTCAGGGGGTGCTTAATTAAGTTTCAATTGTATATTTAATAAAAGAGTGTTTTATTATGAATATTTCACTTATATTCACATGGTATTTTTTTTTATTTTATTCATTTCAATTCTGCTGCATGGTTTTAATTTACAAGTGCCTAGGTGACTTAAGCACATCACCTCTTTACATCCACCTTCACTCAAATAAAGATTCCTGATGAATAAAATGTACGAAAAAAAAATTAAAGAAAATATATTTATTTATTTATTCAATTATCCACTCGATCTGTGATATACTGTGGCAAAGCAGAAGAATACAGTTTAAAAATGTGTCACAAATTTTGGTTAACTAGCAAGTTACGAAACATGCTTACCCATTCATTTCCCATGGCAAGTAAGCTTTGGAGCCCCAGGTGGAGGACTGTTTGTAGTCATTATCAACTAGTACATTCCAGGCAGAGTATTTGTAATCAATCAAAACTATAATTTGTGATACTGGTCACTCACATTCAAAATCGTGAATGAGATGGTGAATAAACAGGCAGTAATAATGGCTCAGCTGTGACCTTCTACCAGGAAGGGCCGTCTTCACCGACTCAACTAAAATCACCAATAGTTCACTGCCTTAACAAACTGGTAATAGGAAACTGGTAGATTACAAACTGCCTTCCACATTGTAACCACTTACTTTTGTCCATCATACTAATTTTGTCTCCTTCCTTTAGCAGGTACACAGAGATGCTTTCTTTTTTATCGCCAGCATCCCAATAACCGCTATGGAAACTATAACCGAAATGGAAAACAATAACCGCTACAGACTTTGAACATCCTCTGGTCCATCTCCAGAAGTGGTCACCCACCTCAAGGGAGGCGAGCGTTGGTCCTGCACCCCGCTAAATACCAATTTTTTGTAAGCATCTGTAGCATGCATTTTTTGACCCAGCCAAATAGGTTCCAAAGCAGGCCTGCCCCCTAACGAGGGAAGTTTGGGTCTTTCTATGGGTGGTCCCTGAAAGGGGGGCGTTGTTGCTCTCTCTTCACGATCCAAAAGATACATCCAACTGTAATCGAGAAAAAGTGAACCAACTCCAGCTTCCATCAACTGCCTGAGGCAGACTATACTTGCCAATGATGGCCCTCTACCACACGATTACGAACCTCCTAAGCGGCAGACTTTACTTGTACAAAAAAAAATGCCACAGCCCCCTTGGGGAGAGGTAGCACCTTTGTGAGAGGCCCCCCCCCCCTCTCTCGCTCTGGTCCTCACCCAAGGGGTCAGACAACAATCATCACAAAGACAAACCACGACTCCTGAAATCATCGAAACCTGGACATCTGCCGAGCACCTGAAGCTATCCCACATCCATCACGCCCAGACATGTAGACATAAACCTTAAACAGCTAAAGAGAGTCGAAAAGGGCTTGCCCCACAGCTTCCCTGCGTGCCTTCGGCACGTAAAACCATTCCATTCTGACATTCAATCTGTAAGTCGTTTTGCTGAGCCAGAAGTATTATCAAAGTTGAAAGTGACTTCTTCTCACATACATGTAGAACAAGACACATCAGTTGTCTTGAAATGCCCTCCAAAATTAGAAATTCAGCCTAATTCATGGCCTCCTGGAAGGAAATCAGTTCAGGTCATCCTAAATCTCTGAAAATAAATAGACATATTTTTATCCTGCCCTGAGATGTTCAGTGCCAAATCAATGGCCATCAAAGTGCTGAGTGACTATAATGAATAAAAGAAAAAAAATATCTGAAGTGAACTTTATTTAATGAAAATGAAAGAGTCTTTACTTATATATCTTTAACTTACATCCATATAATTTCTGTTTTATTCATTACAATCTGAGGTTTGTGGCCCAAGTTATGAGTGTCAGAATGAAAATTGGTGACTTGAGCTCTACATTTTAATGAAAGTGTCAATGACACTGTAGCTCAACTTGTCAAGACAAAGACATGTACATGTATAGTATGTGACACAGCAATGACAAACATCTAGGTAATGACCTGATAACAAAGGTACATATAAAGTATTGTAACGGTCTGTACATAAATACTGACCGTTGCCTGTAACAAATGTATAGGTAAAGTATTGTAAAGGTGGGTGACAGTCAGATGCTGAACTAGAAAAAATCTTTGAGTCCCAGAGTGGGTCTGACTGAACCCCAAAATATTTGTTCTCATAGCACAATGATAACAAAGGCACCCCAAAACACACTCGTTCCTGTCCCAAGGTGAAAACAAAAGTACTCAAGAAGTTTTGTGAAGATCAGTTCATAAATACGAGCTGTATAGAACTTGTGACAAAAAACTGATTGGACCTAATTTCGGTACAAAATGGCCACTGGCAGCCATCTTGAATTTTGGACCATACCCAGAAACACTCATTCTCATCCCAAGGAGATAACAAAGGTACCCAAGAAGTTTTGTGAAGATCGGTTCATAAATACAGCCTCTACCCTGAGCCGTATTGACATGTGTGCTTACATTGTGTAAGTAGCACTGAATAAATCAAAGTTCATCTAATTTGCATAATTTCTGCACGAAAAAACACCCCTTACAATATGTGATGTATTCCATGTTACTAAACATTCATACAAAAATTTATTAAAATCAGAACTTTCATACAGAAGTTCTATACAAAAGACTGATTGCACTAATTTTGGTACAAAATGGCTGCTGGTGGCCATCTTGAATTTCGGACCACACCCAAAAACACTCGCTCTCATCCCACGGTGATAACAAAGGTACCCAAGAAGTTTCGTAAAGATTGGTTCATAAATATGGCCTCTAGTCTGAGCTGTATAGAAGTTGTGTACAAAAAACTGATTAGACCTAATTTCGGTACAAAATGGCAACTAGCAGCCATCTTGAATTTTAGGCCGCACCCAGAAACACTCGTTCTCGTCCCAAGGTGATAACAAAGGTACCCAAGACATTTCGTGAAGATCAGTTCATAAATACAGACTCTAGTCTGAGCCGTATTGACATGTGAACTTACTGTGTGTAAGTCGCACTGAAAAAATCAAAGTTCATCTAATTTGCATAATTTCTGCACGAGAAAAAAACCCGTATTATATGTGATGCATCCCATGGTACTAAACATTCACACAAAAAAATTATTCAAATCAGGGCTTTCATATGGAAGTTCTGTGCAAAAATCTGATTGCACCTAATTTTGTACAAAATGGCTGCCATCGGCCATCTTGAATTTCGGACCGGACCCCAAAACACTCGTTCTCGTCCCACGGTGATACCAAAGGTACCCAAGAAGTTTCGTAAAGATCGGTTCATAAATACGGCCTCTAGCCCGAGCCGTATTGGCATTTGCACTTACAGTGCTGAAGGTAACCCCAAAAAACATCAAAATTAGTCTAATTTGCACAATTTACGTACGAGAAAAAAACCCGTATTATATGTGATGTATCCCATGGTACTAAACATTCATACAAAAAATTATTCAAATCAGAGCTTTCATATGGAAGTTCTGTACAAAAAACAGATTTCTGCATCGTCGGTACAAAATGGCAGCTGGCAGCCATCTTGAATTTCGGACCGCACCCAAAAACACTCGTTCTCGTCCCACGGTCATAACAAAGGTACCCAAGAAGTTTCGTAAAGATCGGTTCATAAATACGGCCTCTAGCCCGAGCCATAGCAGCTTGGCACTTACAGTTCTGAAAGTAACACTAAATAAATCAAAGTCAGTCTAATTTGCATAATTTACGCACGAGAAAAAAACCCGTATTATATGTGATGTATCCCATGGTACTAAACATTTATACAAAACTTTATTCAAATCAGAACTTTCATACAGAAGTTCTGTACAAAAAACTGATTTTTGCATCATCGGTACAAAATGGCCACTGGCAGCCATCTTGAATTTCGGACCACACCTAAAAACACTCGTTCCCGTCCCAGGGTCATAACAAAGGTACATAAGAAGTTTCGTAAAGATCGGTTCATAAATACGACCTCTAGCCCGAGCCATAGCCAATTGTTGACGTACGGACAGACGGACAGACGGACAGACGGCCAGACGGACAGACGGACGACGGGCCATGACAATAGCTCAAATTTGACTTCGTCAAGGTTGAGCTAAAAATTATCCTTTCATTATATCATGTTTCCCAATGAATAAAGTATATGAAAAGGAATTAACAATATATATTTATATTTAACTTTATTTAGTTCCTATATTGCTCATTTTCTAATTCAGTTCTCCAATTGAGGCATAACTCAACAACATGCACTTTAAAAATAAACTAGAGTTTGCACACAGTAAATTCACGTTCAGTTGTTGCTTCTGTGAGATGCTGAAAATTTACAACTGAAAATCAATACACAAGGATGTATATTCGAATAGTTACTAAAAATGATTTTATGAGTCATAAACTTCCTTATGGAGAAACTGGATTTGTCCCTCTGGAAAAACAAATTAGAACACGACACAAACTAACATTTTGTTACAAAATGAAACATGGACTTGCACCTAATTATTTAGTGTGACTAATAACTTGCACAGTTGTACAACAGGCTGCTTATTCTCTCAGAAACAATGAGCAACTCTGTACAGTGGAGTCCACTTAATTGGATATCTCTTAACTGAATTACCCTGTTAATTGAATATAATTTCCCAACACAAAACCATTTACCATACCTCCAGTACAAATTTGACCTGTTAATTGAATATAGGTTATAGAGTAAACTCTTGTTAATTGAACAAAAAAATCTTGTAACCTGTCGAAAAATTACCCTGACTCTCCCCAGTTTTCTTTTGTTTATAGACCTACTTGGCCTCAGTATATCCAATACAGGCATTTAATCTGTTATATCTTGCTTGACAGAGCACTGTCAAACAAGATATAATAGAATAAATGCTATTTATCTCTAGAATACAGAAAAGTGACACAATCCCTGTTAATTGAATACTCTTGTTAATTGGTAAAGTAGCTATTCAATTAACATGGTTCCAATGTACTATATTTTGTAGAACAAAAAGTTTCTCAGATTCATTCTTGTTATCAGGTATCAGACTGGATTCTGAATCATGCAGTTGTGTAACAGTACACGCTTTCAAACATATATGTTGGGTTGTCCCAAAGTTCTACCTTTCAGCACCAAAGTAGGACAAGTTCTCATGCAAAGCTGTGTTTGGGGTGCAGTAATGTAAGCACTCACAAATTTGACGGATTATCTTGTGGGTGATCCAAAATGTGAATGTAGTTTTGGGTACAAAAGCACAAAACATTACATTTTTAATTGCTAACTGTATATAGCCCAGAGAGATATCTTTGTAAACAAATTACATAATGTTAACTTACCATTAAATACTCTTTTGTTTGGTGATTCTCAGTCTTCGGTCCAGGCTAATTATAGCAAACAATTTCTGGGGCTTCAATAATTACCACAAGGAGATTCAATGATCATTCGTGATGAGAGTGACCATCTATTAATCATTCAAATATTCCACTCTCGACTGGTGAATCTATCAGTGGCACTTCACATCTTGTACTTTGTCACTACTTTTACGAATGAGGCCAATAAAAATTTATAAATTATCATTCCCACCTAGGCTGAAATTATGGCGTATATAGAAGTATCGGCAGCCCAGGTAACAAAAAGCATATAGCATTTTTCTTCATTTTGAGGCAGCCTACAGGTATCCGATTGATCGTTTACGGTTCATTTCCAGGTCTGTATCAGCCTTTTTAATGACAGAAAGAAGATACAGCCAGTTTCTATCCAAACGGAAAACTTACTAAGGAGTTAGGGTTCACATATTCATTACTGTATTATTCTTTTAATGTGAAGAAATTTGAAATATTTGATTGGTCTATGTGTACTTCACTCCTTACCAGCACATTTATCTATTTCAATGTTTTTACTTGCAATATACAGTACGTGGAGAGCGGATGGTAACAAAATCACCCACGGAGTGGAGTTATCACCCAAAGTATCACTGTTAAAATCTGTTCATATGGACAAAAAACACAAGCAATGTTTCAGCCAATGAACCTTCGGGTTGAACCCGGAGGTCGATTGGCTGGAACTTTACTTGTGCATCTCAGAACGAAATAAAATTACTGTTCAAAAAAAAAAAAACAAGGACAGGGTGATTTTTCTCGGGCTTTCCTTCTAGGACCTAATAATTCATTACAGTTGCTAGTTCATCCCATACAGGCACTAATCTATTATATCTTTTTAGACAGAGCTCCATGACCTCTGTCAAACAAAATATAATAGAATAAATGCTCAGTGTATCACAAAAATGCAGAAAAGTGACCAGATTTATTTATTGGGGTCTAATAACACTTTTGACAGCCAGGATCACCTCATGTTGAACAGTTGTATGGGTGGAGGAAGTAGTACCCAGACAGAACCACCAGAACTCCACATCAGCAGGTTTAGCATTGGTTGAAGACAAGTGCACCATCAACGTGCAGTACATCTTGGTACACAGCGCCACTGTTCCCCCACATGGGCAATCAGGACTTAGTGCCTTGCCCAAGGACACAACACAGTTACCCTTGGATTCAAAGTCCAGTGCCGTAACTACTGAGCCACCATGCTCCCAAAAGTGATCAGATCCTGTTAACTAAATTCTTCTGTTAACTGAATAATTCTCACTCAGAAAGTGGTTCTGCAATTAACAAGATTCTACTGTATAAATACATAACCAAATTTATTATGAACTGTGAATTGGCTTGCTGGAAAATATGAAACGTGCAAAAAGTCAAATATATTTTGATGTAATTTTGATTACATTAAAAATTAAACTGAAATACCCTTTTACAACTCCCACTATTGTTGTTTACACACCTGTTCCATTGAACCACAAAACAAGATTTTCTAGATTAGATATAAAGATTCCACAAATAATATATAAAAGAAACTTTTAGAATAGGCACTTGCTCCTTCAAATTGACACATGTGGCATTACAAACTTGTTAATTTTTGTGTCAACAGTATATTTGAATGCTAATAATTTGCTACAAGTAATTACATTTGAATATTGACATGACATCTATGAAAAATTAATTTCCTCAATTCACTAAGAAATGTAAATATTAAAGAGTTTAAAATATTTTTCATTAAACTCTATTGTGGATTGTTTGAATGCATCAGCCATTGGAAATAATTTTTAAGAGTGGGTATACTTCAAGTGATGTCACCGAGTATATAACTAGTAAAATACTTTAACTCTTAATCTGCTGAGTATTTTCAAAATACTTTTCATCAAATCGAGTCATGGCTGCTGTGAAGCAGCCATGACTTGATTTGATAAAAAATTCATCCAGATTTATCTAAAGAAATCAATGGTTGAAAAGTTCATTCAATTTACCGGGAAGAAATTTGGTTAAATGTGCTCAAATTTTACTTGAGTCAGAATCAAGGGATTTGTATCCTGGGCAGGAATATCCACCAGAAAGGGAGCATGGTGGCTCAATGGTTGCAGAATTGAACTTCAAACCAAAAGGCTGATGTTTTGATTCCCACCAGGCATAACTGTATTGAGTTCTTTGGCAAGGCATTAATCCCGATTGCCCATGTGGGGAAACGGTCACGCTGTGTACTAAGGTGCAATGCACGTTGATGGTGCACCTGTCTTCAACCAATGCTAGCCCTTCTTGTGTGGAGTTAGTACATTGTGGAGTCTGACAGTTGCTCACCATTGCTCGGGGGTCCTCTCTGGATACTCCGGCCTCCTCCATTCGTAAAACTGACATGAGGCGACCCTGCTTGTCAAAAGTGCCATTAAACTGAAAAAAATAAACAATACACCAGCAGCATACAAGGAGTTAACCCATGATTACAGGAGGGACTGGTCTCGGACCTCTTCTCTTTCATTTTTTGTCATTGCTCTTCCATTGGCAATCATTATAGGCTTAACAAAATGCCCAGAGCTGATCTACAACCTTCATAATTGAGGACTTTTGGTTGATCATTCAGATGGTCCATTGAATCAGATTCATCAAATCTTTGCATACAAGATGCATGCCAGGTGGCCAGTCTACAGACAGCTGGAGATTAGCCTTGCTAATGATGGACCAGTATAATTCTTTTAAAAAGTAGAATAAATTTGTATGAAAAAAACCATACACAATCTCGAGAGAGAATGAGAGGATGCAGTTATTGTTTTGAAGCAAGAAAGATGGGTAACGGAACAATCTTGTCTGGTTAAAGTTCTTTAAAAACCTGTATTCCCATTTTGGAGGACTTACCAAAATAAGACTACATGTACTTTCTCTACCATAGTCAACTTAAATTGGTAAGCACTGTAAACTTTACAAAGTTTTTTATTGGGTATGTAGTTTCTAGATGGGAGATGATATATTTACTGGTGTTTAAGGTCACTTTCTGTATTTATAACTATATTATGACCGCAATATAGGGATGAAGTCAAGTTTAGGCAATCCTTTATACCCATGCTGCCCACTTTAGAGGACTACCACTCTAAGGATTGATTACTGGATCCTATTTTACCAGTAAAGCAGAACTTGTCTACCATAGCAAACAAGCATTGCTCTGGGTGTGGGGGGTGGGGGAGGGATTTAAAAGCACAAACATTAGAATAACAAATAAGAAAAGATCATAACTCAGTTATATCACTTTTATTCATTCTTGAAGATATAAATATATTTATCACTTAAAATATATATATCAATCAGATTACATGGATAACAGAAGTAATAATAACAACATTATAACATTCACTCCCAATCACAGAAGATGATTGCCTGATGGAAGGGTTACAAAAAGCCTTTTTTTGAGTATATCTAGGGTATGTCATACAAAATTTCATCAGCTAAGGTAAACAATCACTAAATGTCTCTAGTTTGTTACTAAACTAAGACCTGGCACAAAATGGTGTTTGGATTCATAAATCTTCTTGATCCCATAAAAACTTCTTTAGTTTATCAACCCTTCCCTGACACAACTTTGGATGACATTTATAAAAATGTTTCTTTAATAACCAACAAAAATAAAATTAAAAAAATGCCCTCCCACATGCAATTTTACAGAAAATAGCCAAGAAACAGGAGGTCTATTTTGTGAGGCCTTAATTAAGTTTGTTTTTCAAATTTTTAAAACATTTCAACAAAACCATATCATGTGATCCTCTCACTGGAATGAGCTCCACGAGCTCATTCCAATGAGGAAGTAACATTATATGGTTTTGTTGAAATGTTTTAAAATAGTTTTTAGCTCTAACTGACAAGTGTTAGTGGAACTTTTCTGGTAATGATTTGTCCGTCTGTCATCAACATTTTGTTTGTCCAGGCCATAACATCTTAACCACTGAATATTTTTGGACAAAACTTTATAACCACAATTATTATCAAAAGACAGTGTGTCCCTAATTAAAATATGGTATGTGCCACTCAAGGTCAAGATCACAGGCCCTATGTTAAGGTGACAGAAAAACTTGGACTTTTCACTGTCACTTTTGTCCAGTCCATATAACTTGGTATGATTGATAGATCTTATTCATACTTGGTACAATTATTACTCATGACTCCAAGGTGAGTTGCGACTTTGATCCAAGGTCATATCATCAAGGTCAAGGTCACAGACAGCAAAACTTTGATATTGTTATACTTTAATTGAGCACTAAGGTCACATGTATTAATGAAAACATGGTTATCAAAATATAGAGAACTTTCTGGTTCCATATATTAATGCCAGTTGTTTTTTTTTCCAATAGGCCAATGTCATTGGCATTTTGTCCTAGAGCAAGACACATCATTCTTGCACTGGAGGGAGAACAGGCCTGCTCTGCAACAAGGCATTTTTGTACAGGGTGTTTTGTTTTGAAATGTTCTAATAAGTAGTTTTTCTATTCAGGTAAATTGGATTAGCTAGTCCCAAGATATGATTAGTAACACTCAACCCAATGCACAGGATATCAAAATTTATTATTTTAAACATTATTTTTTAAATTTTTTGAAAAAATTTCAAGAATACCATATGAGGTGACTTCTCATTGGAACAAGCTCAATGAGCTCGTTCCAATGAGGGGCCATAAGTTATGGTTTTCTTGAAATTTTTTGAAAAACATTTTTTTCAACAACTCAATTTGTGAACTACAGGGGCAGATACTGCCGATTTGTAAGGTAAAGGGTTAATTAAAGAGGAACTAAAGCATAACACTACCACAAGCAACTGGGAATATGAGTCAAGTTCCCTTTTCCACAAATCGAAGGTAAATTTTTTAACTACTTTTTACCTTGTAGGGTTAACACCTGTTTACATCTCATCTCGTCAATACTAAACGATGTTGGATGGTGACTGCTGGTTTGCCTTATCAAAGTTATACAACATCACAGGTCACTGTTGACTCTGAATGTTGAGTACCATTTTACAATACTTTGACTTCTATATATATATATATATATATATTATCAGCATTGTGTTTATGTACAAAATGTAGTTAACCCTTTACCTAATGAATCGGCCACATCCGCCCACGTAATATGAAAATTCAGCAGTTGAAAAAATATTATCTTTCAAAATATTTCAACAAAACCATATTATGTGACCCCTCATTGGAACGAGCTTGTCGAGCTCATTCCAAAGAGGGGTCACATGATATGGTTTTGTTGAAATTTTTTGAAAAATTATAAAATATGATATTGTAAAATAATAAATCTTTTATGTAGTCTGCATTGGGTAAAGGGATAAAGTTGAGGTCTTGTTTCTAATTCTAAGGCCATATTTCTACAAGTACAGATTGCCTTTGAAACAAAAGCAATACTCTGATACAACATTTTGTTCATAAACATAATGGTGATAATAAGTTTATCTTACAATTCTTAACTGTACAGTGCTAATAACTTCATTAACTAGCATTTTCATATCAGATTTCATATCCACACTCGTATAAGGCTGATCATTTCAGTTGAAAATTTATTACATATCCATTAAACTTTAAACCCTTGTATTTAACGGAATCGCCACTATGACATAAAAAAACAATCATTTCCAACAACAAACCTGCCCAATAGAAAAGATAACGTACATAATTTAGACTGGTTCCCTAAAGGTTGGTTTGATTTTTTATCATTCCATTTTATCAGTGCAGCTTCAAAAAAAATAATAGGCTCTTCACCTTTGGGTTTAAACATCGGGATTAACATTTGTTTATTTAAATGAATTTTAATCCATGGGGATGTGTAATAAACAAAGAACATGATGTGTTGCAATGGCTCTCGCAAAATATGACTGTGCCATTCCAACTCGTTATGCAAAACACCCACTGATTCAAACACACATCACGTTTTATCTGTATGCAGCTGCTTTGAACTTTCCTGATCCTCAAATAAATCTAATTTGGTCATTTATTTAACATTCTGAAAAGACTGTGTGCTGTAACTGCATGTTGTTTCAATTTGAAAGAATACTCTGGTACATACATAGGTATGTTGGTGTAAAGCCAGTCTGGGTGTTTCTTTTCAATCTCTTTCTGTACATGGTGTGAGTTGATATGATAAAAAAAATAGTCATGACACATGACAACATACATGATGAAATACATAAAACTAAGTGTACAATACAAAAGATTTGTAATGAAAAGGGAGAGGTATCCTGAGTATGGCACTTTATCTTACAAATAGAATGTACTCCCCCCAATACAAGTAAAATGTCTGGCTAAAATACAAATCTGTATTGAGGGTAACAACCGCAAGTGCGATCATTTGATCCAGAAAGAGACCATTTTTTTACCTGCACTCAATTGGCATTGAAATATTACACATGACGAGGTCCCTGTTTTTGATAACAGTAACTGAATGAAAAATAAATCACCAGCTCAACGAAATTTATTAGCCTAGTTCATGTGATGCCATCATGATATTTTTATATAGGCTTACCATGTGTTAAACATGAAAATTGATACAAAGAAACAAATAGCTGAAACACTGCTAAAGGTTATAGTACAAATAGAACTAGAAGTGTGACTGTCCCAGATGGGCCTGAACATATTCCCCGTCACCACACCGCCAAGATGATTCTAAGACGAAAAGGGGCACATCTCTGGCAAAAAAAGTCCAATCAAAACTATAATCGCAGGTGAACAGGCTACCATGGTAGTGAACTTCCATACCAAGTTTCAAAGGAATCGACCCATAAACATCTGAGAAAATCTCTAGACAAAATTCAGGCATTTTAAGATGAAAAGAGACAAAACTCTGGCAAAAAAGGTCTGTTTGAAACTATAATTGCAGGAGAACAGGTTCTCAAGGTAGTGAATATCCCTACCAAGTTTAAATGAAATTGACCAATAAACATCTGAGAAAATCTCCGGACAAAATTCACACATTCTAAGATGAAAAGGGGCATAACTCTGGGAAAAAAGTCCTATAAATGCAGGTGAACAGGCTCCCATGGTAGTGAACTTCCATACCAAGTTTCAAAGGAATCGACCCATAAACATATGAGAAAATCTCTAGACAAAATTCAGGCATTCTAAGAAGAAAAGGGGCACAACTCTTACAAAAAAAAGGCGTCCGAAACTATAATTGCAGGTGCACAGATTCTCATGATAGTGAATATCCATACCAAGTTTAAAAAAAATCAACCCATAAACGTCTGAGAAAATCTCCGGACAAAATTCAGACATTCTAAGATGAAAAGGGGCATAACTCTAGGAAAAAAGTCTGATCAAAACTATAATTGCAGGTGCACAGGATCCCATGGTAGTGAACATCCATACCAAGTTTGAAAGGAATCGACCAACAAACTTCTGAGAAATCTACGGACAAAATTCTAGGCAATTCAGGCATTCTAAGATGAAAAGGGGCATAACTCTGGCAAGAAAAGTCCGATCAAAACTATAATAGCAGGTGCAAAGGATCCCATGGTAGTAAACATCCATACCAAGTTTCAATGGAATCGCTCTTAGACATCTGCGAAAATCTCCGGACAAAATTCAGACATTCTAAGACGAAAAGGGGAATAATGCTGGCAAAAAAAAGTACAATCGAAACTATAATCGCAGGTGCACAGGTTCCCATTGTAGTAAACATCCATACCAAGTTTCAAAGGAATCGACTCATAAACATCTAGAAAAAATCTCCAGATAAAATTCTTGGCCTGCTTTTTCAAAGCAAAAAGGGGCATAATTCTGGCAAAAATAATCCCACCATAACTATAATCGCAGGTGCACAGGTTCTCATGGTGGTGAACATTCATACCAGGTTTCGAGCAGATTTGTTCATAATGGTATGAGAAAATCTCAGGACAAAATTATGTCTACAGACGGACGCTCCAAAAAATCAGATTTATGTGGCTAAAATATTGAGGAATTTAAATTGCATGGACAACCACTAGGAACTCTTTTTTAAGTCTATTTTCTGGGTGGTAGCAAACCCTAACCCTTTCAGCTTACTGACCCTAACTCTAACATAAAATCCCTGAAAATACAATACCCACTTTTTGTCACCTTTTAGCCACATAAAATATTTTTTAGCCACATAACTCACCTTTTTTGAAACATAAACGCCATTTGTTAGTTCAACTTTATGTGGCTTGTGACATAAATCAGACTTGACACATTACAATGCTGTGTACCAACAACCAGGCACATAAACCTGATTTGTCTGCTTGGATGGATGGACGGACAGATGGATGGGAGAATGCCTAGATGGACGGATAGATGGATAGGTGGCAAAATGAATGAATGGATGGATGGACAAGGTGATTCCAGTATACCCCTCCACAACTCGTTGCGGGGGGATATAACAATGATTTGGGATTACATCATGCATAGCTCAAGAACGTAATACCTGACACCATGATCTTAATTCATAAAATTCAATTCATCAATGCTGAATGATTGTCAAAACAGATGCTGTTCAAATTGTACCCAATCCTTTCAATATTCAAACAAATCAAGAATGGGAGGACTTTTGTAAGATTATTACCATCATGTGGGTTTCTGGAATGATGTATTGAAGTCCTGACTGCGCCTCTGCGTATTATATTGATTCATCCTAATGGACTTGTCGATATATGCCTAGAGACGAAGTCTTGACTTCAATACACCTTCTCAGAAACCCACATGATGGTAAAAACCTATATATCTCGAGGTAAACCCAATATTTTAACACCAGTTCTGGAATCGCTTACCAGGGTATGCATAATAAGGTAATGGGAAAATTACTTTGGTAGGCTGGAGTGTATTACTACAACTTACCTCAGGACAACTGTGCCAATGCACACACACACAAACATACCATACCCACACACTCCCATACCCATCCACCAACACATGCACACTTCAATCACTATATGTCACCCGACCTAAGTTGTAGTGAGTAAAAATTAGATATAAATATGTTAATTATAACATGTCCAGTCTGTAACAGCCTTTATCTGGCTAGTGATGGGGAACTCGTTTTTGTCACATTCATAATATCACCCAAATATCCTGAATTTTCAAACAGCTGAAGGTGGATGGACCTCTTCTCAAATCTCACAGAATGACTTTTTTCTCCTTTTGGGTAAGTATGAGAATATCTAATTAAACATAATTCCATGCGAAAATCATTGGTATAAATGCTGAAAAGATGTTTCTTATTTGTAGAATGCATTAATCGCCCTTGCAATCACTAAGCGTCTTATTTCACTTGTTCCTGCTCCGATTTCATGCAACTTAGCATCTCTCAAGTATCTCCCTGATGGGTAATCATTAATATATCCATTTCCACCTAGAAAAAAAATAAATTCGAACTGAACCCTTCTCATGCTGCCCTACATTCTAAAAAAAAATAAACATCTATATTCCTTTTGTATATAAACCTCTACAAATTAGCAAAGGATTGTTTCTTAAATCTTCAAAAAATCGAACAACCAATTTTTCATTTGATCACATGATAAGTTTAAACAAATAGGAGGAGAGTTTAGCATCCCCCTTTCCCACACTTCCAGAAAAGGTTTTGATTCTCAGGCAATCCCTAAATGAAGTAGAACCCAGTCACTGAACATTTTTATTGGCTTGCAGTGTCTTCCAAAAGTAGTATGAAATCATAAGATCTTAAAATTCTCCTTTTTTTGATTGATGCATTTTTATTTGCACATCTTTTCAACAAAATATGATTAAAATACACTGTCTATTTATTATATTTGTTTAGGAAGCAACCAGTTTCCTGTTTTGCAGAAAATAACTCAAATATTATGGGGATAGTATTTTCTTTAAAAAGGTGTATAAATATAACTGAACATAAATGTATTTCATTATACAATTTTTGACTTTTGTAGTTGCGAATATGATGTGATATGAACCTAAAAAACTTATATTGACTGAGGCGTTAGCCAAGGTCAATATAAATTTTTTTTTTTAGGTTCATATCACATCATATTCACCACCACGGAAGTCCATACCTGTTTTATTATATACACCATCCTCAAAAAAACAATCTTCTATTTGTCAATTAAAAGTTCAATTATATCAACCAGAAATACTTTTATTTAACAATAAAATAGTTATCATTTGCAGAATAACATAAAAATGAGATGGAAGTCAGGTTGACTGCACATGCACGTTGATTGAAATAGAACTAAAGAAGGGATTTTCAAAAGGTATATTTAGAAAATTGTTATTCACTGGAAAACCAGTGCACATGGATTTTTGAGTACCAGTCACATGTATAAGATCCAGCCAATAGACATCTGATTATTTATAAAGTATATAATAAATTTCTTTATTAACTGGTCAAGTGCTGGAAGTTCAAATTTGGGCTTTTTTTTTAAGTGCAGGTACAGCAACTGAAAGGTTTCATATTCTGTGGATGTGCTTTATATTATTATTATTTGTGAAGTAAAATTATTTAGCTTGCATGGATTTGTCTTGTTACAATTTATGGGAGAGTTATATGGGAGAGTGCTACAGGCACTCTCCCATAAATTTTAACAAGGGAAGAACATGTGAACAAAATTTTTCCAAACAAAAATAATTTATCACTCTTCCAGTCGTCAAATCCAAAAAAAAGATACTAAAAATAAAACCCTCCCTCCTGTATTAATTTGAAAAATCAGTTGCCTGTGCACCAAATTTACTTTATTATTTGAATTTTTTTTTTTACTTGAATTGCTTTTGATCTCTCTCTGTGGCTTTCCAAAAGTTAATTACATCACAGCATATCACTGTATCACTGGCTTAACCCTTGCTCTAGCAGAACATGCCAAAACCAACTACTGCTAATCTAAAAAACTCCATTCAATTTTTATTTTCTTCAGTTTTTGTTACTGTAACAGAGCTTATGGCCCCTCACTGTAACAAGTTCATTGAAATGTTATTTCCATTCATTGGAAAGAGCTGGATCAGACATCATTCCAATGAGACATATAATTTATCTTGAGGCAACACCTGATAATTGTTAGTTATCCAATAATATTTATGTAAGTGTCATCTTCTAGTTGTTTTACTCATTGGTGTTTAATGACATTTTCAACAGCCAGTGTCAGACAGTTCTATTGGTGGAGAGAATCACTGAGCAGCAGCAAGAAACTATGATACAATGACAAACTCTCCAAATTTCAAAATAAGAGCATGAAGCGAAGGTATTCATGTGGAAAGGAAATTTTGAATTTGATACATTTTTGCATAGCTGTGGTCCTTCCTATGGCTAAATTTCTATCAGAATTGTTTTATTTATTCTTTCTGCACTTTTCCAAGAATTTTTTCAAAACTTGGTGTGAAGTATAAGCATGAAATGTAGACTTCCAAGTGGAAAGGAGTTTCTGAGTCAACAAACTTTTGTCTAGTTATGTTAATGGTTAGATGCCCATCACAGATATCTGCTCACCTCCTCCTTTTTTCATTAGACTTTTCAGATTTTTACTCAGTATTTCTTTTCACGGTTATAGACCCTGATGAAACTGTAATAATTACATTCTCATTTAACTGATCCAAGTCTGTTGTCAACCAAAAAGTTGATATCATGTTTCAGATATAAGCAATACGTATATTATGAAACTTCACTTTATTCAATCTACTTGTTATTTAGATGTTGTTTGTTTGTTTATTGGGGTTCAATGCCACAATCAACAATCAGGGTCACATCATGTTGGGACAATTTTATGGGAGGAAGAGGCCAGAGTACCTGGAGAAAACCATTGAGCAGTGGTGAGGAACTGTCACACTCTGAAACTTACCAACTTGGAAGAAGTAGAGTCAGCACTGGTTAACCCTTTACCCAATGCAGACGATATCAAAATTTATTATTTTAAATATGATTTTAAATTTTTTTTCAAAACATTTCAACAAAACCATATCATGTTACCCCTTACTGGAATAAGCTCATTCCAAAGAGGGGCCACATATGGTTTTGTTGAAATTTTTTGAAAAATAATATTTTTTCAGCTGCTGAATTTGCATATTACGCAGGTGGATGTTGCCGATTCGTTGGGTAAAGGGTTAAAGGCAAGTTCATCATTGATGTGTGGTATGCCTTAGTACACAATACAACGGGGTTGGCTGATTTAAATCAACTGATTTAAATCATGATTTAAATCAATGATTTGTAAAAAAAAAAAATCATTGATTTAAATCAAAATTTACAAATTGTCAGGAATATTTTCAAACAACTTGGAAATGAGCTCAAACAAGATGGAATGCATATTAACTGTTGAAATACAGCAATTAGACAGTGTTTATGACAGTTAAAACCATTTTATGGAGTGGGAATATGCTTCTCATTGTGTCTTGACTATTGGAATGTGCTGTAGGTTAGTTGAATGTGTCCTGAATAAGTTTAATAAGTTTATATAATTTTCAGTTCATATGAATAGAATCATATTAAAGTGAACATAGATTTTAAACCATATGTACGATAATCTTTCAATGAACCCATCAAAAATACAAAATCAACTCTGAGAACAAGGATCCGTGAAAAAAAACTATTGCCTCATGAATAATTTATGGTATGAAAATAAAAATCAAATAAATCGATTTAAATAAAAAAAATCTGATTTAAATAAAAAAAATTAATTTTTTTTATTTTTTGGAAAAAAATCACCAACTCTGCAATAAAACCATGCATACACATGGGCAATCAGAATTAAGTGTCTTGCCCATGGACACAACACTGTTATAGCTAGGATTAAGAGTTTAAAGTTGAAGTATTTTTTTCAAAGATACAATGCTGCCAGCAAGGGAAGCCTTAGTTTAGCAAGACTTTGTTCATCAATAATTGTTTTGTTTAGGGCTGTCGTGACTATCATTTTTTGTAATCGACTAATCATGACCAGTAATCGACGGTTAGTCGATTAATAGTCGCTTCCCATGATTTTTTAGCAAATCATTCTTCTGTTCGTAAAACTCTGAAAATGACAATGGCACCAGTGCGTTCAGATGAAGTGGGGTTGTGGGAACAACAAATCGGTCCCGACTGAAGCTACATGTAGTCCAATCTTGGACCCACAGTCCGTAATATAATTTTTGGGGTTGGTACGTCCTGTAGGACGTACCAACCCCCAAAATAATATTACTGACTGCGGGTCCAAGTTTGAACTAGATTGAAGCCGATGAATTAAAATGAATTTACCAAAGAACATTCCTGCATATGTTTCCTTTCTGCAATAAGTTTCTCGAAATTTTGAACATTGAGATCTATGCATTCCCTCGTCAGTTGTTAAAATTGGATCTTACTCTGAAGTTCCGAACTTTGAGAAGTGATCTGCCGTTCTGACTTTCGTCATAATTTTGTCACTTCCGCACTTTGGGTTTTTCAATGGGTGCATTCGTGTGTACAAGACTGGAGAAATTCAGAAGAATCTATTCTTCTTGAGTAACTGTGAGTGTTCTTTCTTACACAGTCAGTGACAGTCGTACAGTCCTCCGGATATGAATGTTAACTATGGTTAGATATTTAAAGTTATTCACCTTCATTGATCATTCACCTCACAAAACAATGCAATTTAGCCCCAACGTGTAGTAGACGTGTACCACCTTGAAAATGAACGATGATCGACTAAAAATAAAAAACGTCGCCTACTTCAATAGTCGACGGTTAGTCGACTAATCGAATAATCGCGACAGCCCTAGTTTTGTTACTATTTAATGGAGAGTTGTAATGAAGCAATTTTGAATGAAATGTCTCATTTACTACTGCACAAATGACAAGCTTTCAGCACTTTTCAGTAGAGCCCTGATAGTGGCTTCTAGCATTCTACCAGTTAATTCTCTAACCATTAAGCCGCTTCTCCTAGATGTGTTAGGTAAAGGGTTAACAAAAGGAAACCAAATATTACAATAAGCTGCAGGATTCTAGGTTCCCATCTCAGCTTTTACTCTAGCTTTGATAAACTTATCAGTATTATTCTGCTTTTTTCTTACTTAACCCTTACAGGTCAATTCCCGATTTTTAAGACCTCAGAACAGACACCCTTAACATGCCATCATGAGGAGATCCTGCTAACAATACACAAATATTACCTGGGCGCAGTGGTTTCTTGTCAAGTCTTGGCTGCCTTAACACCCAACCCTGACTTCACTAGAAATCACTGCTAAGCCACAGGTTGTGAATTCATGATGAGACCTTTAAGGGTTAAACAAAATGGAAAATGATTAACCTGGGAAAAGTTATGACAGTACTAAATATTTTCTCAAGGGTGACCATTATAAATTTTGTGTGAAAAAAATATGACTGTCTCACTGTAATTTTGGCATTCAAATATCTTTGTAAAATATAACAACTCTTCAACTGTTTCTGTCCTGAAAAAAGGGTGTCGTGCAACATATAAGAGAGAAAAATTGACAGGAAGGAAAGTACCAGTCATGTGCACATATTTTCATGGAATTTCCAACACAAACACCAATAAGGCCACACAAAGTAGATCTTCTGTTTCTCAGGCCATTATTTGTAAAATTTCATGCGGGCGAGCAGGTTTTTATTTTATTTTTTATTTCGGTAATTATTTCTTTTCCACCAAAAGTTCATGTCCTTGGTATGTTTTAGGCCTCATAATCTATGGAGAAGCATGGGTGGTGGTGTATTTCGTCCCTTGAGAGCAAGAAGGCTTTGCAATGCTAAAGCATTGCAAAGCCTTCTTGCACTCAAGGGACAAATTTATAAAAAAAATTTTAACTTAGGTAAAACATCAGACATAAACCATTTAATTTTTATTTTTTTTTAAGTTTGCATTGGTTATAAAAAGAGAGCATGCGGCAGCCAAAAGGACAATGCAGGAGGGCCTGAGAAACAAATTTTTTAGTTTTTTAGGCCTAATCAATTCTATTTTTTAAGCCCCAAAATTCATAAAAGCACCCCCTTTATTTCTCTGAAATATTCAGCAATAATGCAAGATGCCAACATAATGCTTCAACAGTTTTTCAAAACAAGATATTTTTTTCAAGGCTGATTAGTTTCAGAGATTGCATTATTTCTGAATGCCACTTCTCAAGGTGGGTTACTCTAATTCAAATATTTAGTACTGGTATACCAAAAGGATTGCCATACAAAGTTAAGGTCACCCTTTCTCAGGATGTTTTAATTTTTAATTTGTGCATTTCTGTGAACATCAGTAAATATATACCTACAAAAGAAGTGATAAACCATGTTAATTTTAACCCTTTACCCAATGTAATGCCAACAACTGGCCAGCACTATCTGCAAAAATCACCATTCAAGTTTCATTATTTTTTCATTTTATGTCTCAAAAACATAGCTAATGACCCCCAATGGAACAGCCTCCTTATCTTTTAAAAAAAATACTCCTGTCCCCAATCACCTTTGAAAAATAATTTGGCCCTCTTCTAGTTAACAGGAATTTACTCCGTACATATATGCAACAAAGTGCAATGGCACTGGTATCCCCCGCCAAGGGTTTCAAAGTTGAAAAAACCCAGAAAAAGGCCCATAACTCTAGAAAAAAAATTGACAAAACCTGTTACTTGTGAATATCCTTTCCTCCATGGTGGTCTATCAGCATACCAAAGATCATTTAAATCCAACATCCACTGACTGAGATATGAAGGTCCAAAGTTGTTATGGATGGACAGATGGACGGACTGATGGACAGATGGATGGACAGATGGATGCCCAAATTGCCCATCCAGACTAACAGACAGATTGATGGACAGCAGATGGACAAATGGACAGACCCATTCTTATATCCCCCACAAACTTTGTTTTGGCGGGGGATAATTAACAAATCAACTTTGTACTTAAAATGTGGTAATGGTTTGGTGTTTGACAACATACAATTAACTGGGATATTTTATTCCAAATTGGTGGGGACCTGAATTGCTTTAAGGAACCAAAACACAAGATCTTCTGGGAGGAGCTGGGACTCACTGCATGAAATTTATTTATTTATTAGTGTTTAAGGTCACTTATAGCACCTTTGGCTATCTCATGACCACAACATAGGAATGTGGTCAAATTTAGCCAATCGTTGATACATTTGCTGCCCACTTTAGAGGACTTCTGCCCCAGGCATTGGTTCCATGTGCTATCTTACAAGGAAAGCAGAACTTTTTTACTGCAGTAAACAACCATTGCTCCATTTCCCAGGGTTCCAATGGGGAACTGCATGAAATTAGATATTCTTCTGCTTATTGGTTTTTCCCTGATTGTGCGAGACCCTTTTTCTAAAATATTTTAAAGAATTTATGGGAGAAGCATCTGGGTGAAAAAAAAAAAATAGCAACGGACATAATTAAAATTTTAAGAGGCTATTGCTATAGATGTGTGATACAGTGACAAGAATGTTTTTAATTACAGTGAGGGCGGTCACTTTAATTAAATATCAACTAAGTTAACCCATCAAGGCCATTTCTGAGAACAGGAACCACATGTTCTAGACACTGGTGGGCTAGGAGGCTACGGAGGTCATAAAACTGGGCCTCAAGAAAACAAATGAACAAGTAGCAGAACAAGTATTTAGGGTTTGTAGCCTCAACCATTGGATGATCAGGACTGCAACCCTACCCTTGTGCTTGTAGTCACTTTACTGCAAAAGTCACAAATTACATGATTTGTACAACATAATATCCATTAGGGCCCTGCAAAGCTTCGAGTATTTGATTTGAAATCACTGCGAAGCTTCGATTCGATTCAATTTGTTTTTTTAGAGTTGAGATTTTGAATTGTGGGGTAGATTGACAACTGAAGCAACGATCAAATGATAGGGTTGACATTTTTCACCATTGTGTAACCCTTCAGTCGGTAACATGCGTTTACGCTTCTTATCGTTTACTAATCTCATGGTTCATGTTTTTGTTGTCGTTAGAAATGTCACTGGGTTTCCTTTGAATCATTTCTCAGGATACAAAACTACATGGAATATACACAGAAAATAGAGGCGTCAGTATTCGCATGACAATGTTGGTGGGCCGGGACACAGGATGCCTGAATTCTTTGTCATGCAGCACAGAATACAACATGTTTTACAGAGACATTTCCAATTTTCCAACCAGCAGCTGCTAATGCATTGTGCCAACAAAATAATGATGAATGAGACTCATTGTGGAATATCTGGCAAAGCGGCTCTGGGTGTCCGTGGATACATTGGAATGATTTGATAGTTATATGCAGGCCATTTTTATGATAGTATCCTGCTCGTCATTCCTGGTAAATGATTTACTAGGAATGACAAGCAGGATACTACCATAAAAATTACATCACAAGTGATAATCGTGTCAACAATTAAGCTCTTGTAATTTTGGTACAGGAAATTGCGGTACATTTCTTGTAATATTGCCATCGTGTTCAAATTGTGTTCATCTCCGAAGCGAAACTTTTTGTTGCAAACTACATCAGATATGATACAAGCATTATAGGTATTGCAGAACTAAATATTTAGTTTAGAGTGATCTGCCTTGAAATGTTACACTCGGATATTGCATCATAGTCTAAAATAAGACTCCTAGAAAAAAACTTACTGCTTGAGAAGACTGTTAAAGCATTTTATTAGGTTTTTACAACAATACTGAATATTTCCCAAGAAGAAAGAGATTTTCGAAGGTTTTTCTGGGTCTATAAAATTCAGTTAACTATTTGTGTATTTTTGTTGGGAATTCCCAGAAAAAACTGAGTTCAAGGATGGTACTTCACTTCCTGGTGCATTTTCTCTCTTATTTGTAGCATGACCCCATGTTTTCTGGCCAGAGAAAGTTGTGTGAAGGTCTGTACTTTATGTAGGTATTTAAATATTTAATTTAAAGTGATGCGATCATATTTTTTTCCACATAAGTGTTATAATGGTCGCCTATGTGAAAATATTTAGTTCTGTGAGACCTATAGAAATGCTGTTTTTCTGCATTTCCTTGGTGATTGTTGCTAACAGAATGAAGATGCATGTGCATTATTGTCTATTTTCAAGAATGGCATCATTTTTTGACAAGCTCAAAGAAAGAATTATGTTTAGATCATCAAGGGAGGGGGGTGGACATGCTTGTTTGTTGTGGAGGGGGGCAAAAAACAGCAGAGGATATGGCTTAATTAGAGTAACATGGGGAGATTCTAATAATTCACTGAAATATGTACACAGAGCCATTACATGGCTGTCAATGCACTGATGAAGGATGAAATGCCACATTTTGGTGCAAATGGACACCAGCTAGATGTTAGCCACTTGTGTCATCAGAAGCTTTGTGTTGAGCCTAGCCAGCACCTAGTTTTGGAGAGCCATTCTACCAATGAATACAGGAAATTGTGTCTCCAAAAAGGTACTTGTTAGAATGAACATACCCCTGCATGTATATTATAGGTTATTACATACATTTATAAATAATAATATATGGCCACTTTCAGCAGCTAGGGCTATATCTCCAGAAAAAGTGTGAATTCTATGGCAATTTCATGGCCGATTGACTATCCATTTGAAAAAAAAGTATTCAGACTGGCAAAATTAATCCAGGCTACTCATTTAGTTCAGTTAATACTTGTTAAACTATTTCATTTTGTTTTAAAGTGTCACACTATGTTCCAAGTGGACAGGATAGGAAGAGTGGGGGGGGGGGGGGGTGCAGGTTGGTAGGTAGGCAGGCTGCTGGCTGGCTCTTTGGCTGGCTGGCTGGCTGGCCAGGCAGGCAGGCTGCCTACCCATCTCTGTCCGTCCGTCCATCCGTCCATCTTTCTGTCCGTCCGTCCGTCCGTCCATCCATCCATCCATCCATCCATCCATCCATCCATCCATCCATCCATCCGTCTGTCCATCTGTCCATCCATCTGCCCACCCACCTGCCTGTCTGCATTTCTGCAGGAAGGTAAGCAGGCAGGCATGTATGTTTGTATGTCTTGATAACTATCCATATGATTATTTACCATTTTTCATCTATTTTCTCATTGCAGATGTCAAGCTCAGATTTTAATCTTGACAATGGGCGTAAGAGTTTGAAGCTCTTCCCAGGCTCTTCTGTTGCTGCTGTTACTGGAAGTGGACTTGAAGTAACCATATCATGTTTTTATTGTGTGAGTCTTACATATTTTACTACATTTTCAGGTTCTGCACTTGTAGCAGCCACACACTTGGAAATATTGCAAGGCGGATGATTTTTCTGAAATGCAAATTTTCTCAGATGTGTCCTACGATTAAATTTTAATTTTCTTGCACTCATTTCGAGAAAGAATTGAAAAAATATGCTTAATAAGTTCTAAAAATCAGGTAGACTTCTCAGGAATTGTATCACTCAAGAACTGTTACACATAATAGTTGTGTTTCAAGTGTGATTTGGTAGCTTGAACTCAGCATGTGATTTTTTGTGAAACATCCTCACATCTGTTGGGACATTAATCACCAACCCATCAGGTGGTATACCTTTCTATTTTAGTAAATAGATAGTATACATGAATTATGATATTTGGAAGGTTTTTAGATGAAAATTGTACTTTTGAACAGCTTTTTTATGAATGATGCCTGTGTAAATGTTCTCACTCGTACATAAATTTACAGCTATTTGACACATAAATCACCAATTTTTTCTTGAATTGAGTTCTTCTATGCAGATTTTGGACTTTTATCAGGTAAACTGGCTTAATTCCAGTAAAAAACATCAATTGATGAACTGCTCTGTCAAATAGATTGGCAGCAGAATCAAGATAAGTAACGAAAGTGGTATACTGAAATTTCCAAATTTTTTGGCCTTTTTTTCACACTTTAACAACTTTTTTAAAAAAGCTATATTTTTAATCTTATTGGATGAATAGAAGCCAAATCTTGTATTTTAGTGTAGAAATGATTGTTTTATCACATAAAACAGGAAAAATAAAATTAGGGCATGGGTGAGGAGTATTATAGGTATCGCGGAACTAAATATTTAGTTTAGAGTGATCTGCCTTGAAATGTTGCACTCGGATATTGCATCATAGTCTAAAATAAGACTCCTAGAAAAAAACTTATTGCTTGAGAAAACTGTTAAAGCATTTTATTAGGTTTTTACAACAATATATACAATATACCCCATGTTTTCTGGCCAGAGAAAGTTGTGTGAAGGTCTGTACTTTATGTAGGTATTTAAATATTTAATTTAAAGTGATGCGATATTTTTTTCCACATAAGTGTTATAATGGTCGCCTATGGGAAAATATTTAGTTCTGTGAGACCAATTATTCACAGTCATACAGTTGTGATATTCAAAATTCGATTCGAGATGAAATGAGGGAGTCGCTGGGCCAGACATATTAACTCTCCCGGAATGTCCGAGAAAATCCCAAAATTTCAGTGTAGTTTCTGGCCTCCCGGATGGGAATCAGTTTTGGACCAAAAATCCCGGAAAAGAACAGTCGAATATTTCTTTCCCGTTGTAACTTATGTAAAATGTTTGGAGTCAAATCACATGCATTTCAAACGATGGTAAAAACTCACGAAGCAGTCAAATATGGATTTAAGTTAAATTTATTTAAGAAAAGGGTATTTTATGATATATATTTCAACTGTGTTCATGTTTATTTCTGTTTTTTTTCTTCGTAATCGGAGATTTGTGATCAATGTGCGAGTGACGAAGTGAAAATAGGTGACTTACTTTCAGAATTTGAAAACTCCACCTTCATTTAAATGCAGTTTTTTGGTAAAGAAAATATATGAAAAGGAACTAAATAATATCTATTTATTTATTCATAGAATAGCTTTAATTCTCATCCCTTTTCCAAATCAAAACGTAAACAACACCTTGACCTCAACTATTTAAGGGCCTATATAGGTAATGGAATTTTGTTTATTTTGAAATTCTCACCTCTAATATTCCTTAAATTCAAATTAAATATACACAAATTATACATCAAAATGAAGGTTGGGATGTATAGAACCCGAAACACATATGTAATCAACTCATAGGGTCGACTGTAGGCACCACTGGTTCCTGGAAGTCTGCTACCGTATTCGCACCAGAACTGATAATTTAATAATATTTCATCAGAACAACTTGTGGCCAAATGTGCTTCATATATCCAAGAACAAAGCTAGGCAGTCAAAACACTTTCGAATACAGCGATAGGTCTGCATTTTGGAAAAGGACAACACTGTCTGCATTTTTTATTGAAGATGGTTTCCATGCTCGACAGACATGCGCAAATCACTCATTATCACGAATTTCCATCAAAAAACAAAATCGTAATTCTAAGAAATTTCAACAGGTATCATGATACCTTGCATTGAATATGGCAACTGTGCAATCTCTATCTAAGAACAGTATACTGTATGAAGGCGATCTTTTTCATTATTTGATTTTAGACGAGGTGAGAATTTTCAAAATAAACAAAATTTCATTACTTATATAGGCCCTTAACACAGTTTAAAAATAGGTTAAAGTCACTTAGGAAGCCGAAAAATTATGACTGCATATTTATACACAATGGATTTATTTTCTAACACTGCAGTTATTCCGTTGTGCTGACTACAGAACTGTTAACTGTTGGCCGTCTGTACCCAGAAAATTTCGAATGGAATTAAAAAAAAAAAATGCTTCAATGATGAAAAGAAAAGTTTTGTGCAGGGCACAAACATCCACACATGTATGAAGGATTTTGATAAAGATACTTTCCAAGTACTAATCTTCTTGAAGTAACTGAACATTAGGACATCTTTTTCTGTTAACATTTCCAGACTGGGAAAATTATTAGCTTAGTAGATTTTGATAAAAGCAAACCACTGGTGGTGGTGCTCTGTGGGTGGGGGGGCCATGAAGAAGAGGATGGCGGGGGGAGGGGGGGGGATAAAATCAATAATAATTTTATGATTTTTTAACATAGCATAAAGGTATCAGCATAATTAACAACTAGATCTGGATATAACCTGGTGTTAATGGTGGTCCATGAGCTGAAAATTTGCAAGTTTTTCTTTTGTTTTGTCCCCCGCACAGACTTTTCCCTGAAATCCATCCCATTTCCCTGAAAATCACCCTCAGGTTCCCTAAAAAAATTATTCTGGAGGTTAACATATCTGTGCTGGGCCCTTATATCCATACAATTAAACTTTATAGCCATGCAACATGCAGTTTCTACAAACATAAAAAAACACCAAACTTTATTTCAATACTTCAAAACAAAGTTCAAAGTACATCAATAGATATAAAAATAGAATTGTCTTTGTGCCGTGCTTTCTAATCAAGTCTTGGATGCTTATGTAAACAACCACTACTCCACAAGAAAACACTACTTTCCAAGAAACCACCAATTTTACAAGAAACCACTACTCTACAAAAAAAACCACTGGGCTTCAAACTTGGAAAGTGGTTGACAGGAAAATGAAAACTGTGTTTCAATATCCAGATTTATGTGGGCTATCTTGGTGTTCAAAATTAACAGGCAAAAATGTGTTTTTCAAAGCTTCAAATACATCACTTGGAAAACAAGGGACAGACAAGCAACAGAGGCACTACTGATAATATATTGTGACGAAAAGACATGTTGACCTCCAAAAAACATTTTCAGGGAAACTGAGGTTGATTTTCAGGGAAATGGCATGGTTTTCAGGGAAAAGTTCATGTGTCAGAAATGCTGTACGCAGCAAGTCGACTAACACTAAATCACTCTCAATGAGGGGACTTCTCTCTACCGGAGATACTACAAAACTATTAATGCAGCTCACATATGTTGTATAACCAAATAAAAATATGGTCAAAAAAATAAGTATAAAATTTCATTTTGGAGTTATACTACTGCTTATCTCAGCTGGTTCTGTATCCTGTATAATGGCTTATTCAAACTGTATTCTATTCACAAACTTTGGAATCACAATAGTAAACAAGTTTCTCCCAATACACGCCCCCCCCCCTCCCTAAAAAAATAACCAAAAATTAAGGAGAAAAGGCCATAATTTTTTAGTTTCAAGTACAATACTTGTAGATGTCAAACTTCAAAAAAAAAAAAATTTCTCTTGCACTTCTACAATCAATTCATTACTGTAGTAGTAATCAGAATCATAATTTATAAAAGATAATGAGGCCTAATTAACCCCTGAAAATGTTCAGAAATTTCAATTGTTGAACTACCAAAAATTTCTTGCAGCTCGCCTTCAATCACTTAGTGGATGCTGAACAGCAGACATGAGTTGAAAGAAATAATGAAAGTGTCAATGACACTGTAGCTCAACTTGTCAAGACAAAGACATGTACATGTATAGTATGTGACACAGCAATGACAAACATCTAGGTAATGACCTGATAACAAAGGTACATATAAAGTATTGTAACGGTCTGTACAAAAATACTGACCGTTGCCTGTAACAAATGTATAGGTAAAGTATTGTAAAGGTGGGTGACAGTCAGATGCTAAACTAGAAAAAAATCTTTGAGTCCCAGAGTGGGTCTGACTGAACCCCAAAATATTTGTTCTCACAGCACAGTGATAACAAAGGCACCCCAAAACACACTCATTCCTGTCCCAAGGTGAAAACAAAGGTACCCAAGAAGTTTCGTGAAGATCAGTTCACAAATATGAGCTGTGTAGAAGTTGTGACAAAAAACTGACTGGACCTAATTTCGGAACAAAATGGCCACTGGCAGCCATCTTGAATTTTGGACCGCACTCCGAAACACTCGTTCTCGCCCCAATGTGATAACAAAGGTACCCAAGAAGTTTTGTGAAGATCGGTTAATAAATACAGCCTCTAGCCCGAGCCGTATTGACATGTGCACTTACAGTGTATAAGTAGCACTGAATAAATCAAAGTTCATCTAATTTGCATAATTTCTGCCCGAGAAAAAAACCTGTACTATATGTGATGTATTCCATGTTACTAAACATTCATACAAAAATTTATTCAAATCAAAACTTTCATACAGAAGTTCTGTACAAAAGACTGATTGCACTAATTTTGGTACAAAATGGCTGCTGGTGGCCATCTTGAATTTCGGACCACACCCAAAAACAATCGTTCTGATCCCACGGTGATAACAAAGGTACCCAAGAAGTTTCGTAAAGATCGGTTCATAAATACGGCCTCTAGCCTGAGCCGTATAGAAGTTGTGTACAAAAAACTGATTAGACCTAATTTCGGTACAAAATGGCCACTGGCAGCCATCTTGAATTTTGGACCGCACCCAGAAACACTCGTTCTCGTCCCAAGGTGATAACAAAGGTACCCAAGATGTTTTGTGAAGATCGGTTCATAAATACAGACTCCAGCCCGAGCCGTATTGACATGTGTACTTACTGTGTGTAAGTAGCACTGAAAAAATCAAAGTTCATCTAATTTGTATAATTTCTGCACGAGAAAAAAACCCGTATTATATGTGATGTATCCCATGGTACTAAACATTCACACACAAAATTATTCAAATCAGTGCTTTCATATGGAAGTTCTGTGCAAAAATCTGATTGCACCAAATTTTGTACAAAATGGCTGCCATCGGCCATCTTGAATTTCGGACCGGACCCCAAAACACTCGTTCTCGTCCCACGGTGATAACAAAGGTACCCAAGGAGTTTCGTAAAGATCGGTTCATAAATACGGCCTCTAGCCCGAGCTGTATTGGCATTTGCCACTTACAGTGCTGAAAGTAACACCAAAAAAACATCAAAGTTACTCTAATTTGCATAATTTCTGCACGAGAAAAAACCCGTATTATATGTGATGTATCCCATGGTACCAAACATTCATACAAAAAATTTATTCAAATCAGAGCTTTCATATGGAAAGTTCTGTACAAAAAACAGATTTCTGCATCGTAGGTACAAAATGGTGGCTGGCAGCCATCTTGAATTTCGGACCACACCCAAAAACACTCGTTCTCGTCCCACGGTCATAACAAAGGTACCCAAGAAGTTTCGTAAAGATCGGTTCATAAATACGGCCTCTAGCCCGAGCCGTATCCAATTGTTGACGCACAGACGGACGACGGGCCATGGCATAAGCTCAAATTTGGTTTCGCCAAAGTTGAGCTAAAAATTAAAGAAACCGAGGGGGTCAGAGGGGACTGTAGCCACCACACAGTTCCAGAACATATCAATTTGTTTTTACAAATATCATAAAACTGTTATAGAACTTGCATCATATAGTCACTTCCCAGCAATAGCAGGTGGAAGCATAGCAAATACCCTGAACTTTCAACCTGAGGCACCCCCATATATATTAACTGTGGTGTTCCATTTATCTGAAGCTCATACTCACAACATTGCTTTGCCTCAGCTAACACTGAGTGAAATCGTTCACTTGAATAAACGTGTGAGTAAAGTATTTTTTAAAAAACTGTGCACTACCATAGCTACTAATGTAACAATGGTAGCACACAGTTGTTTTAAACATTGCACTTTCACGCTACCTTGTGTGAACAATTTGTAAGAAAATCACATTGAAGCTTACCCATGTCCAACCCCCCCCCACCCCCCCCCCCCCCCCCCCCCCCCCCCCAAACACCTAGTACTTTTTGTTACACTTTAACAGCCTATACTTCAAACACAGTTTCTAGGAAAGTCTTAGCTGTCTATATGTGCTGCTAATACTTGCTAAAAACAACAGCCACTGTACTTGGAACGTAACCTTCAGGTTTATCTAAAGGCATCATGTTGGTGAACTCATTTTGTTGCAGCAAAGGAGATCACTTGGCCCGTTAGGTCTAAATGTATATGCTGAGGTATAAATTTAGGGGGAGGGGGTATAGGGGTGGTATCCCGTCCAATCTCCCAATCATGGGCTTCGTTGGGCAGAGGTTGAGCCAAAAATTATGAAATACCAAGTTGGGCAGATGTCCTTGCTTGGCCGATAAAAATATACACGCTTTGGAGTCCTCAGTTGGGCAAAATGTCTTGCTTACCCTTCAAAAGTATAAACAGATCAGAAAGTGCAAAAAATGCGCAACTCAATATATCAGTAAACAAACATGACAAACTCCTAAATTACAGTTTTCATTCCAAAGTTCCAGGAGAAATCCTATCTTCAACCACAAAGGTCATATATCTTGAAAAACTGAATGATTATGTACACTCTAAAATCAGTTGGGGTAAAAATTAATCCAAATCAGCTGGGTTGAGTGAATATGAACCCAATTGGGTTCATAATCATTCAACCCAGTTAATTTGTGTTGGTTTTTAACGCAACACATGGTAGAGGGTACGGTACATTACATATTATTTCCCCTCTTGTATATTTAACCCTTTACCGGCCAGCAATATTCACAATGAAAGTGTCAGTGACTCTGCAGCTTAACTTGACTGTGTGCAGTGTTTGATGAAAAGGATAATGTTCAATGTTTATGAAAGGATTACGAAATAACACAAGAATTGTAATAATTGAGAATATGTTAAGTTCTGTACTCTACATGCTATGTTTTCAAAAAGAATAATTAGAGGTGTGGACTTTACTAAAGAATTGAGGCTAGGGTTGAAGTGGTTCTTACAGTTAACGTATGTCAACCAATGTTACCAAGTTACAGTAAAATCATTCCAAAAAAATCAACCAACCAAATTCCAATGAGATCCCTTCATAAATATGACTTGTAGACTTTGCTGAAGGAATCTAGGTCACATGCCTGTCTGGCAGTCATGGTTGAGTGATCATGACCAAAATATGACAAGTTCATCTGGATATCATACTGAGTCATCCTACCAAGTTACAATGAAATCCCTTCATAAATACAACTTTGAAGACAGTGCTAAAGGAATCAAGGTCACATGCCCAAGCGGCCATAACAGCTGACCGATCATGACCAACATAGGATAGTCTCATCTCGACATCATACTGAGTCATCCTACCAAGTTACAATGAAATCCCTTTATAAATACGACCTGTAGACTGTGCTAAAAGTTTTCAGATTTTCAAACCCGCATAGCCATCACGGTTGACTGATCGCGACAGAAATGGGACATTCTCATCTAGACATGACCTCAAATCTGCACATGAAATTTAATGATGATCGGACAAGAACTAGGGTGTTTAGCCTGTGCTAAAGTAAATGTGAACACACTCACAGACTAACAGACTTCCACATGGTTGACAACAATAGCTTATCTTGACTGTCAAGTTAAGGTAAAAATCACCATTCAATTTTCATTATTTTTTCATTGTTTGTTTCAAAAACATAGCTTAAGACCCCTAATTAGAACGAGTTCACTGAGCTTGTTCCAATGAGTGGTCATAAGCTATGTTTTTGACACAAAAAATGAAAAAAATTTCATTATACAAGAATTTTATTTGCAAGTGTTATCTGCCTTTCGTTTTAGGTAAAGAGTTAAAATACAGTATTTTTATCAATGGAAAGTATATTTGTAGCATATAAACCTCTGATAAAAGCAATTAGGTATGATCCAAATAGTTGTTTGATATGACTGAGTCGTCCGACAATTGCATCCTACATCCCCCCTAATTTTTGTTAGTTGCGGCCCTGCGTACATGCAAATAATGCTGATACACTGGAGACAACTCAATTGGATATCTCTTAACAGAACAACCCTATTAATTGAATACAACTTTCAAACACAAAACCATTTCCATACGTTTAGTACAAATCTGACATGTTAATTGAAGATAGGTTGTAGCGCAAACTCCTGTTAACCCTTTACCCAATGAATCGGCCACATCCAAATTCAACAGCTGAAAAAAACATTTTTTTCAAAATATTTCAACAAAACCATATCATGTGACCCCTCTTTGGAAAGAGCTTGTCGAGTTAGGTCCAATGAGGGGTCACATGGTTTAGTTTTGTTGAAAGTTTTTGAAAAATTAAACAAAATGATATTTAAAATAATAAATTTTTATATCATCTGCGTTGGGTAAAGGGTTAATTGAACAAAAGATCTTGCATGTCGAGAAATTTCCCTGACATTCTTCAAATTCCCTTCGTTTATAGACCAAATTGTGGCCTGTGAATCCAATACATGCATTCAACCTATTATATCTTGTTTGCCAGAGCTCTGATATAATATAGAACAAGAGGGCAATGCAAAGTGTGTGCCAATGCACCCAACCCGCCAAAGAATTTTTAAGTCAAAAAAGTGAAAAAGGGCCATAACTCTGGAAAAAATGTGCGGAAGAAACTTATGCTATATTGGTATCATTGCCCTACTATTCTCTATCACAACACCAAATATCATTCAAATCGGAGTATCAGTGGCTGAGATAAAACGGAAAATGTTGGTACGGAGGGACGGACGAACAGATGGACGGATGAATGGAGGTCTCCACTAGATACCCCTTCGACTTTTCAAGTTGGAGATATAATAAGTGGCCTCTATAACACTAGAATGCAGAAAAGTGACCAAATTTGTGTTAATTGAATACTCTTGTTATTTGAATAATCTTCACTGGTGAAGTGGCTATTCAATTAACAGGTTTTCACTGTAGTTCAATAATTATAAAACTAATTTTATCTCATCTAGAGAGAGCGTGGTGGTAAGAGCAATGGACTTCAAACCAAAAGGTGCACGGTTCGATCCCCACCAGGGAGAACTGTGTTGTGTCCATGGGCAAGTCACTTAATCCCGATTGCCCATGTGGAGGCATGGTGGCACTGTGTGCTTAGGCATATTGCAGGTCAATGATGCACATCTTTGACCAATGCTAACTCTGCTTGTGTGTCATTAGTACGATGGGGGGGGGGGGGGGGGGGGGGGGGGGGGGGGGGGGGGGGGGTGTTCTGAGAGTTTCACGGTACTGCCCAGTGGTTCTCACCAGCTTCCGTAAAACTGTCCGACACTATATGACCCTCGTTGTCAATTGTTGTTAAATCCCAATAAAGAAAAAACTCTCACCTAGAATCTGAATAGTATCCAAGGCAACTTGAGTGGCTGTCTCAGCAGACAAAAGAAAAGCACCAGCACAATCCTGTAAGTTAAAATAAATTTTTATAACAGTAACAAAATCGAAAAAATTCTATGGCATAACCAATCTGTAAGTCTACAGGTACTAGGTTTCTACTCCATTCTCAGTTTGATCTGGACAAGAGTTTTCCCAATTTCAAACATTTTAATGGGAGTTTACAGTGTACTTATTTGCCAATATCATACCATTTTTCAAATAGCCCTATCTTATTGTGCATTTGGATTACCGTATATGTCCGTGTATAAGTCGCCCCCATGTATAAGTCGCACCCTACTTTTCATACAAAATATCCACCCTGCGCCTATAACCCTTGTATAAGTCGCACCCCCGATTTGGGTTGAAAAATGTTAAAACAATTCCGTAAATTTGGCTAAAGGACTGGAAGTCTTGTGGACTGAACAGGGAGGTTTGATGACTGATTACAGTATATTTATAAATTATATTTGTTTGTATACTTTATTGATACATTCAATGTGTCGTATTTATTAAAAGATATATGTCAACTGTGTTTATTATTACTCGTGTATCGTATTTATTAAAAGATATATGTCAACTGTGTTTGTTATTACTCACGCCGGTAAAAGAAGGAAAGCTCCGGTGCATGTGTTCAGGTAAGAACGAGGTAAGTTGAATTCAAATGGTAAATCCAAATGTAAAACTACAAAGAAAAAGGCTTTATTCCCATGCCATTTAAACGAATTGCACGTGCGAACAAATAGGTCATGAAAGGGAAGTAACTGCATGATTCTTGTTAGTCTTCTTCAAAGGGAATTCCCCTTAAAAAACGCACGTGGTGTGCTGTGTAAACAATTTGATTGCCGTGCGAATTTCGTAAATAACTCATACCAATATCCAAAATATGTTGAGATATACAACCATGGAATATTCTATTGTGAATTATTACTGGAGATGTTGAAGACATGAACAGGTACCGTAATTATTTTGAAACAAATAAATTGCATGTGGTTTCGAATTTTCGATTGTTCACCACCCCTCCACTCACTGGGTCACCGAGAAAAAAAAAAATCAACAAGAACACATTGGGTATAATCTCCTATTCTTATTTTATTTTTTTTTATATTTATTTTTTTTTAAATTTTATTTTGTGATCAAGTTAATGCACAACACAGAAATAAGAAATAAAGAGGTGAAATAAAATGAACAAATTTTCAAAGCAGGTGAATCGCGTGATACAAACCGTCGACATGGGCCGATCTGGTGTCTGTTCAGTCCTCATATCGCTGTTGAAAACTTGCTGAAAAATAATTACCTTTGTATAAGTCGCACCCCAATTTTGGTCCCGTTTTTCCAAGCAAAAAGATGCGACTTATACACGGACATATACGGTACTAAAGTTATCAATTCTCAAAAAACAAAATCAATGTTTATGTTTGCATTAAATAATTATTTCTTCACACTTGTTACTCAAAACAGATGTGTCTCTAAACTTTTATATGTAGCAAGTTAACCAATTGTGGTGAAAGAGCAGTTCTGGAGGTAAGATTTGTATATTTTACAACTCAATGTTTTGTCAGCGTACAAGTAATACTGTAGAACCCCTGTTAATTGAATAACCTCTTTGCCAGTAAACATTATTCAATTTACAGAAGTATTCAAATAACAGAAATTTGGTCAATTTACTGTATTTCTGGAGATAATCTGAGCATTTATTCTGTGATATCTTGTTTGACAGAGCTCTGTCAAACAAGACATAATAGATTAAATGTCTGAATTAGGAATACTGAGGCCAAAATAGATCTATAACCAAGGAGTAATTGATGATTGCCAGGTTAACTTCCCAACATATTACAAGATTTTTTATTTAATTAACAGGAGTTTACTCTATAACCTATATGCAGTTAACAGGACAAATCTGTACTGAAGGTATGGTAAATGATTTTGTGTTTCAAATTTACATTCAATCAACATAGTTATTCAATTAAGAGCTATCCAATTAAGTGGGCTTCACTGCAGAACTAAAGGAAATCAGATTTTATAGATTTTCACCCTCTGCCCAATGTACATGATTTCAAAATTTATTATTTTAATTATAGTTTTTTAAATTTAAAAAAAACTTGATCAAAACCATTTCCTGTAACTCCCTCACTGGAACAAACTCAATGAGCTCATTCTAGGGGGAGGTCACATTATGTGGTTTTGTTGAAATTTTTTGAAAAATGTTGTTTTTTTTTCACCTGCTCAATTTGAAAATTACGTGGTCGGATGCAGATGATTCATAGGAAAGGGTTAAGGAGTATCAAGAGGCCCCAAGGGGTCTGAAGCACTCACCTGACAAAGTTGTTTAGAGAAGGATTTAATTCCACATCTATGACTAGTTAACACTACAGGAGAATGAAGTCATGCAATTATTTATACTTTGTAGTCAACAGATGATTTTTCTAGTGTTCAGATATTACCACAGAAACAATGCCCAGATTTCCAGTACCTCCTGCAATGCCAAAGGCATATCGTTTTCCAGGATGTGGAATCACTAAATATTGTATTCATATGAAATATGTGTGTGTGTGTGTGTGTGGGGGGGGGGGGGGGGGGGGGGGGGGAGGGAGTGGGTCTTTTGGGGTGAATTGTTTCATTTTTTGTTTTGAAATGAGTTTTGAAGGCTTATGAATGGGAAGAAAATGTGCCCAATTGAACCTCAAAAAAATGGGGGGGGGGGGGGGGGGGGTGCAGAGGGGTATGGGGGGTTGGTACGGTGTGTTCAATTGGGTGATTTCTTTGTCCTAAAATCACTTAAAATCCTTCAAAACTCATTTTAAAACAATGGAGCCTACCCCACAGGACAAGTGGAGAATTTCTTTTCCATAGAATCACTCCCCCACCCACAACCCTCCAGGACCTCATGTGGCCTGGTGAATATCATTTGAGGGCGGGCAGGCAGGCAGGTGAGAGAGCGGATGGGTGGGCACGCAGATGGATGGATGGATGGATGGTCAGGCAGGTGGATGGATGGACAGATGGATGAATGCATGGAAGGACAGATGGACAGACAGACAAAAAAATGCGATTTCCAGCAATTCTGAAAAAAATGCTCTCAATGACCCCTGGGTGATCTCAGTGACCCTGACCCATATTTGGAACCTCCAATGAGTGTTGAATCATTTGGTGTTGATCTGAGGTCCACAGTTCATGCCAAACCTGAGATATGAACATGTTCCACTTTCAAAATACCCCTAAGCCAAGGACACCCCCAATGCTCCAGCAGCCTGAAAAACATGTGGATGAGTACTAGTAACTGTCTGTCAGTATGTCAAAAAGCAACCACATAGGAAAATTTGTAGTCAAGTTATAATGCAGACAAGGAAGTGTATAGAAGACAGAAGACCAGGAGAATAACAAAAAAAAAACTTACAAAATCAATAGTATGTGTGTCTAACAGAGACTAACAGTACTCTTGTTTCACACAGACTAAATATTCATTTTTTTTAAACTTGCTGACAAGAGAACACGCAAATGACAAAAGAAAAAGTATTTTACCAGGTATTTATAATAAACAGATGTTGAATTCAAGAACCTGCAACATGAAATTGTAAAATGCTCAAGATACAGAAAGAATTGCATTTCCACTTAATGATTTTGCCAAAAAAGATGGAAAAAATTACAGAATCCAAAACAAAATAAAAGGATGAAAACTCGGCTGAAGCTGGAAAGTAACATAAATCATAACATTACATAAGTACTCACATTTGGATTTCGCTGTTTGTTGTCCAATGCTCTGCAAACATTATAAGTATGAGATCTACAAGCATTCAACTTCACATACATATCTGCCATCTTTGCCTGAATCATCTACAAGAAAAATTTAAAAATAGGCAGATGAAATCGTCAGATGTGTACCCATACGCCCAACTGGTAGAAAGCTGTATGACGGAGGGCCATCCCGGATGCCGACATTATGTACACCATACATGGTGTGGGTACATATAGAAATGGATTGGAGGAGTTCCTAATTTGATGGATAAAGGGTTAATATCTCCGGATCAAATTAGTAGATTTACATAAAAAACTATACAGCACAGCACATCAGTAACCTGAATACATATAAAAAGTAACCTGATAATCGGATTAATATTTTTTGAGTTATCGCATGCCAAAGAAATGGATTGGAGGAGTTCTCTATTTGAAGGATAAAGGGTTAATATCACAGGATCAAATTATCAGATTTACACCAAAAACTATACAGCTTGGCACATCAGTAACCTGCACACATATATGAAGTAACATGACAATCAGATTGATATTTTTTGAGTTATCTCATGCCAAAGGGATTGGAGGAATTTTCAATTTGAAGGATAAAGGGTTAATATCTCAGGATCAAATTATCAGATTTACACCAAAAACTATACAGCTCGGCACAACAGTAACCTGAACACAAATATAAAGTAACTTGACAATCCAAGCAATATTTTTCAAGTTATCTCATGCCAAAGGGATTGGAGTAATTTTCAATTTGAAGGATAAAGGGTTAATATCTCAGAATCAAAATAACAGATTTACACCAAAAACTATACAGCTAGGCACATCAGTAACCTGAATACAAATATAAAGTAACCTGACAATCCAAGCAATATTTTTCAAGTTATCTCATGCCAAAGGGATTGGAGGAATTTTCAATTTGAATGATAAGGGTTAATATCTCAGGATCATATTATCAGATTTACATAAAAAACTATACAGCTCAGCACATCAGTAACCTGAACAAAAATATAAAGTAACCTGACAATCCAAGCAATATTTTTCAAGTTATCAAATGCCAAAGGGATTGGAGGAATTTTCAATTTGAAGGATAAAGGGTTAATATCTCAGGATCAAATTATCAGATTTACACCAAAAACTATACAGCTCGGCACATCAGTAACCTGAACACAAATATATAGTAACTTGACAATCCAAGCAATATTTTTCAAGTTATCGAAGCCAAAGGGATTGGAGGAATTTTCAATTTGAAGGATAAAGGGTTAATATCACAGGATCAAATTATCAGATTTACACCAAAAACTATACAGCTTGGCACACCAGTAACCTGAACACAAATATAAAGTAACTTGACAATCCAAGCAATATTTTTCAAGTTATCTCATGCCAAAGGGATTGGAGGAATTTTCAATTTGAAGGATAAAGGGTTAATATCTCAGGATCAAAATAACAGATTTACACCAAAAACTATACAGCTCGGAACATCAGTAACCTGAAGATATATATAAAGTAACATGACAATGGACTGATATTTTTTGAGTTATCTTATGCCAAAGGGATTGGAAGAATTCTCAATTTGAAGGATAAAGAGTTAATATCTCAGGATCAAATTATCAGATTTACACCAAAAACTATACAGCTCGGCACATCAGTAACCTGAACGCAAATATAAAGAAACTTGACAATCCAAGCAATATTTTTCAAGTTACTGAATGCCAAAGAAATGGATACGGATGCTGGACGGACTGGCGGATGGACGGACGGACAGACAGACAGATGGACAGACAAAGAATGGACAAACGACAGAGGCCACCCCGGATACCGGCATTATGTGTACCATACATAGTACGGGTACACATAAAAACTATACAGCTCGACACACCAATTACCTGAACATATCTATCAAGTAACATGACAATAGGATTGCTATTTTTTTAGCTATCGCATGCCAAAGAAATGGATTGGAATAATACTTAATTGAATGGGTAAAGGGTTAATATCTCAGTATTGAATAATCAGATTTATACCAAAAAACTGTACAGCTTGGCACATCAGTATCCTGAACACATATATGAAGTAACATGACAATCGGATTGATATTTTTTGAGTTATCTCATGCCAAAGGGATTGGAGGAATTTCCAATTTGAAGGATAAAGGGTTAATATCTCAGGATCAAAATAACAGATTTACACCAAAAACTATACAGCTCGGTACATCAGTAACCTAAACACAAATATAAAGTAACTTGACAATCCAAGAAATATTTTCCAAGTTATCGAATGTCAAAGGGATTGGAGGAATTTTCAATTTGAAGGATAAAGGGTTAATATCTCAGGATCAAAATAACAGATTTACACCAAAAACTATACAGCTCAGAACATCAGTAACCTGAAGATATATATAAAGTAACATGACAATTGGATTGATATTTTTGAGTTATCTCATGCCAAAGGGATTGGAAGAATTCTCAATTTGAAGGATAAAGAGTTAATATCTCAGGATCAAATTATCAGATTTACACCAAAAACTATACAGCTCGGCACATCAGTAACCTGAACACAAATATAAAGTAACTTGACAATCCAAGCAATATTTTTCAAGTTATGGAATGCCAAAGAAATGGATACGGACGCCGGACGGACAGACAGACAGACAAAGGATGGATGAACGACAGATGGCCACCCCGCATGCCGGCATTATGTGTACCATACATAGTTTGGGTACACATCAAAATGATACATTTAAAGTAATTTGTATACTTTTTATACTTAAATAAATTACTAAATTTACTAAATTTTGAACCCCCAATCCCCAAAATTTGCTTGCAAAGCCAAAAATTAAAAGTCCTATCTGATCCTCCATACTTTTACTCTCCACGCATGCGTAGCCATCGGGAAGTGACTGGAATTGGCGCAAACATCATTCTTTGTTTGAGCCTAAAGTCAGCAACAATGAACTGACATCTGTGCTTTAAAATCTCCTTTTTTGAGGATGCCAGACACAAATCAATGCAGAATGGGCGGGTGTAAACAATTGGTTTCCGGATGATAACTTGATAATGGTTCAACCCATGTTCATGAAACTTCATAGGTAGGTTGGTATTGGTGAGAGGAAGAAACCTATTAATTTTGGACTTGCTTGGTCAAAGGTCAAGGTCACAGGACCTTGAACATAGTAAATTGTAAACAATTGGTTTCCGGATGATAACTTGACTATGGTTCAACCCACATTCATGAAACTTCATATGTAGGTTGGCCTTCACGAGAGGAAGAACCCTATTTATTTTGGACTCACTAGGTTAAAGGTCAAGGTCACAGTGACCCTGAACATAGTAAATCATAAACAATTGGTTTCCGGATGATAACTTGATAATATTTCGACCGACGTTCATGAAACTTCATAGGTAGGTTGGCATCAGTGATAGGAAGAACACTATTTATTTTGGACTCGCTAGGTGAAAGGTCAAGGTCACAGTGACCTTCAACAAAGTAAATCGTAAACAATTGGTTTCCAGATGATAACTTGCTAATGGTTTGACCCACATTCATGAATCTTCATAGGTAGGTTGGCCTAGGTGAGTAGAAGACCCCTATTTATTTTGGACTCACTGGGGCGCGTTGGCTCAGTTGGTAGAGGTGCAGGCTGCAAGCCGAGAGGTCCTCGGTTCGAATCCCACCTGCGGCAACTGCGTTGTGTCCTTGGGCAAGACACTTCACCCCAATTGCTTACATGGGGGCACGATGATACTGTGTACTGAGGGGTACTGCACGTCGATAGTGCGCATGTCTTCAACCAATCTAACCCTGCCTGTGCTGCGGTGCAGAGTTCCGATGTTGGAGAGCTGACAGCTGCTCGTCGTTGCTCGGTGGTTCTCTCCGGGTACTCCGGCTTCCTCCACCCATAAAACTGTCACGGTCACGATTAGCCATTGTGCATAAGTATGTGACCTTAAACACCAATAAATAAATTTGGACTCACTAGGTCAAAGGCCAAGGTCACAGTGACCTTGAACATAACAAGAGGCCCCAGGGGGCCTGAGGGCACTCACCTGACATGGTAGCCTAAATATCAACCCAGAGAATTGATTTCTACAAGTTGCATCTGCTCCTCCTAAGAAAAGCTTATACCAAATGACCAAAGATTCTCTCAAAAAAAAAGATTTTTAAAGAATATTCCTCATACTGAACTAAGTTATAATTCGGGCTACAGGGGCCCATATATGAACCCAGGGATTTGGCTTTAACAAACTTGAATCTCACCCTCCCTAAGGATGCTGCACACCAAATATCAAAACATTCCGACTGCTGGATCTGAAGAAGAAGATTTCTAAAGAAAATTCCTCATTTTGAACTAAGTTATAATTCAGGCTCCCACAGTGAGCCCAAATAAGTACCTAGGGACATGACTTGAACAAACTTGAATCTCACCCTCCTAAGGATGCTGCATACTAAATATCAAAACATTCCGACTGCTGGATCTGAAGAAGATTTTAAAAGAAAATTCCTCATTTTGAACTAAGTTATAATTCGGGCTACCACAGTGAGCCCAAATATGAATCCAGGGACTTGGCTTGAACAAACTTGAATCTCACCCCCCTAAGCATGGTGCATACCAAATATCAAAAGATTCTGCCTGTTGGATCTTGAGAAGAAGATTTTTAAGAAATTTGCCTGAAATGCACTAAGTTCAAATTTGGGCTCCTATACTGAGCCCAAATATAAACCCAGGGAGCCGATTTGAACAAACTTGAATCAGATCCACCCCACAATGTTGCATACCAAATACCAAAAGATTCTGCCTGCTGGATCTGGAGAAGAAGATTTTTTAAGAAATTTGTCTGAAATGCACTAAGTTCGAATTCGGGCTTCTATACTGAGCCCAAATATGAACTCAGGGGGCCGATTTGAACAAACTTGAATCAGATCCACCCTACAATGTTGCATACCAAATATCAGAAGATTCTGCCGGCTGGATCTGAAGAAGATTTTTTAATGTTTTTCCCATTGCCTACAGTGTTGAAAAGTGCTGACTCAGCACTTTTTCAAAGTCCTGAAAAAAGCACCTTGTGATCAAACCGATAGGGATTTTTTTAACCATTCTATTCTACTGGATAAAAGTAAGCTTTATACAAAATAAGAATTCTTTGTGCCGTGTAGTTTTGGAGATATGGCAGTTTTAAGGTTTTTCCTATTTTTAGCTCCCGAGAAAATTTTTTTTTTCATCAATCAACTACTTATGACCCATTATCATCTCATATCAAATTTGGTTCAAATCGACATCACGGTTCTGAAAATAAGAAATTTTAGGCATGGCCAAAATTTCTGCCCCTCCCATAACCAAGACAAATAATGCCCGACAAACTTCTCTTGAACAAACTTGATTCTCAACCTCAAATGGACTCTGTATACCACATATCAAGTCTCTGCTACTGGTGGTTCATTAGAAGATTTTCAAAAAATTTGGCCATTTTTTCCCCACCCCTCTGCTGAATATGAGCTGAAACCTAATTTGCATAAAAATCAAAATGCCCCTATATAACCACTACTTACATGAAATTTAATTAAAACTTGGCCAGTGGTTTAGGAGAAAGAGGCTCAAACACCACCTTCACGCAGGATGACGGACGGACGACGAACAAAGAGTGATCAGAAAAGCTCACCCTGACTTTCAGTCAGGTGACCTAATAAATAGTAAACGACTGGTTTCCAGATGATAATCTGACAATGGTTCCACCTACGTTCATGAAACTTCATAGGTAGGTTGGCATTGGAGCAAGAAAGAGCCCTATTTATTTCGGAATCGCTAGGTCAAAGGTCAAGGTCACAGTGACCCTCCACATAATAAATTGTAAACAATTGGTTTCCAGATGGTTAGTTGATAATGATTAAACCCACTTTTGTGCTGTCACAACTCGACATTGGATCGGTGATCCTATCAGCATTTTTTCTTCGTATGAGGATCTAGCTTTGCATCTGGTAGCATTTAATTGGTTTCTGACTTTGGGCCTTTTTGTGTGCCTGATGTCTTGTTTCCGGTTTTTTCATTGACGTTGTTTACATTGACAACGTCCTCATGTATAGGTAGTATTTTATATTCTATTACTGTAGAATTTCTGTAGAATACATGGATTATGATTCTGGTAGTGTAGCTCAATAAATTTGGATTTTGTCCACACTTAGGCTCTATTTCCAGAAAACCATATTATCTGACTCCTCAATGGAACACGCTTGTCAAGCTTGTTCCAATGAGGGGTCAAATGTTATGGTCTGGTTGGAATGTTTTTTTTAAATTTTATAAAAAATAACAAATTTGATAATGGGTAGATTGGGTGATGGCTTAACTGATTATTTATTTATTCATTTAGTGGGGTTTAACAATACTTTCGACAGCCAGGGTCACCTCGTGTCGGACGGTTTTATGGGTTGAGGAAGCCAGAGTACCCTTAGAGAACCACCGAGCAAGGGAGAACAACTGTCAGGCTCCCCAGCATACTAACTCCACACAAGCAGGGTTAGCATTGGTTGAAGACAAGTGCACCATCGACGTGCAGTATGCCTTAGTACACAAGGACATGACCGGTCGCCGCAGGTGGGATTCGAACCAAGGACCTCTTGGCTCGCAGCCTGCACCTCTGCCTACTGGGCAAACGCACCTCCTGGTTAACCGATAAAAATAACCATCAACCCTAACCCTAGATGATCATCTACAAACTCTTGCTTCTAGACTTAAACAAATTCTTTATTTTTCAAAATACACACACATTGAATTAAACTCACTTTAACCCTCTGTACACTGATGTCAAAATGTTAAAAAATTTATAGTAATTTATATATTTTTTATACTTACCAATGACCCAGACATAGCTGGTGCTAACTCTTAAAATATAGGGCCAAACACAAATTTTGCCCCCCAATCCCCAAAATTTGCATCTAAAACCAAAGAAAACATGTCCTGAATGGCCCTCCACACTTCACCTCTACTGCGCATTGCGCAGTGTCAAGGACGTTCCGAAATTGGCGCCATTAATCATTCTAATAACCAGTGCCTGGTAAGCGCTATGTACTCAGCGGGGAGGTAAGAGTTCCCAACTCCTGGGAGGGCCATCCCCGTCTGGGTCATTGGTAAGTATAAAAAATATATAAATTACTATAAATTTTTTAACATTTTTATACTGTACCAATGACCCAGACATAGCTGAATAGTAAAAAGGCTGGAGGGCCAAGGACACAGAGCAAGATGGAATACGCTCAATTATATAAACTAGAGTCATCCCCTCTAGGGAAAAAGAAGTATTAGGCCTTACATGTATCTTTCTTATTTATGATAAATTAGAAAGATACAACACCTTCCAAAATTGAGCATCATACATCCATGTACTCTATTAATATCTAGTATAATCCTTATACTAATAATTTTTAAAGTAAGCCAATAAATAAAGTAAGTCTAGAGAATAGAGACTCTTTATACTCCTTAAAAGTGTCTGAGGATTGCATAATCATGTCCGTTGACACGTGCTATATTCAAAAGCTATACTTTAAAAACTAAGACTTGAATGAATTTTTAAAACATAAACTTCTCACTAAACAACCATCCCAATAACAGCTCAGAATTACTAACTCCGGAGGAGGTATCCCCTTGTTTTCATAGTAAAACAGGTGACCCAAGGGAACACCCTCCCCCCCCCCCCCTTTTTCCTGCCCTGGGTCAAATAGCCCAGAGCGAAGAGGGCAGCAGAACGGAGTCACTGCCGAAACAGACAGCCTACCTAGCTATAGTAGCAACTGTTAAGTGAATGACATTCTGAGCAGTAGATAATAGACCTAACAATACAGGCCTCCAGAAATGGACTCAATATTTCTGAGATAAAAATTCATGAATGTGGATGGCTGAGCGCAATGAGCTCCGTGATCGTTACCCCGTGCATACTACTAATATGCGAGCGAACGGAGTGTATAGGCCTCGTGTCCCTTGGCTACCGGATGGCGTGACCTATTCGCCGTGGAATCACTGAATGACGAAACTGATCGGATACTCGAGGTCACGTAGCCAATGTGCGGTCGTGTGCCCTGCTGTGAGGATGAGGAAGCATTATCGACAGTCTCTCGGACTGTCAATATAACGGAGCGTCCCGACCGACGGACATATGCTCCGAATGTAAAATATCTGAACCACAACATGTGGTCCCCTATGTTGTTGGACGAGAGAGGGACCTCTCTCGCTCACAGCCCGGACGGACCTGGACAAGCCAGGAACCGGACTAACAGGCTTCCTCCGATCTGTCCTCAATCCGCCGTCACTGGGTGAGTACTAAAGTAATTATAGTGCTTGCATCACCCAAATCTCCTTCCTAGACCGCAACGGATGAACCCGGCAGCCGAACCATTCGATGAATGTATGCTACACCGGGTGAGCTAGCGAATGTCACTCCGTCGATCCTACAAGGGACCTCTTAGGCGATAGACATATTCCATGAGCACTTATTGCCGCTAGTTCTTCATTAACTATGACGACAGAGGCACACTTTTGAAAGACATCTCCGTAACTTTGCGAACAAGAAACCAGAAATGCTTGGTAATAGCAAGCATATAATAATAAATATATAGCGTCGTTCAATAATTCGAAAGTTTGTGTGACATTATTGGACTATGTCGGAACTGAGGGACGATGTCCCTGAACCAAACCAAAAATTTCTAAGTCCACCGACGCTATCAGTTTCTTATCCGGCATCGCAGCATTCTGGTCCGACGAAAGAACCTGTAGAAGATCAAGTCAGATGACATACACAACAGCATATGTTGTTCCGAAAGAGAAAGCTCGAAATCCTCCGAATCCCTTTCGGTATCCCGTCGGACCAGATGAAATTTTCGGACGTCCGTACCCGCTTCCGCGGAGCGTCCCGACCCAGCATCGTCGGATAAAACATATGCGACAGATTCAGTTGATGCTGGGATGCTGCGATAAGCTGTGCTATTTAGGAAAGCACGTCCATCCCCGAGGCCTGAGCAGTAGCGGTCTTACGATGCATTGCCGCCGGAAGCTCCGTGTACGTTGACTCCCGCACTCTTTCCTATGCGAACGTCCGGAGTCTGCAGGCCTCGTGGCCCTGGCTACCGGATGGTGTGACCTGGTCGCCGATGATTCTCTGACTGGCGAAGCTGACTGGATATCCGAGGTCACGTAGCCAAGAGCGGTCGTGTGCGCTACCATGAGAATGAGGAAGCCTTATTGACAGTCTCTCCGGACTGACTATATGTCGGAGCGTCCCGAGCGACGGACGTATGCTCCGAATGCGAAACATTTTGTACCACAACATCTGGGGCCAGATGTTGTTGTACGAGAGAGGGGCCTCTCTCGCTCGCCGTCCGGATGGACCAGAACGAGCTATGAACCGGACTAAAAGGCTTCCTCCGTTCTCCCTCTAATCCGCCGTCACTGGGTGTGCATTTGGGTGATTTATAGTGCTCGCATCACCCCAAAACTCCTTCTAGACCGCTGCCGAACCATCCGATGAATGGACGCTACACCGGGCGAGCTAGCGGACATCAAAGGCCGTCGAACCTACTAGGGTCCTCTTAGGCAATTGGCGTATTTACATGAGCACTTTTCCGCTAGCCCTTCATTAATTGTGACGACGGAGGCACACTGTTGGAAGACATCACAGATACATCACCCTAATCTTGATCGTCTGAAATAGAAATTGATAAAGTAGAGTGACCCTGTGGGGAAAGGACCAGAATGTCCAATTACCCACTAACATACCGTGACATACGCTTCCCATGTTGTCATCGAAATCATACGATACAGAACAGGAGTTAATGCGAGTACACTGACCACATATAGAATGATTATAAAAGTCAGAGGAAGACTTCCTCTTATTACAATTGATCAAAATCCTTTCAATGTGAAAAGAAAACAAAGTCCTGGTACTCGCACTAACCCCTGGCAATCAAAATACATAATAATAATATGATCCATTAATATAGAAAAAATAATTGAAATCAAAATATTTTGAAAAAATATTTTTTCAGAACAGCCCAAGTTTCTGAAAAATAATGTTGAGCCCCAATGGATCCCAAGCCTAAGTGTGGACAATTAAAAATATTTTAAACAATTTATTCAACACTTACGAACAATAATAATGTATCTAGTTATGATTAAAATAACATCAAGATATTATTTTCAAGAAATCCCCCCCTCACACAGAGGGCTGTTGTAAATGTAAACAAAGAGTGTAAAAACACTAAAATAAGACTCCAGGCACCCAGGCCCGGAATCAGTTACCAAAAATACACTATCTGATGCAAAACAGAGACTTCCAGGGAAGAAACTGCAGAACATCAGATGGTAGATGCAGAACACAACGCCTAACCACCCGTAGGTGAAGACGTAAACATGGGGAAAAGAACAGAATTCATTCTGTTATTCAGCTAAAACTCCCAAGAAATTTTAGTAATAATAATTACAGAAACTATGCCAAAAGCATGGGAGAATAGCAAGAGGGGACTTAAAGGAAAGGGAGAGAGGAAAACACTGAAAAATCAGTGTAACTAAATAACCAGAATGACAACAAAATGGCTGCTGCCTCGAAAATAGGTAACTTAACATAATTTCATTAAACAAATTTTAAGTTACAGCCCTGATAATATTCTGTCACACATTTTTCCTCTCCTCCTTCTCTATCCTCCTTAGAATCACCATTTCACTAATATTTATGTGTCTGTCATCATTTAAACTGAGATTTACAAGCAGAAAGATCAGTCAGATGTTAACTGATGAAGGGCCAAACTTAGAATGATTAATGGCGCCAATTTCGGAACGTCCTTGACACTGCGCATGCACAGTAGAGGTGAAGTGTGGAGGGCCATTCAGGACATGTTTTCTTTGGTTTTAGATGCAAATTTTGGGGATTGGGGGGCAAAATTTGTGTTTGGTCCTATATTTTAAGAGTTAGCACCAGCTATGTCTGGGTCATTGGTACAGTATAAAAATATCAAAATTTTGACACGCAAATTTTTCCCTTACTGCAACTAGGAAATTAACCAATTCAGTCTTGTTTGACAGAGCTCATTGAACTCTGTCAAACAAGATTGAATTGGTTAAATTCCTCTTTGCATTGTGTGAAAACTTGCACCTTGAAATCTAAGTATTTGAGTGTAAAGGATTAATCTTGAACAATCATCATGTAAACTGCGGGGAAATGCCCATTAGTATATACCTTTTGCCTATTGTATCAATCAAGTCCACTGAGCACTATACACATAGTCATCATTCCATCGTCATTTTTCTCAATTTTTACTTCAAAAAGACAATTTATGATACCTCATTGGTCAAGGCTTAAAATACATGTCAGACAAATGATTCCCACAAGGAGAACAATAAGAATCAACTTTAATTCTCACAAAATGTTCCTTTGATTATTGTCACAAATTCTGAAAGTGTCCTTCATGTGCTATATAAGTAAAATTAGTTTATTTTGAAATTTTCACCTCTTATATTCCATAAAATCAAACTAAATATACACAAATTATACATCAAAATGAAGTTTTAATGTACAGAACATGAAGACTACTCGTATATACATTCAGATCTCGGAGTATCTGAAGCCTTTTTGGCTAAGAGTTGTTCTTGTGAAATGTTGTTTCACTATCAGTTTGGGTATGAATATGGTGGTAGACTTCTAGGAACCATTGATGCCCGTCATTAACTCGGTGAGTAGAATGCATATATTTTTCATGTTCTATACATTACAATGTTCATGTTGATGTATAATTGGTGTATATTTCATTTATATTTAGGAAATATCAAACTTGGGAATTTCAAATCAAACTAATTTTTCTTACTTGTAAAGTGCCTTAAGGACTGGAAAATTCTACTTTTTTCTGTTCCCTCAAAATAAGGTAACACTTTAACTTAGGAGTGGTTTCTAGTAAGTCTGGCTGCCTGTATGGGCAGCCAAGACTTCACTAAAAAGCACTGCCAAGGTGGTTCCATTACAGGCATGTCAACTGGTATGTGTACCAGTACTGCCAGTTCCCTCATTCTCCAAACAGTACTGGTACTGAAGCTTTTGTCCCGCCGGTACCAGGAGAAAATTATTTTATGGGGAAATTCCTAATTGAAAGAGGGTAAACAGGCTGATAATCGTGTATGGCACACCTGCATGGCATACTTTGAACTTATTTATGAATGAACATATCAACATGTTCTGTCTGCACCACGACCTTGATAAGGCTGACCATTTTGACATTTCAAATGTCACATCAAAGACAATGAAAGTGTCATCATGGGTTACTTCAAAGAAATTATTCTGTGGTGACATCAAATTAATCACAAAGCACGATCTTTGTGCTTTATGACTACTCTGATGTCGCCGGAGAATAATTGGCATGATGCCATGTTTGTCTTGTGATCTTGGGGATTGGGGCGGTTTGAATGCGAATTTCTCCCATTTGATTGCGATATGTCATCCAACTGTTAATTTGTCTCGGTACCGGTTTTGGAGGGATAGGCTCTGTCACATCCCAGTTCTGGTTATGTTGGTACCGTCAGTACTTTGACATGCCTGATCTATTAGCAAGACCACATAAAGCTTCTATGTTGGAACATGTGTTTCACATCTACATGCACAAGTAAGACAAGAAACTTACCAAAACTTGAATTAGGCCTTTAAGGGTTAAACTCTAGTAAATATAAAATATGAGGCTTGTTTTTTACTAAGCACTATGTACTGTTACACTCACAAGGGTATATCTGTACTCTCAAATTCTATTTAAGAACTGAAAATTGATAAGATTCCCGCAGAAGAAGTTGAACAAATTTTAAGGCCTGTTGGAGTGAGCTCACTGAGTTTGTTCTAATAAGTAGTCATAAACTAGGTTTGGGATGAAAAAAATTGATGCTTCTTCTTATTTGTTATGTTAGGCATAGGAGTAACAACAAAGTCATTCAATATAGGAGAGTTTATCTGAATGATAGATTAATGGAGGTTTAATATGTTTTGAGAAAGATAAAAATGAGCCACCCCCACTCTTTAGTGCTATGATTCTCACAAGGACAACAATGTGAATCAACTTTAATTCTCACAAAATGTTTATATGATCACTGACATGGATTTTGAAAGTGTTCTTTAAGGTAGGAAATAAGTACATTGTTTCATTATCAAAGGAACTCAATTTAGAATATTCTCCAAGACACACAAGATTGGGCAACATTCATATCCCCTGCCCACATTTATGACTGTAACATCTAGATGAGGAGTGTGATAGTTCATTGGTTACAGCATTGGACTTTCAATTGAAAGGTTGATGTTTGATCCTGAACTGGGCCATCTGCATTATGTTCTTCGGCAAGAGCAAAGATACGTAATCCCAATTGCCCATGTGTGGGCACAGTGGAGGTTGTACTGCACATTGCACATCAGTGGTGTACCCAAGCCAGAAAATAAGAAGACTATCATCTGCAAAATGAGGTCCCCAGAGGGTGAATTTAGTGATGCTACCCTGCACAGCAGTTCACAATTTACCCTCTGTGAACCTCAATCTGAATCAGGGTCTCAAAACTAAACAGAAAGAGATACCCAGAGGATAAATTGACCCACTGAATGGGATAGCATCATCAAATTCACCCTCTGGGGACCTCATTCTGCAAATGTCAGTCTGCTTATTTTCAGGCCTGGGTGTACCTGCCTTCAACTGCTGCTAACTCTGCTTGTAGGGAGTGTGGTGGCTCAGTGGTCAGGACATTGGACTTTAAACTGAAAGGCTAACAGTACGGTCCTGACCAGCGGTAACTACACTGTGTCCTTGGGTAAGGATAAAAGCTCTGAAAAAACTTGTCAAATTTGCCAAATCAAAAATTCCTTTCCACATGCATATTTTCACTTCATGCTCATATTTTGAGCCAAGTTTTGCAGAAATGCAAAGAAATATGTAGGAGTTAAAAGGACAAACTTTTATTATGAATGAACAGAGAGACATCAATTCAATATTTTCGTTAACAGGGAAAAGAACAAGGATTACACATCGCCGATTTGTATCAAGTTTTTACACACCTGTAAGGCTTGTCATAAAAAGAAAATCAAATCCATCGATATTTGTTCGAGTTATCATGCTAATGAGCTAAAAACAGGAAAAAATTAACAAATTAACGGCCATAACTTCTCTCAGTATGGCTGAACCATACTGGTTTTCGAACTCTTTCAAGACATTGTTAAGAAAATCTCGCATACCAAATACTGACTGAATCCATTGAACTTGGTTCAATTTATCGTGCTAACGAGCTGAAAACATGCAAAAATTAACTAATTAAGGGCATAATTCTGCTCAGTATGGCATACCAGTTTTCGAACCCATTCAAGACACTGTTAATAAAGTCTGAGGAAATATTGACCAAATCCATTGATATTAGTTGAAGTAACTGCGCTAACAAAAAGGGTTATGGCTGCCTACCCTTCCCCACATCTGCCTGCCTGCACACCCACCCATCCGCCAGCTGTCCGCACACCTACTTCATCAAACTATAGGTTAAATGTTTGAAAAAAAATCGTCAAAAAAGTGTTCATACCCAATATTCTCAGATGCAAAAGTTTGTTGCATAGTGCTACAAGTGTTAAACAACCCAAACTGCTCTTAAGCCTTTACCCAATGTACACTTGTTATTTTTTTTAAAAATATTTTAATAAATTCCAATGAACCCATATCATGTGTGGCTTCATTGGAATGTGCTCGATGAGCTTGTTCCACTGACGGATCGAACTATATGGCTTTGTTAAAATATTTTGAAAAATATTTTTATTTCAACTGCTCAATTTGTAAATTATATGGCCAGATGCGACTGATTTGTTGGGTAAAGAGTTAATGCCATCCAATAAGATAATACTTGATTCTTCTGCACAATTCTTGGACTCACGCAAAATATGTTGAAAAATATCACAGCAGGTGTAATTCCCAAAATGTCAATGCTTCCATACATTAAATCAAATATAAACAAGGATTACACATTGCCGATGTGAGGTCGAGTTTTTCACACTTGTAAGGCTTGTCATTACAAGAAAATCAAATCCATTGATATTTGTTCTTGTTATCCCGCTAACACGCTGAAAATAGGCAAAAATTGTCTAATTACGGGCCATAGTACCACTCAATATGGCCGAACTGTACCCGTTTTCGAACTCATTCAAATTAAGAAAGTCTCTGATACCAAATACTGACCAACTCCATTGATATTTGTTCAAGTTATCATGCTAACGAGCTGACACCAGGCAAGAATTAACAAATTAAAGGCCATAACTCCACTCAGTATTTCCTAACAACACCGGTTGTAAAACTCAAGCAAGATATTGTGAAGACATACTAAATTATGACCAAATCCATTCATATTTGTTCAAGTTTTCGTGCTGACGAGCTGAAAACAGGCAAAAACTAATAAATTCGGGGCCTTAACTCTGCTCAGTATGGACAAACTGTACCAGTTTTTTTTAACTCATGCAAGACATTGTTAAGAAAGTCTCACATACCAAATATTGACCAAATTCATAGATATTTGTTCAAGTTATAGCGCTAACGAACTAAATGCAGGCAAAAATTAAGTTATTAAGGGACATAGCTCCACTTAGTATGGCCAAACCATACCAGTTTTTTAAAACATTCAAGACATTGTTAAGAAAGTCCCACATACCAAATATTGACAAAATCCATTGATATTTGTTCAAGTTATGCCAACAAGAAAGGTGATGCCCGTCGGGCCATGCACAGACTTCATCAAACTATTGGTCGAGGTTTTTAAAAAAAATAAGACTTGACCAAAAATAGTAAATTTATCAGAATTTATAGCAATTTTTCTATTTACCATACCTACCAATGACCCATACAGCTAGCACCTCTACATGATTTAACCCTTTACCCAACACACAGGATATCAAAATATATTATTTTAATTATTGTTTTTTTTGTTGTTAATTTTAAAAAAATTTCAACAAAACCATACCATGTGATCCTTCAGGATTTCTACAGGCAAGGATGGATAACATTCAAGGCTATACAGGGCTGATTCTAAATAGTTTTTAGCATTTTCTAAGGCTATACAAAAGTCAAATTCAAGGATTTTCAAGGCCCCCCACCTTCACAGGTTCAAGGGAAGTGGGAGGAGAGGGTAATGACCAAAGATAGATTGTTTTTTCTATTTCGTGCTTCGTCCGTGTTTTTATTTTGTGAATGTTCAATTTTTTTAACTCTTTACCTAACATGAAAAGCAGACGACACTTGCAAAAAAAATTCTTGAATAACTAATTTTTTTCATTTTTTGTCTCAAAAACATAGGTTATGCCCCCTCGTTGGAACGAGCTCAACGAGCTCGTTCCAACGAGGGGTCATAACCTATGTTTTTGAGACAAAAAATGAAAATATTTTGAAAATTAATTGGCAATTTTTGAGAATAGCGCGGGCCGGTTTTGGCCGTTACGTTGGGTAAAGGGTTAAAAGCATTATGGCCCACTTTCAAGGATTTCAAGACCTTGAATTGCCCATTACCACATTCAAGGCCATTCCTTGAATCCAAGGCCCCGTGGGAGCCTTGCCCACACTGGAATGAGCTCGATGAGCTTGTTCCAATGATGGGTCACATGATATCATATTGTTGATATGTTTTGAAATATACTGTTTTTTCAACTGCTCACTTTGTAAATGATGCAGGTAGATGCAGCAAATTTGTTATTCAAAGGGTTAAACCAGGCCTCTATGCTTAGTTTTACCAATCAACCCACAGAAATTAGGCCAGATTTAATAAAAAAAAACAACTTTAGTCCTGTCTGGTACACCATGCATGCCTTCTACACATGCCCAAGTTCCTTCCCTTCCAGCCATGATTCCGTCCTTTTTGAAGTGCTTTTAACTCAATCTAGTCCTTTATTATGCCTCCAAGTTACTTTGTCCAATCAGAATGCTGAAACACCATATATGGGTTCCACCGTATCAGGTAACTAACCTGATATTATCTGATATTAGTTACTATTCCGATGCATTTCCACTCGCTTTGAATTTTCAAAATTTGAATTAAAACAAAATAAGAGGATTTAAGTACCCAAAATATTTTCAAGGTACCGTATTAATTAATTTAAAATATTAAATATTTAAAAAATGGGCAGAATATATTATTTGGAGTCCAAAAAGTTCTTTGTTTTTAGGACCCTATCGATTTTTTATGCTGAGCCTGAAGCAAACATTTTCTTTACAGTTTACTCAATATATTAAAAGTGATTCTTTGAATGTTTAAAAGTGCTTTTCTTAACCCTTTTCAGGTGGTAATGACAGTAAATGTATGTAAAGGAATTTCAAATATGCTTGTAGCGATACGTTTTATGTTGTAAACAAATATTGCACTTTGAACCGCGATGATTGTTTACTGTCACCATGAATAAGAACGAGTGCCAGTTATATACTGTTGATGATTCTGCACAGTGCTGTCAATAGCGGTTTCTAAAAAATTAATGCCAGCTCATTCTTTGTTTCTCATGAAAACTCATTAATCCCTTGATTTATATGGACTTTCGACATAATAAATACCGTATGTTACATGGCATGTGGTTGGCTGATACATTTCCATACAAGGCTCTGAGTGTTCATATCAGATTCGGCTTCGCTTCACCTGATATGAACTCTCATCATTATAAAAATGTATCAGCCAACTACATGCCATGTAACTTACAGTATGTGGGGTGCGAGTGAGATAATCATGGGAGGGCCCATTGTGTATGGGTCAACGGTATGATATAGAAATTACTATAAATTTACAAAGTTTATCCATCATAGCACTGACCCATACAACTAGAATAACCAAAAGGGTGGAGTGGATATGATGTCCAGAGCATGACAGAATGAAGAGAATTCAGGGTCATAACTAACAAGCATTTTTTGAGGGGGTGTAGGATGTCAGTGCCTGATGACTTGATCATATAGCGCAACTATTTACAACATACCAAATTCCTTTTATCAAAGACTTATACACTACAAATATAATTTCCATTGATAAAATACTGTATAAACATACAACAGGTGAAATAATTTGTAAAGTACCATACCCTCCTACACTCTAAAATCAGTTGGATTAAAACTCAACCCAAATCAACTGGGTTCATATTCATTCAACCCAGATGATTTGGGTTAATGTTTAACCCAACTGATTTAGAGTGCACATGATCATTCTGCTTTTAAACATTTCTGACATTTGTCTTTGAAGATAAGATTTCTCCTGGAACATTGGAATGAAAACTGTAATTTGGAAGTTAGTCATGTTTGTTAACCAATATACTGAGTCAGGCATTTATTGCACTTTCTAATCTGTGCATTTTTTTATCGTGCAAGCAAGAAATTTTGTCCAACTGAGTATCACAAAGCATGTGTATACTTTTGTTGGGCAAGCAAGAATGTCTGCACAACTTGGTATTTCATAATTTCTTGCCCAACCTCTGCCCGATGAAACCAATGATTGCACCCCCCCACCCCCCACCCCCCCTCTCTTAGAATTTACACCTCTGGAAGAGATACTAAAGTATCAACAATATTCCCCATGGGAACCCCAGGAAGTGATGCAGTGCTTGTTTACTGTGGTAAAGCTCTGTTTTACTGGTAAAATAGGATCCAGTCACCAATGTTTGGGATGAGAGTCCTCTAAAATAGGCAACCTGGGGTATAAACAATTGACTGAGCTTGACTTTATCTCCATGTTGTGGTCATGATTAGCCACTGTGCAGAAGTATTGACCTTAAACACCAATAAATAAATAAATAATAAATAACCAACAATATTAACATTAACTCCAGACCAAAGTAGCAGAGACTCCGGACCAAAGGAGCAGACCAGTAACTAATAAACAATACAAAAAGTATGCCTGTTTACTAAGTTAATGGAGGTCTCATACAAGTATTAAGAACTCCACAGCTAGACAACAGTCTAAATAATTTAAGAGGCTCCAGAGGTGCTGACATACCCCCACTAGTGCCAAGTCGAGGGATAAGGCTGTGCTGGGGTGGACAATACCTCTCACCCAATAGACCCCACCCAGCCACCCATCAGGAGAAAAACTATTTCTGCAAAATTCTTTCAAAACCCGAATGCCCCCATCCTAGGGTAAACCTTTCTTTGCAAAAAGTCACTTCATCCTTCAAAACTCATTTTAAGACCTAAATTTTTTTTTTTTTTTAAATTCAGGCTTTCAAATCTTCCAAAACATATTTTAAGAACGAAAAAAAAAAAATAATAATTAACACTACAGAATCACGTAACTAACACTGCAGAGTCAAACAACTGGACATATTTTTTATTACTATACAATGTGAGGTGATGGTTATTGTCTTTGTTTTACAACATGGAGAGTAAATCCAACAATCAGTACCAATTGTGAGATTCATTCACATCTGTTACTGAAGGATTTTAATGATTAGATCATCCAGAAAGATGTGCAACTATTGTCTTTGTATTACATCAGGGGAAATTCAACAAGGAGAGTAAAAACATGATTCTGAAGGGGGAAAAGCCCTCAAAGCATGTTTAAAAAGAAAATGTTGATGCCATCAGAAGAGGACCTACTTATCGAGGGCTCCCTGGAAAAGGTACAGGATTTCCAAGATAGAACTTAGTAAATAAAAGGTTTGACTAATATAATACTTTGATAAAGTAGGAGATATGTAGCTCAATAAGCTGAGTAATTCCATACCTACAAGATTTCCACCCCTTAACCCTTTCAACACTGATGGTAATGTACATGTCAGTTCAAAAGCAGTAATTGGAAAGTCCATATTCATTATTTCGTGGTAGACCGATTAATATTTTCAATGTGCAGCCTTGTGGCTACACATTGAAAATATTGATTGGTCTACCACACACAATCACTTTGCAACCATCCTACTTAATGAAATTGTGATGTATCATGTTCCTGGGCCAGAAAAAGCGGCCTCTCGTATTCAAACGATTAAAGGTAAAGATAAGATCCATATGCTTTCTCCTCACATGAAGAATGTAATTTGCTTACAGGTTTAGTAATCAGTGCTTATAAGTGAATAGTTCACTGCAGACACTACCCTACAGTGTGTTTGACATCGACAGAAGAAAAGTTGTACTGCATGTGATATTGAACAAACATAATATTATAGGTTATGGGATGTTTAGGCAAAGTGAGAACAATATTAGACAAGACTTCAGCCGAGCCAAATATTTTTCTTGAAAAGCCTCACGTGACACCATAGGCACCAACTAAACATCCTGTAACAAATTTATTATATCAGCCAACAAAGTGTGTGCAAACCATTTCATGTTTTTGTTAAATTTTCATTTAAGCATTCATTTGTTCACAAAAGTTGATGTGAAGAGATGCAATGCAAGGGGAGTAATCCAACATCTCAGCGATTGCCAAGAAAATTATCAATTTATTACCCATTTTTGAGCGCATTTACAATTCTGACTGCTTCCTGATGCTTTGAACTGAAAACAAATTCAAAAGTCCTAATTCAGAGTGCAATTTTTGTGATGAAAACAAAATAGCAGACATTGACCATTAATATACTACCTGTGTCGATATATTGAATTAATATTTGGTCACTGTTGATCACCATTGTCAGTATATTCCTCAGTCCTTGGCATGGGTGTACGGGGCTTTTGTGATATAGGGGGCGAACCTTTGATTTGCCCGATGTCCTACATGGATGGAATACAAAAATACATGATGGTGTTCCAAGATGTTTAATTAAAATGTGGTATGCATTACCAAGTAATGAACTTAACTCCCCGCACTCTGATGTCGATGTATTCTGTATTTCAGTCCACGGTTATTTTCCTTTACACAGTGTTAACAGAGCTCTGTCATGTAAATATTTATTGATGAGATCTACGCAAAGCAAGGGGGATAATTCTAAACATAAAAGTTGATTTTTGAAATCGGTGTGCCGGGAGTTAAAAGAACTACTGTTTTCCGTTTTCATGGCACCTAAGATTTTAAAGGGTCAGTATGTGAGGATATGTGAGAGATTTGCTGCTATTTTTCTTTCGCAGATTTCGCAGAAATCATGGGTTGTTTCGTTTTGGGCGTTCAACGAGACGAGGTCATGACCTTATCTCAATGACAAAAGCATAAAACTAAATGCAAAATAGTTATTAAGGAGGGCTGCTATAGATGAGCTAATTAGGGCGCTATTCAAAGATTTCTGATGGAATAACATTCAGAAAACAAGAATCTGCTGTCACTGCTAATGATTATCTTTTATTTTAATGTTGTTTTATTTCATTTCGTCCCGCACACCAATCCTCTCTCTGTCTCTGTCATTCCTTGCCCGGATTTCTAAAGTTGGTTTGCCCAAATCCAGGGGGCAACTCCCCCCCCCCCCTCCCCACCCCCCTGGCTCATACGCCTATGGTCCTTGGTCAGTAGTTATGACCATTCATTGGTTTAATCTATCAGGTTGGCAAAAAAGAGGCCCCAAGAGGCCTTAATCACTCACCTGACAAAGTTGTTCAAAGAAGTATTTTGGGTCACATTCAGTTAGTCATGGTTCATCAAAACTACAGAGGGATAAAGTCATGAATTTATTCATAACTCTAGTGTCCATATCAGATGATTATTATCATAGGTCTTCCTGACTGCTTCCAGTTCTATCAGCTGTAGACAAGCACTGCTAAACGTCCAAGGGTTGTTAAGTCACTGCAGTTTGAAAGGCAAATTTTATGGTAAAACACTTAGGAATGGATTTGAACACCCTTGAATCTATCCTTCCCTCATATTGCACTAAGTTAAATTTTGGACTGCAATAGAGAGCCCAAATATTAACTCATGGGCCCAATTTGAACAAATTTGAATCAGAAAACACTAGAGATGTTGTATACCAAATATGAAAGCATTTTGACTGGTGGATCTGAAGAAGAAGATTATTAACTGGTAGAGTGCTAAATTATTTTTCTGTGGCCATTTGTAATGCAAGTATTTTTTTCAAAGACACTACGCTACCAGCAGGAGGAGACTTAGTTTAGCAATATACTGTTCAAAAATAATTGTTTTGTTACAATTCATTGGAGAGTGCCAGTTGGCACTCTCCAATGAATTGTAACAAAACTAATTTATATTAAGATTTTTTTCTACTGCTAAGCCAACAACAATCTAGTGTATAACAGAGTAAAGCCACTAAAGTGGCTTTCAGCACTTTTCAGTAGAGCCATGATAGTGGCTTCTAGCACTCTACCAGTTAAAGAAATTTCCTCCAATTGCACAAAGTTAAAATTCAGGCTCCCACAGGAAGCCCAAATATTAACTCAGGGACTCGATTTGAACAATCTTCAATTTGAACCCCCTAGGGATGTTGTACATCAAATATGAAAGTATTCTGACTGGTGGATCTGAAGAAAAAGGTTTTGAAAAACAATTCCTCATATTGCACTACATTAAAATTCAGGCTTCAATAGAGAGCCCAAATATTAACCCAGACACCCGATTTGAACAAACTTGAATCTCCCCTCCTCCCCCCCCGCCGAGATGTTGTACACCAAATATGAAAGCATTCATATGAGAGCCCAAATATTAACACCTAGTCATGTTATATACCAAATATGACAAGCAAATTCAGTGAATTCATGTCTCCCGCTGGGCAGCAGTTTCAAGAGGAATTAATGCATCCAGTGGAATATAGTTGAGTTGCAAGTGGAATCGGTTGACTCTAAGGAAAATTAAAGTCTGGAAACCATCAGCCAATCAAATTTAAGCAACCTAATTAAATATGCGCAGAAAATGCCCATGTTCGAACTTGGACCCACAATTGATGAAAGTGATGTACTACCCAAATTTTATCGAAATCGACTGACTGTAAGGAAAGTTAGAGTCTTGAAACGAAAAACACGGAAGGTGTGCACTTACTGTGTATTAGTAGTAGCACTGAATAAATCAAAGTTTCCCTAATTTGCATAATTTTTGCACGAGAACAAAACCCGTATTATATGTGATGTTTTGCATGTTACTAAACGGTCATACAAAAACTTATTCAAATCCGAACTTTCATATAGAAGTCCTGTACAAAAAACTGATTACACCCAATTTCGGAATAAAATGGCCGTTGGCGGCCATCTTGAATTTTGGACCAAAACACATATTCTGGTCTCACAATGATAACAAAGATACCCAAGAAGTTTCGTGAAGATCGGTTCATAAATACGGCTTTTAGTCCGAGGTGCGCTGATGCACAGGGCAGACGGACAGGCAGACGGACAGATTTTCGGTACAAAATTTGCCACGTTCGTACTTGACCTAGGTATTGATAAAAGTAATCCATATATGAAATTTCATTGAAATCGGTTGATTTTAAGGAAAGTTAGAGCCTGGAAACCATCAGCCAATCAAATTTCAGCAACCTAGTTAAATATGTGCGGAAAATGCCCATGTTCAAACTTGGACCCACAATTGATGAAAGTGATCTACTACCCAAATTTCATCGAAATCCGGTCACTGTAAGGAAAGTTAGAGTCTGGAAACGAAAAACATGGAAGGACGGAAGGACACCCTGAATTTAATGTCTCCCATTTTTTTCAAAAAGTGGGAGACAAAAAGATTCTGACTGGTGGATCTGAAGAAGAAGATTTTTAAAGAAATTCCCTCATATTGCGCTAAGCTATAATTCGAGCTTCCATAGTGAGCCCAAATATTAATCCAGGGACCTGATTTGAACAAACTTTAATCTGACCCACCTAGGGATGTTGTATACCAAACGTGAAAGGATTCTAACTGCTGAATCTGAAGAAGATTTTTAAAGAAATTCTCCATATTGTACTAAGTTAAAATTCAAGCTCCCATAGGGAGCCCAAATATTAACCCAAGCACTCGACTTGAACAAACTTGAATCTGACCTCCCTGAAGATGTTGTTTTCCAAATATGAAAGCACTTTGACTGGTGGATCTGAAGAAGATTTTTAAAGAAATTTCCTCATATTGCACAAAGTTAAACTTTAGGCTCCAATAAAGAGCCCAAATATTAACCCAGAGACCCAGTTTTTAAAGAAATTTCCTCATATTGTACAAAGTTAAACTTTAGGCTCCAATAGAGAGTCCAAATATTAACCCAGGGACCCTATTTTAACAATCTTGGATCAATCTAACCCCCCTAGAGATGTTGTATACCAAATATGAAAACATTCTGACTGGTGGATCTGAAGAAGAAGATTTTTAAAGTGGTTTATGAGAAGAAGTCAATAATGTAAAGTTAATGCCAGATGGATGGATGGATGGACAACGGATGGAATGTGATTAGTAAAGCACCCCTGAGCTTTGCTCAGGTGAGCTAATAAAACCTGAAATACCGTTGAACACCTAAGTTAAGTAAGATAAGTCAAATTATAAAAGGGTTCTAGAATCCAAACAAGAACCAATAAATTGTTTTAGAAAATCAAGCAAATGATTGACTATTTACCGGAATACACTAAACCTTACAGAGAGAAGGAAGTAGAACTATATATGTATATACTAACACTTTTGAACAACTATACTTCAAAAAAGAAGAAACTGAATAACAACGACAAATAGAATTTTAAAGTACAGGGGAATACTGTTAACTGAATAGCCACTTTGTCAGTGAAAATTATTCAATTAACAGAAGTTTTCAATCAATAGGAGAGTCCTTCGTGTGAGTAAATTTTACGGGTGCAAAAAAGTGCAATCGCAAATTGTGTTGCGAGTGCAAATCGCACTCGCAAAATTCCCCAAAATTTCACAACTATGCGTGTTTGGGACAGATGTGTTTAAACATAGCTAATCATGATATTTAGATTGTGCTACTTGCTGACTACTCTGAATACTTCAGCGTTGGCATCTGGAAAACGTAACCAATTCAGAAAAGACAAACCGCAAAAACACTGACGATAAAATTTCTTGCTTGTACTACACAAATCTTTGAAGAAAGGGGAACAAGGTGAAATTATTTAATACAAGCGATTCGGTTGGCCGTAGCAGACGATTTCACTACTGACTGACCAATCACAGCTGGTCTATGTTTGTTCTGATTAAATTAGCATTGTACTTTCGGTTTCATTTGCTGGATGAATTGGGATGCAGAATGACATGCAGTGAATAAAGGAAACTGGAAATGTTTCAATTTTCACTTGACAATATCGATTCAGACCTCTTGCAGAGCGGATGGTGATATGGAGGAGGAGGGGGGGGGGAAAACATTTTTTCTTCTACATGTACTACAGAGCAAACAACAGGCTGATGCATACAGTGTAAAGCCACTATAGTGGCTTTCAGCACTTTACAATTGAGCCAAGATAGTGACGTCTAGCACCCAACAAGTTAAGAGATATCCAGTTAAGTGGGATTCACTGTAATTAATTCCATTTGATAATTAATAACACTACCTGGAAATGTCCTATTTTTTCTCCAAAACATTCTCTCTCATTGGCATATTTGAAAGCCAGATCACAGCAAGCTTGCATAATCCTACAATAGGAAAAAATGCCATATTAAAATATCCTCTTAGTCTTTGATTCCTGGGAAGAAGGAATACCCGGACAATTAAGTGATATTAAAAAAAATCTGATGATGTCATCCATTGTTTTTACTGCATGTATAGTTTAACAATACACCTGCAAGACATTAAATAGTTCAAGGGAAAAGGAATGGGTATTTTTATGAGTCCATTGAACAATACAACACCATTCGGTAGAATGGTATTCTAAACCCAAACTTTATCGTAACATTCAAAATTAAATATAAGGGTAATTGGTAATTTTAACCCATAAGAGCTTAATTCTGACTTTGATAACTTGTTAATGCAAAGGAACAGGTGCCCCAACATGCATTGTTTGGGTAAACTCAAAACCTGTTTTGTAAGAACCTTGTCACTTGTTTCTAGACAAGTCTTGGCTGCCTCTGTAGGCAACCAAGACTTGACTAGAAACAACTCAAAGCTACTGGAAGTAGACTTTAAAAATATAGCAAAAATGTATAAAAATCTCCAGGCCCTCAAGGGTTAACCAAAGTACGACAACTAGCTCTCATGATACCAGGTAATATTTGGTGAGGAATCCGACGCTGTTATGGGCTGTTTATTTACCAACTTTTTCTGGAGGTTATATGTGGACTACAGTTGATCAAATGTAATGTCCCTTCACTCACAAAGATATACCGATATGTTATGGGGGCTGCTTGTTTACTCACTTTTTGTGGAGATTGCATGCAAACTACTGTTGATTTAATGTGATGTCCGTTTACTCAAAAAATATAGATATTCTTTCATGCTCTAGTCATGGATATTCCAACCAATAAGTATTTAATTTGCCTTGAAAACATGAAAATATTTAAGACATGTGTTGAACTACGTGGCATAATCATAAACTACAGCTGTGATGGGTCTTCATTCATCATTATTTAGTAAACAAACATGTCTACTGATATTGGTAAAGCCATTAAAGATGGAGTCAAAATAAGCCTCGCTTGAGAAATGTTTCTTGCAATGATTCAAAGAAAATGAATGTTTATGGTGGTTTTTAGACTCAATGGTCTGGAATATTTCAGTTGTCAGAAAAAGCGAACTATAGGTTCATTGCCTCCATACCATAGGTTTGCTTTTCTGACCCCCCTCCCCTCCCTCTCCTAAATTTTTCTTGTCAGGACATTTTCATTGGATTGCAGTCTAAGATATAGATTCTCTCTTGGCAGTAATAATGTATTTTTTTAAATGACTAGATTTGAGACTTGCCTCACACACACAAAGTCGGTCATAAAATGAAGGCTTCTAGCACCTGATTCAGGCTGCTGGAGGCCCCTCATGACCAATTTTTAGCTCAACTTTGGCGAAGCCAAATTTGAGCTTATGCCATGGCCCGTCGTCCATCTGTCCGTCTGTCCGTCAACAACTGGATACGGCTCGGGCTAGAGGCCGTATTTATGAACCGATCTTTACGAAACTTCTTGGGTACCTTTGTTATGACCGTGGGACGAGAACGAGTGTTTTTGGGTGCGGTCCAAAATTCAAGATGGCTGCCAGCCACCATTTTGTACCGACGATGCAGAAATCTGTTTTTTGTACAGAACTTCCATATGAAAGCTCTGATTTGAATAATTTTTTGTATGAATGTTTAGTACCATGGGATACATCACATATAATACGGGTTTTTTTCTCGTGCGTAAATTATGCAAATTAGACTAACTTTGATGTTTTTTGGTGTTACTTTCAGCACTGTAAGTGCAAATGCCAATATGGCACGGGCTAGAGGCCGTATTTATGAACCGATCTTTACGAAACTCCTTGGGTACCTTTGTTATCACCGTGGGACGAGAACGAGTGTTTTGGGGTCCGGTCCGAAATTCAAGATGGCCGATGGCAGCCATTTTGTACAAAATTTGGTGCAATCAGATTTTTGCACAGAACTTCCATATGAAAGCGCTGATTTGAATAATTTTTTGTGTGAATGTTTAGTACCATGGGATACATCACATATAATACAGGGTTTTTTCTCGTGCAGAAATTATGCAAATTAGATGGACTTTGATTTTTTTAGTGCTACTTACACACAGTAAGTACACATGTCAATACGGCTCGGGCTAGAGTCTGTATTTATGAATCGATCTTCACGAAATATCTTGGGTACCTTTGTTATCATCTTGGGACGAGAACGAGTGTTTCTGGGTGCGGTCCAAAATTCAAGATGGCTGCCAATGGCCATTTTGTACCGAAATTAGGTCTAATCAGTTTTTTGTATACAACTTCTATACTGCTCAGGCTAGAGGCCATATTTGTGAACCGATCTTTACGAAACTTCTTGGGTACCTTTGTTATCACCGTGGGATGAGAATGAGTGTTTTTGGGTGTGGTCCAAAATTCAAGATGGCCACCAGCAGCCATTTTGTACCAAAATTAGTGTAATCAGTCTTTTGTACAGAACTTCTGTATGAAAGTTCTGATTTGAATAAATTTTTGTATGAATGTTTAGTAACATGGAATACATCACATATAGTACAGGTTTTTTTCTCGTACAGAAATTATGCAAATTAGATGAACTTTGATTTATTCAGTGCTACTTATACACTGTAAGTGCACATGTCAATATGGCTCGGGCTAGAGGCTGTATTTATGAACCGATCTTCACAAAACTTCTTGGGTACCTTTGTTATCACCTTGGGACAAGAACGAGTGTTTCTGGGTGCGGTCCAAAATTCAAGATGGCTGCCAGTGGCCATTTTGTACCGAAATTAGGTCCAATCAGTTTTTTGTCACAACTTCTACACAGCTCATATTTGTGAACTGATCTTCACGAAACTTCTTGGGTACCTTTGTTTTCACCTTGGGACAGGAATGAGTATGTTTTGGGGTGCCTTTGTAATCACTGTGCTATGAGAACAAATATTTTGGGGTTCAGTCTGACCCACTCTGGGACTTCAAGATTTTTTTCTAGTTTAGCATCTGATTGTCACCCACCTTTACAATACTTTACCTATACATTTGTTACAGGCAACGGTCAGTATTTATGTGCAGACCGTTACAATACTTTATATGTACCTTTGTTATCAGTTCATTACCTAGATGTTTGTCATTGCTGTGTCACATACTATACATGTACATGTCTTTGTCTTGACAAGTTGAGCTACAGTGTCATTGACACTTTCATTAGTACTAGTATGATACATGTAATTAAATAAGAAGTTGCATCATGACTACTACGAGTGTATTTTATTTATTCACTAATAAATTTTCAAGAAGTTTGGAGTTTTTTTCAACTATAATCCTGACTAATATTCCAACTAAATCATCAAGGCATGCCTTCATAGAAAAAAACATTTATTATGAAAAAGGAGATTAAAATTTTACACATGTTTGCAGTGCATGGCGATTCGATTTGAACAGCATCAAAATGAGATGTCATACATAACAAACAATTTCCTTGAATTTCACTGAAATTGATTCACTGGTTTTGGAGAAGTTGTGAATACCATACATGGACAACAGACTTTCAGTCAGGTGAGCTGAAAATTTGAAGAAAGCAATATTGTTTTTATATTACGAAGCATTGTATGAGAAATCTCACATCCATGAGTTTTAAAAATGAGAGGGTGTAAATGAAGTTTTGCACAATGAGAAAATTTCACAAAAGAGTCTTGATGAGGCAGGACTGAGTGGGTCACACATTTGACATAGAGATGGGTGGTATTGGAATTTTGAGTTTAGTAAAAATTTCAGTATTTTTAGGGGAGTATACCACAGTATCTGTTTGGTATTTGGTATCTGACTTGACTGAGATCTGGTGATAGAACCGAAGGGGAATTTTTACCATGAAAATTAAAATTTTCTCCCAAATGTTATTTCTACTACACTTACCACACCAACTCAGTCTCTCTTCTTGAAAAATAGCAATTTCATCATTTTTCAAGAATAAGCCTTGAAAAAAAAAGAAAAAAATCAATAAAGACCAAAGAATCATCCAAACTGGACTGATCAGGGTGAGAATGCATGGTGCACAACACGATGTCCTGTTCTTCCGCTCTATCGAAGTACACTCCTTCGTCCATATCCCACCACAAATGTGTTGAAAGCTTTAATTCCTTATTTTGGGAATCAAATATGCACGTAACTAGATATGTGGAGTACAGAGGCTGTTCAGAATATTGAAAATAGCAATATTTTGACAGGGAGGGACATCATTTGTGTTGGTGTGGTAGGTATAGCAGAAACAAAATTTGGGAGAAAATTTTAATTTCTCCGTTCAAACTACCTCACCAACACAACATGCCAAATGAACAAAAAGAAGGAGGTGTACAGATATATAGCATAGTAACAGGTAACAGATGTTGGTGATTGAAAGAGTTGTAGTGAATAACCAAGCATCTGTTGGTGTACTGATGCACATAATTATATATGAAATTTATATAAATATACAAGTTACAGAATTGACAATCACTAAGCTTAAAGCTTGAGTAAGCAAAGTGAAAAGCCTAAGATGCGCTATCAAGGCAATACCGAGTGCAGATGAATAGAATAGAAAGATATTTTAAGATGGAAAATAACCTTCTGAATGAGGAAATGGTTACTGCTCCATGAAGAATAAGACAAATATACCATTCAATGAAAACTGAAAACAGAATTATTAATTTTGTCTCAACACACCTTATACACTTGTATAAGACAAAATATCTAAGAACAACTCACTAACAGATAGAAGTAAATCCTGAAGAGCCACGGGCCCTACCTTCCTAACTCAATGTAAGAACATATATAATTTATACTACCCGTCGTTGAATGATTTTCCAAGAAATGAGGATAGCATAGAATATAAACATGATACTATAATAGGGAAATATCTTTCTGCCTTGTAGCAGGAAAAGAAAGAATATCTATCCATCAAACGACTTTAGGTTAGAAGACTAAAAGGGAGATAGATAACAGGGAGGAAATTATTAAAAAAAAGGTATATTAGAGGAAGGAAACCTGTCTGATAAAATAACCTCCTTGCACCCCCACCCCCACAACTTATGCCTTTCTAGAGTATAAACAGGTATCATGGACTAAAGGAAGAGCAAAGAGGATACATAGCCAACATTATACAAATAGTGACCAGGGAAATGCGTAGCTGTGTATACTGAGCTCTACAATCAACAGAATGTCGTCTTATAGGTAAGGTGATCAGGAGTGGCTGACCCAGAAATAGATGATGATGCTCAAGAAGTCGATAGGTGGTGTACTAGTAACATATCAACTTGAATGACTCTAAAAACCTCAAGGAAATGAGGCTCTAATCAACAAGAGGCCCCATGGGACCCAAGGCACTCACCTAACAACAGCTGTTTAAAGAAGGATTTAATTACCATCTATAGTTAATTGACACTACAGAGGAATGAAGTTATTTAATTATTTATAACTTTGTTATCCAAACCAGATGATTTTTTTCTAATACTGGGATGCTACCACAGAAATAATGCCCCGATTTCCAGTAATGCAAAACTTGGGAGCCCAAATACCAACCTAGGAACTTGAGTCTGAGCCCTTCCCTTTCACATCCAGGATGTGAAAGCATTCTCACTGGGGGATCTGAAGAAGATTTTTAAATAAATTTCCTCATATTGCACTTAGATGAAATTCGGGCTACGATAAGGGACCCAAATATTAACCCAGGGACCGATTTGAACTGACTTGAATCTCTCCCCTCCTCCCCTCTCATAGAGATGTTGTATACCAACTACAAAAGTATTCAGACCGGTGGATCTGGAGAAGATGATTTTTAAGAAATTCCATCATATTGCATTATGTTAAAATTCAGGCTCCCATATAAAAATCCCAAATATTAACTCAGGGGCTCAATTTGAACAAACTTGAATCTGACTCCCCTAGAGATGTTGTATATCAAATATCAAAGCATTCTAAGAGATGGTTCTTGAGAAGACTTTTTTGCATGAATCAAGTACTTATGACTCAATAATACCACATATCAAATTTTGTTCAAATTGGACCATCAGTTCAAAAAATATAAATTTTGGGAGGGGCCAAAAATCTTGCCCCTCCCATTACTAAGACAAATATTGATCCACGAACTTCCTTTGAACAAATTTGATTCTACACCCCAAAAGGAAGCTCCATACCAAATATCAAATCATTGTATCCACTGGTTCATGAGAAGAAGATTTTTAAGAATTTTGGAGGATTTTCCCCCACCCCCTTCCTATGAGGCTGGGCAAGTTGATTTGAAAACAAGACCAATACCGGGTCTGGACCTGCGTCGCTGCATGCAGTTGATTAAAGTATCGGCAAAGAGGAAGTGGCTGCAGATCTGAAAATTACACGACACAACTCAACATTATCAAGCTCCAGGTGAAATATTGAATGAATCCGTCGCATAAAAGCCGAGAAAAGTGTGACAAAAATTTCAATGTTCAGTGAAAACAGTCAAATTTCAAAGTATCGTCAAACAGGAAGTGGCTGCACGGCAGATCTGAAAATTAGATACACGATACAACTGATCAACTGATCATTATGAAGCAGCAGACCAAATATAAAATCACTCCCTTTCATAGAAGCCAAGAAAACTTTGATGGAAGAAGTGTTTCGGACGGACTGACGGACGGACTGTGTCGAGCGGTTACTAGACCTGCTCTGCCACTGGCGACGCAGGTAATAAAAAACCAAAATGCGATGTCAGAACAAGCAATCACCTCAAATATAACTAAAATTGGTTCAGCGGTTTAGGAGGGGCACGTGCAAACACCATGTTCACAGACGACGGACAGTGAGTGATCACTATAGCTCATCCTGACTTTCAGTCAGGTGAGCTAATAAAGGATAGAACATCAGCTACACATGAGGAGGCTAATATAAATAGCATATAATGGTGATGCTAAAAAGAGATCTCTCATAAGAATACACAGAAAGGAGTGTGCATCTCCTGGAGTCAGAATGTATGCAAGGAACAATGAAGTATGTGAAGAACCAAACAGACATAAAACGAGAGGAGAGATAGCCAATAACAGTCCAAAAGCAAAAAAAAAAGACAGAGACAAAGCCCAACATGGATAGACTATGTCTCTGAACAAGAATTAAGTTTTTCTCACGTTTTGCAGTTTAGCGTCGAAAAACTTGTCTAGAAGTAACGGTAAATTTATTTGAACACAGAGATAAATGATTGGTTTCTGATTCAGCGAATCAGAGGTCATAGTTATGTCACGTGATCTAAATTATGGGCAATTGTGGCACAATATTCTAGTTAGTTCTAGCAAGTCTCTCGCTGTTAACACGGCGATCTTTCGATAAATTTTTAATGGAAATAGTTTTGTTAAAACTTCTTTCCAATTAATTCCTCTTGCCCAGAACCAACGGAAATTTAATTTTATGACTTATATAGGATGCAGGTCTGGGCATCCTCTCTGGAGGAGGCCCATTAGGAGAAGCAATAGATACAGGTTTCCAGAGTGAATTTTGTCTTATTTTTATCTCTGTTTTTTCCTGGCTGGCTGGGTTGACCATGAAAGAGTTTGTCGGTGAATTTTGTGATGTATTTGTTTTTCATTCAAACCAACTGTCTATTGAATAAATGTTGCCATTCATTGCATTTATGCTTGCTAGTCGGCAAAAAGTTATTTGCGAGTTAGTTCTGTTTAAATTTGTAGTTGCGTTTAGACCAGAAGTTACTTCCCCTTCATAGTTATGAAGTCGGAAATGGAAATAAAAATGAAAAGTGATGCTAAAAATGCATCTTCTCATTAATATTGCTCTGGCATATCTGAATATTTTCCATTTTGAAAAGTGGTTGTAATATATGGAAATATTCAAAAGCTCATAGCTGAGAAAGTATGAGCTGTCTGTACGCCTTCAGTACAAAGAGGAGATTGCAGAACAGACAGTGGTGAATCAAGATTGAAAGTAACTTTAATCATTTCCCAATGAAAAGGGATAGCTATTTCTGTTTAGATAGAGAATCGAACGTAGAATATGGAAAAGTACAGGATTGGATTGCGAGTTACAAAGAAAACTGTGGGCATGTGAAACTGGTGAGTAGGAATGTGGACTGGACCAGACTGCCAGTGGGGGCATTACTTACATACTGTAAGATCAATATAATTACCTAACAGAGAACCTAGGAATAGTTACTGAAGGTAATAATAACAACATCTGCAGAAGAAATTTGTCTTATTTTATAAGCATTAATTTCTTCGAGACAAAGTCCACCAATGACACCATAATAAAATTATTTAAATAAAATGAAGAAATGCAAAGCCCAAGGAAACACATAAAATGGGAAAGGTACATTTAGAACACCTGCAGATATGCAATAATAAGCTATTATGAACATAAGGACAACTGAAAAACAGATAAACAGACTGCGATTGTATCGAGAATGGGTGACAAAAAAAAATATGTTAAAAATATAATTAACAAAGTCACTTCCCTGAGAAGAATAATTGGTGATAAAAATCACTCCACCATGATTAGGATATCTTCTCAATCATTTCCATGCTGTTTCCGGCCCTGGATTTCTCAGAACTGTCATTAAATCTGTTATTTGAAGAGCCATCACCAAATTATGTTTAAACATGGCAATTTAAAAATAAGGAATTGAAGCTTTCAGCACAATGGTAACAGATGGACAAAGGGGTATACTCCAGTAGAGGAAGAACAAGACATTGGGTTGTGTGCCATGCGTTCTCATACCCAACAGACCGGTTTGGACAATTCTTTGGCCTTTTTTGATTTTTCCAAGGCTTATCATTGACAAAATGCTCAAATTGCTATTTTTCAAGAAGAGAGACTAATAAGGAACAAGGTATGTTCCTGTGTGGTAGGTGGGTTGACTGAAGAAATACAGAATAAGTTGTTCTTGTATCATTCTATCAGAGACAGCTCAACATTGGTATTCTTTTGCCAACATAAATCATATCTACAGTAATTTTGCGACTTGTTCCAAAGACACCTTAATTAATCTTTAAAAGGCTTATTGCAGGTTTCTGCGATCTCAGAACATGTGCTCTCAACATACTATCATTTGGGGGTCCTGCTAATAATAGGCAAAGCATCTGGGCAGTGATTTCTAGTCAAGACTTGGCTGCCTGTTAAGACAGCCAAGACTTGACTAGAAATCTAAATTTTATAGTAAATTTCCTTTCTTATTATACCTACCACAATTGTTTACTACAGGCTTGCACTAGAGTGGAAGTCCCTAACCCGGATAATATACTCTCTATTTTAGTCTTTCCCAAGCAATTTCAGAAAGAAAAGTGGTGCAAAAGCACGAAAAAAAAATAAGCCAAAACCGGCGCAGACCCAGTACGGGACGCTCTCTCCAAAGTACAACTCCACGACTTCCGTTGCCAGTGCGCATATACGTCGCTAAAGACTCATTCTTTTTGAATCCGCCAACGTTAGAGTTATGTGATCAGCGGGGAGGAAGGATTCTTACCCTTAAAAGAAGACGGGAGGGCCTCCATGTAAACAATTGTGGTAGGTATAATAAGAAAGGAAATTTACTATAAAATTTAGATTTCTTATCAACCTACTTACAATTGTTTACTACAGGCTGAACAGACAATAGGCTGGAGGGAATCGCATAACCAACCCACACATAACCCCAGTGCACTGGAACCGTGAAGCAGAAGAGGTCCCGAGGCTTATCAACCATAACATCGCCAATCATTGGTAAAAGACAATGAAAGGAGACATATGGGCCTGTGTGACACACAGACAGAAAAGGGCAGTAACAGCACAAGGCTGAAACTGACCTTCAAGAAGCTTAATGGCTAGGGCAGGCCACAGCCTGAGCAGAAGAAAGAGGACCCAAGGCAAAAAGGTCCTCCGCCTGCTCCTGCAACTGGCGCAGATAGAAGGTGGAGAAAGTAGAGGCATTTCTCCAGTAGGCTGCCTGCATAACATCCGACAACTTGACGGAGTTAGAATAAGCCCAAGAGGTAGACAATGCACGCACGTCGTGGGCAGAAATACGATTGGTAATACAAACGACTGTAAGCCATACGAATAGCAAGACAAATCAATCGAGAAATGGATTGAGGAGAGATCTTCTGTCGACCAGGAATAAGAGACAGAAAAAAACGTTTCCTGCCTTTCCGTATGAATCGTGTCCGATTGAGATAAATGCAAATAGCACAGACCGGACAGAGCAAAGGGAGATTACCCTCAACAGAAGGAAGAGCCCTGATACAGATAGGAGGAGGAGTAGTATCTGGTAACTGATTCTTGGCCAGAAAAGAGCAATCAGTAGTAAAAGTAACACTGTTGGGAGAGCTCCTAAAAAAGGCTGGGTCAACCGAGAGGGTGTGAAGCTCACTAACCGTCTGGCAGAAGCAAACGCCATCAGAAATGCCATCTTATATGTAAGAAAATGCATATCCACCTGGGATAAAGGTTCGAACGGTGCCCCCCCCCCCCACCCAAGCAAAGCAGCACCCACGAAAGATTCCAGCTGCAAAGTCCGAGGCCTTTTCAAAGAAAAGTGCCAAACAAGCTTGGAGAGGGAAGGATTAGTGCCGATACGACACTTCCCCACATAAGAAAAAGTCTCTGAAAGCATGGACCTGTAACCCTTGATGGTAACAGGCTGGAGACCCTGAGAATCAAACAGATATACCAGAAACTCCGCAATCTGTGAAATCGAAGGATTGGCATAATCAACAGCGTGATCAGCACACCATTGACAGAAGACCTTCCATTTAGCCTCATAAACTAAACCAGTGGAGTGCCTCCTTGAAGAAGAAATGCACTCCACTGCTCGTCTCGAAAAACCTCTACGGAGGAGAAAGGACCTGACAAAAGATATGCGTGAAGGCACAATGAAGTCGGGTCGACGGAAACCTCCTCGGGTGACCTTGACAAATAAGGTCGTGACGTAGCGGGAGACGTGCCGGAACCGCCACCATCAGCGAGCGGAGCTGATTGATCCACACCCGCTGAGGTGACAGGGGAGCGATCAGAATGATTCGACAACTGCAGGTTTGAATTTTGGCTAGAACCTGAGGTAGAATCGGAACCGGCGGGAAGGCGTAGCCTACTAGACCGTTCCAATCGAGTGACAGAGCATCCACGGCAAAAGCCAGAGGATCTGGACACGGGGACACGAAAGTGTCCACCTGATGGTTCCAACTAGTCGCAAAGAGATTGATGTGGGGACGTCCCCAGAGATCGCAAAGCGACTGGAACACTGCCCTGTGGAGCATCCACTCGGTGGAAATAACCCTGCACTGTCGGGACAGGGAGTCGGCTAGGACGTTCAGACGACCGGGAATGTGACGAACAACCACCCGGCGTGGACATCCTGAGTGAGCAGTAGAAGATCCCGAGCCAATTCGTACATTGGAACCGAGTGTGTGCCGCCCTGGTTCCAAATGTAAGCAACCACTGTTGAATTGTCGGACAGCAGAAGGACTTGGCGATTCGACAGGTGAGGGATCCACTGCCTGAAACTCAGAAGAAGAGCAAGAAGCTCCTTCTGGTTGATGTGTAGAGCTGCCTGATCCTGGTCCCACATCCCGTGGAGGGAAAGACCTTGAGGATCCAACGTCGCACCCCATCCGAGATCGCTGGCATCAGCCGTCAGAACGTGATCGGACGTGGGTAAGTCCAATGGAACACCCTGCGTAATCCACTGAACATCTGTCCAGGGGAGAAGGTGAGGATAAAGAGATTCTGGAAACTGAAGCACTAGATCCAGAGAATCTACATTAGGTCTCCAACGACTGAGCAGAAAGTGTTGGAGAGGTCTGATACGCAGCTGACCTAGAGGAATGAGATCCGTCACCGAACTGCAGAGACCGATCAGCCGGAGAAAACTCCGAGCTGTCGCGGATGTGGACTGGGACAGAGTCAGAGCAAAAACTGAGAGAATCACAGCCTTGGCCTGGGGAACCGCTACCAAATTGAACTGGGTTTGGAAAGCCATTCCCAGATGACAAAACGACTGAGAAGGGACCAGGTCCGACTTCTCTTCATTGACTCTGAATCCTAGTGATGTGAGAAAGCTCAACAGAGTGGCGACATCTGACTCCAGTAAGGCAGCATTGGAATGTCTCTGGAGGATATCGTCACCCTGGACTGTGTGCGATGGAAAGCTATCACATGCGACATCAGTCTGGTGAAGGCCCAAGGAGCCAGGTTGAGGCCGAAAGGCATGGCCTTGAACTGGTAAACTCGCCCCAGAAAAGCGAACCTGAGATACTTCCGTGACGTCCGATGCATCGGAACGTGAAAGTAAGCGTCTCGCAGGCCGATACTGGCAGCGAAATCTCCCTGGTGAATTGAATGGCGGACCGACCTGAAAGTCTCCATGCTGAACTTGGGAGCAATGATAGACTGGTTCAGGATACTCAGATCGATAACCGGTCGGAGTTGGCCATCCTTCTTCAGCACCAAGAACAGGCAGGAATAGAAACCCACAGACTGAATGTTCTTGACGACCTCGATCGCCCCCTTTGCCAGGAGATTGCCTATCTCCGTGGACAAAAGTTCCCGATGTAAAACGTCTGAAGGAACTGTGGTTGGAAGAGGCACCCTGGACAGAGTGGGGTGCCTTCGGAAGGATATTCGCAGCCCGGACCGAACAACATCTAACACCCACGGATTGGATGTGATGGTGGCCCAATGGTCTGCGAACTCTGCTATCCTTCCTTCAACCTGGGACGAGTCAAGGTGAGGACCTTCATTTCGAGCCCCGATGAGGCCCGCGAGAGGAGAAACCAACTCCTCTACTAAATGAAAAATCCTGAGACTTCTCTCTATTCTGCCGACCCTTACCCCTACCCCTTGAGTAAGAAGTAGAAGCGGTGGCAGAAGGACCAGCCTTTTCCTTCGCAGAGGAAGCAGAAGGGTACTTGTTAGGCTTGGAATGGCCCCTGCCTCCCCTAGAAGGCTGATCAAGCTGATGTAACAGCAGCTGATCTTTGGAATGACATAGGACGTCCACTGGACCGTCGACACGGAACCATGGAAAAGTTGCGGATCTGCCAAAGAAGCAGATCGAAGAGCAGCGCGCTGCTCCTCGGGAAGGGATCATCCTGTGTCCAGCACAGCGTCCCTTCGAACTAATTCCAGATTAGCCGTGTTACAGGCATGCGTGGGAGTAAGATGCACGAGCGCCTTGGACAGCACACGCAAAGGAGCCTGTACCTCGTCAAACTTATCTGGAGGCAGATAAGCAGCTAAAGCTGAGACGACGTGATCTGAGAGAGAAAGCATGCCAAGCAACTCTCTTGATAAGCCCAACGTGGACTCCAGAGTCATCATTGGAATGACGGCAGACTTGGGCTTGGAAAGCTCGAGGGAAGTGGAGTCTTGATCCAGAACCGTCAAAGTCTGGCAGACTGACGGATTTGCGGAATCATAGGAACGATAACGCACAGGAGGCAAAAAGGTGTCAACCCTGGTGAAGAACGGAGCCTACATAGCCTTGGAACTCAGCTTGGAGTCCAATGCTGAAAATGCTTCAACAACCTGTACTGACTGGCACAGTCGAAGGCGCCCAGAAGCAGGTTGCTCCATAGGCTGTAGGCGCGAGAACCGATGATTGCGGCCTGGCTGATACTGTCGGCTGGTTAGCTGGTTTGAGATCAGGCAGAAACCCAAACACAAAGTCAAGAGCTGCCCCCAAGTCCGAAGACTGCTGACCCTCGACATCAAGCATGTCGGACTCCTCCCCAGAGTCGAAAAACACATAGCCCATCGTGGGCAAACCAGCCGACGCCTCCCATGGTGTCGGAACACCAGGGGGATCAGAAGCTGGCCTGTTTCCAATCCTGGGAGGTGGCGCCATAGGAGGAGCCTGAAAACCACTCGCTGCCTCACTGGAAGCGACAGGAAGGCTCTTTGACAGAACCTGAGTGAGTAAGGAGAGGACCTCCCTAAGCTCACTGCCCGAACTGGCCGGTTCGACAGGGGAGCGAACCGGCAAAGTGGCTTCACCTCTGACCCTCTTAACCAGCAAAGGGTCACGATCCTCCAAAACACCCGACTCGGGACGACGGGCGGCAGCTGAAACGTCTGAAGGCAGACCTGTATATGGGTATGAGGCACCCCGAGGATCAATATAGCGAGAACTCATGAGAGTCACCACAGACCTCTGCGGGGCAGAAGGTCCAGGCTGCACAAAAGGCGTTGGTCCCCCAAAACTGGTCATGGGGCCAGAATGAGTGGACGGAAACGCCACAGAGTTCATAATGTCCCCACTAAGAACATCCGAATCCAATGACACAACGTGGTGCTTGACGGCGTAGAGACCACAGTGGTGGGTTCGGCCGGCAGCCCCTTCCAACTTCGCTGAGTTGAAGTCAGGGAAGGCTGAGGCCGATATCCCACGTCTACACTACCAGACATCCCTGCAGTCCCCTGCAGGGAAAAGCCGTGGCCGGCTGAAACTGACGATGAAGCAGACGGACCAGCAGTAATAGTAGATACATCGGGAGTCATTGAGGCTGGTGGAATTGTGGAGAGAGCACCCCTGCTCGGCTCCGAAGGAGGAGTCACAACCCTAGTGACAGCCTCAGATGTTGACTGGAGGGGGACCGTAGTCCCGGAACCAGGCACCTCTTCACCAGAACACTCAACGGCTCCTGCAGTATCCACTACAGGAAAAGACTGCACATCCCCCACGGAGGAGGAATAACTCTCACTAGACATGGTTGGCTCGGGAGTCCCCAAACGACCGCGTTCTCCATTCCCACGGGAACGGGAGGTATGGCCACGAGAACGTACTACACGGTTCACTGACGCCCAGAAAGTGGATGACCAAGATCCACAGAGACCACATGGACGCTCGGCCGACCACCCATTACATGAGGAGCATGAAGCAGGTGAATCTTTGGAAGCAGACATTGGCCTCAAGGAAAAGTCTTGGGCATGATAGAGGTGAGAGGAGCAAAGAAGGTGAAATCAGATGAGAACAGAACACCCCCAAAGAAGAGAGAAAGGTGACAGAAATTAAGACCCCAGACAGTCGACCGGGAACCACACAACAGGATGACCACTCTCAAAGGAGAGAAGAAAAACTGCAGAAGCAGTACCCCACTGACACCTAACTCTAACACAATTAGAAAAATGAGCAATCTAAACATTTACAATAATTGTGAAAATAATTGAAGTCCGAACTGCATGGCACACGAAATTCGCGCACGACTCGAGAAAAAACATATAAAATACATTATGGATAATTAATTGTAAGAGAATATAATGAAAAAACTGTTCCTGAGAATACAAGGGATACTTGAATCCACTATGAAGCAGGAAACATCAATCAACGAGTTGGATGAACACTGATAAGCGTGCAGAACATCTCGTCACATGGTGGACGACAAAAAGAATGAGTCTTTAGCGACGTATATGCGCACTGGCAATGGAAGTCGTGGAGTTGTACTTGGGAGAGAGCGTCCCGTACTGGGTCTGCGCCGGGTGCTCTCGACCCAGTTTTGGCTTATTTTTTCTTGGTGCTTTTGCACCACTTTTCTTTCCCAAATTGCTTGGGAAAGACAAAAATAGAGAGTATATTATCTGGGTTAGGGACTTCCACTGTAGTGCAAGCCTGTAGTAAACAATTGTGAGTAGGTTGATAAGAAATCACTGCTGAGCAACTGGACATGTACAGGGTGTAGTCCAGTGGGAATTCAGTAGTCTAGTGGGAATTCAGAACAACTGCCCATCTATATGTCACCAGAATTACTGTAAGTTATTTATCTTCTGTTTCTCAGGCCATTATTTGTAAAACTGCATGCAGGTGAGCATTTTTTTATTTTATTTCTGTAATTATTTCTTTGCATCAAAAGTTCATGTTCTTGGTTAATGTTTTAGGCCACATAATCTATGGAATAACATGGGTGGTGGTGTATCTCATCCCTTGAGAGCAAGAAGGCTTTGCAATGCTACAGCATTACATTATTGCCTTCTTGCACTCAAGGGACAAAATTTATCAATTTTATAAACTTGGGAACAATATCAGACATAAACCATTTAATTTTTATTTTTTTAAAGTTTACATTGGTTATAAAAAGAGAGCATGCGGCAGCCAAAAGGACCATGTGGGAGGGCCTGAGAAACAGATTTTTAATATTTTTTATTGCTTATTTATATCTTGTTTATTAAGACTGTCCTTTCTCCCAGAAAATTAGTACTTACCCAATTGACCCTGCAGATAAAAATGCTCTTTCAGTATCCAGACCAGCCATCAATACATATACCCCTTTGTCTTTTTCTCCCAACAAATTTGAAGCTGAACAGATAAATCAAACAATGTGAACACCATTATAAACATGGGCATAACTATGGGGTATGTCTGGTTGGGGGTGGGAGTGTTAAAGTGCGGGGGGGGGGGGGGGGGGGGGAGGTGGTGAAGTGGGAATAATTATCCAGTCATTACATTTTTATCAGGACTGGAGTCGAGGTAACCTACTTTCAAACTGGGTTGTTTTGTTGAGTCGCTTAAGGCACCTATTTTCGCTTCGACACTTGAACAAAATAGAAATAAAAATCCGCAAAAAGAAACAATGGACAGTTGATTCTCCTGTGATTTCAAGGAAATGGTTGATTATTTGACGAATGAAACTGCTCATTTATCACATTCAAGCACATTTGAATCTTGAGATGACTGCAGTGGCAACCATTATGGACAGCCAACTGTTACCAAAATAGGATGTTCTCATCTACTCATCATACTAAGTCAACCTGCCATTGTGGCCACTGTGGGCAGCCAACTGTGACCATAATGGGATGTTCTCATCTAGGCATGAACCTGAACATATGATGTTTTGGTAATGATCGGAAAAGAACTACGGGCCTTCGCCCATGCTGAACAAACTGTGGGCAGACTGACAGACTATAAGACTCATAATCTACCAGAATTGCTGACTTCTGTATGCGCAATGACAATAGCTTACCTCGATTTTGTCAAGTCAAGCCAAAAAAAATAAAACCATTAAGACGGTTTTCAACTGGCATAACAGGGGTTTTAACACATGCTGAGTGTTTCCTTCATCACCAACCGCCTAGCTAAAGTATACTAAACCATGCACACAACTTGGCCACTGACAGAACCTAAAAGGCAATGCAAGATAACCAGGTATATACAGTGCTAGTACAGAACACATGGAATTCTAAATTATTATAAGTAGTATCAGTAGCAGATTGCATCACTTAATTTTACATTCTACACTTCATTTGAAATGATTAAGTATGTCTCTATTTCAGGTTTCCCAAGTGTAATATAATCAAGGGTCTGTAAGTATCGATGATGTGTGTGGTTTTGTAAAGTTTTGCTAGGAGGTTGCAGTGAAAGGAAATTCTCTCGGCATGAGTTTGATCCCCATTATACCATTTGCAATACAACCAGTGTCCTTTTTTGACTCTATTATTTTTCGAAGAAGAGACATTCTCGTTGATTTCCAGTGAAGTGCAGTGTGTAGAAATAATGCAAATTGACCACATCTTGAGCAGCTGAAAAAAAATGTTTTTCAAAAAGTTTCACCAAACATTATCTTATGAACCCTAATTGGAATGAGCTTGTTCCATTTAGGGGACCCATGATATGGTTTTGTTGAAATTTTGTAAAACACTGAAAAAGAAAATTAAAATAACAAATTTTGATATTGTGTGCAATGGGTAGGGAATTAGGTAATACCTTTCTTTGGAGTCATGTTTTGTGAGATAACCTCAATAATCACTACTTTTCACTATATAAATACCATGTGAGGATCTAAGGCCTGCACAGATTCTGTCTGTAAAAAAAACTTCAAAATAACTTTGGAATCCGCAAGTCCTTGTAAATACTTGAAAATGATGTTCTGATTTGTTCATTCTCTTGTTGGGAAACAGCCTTTCACAGGAAAGCGATTCTCTAACAAGAAAAGTGGCGCGCATGTGCATCACATGTGTCAGAAATAAAAATCTAAAACCTTTATGCACATCTAGACACCCTACTGGAACATATGAACATACTTTCAATGTTTTGAATTAAAGTCCCCAGGAGCCTTTCAATGGAAACCGATTATCTGATAACAAAAGTGGTGCTACGGGCACCACATGGGGGCTGAATCCAAAAATCCAAAACCTTTATGCATAGAGACACCCTACCTTAACATATGAACACACTTTCAATGTCTCGAATTAAAACCTCTAAAAGCCTTTCGCCAGAAACTGATTCTCTAATGAGTGATGACAAAGTGGCGCTACGATTGCCACATGGGGCCAAATTAAAAATTTGAAACCTTTATGTACATCTAGAGACCCTTCCTGAACATATGAACACACTTTCAGTGTTTTGAGTTAAAACCCCTAGGAGCTTTTCGGTGGAAACCGAATATCTATTGACGAAAGTGGCGCTACGGATGCTACATGGGCTGAATCAAAAATCCAAAACCTTTTATGCACATCTAGAGACCCTATCTGAACATATCAACACACTTTCAACGTTTCAAATTAAAACCTCTAGAAGCCTTTCACCAGAAACCGATTCTCTGATGACAAAAGCGGTGCTATGGGTGCCACATGGGGGCCGATTAAAAAATTTGAAACCTTTATGTACATCTGGAGACCTTACCTGAACATATGAACACACTTTCAACATTCAAATTAAAACTCCGAAGAGGATGAACACACTTTCAATGTTTCAATTTAAAACCGCTAAAAGCCTTTCATGGAAACCGATTCTATAATAAGTAAGAACAAAAGTGATGCAATGTTTGCCACATGGGGCCAAATAAAAAATCTGAAACCTTTGTGCACACATGAACACACTTTCAATGTTTCAAATTAAAATACTTAGGAGGCTTTTGTTGGAAACCGATTCTCTAAGGACAAATGTGATGCTACCGATGCCATGTGGGGATCGAATCAAAAATACAAAACCTTTATGCACATCTAGAGACCCTACCTGAACATATGAACACACTTTCATTGTGTAAATTGAACCCCATAGAAGCCTTTCGTCGGAAACCAATTCTCTAATGACAAAAGTGGTGCTACAAGTGCCACATGGGGCCGAATCAAAAATCCGAAAAACCCTACCTGAACATATGAACACACTTTCAACATTTCAAATTAAAACCTCCAGTAGCCTTTCAGTGGAAACCGATTCTCCGATGACAAAAATGGCTCTAGGGCGCCACATGGGTCCGAATCAAAAATGCAAAACCTTTATACACATCTAGACACCCTACTGAAACATATGAACACACTTTTAATGTTTTGAATTAAAACCCTTAGGAGCCTTTAACCAGAAACCGCATTGCTAATGACAAAAGAGGCGCTATGGGTGCCACATGGGGCTAAATCAAAATTCCAAGTCCAAAAAATGAAAAAGGGCCATAACTCTGGGAAACATTATTGGACTAGGCTTGTCATTTTGAGGCAGGCGATCCCCCCCCCCCGAGTTCCAAATTCTGTGGATGGTAAATGTCTGCCTAACCCCGATTTCTGTGGCCCATTAGTTCAGTCGAAGGCACCTAAAAATCGGCTGCCTCAAACAGCACTTTTCACGGATTGAAGGAGGTACATGTAACAAAGGCAGTTAGTAGTGTGTCGTCAATGCAGTCACCCACAGACAGTAAGTAACTTTCCAAATATGAGTGGGAGGTCTACCAATTCCAAAGTTGTAATTAGTTATTACATTGTACATCAGACAGAAACAACTCTTGTGCCACGTGCGAATACGGGATTATCACCCCCAAGCAAGTTCGACCCCTGACGATTTGCCTGGGACGTTTCGTACCAAAATCATAGCCAGGACGATTCGTCCCCCAAATATGATTGATTCGTCCCAAGTTTTTGGCATCTGGCAGTGAGCACAGTGCACTGGCTTTTACAGTCATCATGTAATGTATAGACACAGGCTTGGTTATCTGGATGCAAGGTAACTATAACACTCACTGTTGGTGTCATGGGTAACCTGCATCTGCATCCAAATATTCAAGCCTGCATCTATACTTTACGTGATGACATACATCATAATTACACAAACCATGTACCTTAAAATGATATTAGTTGTCTACCCATCAGGCTGAAACAAAATGGCCCCCACAAATCATAAATGACCCTCCTGGGATCATTTTAGGTGAACCCAAAATGGCCCTCCTGGGGTGATTTGAGGCAAATCATTGTGGCCCTAATGCAATTTTCAAAATGACAAGCCTGTTGGACGAAACCTGTTCCTTGTACATATCTGTTCCCCCATGCAGGTCTATCAGCATACCAAAGGAGATCCAAATCTGACAAATGGTTTTGAAATTACAATGCAAAATGTTTGTACGGATGGGACAGACAGATGGAGGGCTTCAATAGAAACCCTCTGAATTCTCCTTTAGAGGTCGGGGGCATAAAAAAAAATGAATGTACAGAAGGACGGACGGATGGATGTACAGTCACATGGACAGAGATCATCACTATATCCCCGCATTTTTGAAAATGCAGGGATAATAAAGTTCTTAAAGTCCATGAAAATTCACTTTTAAATTCAATAATGTTGCTTGAAGTTGGGAACTTATGGCTACCCTTCAACAAGCTTATCAATGAGGCAAGAAAAAAAAAATTTGATTCTCAGGCAGAACATCACTGAAATGGAAACCTCGCATTGGATGTTTTTATTGCTTTGAAGTGTCTTCCATTATTACTACAAAACTGTGAGATTCAAAACTTTTTGCCTTTTTTTTTGTATTGATGTATGTAACTGGAATCTGAAGAGTATAACTAAAGACAGTCTACACACTGTGCATTGCAGTTTTTGGGGGAGGAAAGTCTGTCTTGGCTGCCTATATAGACTTGCCTAGAAATGACTACCAGTGCACTTATAATATAACTTGCAAGTTTCCCCAGAGACAGCATGTTGGGGCACGTGCTGTTTTACTGCCGAAAAATGATCAAAATAAATGCAGTAAAATGATCAAAGATGGAATTAGGCTTTAAAGAGTTAAAATTTAATGAGTTAATTTGTATAATTAAGCACTTTCTATATAATCTGCACGTGAAAGGACAACAGAAAGCTTCTCAATCCATTCAAAACTATAGAAATTAAAAAATAAAACCCTTCCTCTCTCAATGATTTGAAAAAAGCTAATAAACACTTCTGTGAAAATGGTGTAATCTTCATGAAGAATGTTTGATGATACTTAACCCTTTACCCAACATAACAAGAAAAAACAACCAGTGCTTTTAACAAACAAGAGGCCCAAGTGGGCCTTAGGCACTCATCGAATGCTCAATATTGGTGAAGGATTAGAAAAGACTTAAATCAGATAACACAAAGTTGCCCTTCAGGCTCCAGCCCAAATATTAACCCAAAGATATTATTTGAACAAACTTGAATTCCATGACCCATCTTCCAAAGGATATTTTATACCAAACGCTAAGGTATCTGAAGAAGATTTTCAAAGAATGAAGTCAAACAGTAAACCAGAATATGAATGTGGAGACTCAATTCAAAAATATTTCTGTCTAGCTGTTCTGAAAATATGAGATGTTAAATTTTGTTACTATTTGTATCCCCTGAACCACCCACAGGGGCAGAGGGTAATTTTTTCAAGCAAATCAATCACATGCCCCATAAAGAATAATCAGATCAAATTTTGACAAAATTTCATCTATGGTTTACAAAATTATGGAGTATGGGCGTGGCTTAGAAATTTGCCCCACCAAGAACAAGTCTAAATATAGATACAGGGACTTGGCTTGAACAAACTTGAATGTACATGAGTCAAGGATGCTACATACTAAATGTCAACATTTTCTGCAAGGTGGTTCTGGGGAAGAAGATTTTAGCAGTTATCTCCCCTTTTGGGACCCATGTGGGTGTGGGCATCTAATTTGAATAAACTTGAATCTTGGTGTGGTAGGGATTATACCTACAATATGTGGTTAAATATTGTCCAGTTGTTTTGGAAAAAATGACATTGTAAAATTTTCGCTGAGTCATCATAGATCTCCATAGGGTTCAGTGTTAAAATAGAGTTCTCTCCCTTGCACACTATAGGCAAATTAGGGGCATTAAGATCAGCTATGTTCGGCGTGAATAGAAAGAAGAAGTAAATTTTAGGTTTTCCGTATTTTGTATGTTTCTGTCGCAGTTGATGACTACTTTTTTCGCAGAATTATCACTCAGTAACACTTGTTTAAAGCACAGCTCCTGTTCTCTTCACGGAATGAACCCCATTGAGGAAGCTCCGTGGAAAGAAGATTAGCTATCTTTCCCGTGAATAGAAAAAAAAAAAGAAATTTTCCCTTTTTTTTTTTTTTTTTTTCCCTTTTTAAAGCCTGTTTTGCTTACGACAGTGAGCAAGCACCGCTTCACTTCCCGGGCTCCCATGGGGCAAAGCCTGTTAAAGGCCCAAAACGAAGTATAAGGCTGTTAATAAGGCGAAATTGAGCTCCTTGTTAAGAATGAAAAGGAGGATGAAAGAAACAGGTGTCGCTCGCATAACCAAGTCCACAGAGAGCTGTAATATGAGTCGCCTCACTTAGAGGTGCTTGAATCTGGTTTGACTAAAGGGTTATAGAACGGATTCTTGTCAGATCACTGAAATTAAGCAATGTTGACCCATTGCTAAGATGGGTGACCATCTCAGCGATAGATTCAGGTTCCCATGTTGTGTCCTTGGGCAAGGGACTTCAACCCAATTGCCCACTTGGGGGCACGTCGCTCTGTGTGCAAAAGCATATTGCACACTAATGGTAAACATGCCTTCAACCACTTCTACTCTCGGTTGGATAAGTATGTTGGAGAGTCTGACAGTGACTCACCACTGTTCAGTGGTTCTCTCCAGATACCCTGGATTCCACCACCTGTGACACTGTCCGACATGATATGACCTCAGCTGTTGAAACTTTAAAAAAAAACCAATCGATCGATCAACTAGTCTGACTAAGAATGCAAATGTTCAACCACCAATGTTTTGTTATATACAATAAATTGCAAAACATTCTGTTCCCCTGGTCTGGGAGAAAAACTTTTTTGAGAAAAATCTTGCAAGTTGATTAATTAATTGATCGTGGTTTCATGACACTTCTAACAACTAAGGTAATACTGTGTCGGATATTGCAAGTTGACATAGAGATATGTGCAGTGAGCCCTATGGGTAGAGAACATGGATTGATTAAACCTGTCACTCTACTATGGTTGTTAAATATAGAATTACTATCTTGACTGCATTCTTTTCATGAAAGGTGTCAGTTGTAAAAGTTAAGCAATACTAGATTTTAATTCTACTGGCTTTCGGCAATATATTTAAAGTTTAATATTGCTCACCTTTGTACACTCACAGTGGACATACATTATGGTAAGTGTCTGTGAATTAAATCAAGGGTAAGCAATAATAAATTTTCCTTTTGAGTAGTGGATTTTAAATTCAACTTTTTATAACAATGTCTTGAAGTCATGAGCTGGTGATTTAAGCAAATTAGTTACCATGCTCCAACTTGTTTGAAATGTCTCAAAGAAATTATTACTACACGTAAAAGGTAATGCAGAGTATGTGAACTATTCTGGCTATTTGAGGATAAATTTTGAATCACATTTTAAGATAAAAATTAATTTTAATTTATTTTATTTTCAAATTCCTGAATTATAACATTACATGAGAAATAAAAAAACATTTAAAAAAAGACAGATGAAAAAATGGAGATCATTGATTATACACACTCAAAATACATTTGCAGTACATCTAATAGTATAAAAATATATATCTCTGTAGAAAAGTGAGACAGGCCATGTTGCATTATGAAATGATACCATAGGTTCAAGGGGCTCTATTAAACCTTCCGCTGATGAATTCCATAAACATTATTACTTCTTCAGGTCACTGTCACATTAAGTCATGGCTGCTTATCACAGTCATGAAAGTGCCTTGCCCTGAAATTAACTGACATATTTTCATTTCAGTAACAAAATCTCTTAACCCTTTGGTACTTTTGTACATATTATGCCGTACGAAATCAAACAGCGCGTTGATACTTTTGTATGTCTTTGGACATACGAAATCAAACAGCGTCTTGATACTTTGTGGTCATTTGTTTTGCTATTATTTTTCGATTGTTTAAAGTTTTCAGTTCCTATTTTCTCCCGAATAGTGCTCTGTGACAACCGTTGAGCCAAATATTATCGCAGCTTAAAATACTAATATAATACTGCTGTGAAGACTATCAGGGTTTTCAAAAAATGAGGATACCAGAGCAAAAGCCAACACTTCCCTTGCTTATATTTCATATTCAATGAAACACAAATAATATCTTGTTTATATAAATTTGTTTGATTACAAATTATTGGAGAGTGCTTGTGGGCACTCTCCAATAATTTGTAATAAAACAAGTTTTGAATAATAAATTCAGGCCACCAAAAATAATCTAGCCCTCAACCAGATAATCACTAATGTGAAAATTTCTTGTTATTTGTACTTTCCGACATTTGATGTCGCATTTTGAAAAACGTTGAAGAAACTGAATTCCCAGTGACTTTTGAACGTCAGATTAATTAAAGTCTCAAAGGGTTAAAATGTAGTTTTTCCCCTAAAGCTAAGTGGATACAGCACATATGTTGAATGCAAGAGCTTTTATTTTTATAAATTTAAAAGAAAATGGTCTAGAAGACCATTTTCATGTAAATTTATAGAAATTAAAATTTCAACATTTTGGTCTCCAATTAGCTGAAATCAGCTAATTAGTTGAACTCTCTCACACCTGTTATCAACAGCCTTGACATAAGATAACAATGAATGAACACAAGTAGTAATATGCATATGTATGTTAAGAAGACATTTTGTTCAAATTGGTTAATTGAAAATAAAGGGCTTTGTCTTTATTAGTTTGTCAAAACTGTTGTCTGGTAAAACAATTATCATTTGCAATCCCTTTGTACAGGGTTTCTTCGTTGAAAGTGTCAAGTTGGGCCTATGTCTTTAAAATCTTAAAACAGCATTATATGTCAAGAAGGTACACTGGATACATTGGAAAATGTACCAATGAACTCAACCAAGATTTTTCAAAGCGAAGCAAATTATAGGATAAATGTTATAAACTATTTGACTTGTTTGTTTTGGGTTTTATGGCACTTTAACATATAAGGTCAAATTGTGTTGGACAGTGTTATGGGTTGAGGAAGCTGGAGAACCTGAAGAAAACCAGCAAGCAGAAGCGAGTCACTGGTAGACTTCCCAACTTACTCATCCAACTGACAGGCTAAGGATTGGTTGAAGACATGTGTACCATCAACATGCAATATGCCTTAGCATACAGCACCACAGTGCTCCTTAAGTTGGCAATGGGGGCAAAGTGCCATGCCCAAGGACACAATGCAGACAAACTATTTATATTTATTTATTTATTTATTGGTGTTTAAGGTCACATATTTCTGCACAATGGCTAATCATGACCATGACAGTTTTACGGGTGGAGGAAGTGGGAGTACCTGGAGAGAACCACCGAGCAACGGCAAACAACTGTCAGCTCCCCAACATACCAACACCACACAAGCAGGGTTAGCATTGGTTGAAGACAGGTGCACCATCGACATGCAGTATGCCTTAGTACACAACGCCACTGTGCCCCCACGTGGGCAATGGGGCTGATGTGTCTTGCCCAAGGACACAACGCGGTTGCCGCAGGTGAGATTTGAACCGAGGACCTCTTGGCTTGCAGCCTGCACCTCTACCAACTGAGCCACAGACAAACTATTTAAAAAAAATTCACTTTGTAATACCAAACTGCACATTATTTCATGGAAAGCTCTCTCAAAGACCCTTCCAAGAGATATCGCACAGAAAGTATTTTTGAAATGGATAACTTTTCAATAATCTATACAAATATGTTTAAGTATTCAGAATATGTATATATAATTATAAGTACGTTTTTATAGTGTAATTTTTGCAAAACTTTGGGCTCCTTTGGCTCTATCTTAGTTGTTTTTGCTTTGTGTAGTACAGTACAAGCAAAAGTAAGTTGTAGGATAACTATAAAATAAGCATGTCATTATTTTTGTTAGTGACATCAAGCTGGTTCCGATGGTATCCGAATTTGTATGTTTTATAGTGATAATTGTCGTCCTGCAAATTATGTTGAGTTTCATCTTTGGCATCAGGTTGAAATAAATTCTGTTCATGATTCAAACTGCTGTGGAACATTTTTGTAATGCATTTCTGTATCAGAATATTTAGATATAAATTCACCCTGTAGTAATTCACCACAACGAATACACATTCTCTCCAAAATTTCAATAGTCATGTCAAGCAGACATTAACACAACAATCTTAGTCATTTATGCAGTTTCTACTAAAAGTTCAAACCTTTTGAATATTTTTGTTATACATATATCTGGACTATAGTAAAGGTATGTCATCTACATAACATTTGTGGCTGCTGTACATAATGTCTTTTTATGGTGTGCAGCTGTTATTATTCACCATCGGCGCTGACATCTTTTTCTATAATTTTCTTTGTTTTGACTTTGGTATTCCTCTTCATCTCTCTGGCTTGGAATCGTTGTTCAGTTCACCTTTAATGTTGTTTTTTTATTTTTGGTATAGTGAAGAACTTCTTTTTTTTTTCAACACCACGAGAATAAAATATGTAAAGTTGAGCTTGAAATAAAGCAACAAATTCCCTTTAACTGTGTTCAACTCCGCAAGTATGTAGACAACGCACTTAGCAGCTCAGACAAGAATAGTTATTCAGTTCCAAGTTTCATAATGGTTGGATGGAATGATAATCCGAAATGAACTTCACCCTTTTGTAAGTCTCCTCAATTATTGAGATTGCACCTGAACTTAGTCAATTCATTAGTGGTAATGATATATAATGTAGTAAATTACCGCTAATGCCAATTCATATTCTTATGAGAACAACAGTTCTATGTTCTTCTATATGCCGAAGCAGTTCTTTATAAATCAGTAACAGGAATATAGGTGCATAGGGGTACAAAACTCTAGTTGCTTTCCATGTTCAGTCTCCATAGACAGGATAGTCATTTGGTAATTAACCCAAAGCGTTCAGTCAACTGATACACCGATTTGCATGCCCATCAAGCTCAATATCTGTTATTGAATTGTTTGAAGATACGGTTTCTCTCAGCAGTCTCTTTATCTGGTGTATACACATCAGAGTGGACTATCATAGTCAAGTTACCCAAAAATTAGTGTTGCTGAGAGATACACTATTCAACTTACATGTAAACTTTGATTAAAAATGTTTGAAATTAATATCTGCCAACAAAATATTTAAAATCACAATCAGCTTATCCATTTATACACATGAGTATATTTGGTTAATTGTTACTAGTTTACAGCAGGTTAACTACAATTATCAGTTGTACAGTAAGAATAACAAATATTTCTTCATTTACACTATTAACTAAGGCAGATTTCTGAAAATAATAATAATTTACATAAAAACAAAATTTAACATAAAAAATAACAGTTTTTGAGTCCATGAAATATGGATATCATTGAAACTGGCTTGATGAGTCAATTCTAATGATGTCTATTTTCTAGTGGTTGTCATGAGAAACTATGTTTTAAAATTTTTTTTCAGTGATTTTTTTTATGAGGCAAGTGTTCAACTATATACCCATCAGTTTCTTTTTCAAAAAACATATCACATTTCATGACTGAAAAAAAAAAAATCTTAAATTTTCATGAAAACCATACATATACGCATATCATTGGAAATGCCCACTGAGCCATTCCACATAAAATTCAAAACGGTCTTGTTTTACTGAGAATTTTCCAAGATATTTCAGAGACCACCTGAGTGATTGATTCAAGAGGTCCCGTATTGTGTTTGGCAAGTCACTTCATTCCCAATTCCATCTTGTAAGCATGGTGTGACACATGGTTCACATGCCTTAAACTAATGCTAACTCTGCCTTCACAAACTTAGTAAGTTGGAGAGTCTAACTGTGACTAGTTCATGCTCAGTGGTCCTGTATAGAGTTTGGAGGGAAACTAAAATTTGTATGGGGAAAGGGGGGGGGGGGGGTGGATTTGAGGGGGGCATTTATCACCAGTTTTGAATAAAATCACACAAAACATGAATGCCATTAGATCTGGCTTAAAGTGCCGGTTTCAATGGCATCAATATTTCTGTGATTTTGTGAAAATGCGAAGAATATATTGGACTATGTTGGCCATATTTTGGGTGTTGTGTTTGCTAAATCATTAAGGGGGACTATTAGCCCACCTGGATACTTTTGAAAGGGCTGAAGTAGTCCTCCTATAAATCTGAATAATGCCAACACTGTAGAATATTGTAAATATAATACATTTGTATTGGTTTTAATCAGTACATGAATTCTCACTTCTTGAGGTAAGAATCTGTGGCATCCAAAATGAACTGTGACTGAAAGCCACTGTCTTAAATTAGCAAATAAGAACTGGGTTAGCATAAGATAAAATTAATGTGTGATATGTTTAGAGCTGTGAGGTTGTGATATTTTGTTTCGGTTTCGATTGCAACTCGGTTTTCCAGAAAAGAGGTGGGTTTCGGTTCTGGTTGTGAGGTAAAATAAATCAAAAGTTGTCTTTGAGGCCAGAAAATAACCCCATACATGTGTAAACGTCCTACGGCCCATAGTAACATTTCACTGCCTCAATAAAACCAGACAAATTTGGATAGCATTAGAACCAGCTCAGTGAGCTGGTTCTAAAGATATCCATATTTGTATGGTTTTATTGGAAAATATTTAAAATTTTGAGTGAAAATTGGAAATTTAAAAAATAATTTCTGAAAAGCTGTGTTAGGTAACATGTTGCTTGCCAAACCAAATTCTTCATATTGCCAATGTTTTCATGAGCTTGGGTGATTCCCTTTCACATTTTATCATGAATGGGGTATCCTTTCTAAGTAGTTATTTCTGATGAAACTGTGAGCTTTTCATGCTAATGACATGCAAATTAAAATAACCAAAAATGTTGGTTATTCGAAGATTTAACCAAAAACAACTCTTTTTTCGGTTAACCTCCCAGCTCTAGATATGTTTTAGCACACAGCAACACCATGTTGCCAAGTAAATAAGAGAAAACTTGCTAAAATTTGCAAAATAGATTACACAAGAACAGGATATATAAATCACCCCTCCTACACTCTAGAGGGTATTCCACCATAGATGGTGTCAGTTATTAAGTGTAGTGGTCAATGTGCTCATATATGAACAAAGTAGCAGTGACTACTGTGGCCCTATTCTCATTGCATGTCAGGACACATTGTGGGTCTTGGACCAGAAACATATCCTGATATTTACCACAAGAGCCACATTGCGCTCAAGAATCGCTAAAGGTTTGGTTTTGAAATGTTTTGTGCTTTATAATGCTAAGCTGGCATGCTATTAAAATATATTGATTGAAAACGTAATAAGATGCCCAGCTATTCCAAAACTAAAGGCACAAAATTTAATGACTCTATTTTTAGCAAATCTTCACATATTTCAATACAAATGAAAGGACCCATGCCAGTCTTTAATCTATTTTATCAAACTTGATAACATCAGGTCAGTTTTTAGGAAGAAATTATGTAGCAAAATTAATCTCAAGTTAATTCTAAAAAACTATATCAACCCTTTATCAAACACAGCTTTTTCGGGGATGGGGGAAGGGATATACTAAAAAATTTTATTTTGGGAATATTTTATCTAAAATTTCCAGGAAAACCATACAAATATGGATATCATTGGAATTCTCTAATTGAGCCAGTTTCAATAAAATCCATATTTGTATGGTCTTGAGTAGACTTCAAGATATTGCAGGATGTGTAAGCTTTATGTATCCTTATTTACTGGGCGATATGAGATGTTTTTAGATAACGGTAGAGGTAGTGGTAATATAGAATCAATGGAAATAATTTGGGCAAATATGATCTTCACAGAAAGCACCAATCTATGGCATAATCTTTTGGAAAGCACTGTGAGAGCTTTCCAAGAAATGATGCCAAAGGCATTTGCTATCAATGCAGGAAGATTTAAAAAAAATGCTTCTAGTATATAGTGAGATGACAAGAAGAGACAATCTTGTGACACATAATTTTATGATACAGGTACTACATAATATTCTCAGCTCAGTGATGGCTAATTTACTGTGATGCTCTCATGTTTTTACTGCGCAATACACAATGCTGTGGTCTGACCAATAGCATTCAATAACATCTGTAAACAGTGAACAGTTCGAAAAAATCAAATCTAACACTGAGCCAGAATCTGCAGTTGGTTTTTCTATGAACTGTGAACATAAAAAACTTTTTTTCATATATTCTATAAAGTCATCATTATTATTGTCAGAAACATCTTGGTTAAAATCTCCCATAATGATCAATGGATTATTTACATTCAGTTGAGGTAACAACTTGGTTATCATTTTAGTTTTGTATTCATTTACACTACATTTTGGTGATTTATACACAGAAACAAGTTAACATGAAAACTTAGTTGGATGTAAAAACTTTAAAAAATAAACTCCAAATTTGTTGATGAGAATATATACTGAGTCAAAAAAGAAAGTATAATAGAAACAAATGTGAAAAAATAGCATAAAGGATGAAATATAATAGTTCTAATGTTGCATGTTCGTGGACAAGAAGTCGTGCAAAGAGTTTAATGACATGTTATTGTTGTCCACCCAACTGTATACATTTTTGCTACGGATTTCAAAATAGCATGTGCTATCCGAGAATGTCAAACTGAATGGGTGACCAACGATTTTCTTTGTGTAATGTTGTGCTAAAGAGCCTGGGTTATTGAGAAAACACGCTAGTTTTTGTCTTCCGACATTTTAAAAAATGCCAAGGTTAACCGGATGAGATACTTCCAGATGAGCTCGCTGCTAAGTTTGGAGTCACTGTGGCCACTATTTACCGTCTCATTGGAAGGTATAGAACCACTGGATCTACTGCCGACCGACCGCATTCAGGTCGAACAAGAGTTACGACCCCTGCACAACATCGACACATCAGGACGTCTCACTTGTGGGATCCCTTTCTTCCGGCGACGAGGACAGCAGCAATTACTCCTGGTAGAACTAACAATAGAATCAGTGCACAAACTGTCCGCAACAGACTCGCTGAACACGGCATCCGAAGTATGCGTCTATACCACAGACCAATCCTTACCCAACGTCATCGTACCATCAGAATGGAATGGGTACGTCAGCGTGTCCGCTGGACTCAGCAGCATTGGAGCAGTTCTTTTTAGTGATGAATCATGATTTTGTCTACGGCGTGCTGATGGTAGGGCAAGAGTGTATCGCCGACAAGGAGAATGGTTTTCTGATGCTTGCGTGCGGGAATGCGACCGTTTCGGCAGGGGTAGTGTAGTGGTTTGAGCAGGAATTTCCTTGCATCACCGAATGCAGATGATCTTCATCGATGGTAATCTGAATGGACAGCGATATAGGTATGAAATTCTCAACGCTGTTGTTGTCCCGTTGTTCAACGATAACGTCGGATTGCAGTTATTCCAGCAAGACAATGCCCGATGTCAAGTGGCGTGTATCTGTCATGACTTTCTTGAGGAGCAGAGCATCGAACTTCTTCCCTGGCCCCCACTTTCACCAGATTTGTCACCAATCGAGCATCTTTGGGATCAATTGGACTGTCGGGTACGACTTCATGATCTTCAGACGTTAGGCGATTTACGTAATGTTCTAAGACTGGAGTGGAACGCAATACCACAGAGTGACATCCAGAGACTTATCAGGCCCATGCGCCGTCGATGTCTTGGCATCCAAGGGCAAACAGTGGACATACACGCTATTGACTGCATTTGTGAACCTTTTATTTCACCCAATGTCTGAATTGCGATGTCCTGACGTGACGCTGGCAACAGTAAGAACATGAAATTATGCAAATTCATACAGCTAGACTCGAAATATGAATTTACAATAATTTGTTTGGGATTAAAGTCGATAATACTAAAAAAATTGCTCCTCAAAGTTTATACTTTCTTTTTTGACTCAGTATATGAGTAATTTGTTTCTCAATACCTGTTTTTATACACATAATTATTCCATGATAAGGTCTGGTATACAAGCCATTGTGGTTTTGGTCATTTCTGATGATATTATAGCCTTCTATTTTATATGCTTCATTGCTATCCCTCTGACATAACCGTGATTCTGCAAAACTTTAAATATCTGTCGACAATATGTTTGGTTCATTTTGGATATCAATAAAATGTTTATGCATTGATCTAACATTATTAAATGCAATCTTTATTTTTCTTGAATCTATTTGGTACAATGGTGTGTAACATAACTCCAATTTTGACTCATTTCTTAATCTCTGTATTTCCTCTTTTACACTCTGGTCTATACACAATTTATCGTCAATGAAGTTCAGTATGTGAAGCTTCTCTAAATATCTAACTCGACTGAGAGCAACATAATGAATGTGTGGATTTTTAGTATGATTTGTAGGAGACTGTGATAGATCAACTACCAATTCATCAACTGTACAGCCTTGAGATTTATGGACAGTTTTAGCAGCAGATGGTGTAAGTGGGAATTGGATTCTTTGGTACATTTTGTAGTTATGTCGAAATGAGCGTTGTAATCAAAAATAGGCGTCCAGTCAGAATGTATATTTGGATTATAAAATCCTTTTTGTCTGTATTTTTGTCTTGTAAGCCAACCTATCTTAGGATCAGCAAATAATACCCATATAATGCTTGGTCGGCTGGTTTCTTGCATCTTGTTTTCAACTAATTTTGCAGTGCAAGTTGAACCATTTCTTAAACCGTCTTCAGCATTCAAATTCACAGTTACATCATAAGTCATATCTATAGCAACTACCAAAGTCTTCCGTAAATTTGCTGTGAAGCTCATGTTATCTGGAAGTTTAGCAAGCAGTCTTTCTTGCTCTTTTTTCTTAATATTGGAATCAATAAAAGAGTCATAGCATGGAATGGTAGTTTTTTGAGTGTTCATACCAGAAAGAACATTGTCATTATATTTATTCATAAATACATTTTCTGTAAATATGTGTAAGGCTGTTTTAGGATAGTTTTCTGAATCAGCACTAATAATGCGTTTTTTAATTTTCTCTCTGTCATCATCAGTTAATTCCTTGTGCCGAAGGCGATTCAGAAGTTGTGCGAATTTCATGTCATCTTTCTGTCTCATTATATCAATCAATTCATATATCTTGAAGTTATCCTTCCAGAGATTATTAGCTAAAGCAGAAGCACCCTTTATAAGATCATTAAAAATCTATGAATCACCTACTGGTTTCTTGGTACCTGTGAGATCTTGTAAACGTTGGTCCATAAAGCTTAGTGTCCCATTACCAACTAATGATATTTCATCTATTATTATCACAGATAAATTCTTGTATTTGCAATGGAAACTATTCAGCTCATCACACCTGAGTTGTTGGCCGTCTTTTGATTTCATGTATTTTGGGCGAAATGCTGATGCAATTGCACACAGCAGAATTTTTATATCATCTGGGTTATCTCCCTCTTTGGAATTAAGAAGTGTGTGCAATGCTTGATACAAAGCATTTATTAACAAAGATTTTCCAACACCTGCTCCACCTGCCAAAAATGTATACGAAGGTAACTGATTAGTTTTTACACACTGTAGAAGATGATTAAAAAATTCTCATTGTCGGACATTTAGTTTTTGAAGTAACTGCAGGTATTTTTCGTCTGATAATCCACTTGGCTCAACTGATGGCAATGAAGAGGCTGTCCCTATGTCAATAGCCATATCATATACTCTGTGTTCTATTGCTCTATCAGGATTAATGTACACAAATTCATCTGATTGAGTCTGACCTTCATCTAGATCTTCAGCTTCAATTTGTTCAGTATTGGGTGCCAACTGATCATAATTACTGAAATCTGATTCTTCTCTGTGGCGTGCTTCATCTAGCTCTTCCATATAATGTTCATATTGCTTACATTTGTTATTTATCATATATTTCTTTGAGTTATAATGTTCAAAAAATGTCGGAAATTCTCCTTTTATGTCTTTTTGTTCATTGCGCCATGCCAGAAACAACAGTAATTTTTCACGGTAATGGTTTTCAGGGTCTGTTTTCACATTACAGCGAACATAACGCAATACTTTTGCATTTTTCCGTCGTTTGATCTGAATTCCATTCTTCAATGTAAGAATAACATCAGCTTCTGAAAATGTATCATCTTCATCATTATCCTTTTGGTCAACAATATCATCGTCACTAACTTCCTGCCTACTTTCTACTGAATTGTCTGCTTTGGGATAAATTACATCAAGCTGTGACATATAATCAGCTAAACACCAATTTTCTAACTGACTTGGTCTTTTGGCATACTTATCAATTGCATTGTCAGATACTACATTAGTAGATTCAGGGGACAGTTCCTCAAGAAGAGATTTAGGTTTCACGGTCTTCACGAGGTGATGTATTGATAATGAAAGTGTCAGTGACACTGTAGCTCAACTTGACAAACTTGAACATGGTAAGTTATAAGTGAAATGGCAAAATTGAAGATCATTGGTACCAATGTTAATTGGTGTAATTTCAACATAAGAGCACTGTGTGTGCACAACATCAAGAGTAATCCTTGAATTTATAAATGTAAACTGTAAGACTGGCTAAAGGAGGAATGTTGATACACAAATGCAGTAACTTCAGAGGTTATTGTAAATGGCAACTTTTTTCACAGGAATGAATGCTAATCAATAGCTCTTATCTAAAGGTCTCGCCCAATGAGCACACCAAGTCAAAAAAAAAATTCTGATAAATGTGGCCTGAAGGCCATGTCAAAGAGGAATGTTGATGCACAAATGCAATAAATTCAAAGACTGTTGCGAACAGCAACAATTTTTGATGGAAATGAAAAGAAAATCTATAGCGCCTATCTTTGTCATCCTGCATAAGCATACAAAGTTTCAAAACAACCTGATAATGAATGCACCCTCTGAGGCATGCCAAAGGAAGATGTCAATGCACAAATGCACTCAGTTTGAATGTCATTGCTTGTGGCAATGTTTTTTTCTCTTTTTATGGAAATTTATAAATATACCCTGCAGAGAGTGCAAAAGGGAAAAGTTGCTACACAAATGCAGTAAGTTCAAAGGCTGGTGAAAACGACAATAATTTTTAAAAGGAAATGAAAATAAATGCGACCTGTGAGGTGTGCCAAAGGAAATTGTGGGCATACGTACTAACGTACGTACGCCGACGGACGAGATGTGATGGCAATAGCTCAGCTTGACTTTGTCAAGTTCAGCTAATAAATGTGCCCTGTAGGGTGTGCCAAAGGGAAATATTGATGTCTGACTAAACTAAGTTCTAAGAACGTTGGCAGCGGCAACATTTTTCGACAGATATTGAAGAAAATCGATAGCTCCCATGTAGAGGTCTCCCCAAACAAGCATACCAGGTTTCAAAGCAATCCGATTATAAATGTACCCTGTAGGGTGTGCCAAAGGGAAATATTGAGGTCTTCTGACTAAACTAAGTTCTAAGAACGTTGGCCGCGGCAACATTTTTTGACGGAAATGGAAAAAAATCGATAGCGCCCATCTAGAGGTCACCCCAAACAAGCATACCAGGATTCACAGCAATCCAATCATAAATGTGCCCTGTACGGTGTGCCAAAGGGAAATATTGAGGTCTTCTGACTAAACTAAGTTCTAAGAACGTTGGCCTCGGCAACATTTTTTGACGGAAATGGAAAAAATCGATAGCACCCATCTAGAGGTCACCCCCAAACAAGCATACCAGGATTCAAAGCAATCCAATCATAAATGTGCCCTGTAGGGTGTACCAAAGGGAAATATTGTGATCTGACTAAACTGAGTCTTAAGAACGTTGGCCATGGCAACATTTTTTGACGGAAATTGAAGAAAATCGATAGCTCCCATCTAGAGGTCACCCCAAACAAGCATGCCAGGTTTCAAAGCAATCCGATCATTAATGTGCCCTGTAGGGTGTGCCAAAGGGAAATACTGAGGTCTTCTGACTAAACTAGGTTCTAAGAACGTTCGCTGCAGCAACATTTTTTGACGGAAATTGAAGAAAATCGATAGCTCCCATCTAAAGATCTCCCCAAAACAAGCATACCAGGTTTCAAAGCAATCCAATCATAAATGTGCCCTGTAGGGTGTGCCAAAGGGAAATATTGAGGTCTGACTAAACTAAGTTCTAAGAACGTTGGCCGTGGCAACATTTTTTGACGGAAATTGAAGAAAATCCATAGCTCCCATCTAGAGGTCACCCTAAACAAGCATACTAGGTTTCAAAGCAATCCAATCATAAATGTGCCCTGTAGGGTGTGCCAAAGGGAAATATTGTGGTCTGACTACACTAAGTTCTAAGAACGTTGGCCACGGCAACATTTTTTGACGGAAATTGAAGAAAATCGATAGCTCCCATCTAGAGGTCACCCCAAACAAGCATACCAAGTTTCAAAGTGACCTGATCATAAATGCGACCTGTGAGGTGTGCCAAAGGAAAGTGTGGACGTACGTACTAACATACCAATGTACATACATACGTACGTACGTACGTACGCTGACAGACGAGAAGTGATGGCAATAGCTCAGCTTGACTGTGTCAAGTTGAGCTAAAAATGACATCTCTTGTACATCTTGTTAGTGGCATTTGTAGCACCATGTAAACTGCTTCCTGTGCACTTAGTTCTACACAGTTAGAAAAAATATTTCCAATGTGCCTAACCTGTTTTTTTTGTTTTTTTTTTAAATCTAAATTGCCCTGTCATGCTTCTTTTGCAGTAGCATCTAGCATTGAGCTCATTCCTCTTTGAGACTTGCTTATGTATGAGACTATATACATAGCACAAGCATATGGGTCCAGAACAAACTGGATATCATTTTTGTCTATACTGTTCTACATTTTCATCAAGTGGTCGTAATAGCATGGTTTTTGACATTGGTGACAGTGCAAATCCAAATCTACAAATTGCTTTCCCCTTTTTTCTGCATGTCTTTGAATGTTTGTGAGTTTGAAGTTGAACTAACTCTCCAACATTACTATCTTTGGAGCATGTGAGGTATTGTTCAACATAATTAATTATATCGGTATCAGAGTGTTGTCCATACTTTGGTGCAATATCTATCCAGACTAACATGTGAATATGAGGTGAGCCCTGTTGTTGAAATTCAACTCGATACAAAAAGTCACACACTTTTCCAACAGGTTGATGAAAACTTTGCAAAACATTTTTTAAAAATTCTTGCACTCTATGATCAAAATATCGAGAACTTGTTACAGGATCTTTTTGCACCAGTTTTGTTTTTTCAACCCAAGTCATGTTTTCAATGTCAGCATCTGTAATATCTAGCCCCTCATTCAATTTTGCAAGTATTTTCAATAAATCTGGCCATCTTGTGTCAGCTGATGACAACGACCTAAGCCGGGTTGGCAAGCCAAGCTGTCGAATCATAGCAAAACCATCTTTTTTTTTTGCTTCTTAGTATGCAGGTGAATTTCTTATTTGTTTAAAAATATAATAACCATCATCATGTCTAAGTTGTCAATATGAGATGGATCTCTTGCTTCTGCAGCTGTAAGCTTTCCACTTTTACCTTTAAATTTGCGCAAAGCCAGGTTGACCTTATCACTAATATGCTTCATCTGAATTTTTTTCATTTTAAAGAAAATATTGGGTACAGATTGCGCTGCTCTTCTATCTACACTCTTAAGTTCCCATTTGGCAATATCACTGTAGTAGGGAACCGGTACTAATCGATCTTTTTCTTGCAACCTTTTTTTACCACAAAATATTGATGGGAAACACAAAAATTCAGAATCTTTGTCATGATAGAAACTTAATGGATTTTGACCATCACCTGGAGCAAATGTAAATATGTCATTATTAGAAACATTTGCATCATCAATCATAGTGTTTGTATTTGCAACAACAGTATCCGATTCATCGACTTCACTAAAATTATCTGATTCATATTCACTTGTGTTCATTTTAACATCTGCATTTTCAAGTAAAACATCGTCATGTCTTTCACCAATGAACTCACGTACAAATTCAATTAGCTGATTTTGTAACTTCCTTGAACCAGCTGCCATCTATAAGTATGTTAGAATTTCTATAAAAATCACTATTATATTTCAGCCAGTGTAATGCAGTTAGCACTGCAGTAGGACGAACATTTTCTGTGAAATCACATTTCTGGTAAGTCATTTTCTTTTTCAGTTGCACAGCGATAGTGAAATTGGTATCCATTTGCCTTGGCAATGTATTGATTGTTGGTTGAACATCAACAGGTACATTTATTATGTTACTTTTCAATGAATACTGACCTCCTCAAGGCAATTCACGTATTTGCATGAACGGGATACGTAATGACACTAGTCTCTCCTCTAAAGGTCGTAAATTTAATTCTGGTATTTTTTCAGGCCATTTCATACCATTTACAACAGCAAGTATAGGTATCTTACCAGCTTTTAATGAATCTAAGCATGTATGACAAATCCACTCTTGATTTTTGACAGATTTGTAATTTGTAAGTAAATTTGTATTTTGCTGGAAAAAAATAACTTTGTTCTGTATTTTAGTAACATTTGTGACACTCCGATGAAACCAAGTTTGCTGACAGCATGTACAGACAAAGACTGGTCCAACAGAAATAACTGAATGGAACTTATTGATGCATTCATCTAATGTCGAGCCAAATTTCCATTTTTATGATTTGTTTCTCTTTATCACAATATGCATCTACCAGTCTTTTTAAGCGTTTTCTATTCTTGTCAGATATTTCTTCGGACTCTCGATTCACTTTTCTATAGGTTGCTTTATTTAAACGTTCTTTCTCTTGAAAATAGTTGTTTCTTCTGGCTTTTTGTTTGCACAAAGTTTCTCTTTTTTTTCTTTATCTCTGAAGTCAATGTGTTGTCTGCAGATACGTTTGATTTCAAGTTCTTTTTTTCTAAAGCCAACATCTTGTCTACAGATTCGTTTGCTTTCAAGCTCCTTTTGCTTTTCATTTTTTTGAAATTCAACATTTTGTCTACAAACATGTTTGCTTTCAAGCTCTTTTTTTCTAAAGCCAACATTTTGTGTACAAACACGTTTGCTTTCAAGTTCTTTTTTTCTAAAGCCAACATCTTGTCTACAGATTTGTTTGCTTTCAAGCTCCTTTTGCTTTTCATTTTTTCGAAATTCAACATTTTGTCTAGAAACATGTTTGCTTTCAAGCTCTTTTTTTTCTAAAGCCAACATTTTGTCTACAAACATGTTTGCTTTCAACCTCTTTTTTTCTAAAGCCAACATCTTGTCTACAGATTTGTTTGCTTTCAAACTCCTTTTGCTTTTCATTTTTTCGAAATTCAACATTTTGTCTACAAACATGTTTGCTTTCAAGCTCTTTTTTTCTAAAGCCAACATTTTGTCTACAAACACGTTTGCTTTCAAGCTCTTTTTTTCTAAAGCCAACATCTTGTCTGCAGATTCGTTTCTTATCAAGCTCCTTTTGCTTTTCTTTTTTTCGAAATTCAACATTTTGTCTACAAACACGTTTGCTTTCAAGCTCCATTTGCTTTTCGTGTTTTCGAAATTCAACATGTTGTCTACAAATACGTTTGCTTTCACGCTCTTTTTCTCTGAAGTCAACATCCATTCTTGCTTTTTGTTTTTGTGCTGCTGCAATTTGTCTGTAAGATTTATTTAACCTTCTTTGTTTCATGTATTCTTGGTGTTATATTCTCCTTCTAAGTTTTTGCAAATCATCCTTTTTTAATGACCTATCAACTGAACCTTCTGCAGCAGTTACTTTATGAATATCTTTCTATTTTTCATAACATTATCTAAATGCAGTCCTAATGGTTAGATCTTACTGACACATGAAATCTTGACTGGTAGAAGATCAAACTGGTTTGTAATATCTGCTAGCTTACTCTGATAGAATGCATACAAATATACAGCTAGATCATCTACATTTTGAAAATTTATCAATATGGATGTTCCATCAATAGAGTTCAGTCCATCTTTACCACTGGAATGTGAATCAAAAAAATAATATTTCCCATTTTTAACAAAAGCTGCAGAACATATTGCACAAAAAAATATTAGTAGCGCTGAAGTTTTAGAGAAAGCCAATTGTAATGCTTGGTGTAATGTAAGTACATCTGGGTTACTTGTAATATCTACTGCTAATTCACTTACAACACAATACTTTTGGACATCATAGGTAACATTGTAAATTTTAATTTGACCTGGTACATCTTCTGCACTTAATAAAGTACCCTAAATGTTCAAATCTCCACTAATTGTATTATACAATTCATCTCCAGTGTACAACATTTTATCAGGATGTTCAGCTGTAAATATTTTATACTTCTGTGATGCAACAAACATTGCTAAACAATTGCCAACACACTGCATACCTTTGGACTCATCACTAAACCGATCATTATTTTGATGAAAGGAACCAAATGTTACCCCAACAGCATTAAATGGGAATGTAATATGATGATTTGTTGTAAGTTTAGCACTTTTTGGAGAATGGCTCTGATAATTACTTTGAGAAATAGTACTTCCCAGTTCAATAATGGCAGTATCATTTAGGATTCTTTTGTCATTAATGCTTGACTCATTTAAGTTTTCATATAAGTGTTCAGACAAGTTTTCATGTATTCCATAAAGCTCATTATCAGTGTTTTTGGTAGGAACATTTAACCCTATATCAGTGTTTTTGGAGGGAACATTTAACCCTATATCAGTGTTTTTGGAGGGAACATTTAACCCTATCTCAGTGTTTTTGGAGGGAACATTTAACCCTATTTTAGTGTTTTTGGTGGGAACATTTAACCCTAAAATAGTGTTTTTAGAGGGAACATTTAACCCTTCTTCCTCTTTTGCATGCTTCTTAACCACTGACGTTTTCCAGTTTTTTCTTCTTGGCATCTTTCAAACTGAAAAGAGGAAAAATGGCTTTCTAGACACAAGTTTAAATTAGGTCACATTTATTTAAAAACTTGTGTAGCATTATTGCACATATCGATTAAGGGAGCACAGTTGCTCAGTGATAATGTTTTGGAATTGTGAAGGTTGAAACCAGTTCATGTGATGCTGAACTTTATCTCAAACCATTCTGAAGCTCGACAATGAAAGAGTTAAGAGAAGATTAATTTTTCACTTGTGTGTTTTCTTACAGTCTCACTATATCCTGATAGAATAAAAAAAAAAAAAACACAACTAACACAAAGCTGCGCAAAATGATAAATCAAGATAAGCTGGTTCTCTTCCAACTAATGAAGAACATCCCAGTAGGAAAAAAACCCAATAACATATGCAGCCTTTTATTCTTTTATTGTGTATTACTCTCCTGTTATCACTTCTGACAATGTCATGAAACACATTACATATTAAAATTGCTTTAAAATATACATTTTATATTAGTGGTCACTTGAGCATTAGCAATATTCAGTTTCAATGTGATGTCTGATACGCTGCATAAAATAGAAATGGAACTTGGTGTTATTTATTGACAAAATATCACCTCATAAAGTGTCACTTTAATAACAATCCAAGTTAGTAGTCTGTTCTAAAGTAATAAATTTTTAACATACAAAACCCAGGTCATCACGCAATTTGGATGAGCAAGTCTGAATTTGGAAACGGAAAGCAAAAAACCATTGAACATAATGCCTATGCTCATAATTGGTAAAATGAAAACAAAGCTTATTTTGGTAAACAGTTTATTCATCTGTAGTGTACAACAAAAATAAATTAGATATACAAAATACTCTGTCAATATGTTTCGGGGTTGGGTTTTTTAATAGTTTTGCTCCTCATAAGGCATACATGCTTCATGGATGTTTGTATTCAATGAATGTGGTGGAGTGAAGTGGATTACGTGGACTAGTTGGGGGTAAAGTGGGTCAGAAGAGGCATATGAGGGCTGGGGGCTTATTAAATATGTGACAATTGACCTTGCTTTTTTAAACAGGTCGTTGAGCCATCAGTGGCTCTCTATGAATTTTTTTTCAGGAGGGCAGTGCTGTAGCAAATAACTCATTAATAGGTACTATTACATACCAATTTACAGTAGATTAGAATGGTATAGCACCTATTACCAAGCAATAAGCTGATCAATGAGATGAGCATGAAATGCCTACCTCAGCAAATATGAGGCAGGCATTGCAGATCGGATCTCCATTGAAACAACAGGCCTTGACAATGAAGCAAACATTGTTACTCACTAAATGTTACTTAAGACAGTCTTTTGAAATGCTTTACTTCAGTCTAAGCCTTTTATACAAAAAAGTCTCATCTCACTGATGCATTTGAGTTTAATTTACAGCTTTATATTTTACATTAGCTCTATATTATTTTATTTCCATTGAAGATAATTTTCTAAAATTCTGCAAATGCTTGCTTTTCCCCCCATCAAAACATAAATCATAAAATCTGCTGTTTTTGGCTCAAAGCAAATAGAGGAAAGCATTCTATGAATCTTGATGTAAAAGAGAGCTACTATCAACATGGTTAATTGTAACAACTTGTACTTCAAATACAATATCTAAGCTTATAACCTTAGGCCTGCATACATGGCACAAAAATATGACAAAACCAGCAATATTAATACATGCAATTAAAACTGCTCTACCATCTTTGACCATGTGACATAGTATGGCCATGGGAGTGGAAATAACAAAATGCAAATATGACCCAACATAATATGAAAAAAGAACATATCAAATCAATCAACGCACCTTACATGAACAAATACATTTTCTTTGTGACACCTTCCTGTATTGCCTAGTGAATAGTGAACAATCCTGTTGACTCTTTTACTGCAAAGGCATAACCAAATAAATACTTACTTTCATGTATTTAGTATCCTTATTTGCTGTATCATTTAAGTTTCTAAATTAACAATAGGTTCATTTGAATTTTCATACAAGTGTACAGATAAGTGTTTGTGCATTCCATCAGATACATCAGTGTTTTTGAAGGGAACATTTAACCCTATTTCGGTGTTTTTGAAGGGAACATTTAACCCTATTTCAGTGTTTTTGAAGGGAACATTTAACCCTATTTCAGTGTTTTTGAAGGGAACATTTAACCCTATTTCAGTGTTTTTGAAGGGAACATTTAACCCTATTTCAGTGTTTTTGAAGGGAACATTTAACCCTATTTCAGTGTTTTTGAAGGGAACATTTAACCCTATTTCATTGTTTTTGAAGGGAACATTTAACCCTATTTCAGTGTTTTTGAAGGGAACATTTAACCATATTTGAGTGTTTTTGAAGGAAACATTTAACCCTATTTGAGAGTTTTTGAAGGGAACATTTAACCCTATTTCAGTGTTTTATGAAGTGAACATTTAACCCTATTTCAGTGTTTTTTGAAAGGAAAATTTAATCCTTTTTCAGTACAAAATTCTGGAATCTATTTTCTTCACCAACAACTTCCATGTTTTTCTTCAGAAGAGTATTTGTATGCAATAAAGATAAAAAAATTTATCCTTTTTCCCTCAAAATGCACTAAGTTAAATTTGGAGCTCCCAATGAGAGCCAAAATATGCACCTAAATGTGTGATATGAACAAGTTCTAGTCAGAACCCCTCATCAGTGCTGCATATGAAAAAATTCTAAAAGTTTTGGACCAATGGGTCTGCAGAAATAGATTTTTCAACTTTTTACAAAAATATAACTAATTGTGCTATCAGAGTTCTACCCTTGTGAAAACCCATATGGACGTGGGAACTTTTCTCAAACAAACTTGAATTGTGAAATCATCAGGAACATCCACAGCAAATTAGAACCCAATTGGCCAAGCTAAGCAGTGGCCAAGCAGTTTCTTAAATGAAGTTGATTTCATAAACTTCACGATGGCAGTCATAAGTTGAGCTACTCTCAGGTGAGCTAAAAACGTTTCTCCAGGACATTGACAAAAATAAAGGACTTCAAATTTTATTACTATCATTGCACATCTACACTGGACACAATGTGGGGTGTGTGGGAGGTGGAAGTGGAAGGAAGGTATCTGTATAATTAGTGAAAACAAAAATTCCCTATGTTGAACCCTGTAATAAAACAAGGTTTTTGCAGTTATCTCCACTTTTTGGTACCCCATGCGGGTGGTCTCAACCAGTTTGAACAAACTTGAATCTTTGGGTAATAGGGATTCATCCAAAAAAAAGTTCACGATGACAGATAGACAAATGGACACATGGTAAGCCCTAAAATTGACCGAGAGACTCGATATGAACAAACTTGAACCAGACCCATACTAGAATGCTGCATACCAAATACCAAAAGATTCTGCCCACTGGTTCTGGAGAAGAAAATTTCTAAACAATTTTACCTAAATCGCACAAAGTAAAATTCATGCTCCCATGGTGAGCCCTAATATTGACCGAGGCACTCTGTATGAACAAATTTTAACCAGTCCCATACTAGAATGCTGCATACCAAATATCAAATGATTCTGCCCACTAGTTCTGGAGAAGAAGATGTTTTAGAAATTTTTCAAATATAAAACGGGTGCTATCATCAGAGTTATGCCCCATATGGAGCCTCAAATGGGTATGTTCATTTCATTTGGACAAACTTGAATTGACATATGGTAATGAACATCTATACCAAGTTTTGAGCAAATCGACCTAGTGGTTTCAGAGGAGAAGTCATTTGAAAAAAGTACACGACATCAGACGGCCAAGGACGGACCATGGACGGCAAGTGATCAGTTGAGCTCCCTTCAGTGAGCTAAAAAAATGATTTTTAAAGAATATTCCTCATTTTGAACTAAGTTATAATTTGGGCTCCCACAGGGAGCCCAAATATGAACCCAGGGACTTGGCTTTAACAAATTTGAATCTCACCCCTCTAAGGATGCTGCACACCAAATATCAAAACATTCCGATTGCTGAATCTGAAGAAGATTTTTTCAGAAAATTCCTCATTTTGAACTAAGTTACAATTCGAGCTCCCACAAGTGAGCCCAAATATGGACCTAGGGACATGGCTTGAACAAACTTGAATCTTACCCCCTAAGGATGCTGCATACCAAATATCAAAGGCATTCTGACAGCTGGATCTGAAGAAGATTTTTAAAGAAAATTCTTCATTTTGAACTAAGTTATCAATCAGGCTCCCACAGGGAGCCCAAATATGAACCCAGGGACTTGGCTTTAACAAACTTGAATCTCACTCCCTAAGGATGCTGCACACCAAATATCAAGACATTCCGACAGCTGGATCTGAAGAAAAAGATTTTTTAAGAAAATTCCTCATTTTGAGCTAAGTTACAATTCGAGCTCCCACAGTGAGCCCAAATATGGACCTAGGGACATGGCTTGAACAAACTTGAATCTTACCCCCTAAGGATGCTGCATACCAAATATCAAAGGCATTCTGACAGCTGGATCTGAAAAAGAAGATTTTTAAAGAAAATTCCTCATTTTGAACTAAGTTTTCAATCAGGCTCCCACAGGGAGCCCAAATATGAACCCAGGGACTTGGCTTTAACAAACCTGAATCTCACCACCCCCCCCCCCCCCCTCCCCCACCCCCAAGGATGCTGCAGACCAAATATCAAAACATTCCAACTGATGGATCTGAAGAAGAAGATTTTTAAAGAAAATTCCTCATTTTGAATTAAATTATAATTAGGGCTCCCACAGTGAGCCCAAATATAAACTCAGGGACTTGGATTGAACAAACTTGAATCAGATCCACCCCACAATGTTGCATACCAAATATCAAAAGATTCTGCCTGCTGGATCTGGAGATGAATATTTTTTAAGGAATTTGCCTGAAATGCACTAAGTTCGAATTCAAGCTTCTATAGTGATCCCAAATATGTATGCAGGGGGTCGATTTGAACAAACTTGAATCAGATCCACCCCACAATGTTGCATACCAAATATCAAAAGATTCTGCCTGCTGGATCTGGAGAAGATTTTTTAAGAAATTTGCCTGAAATGCACTAAGTTCGAATTCGGGCTTCTATACTGAGCCCAAATGTGAATCCAGGGGGCCGATTTGAACAAACTTGAATCAGATTCACCCCACATTGTTGCATACCAAATATCAAAAGATTCTGCCTGGTGGATCTGGAGAAGAAGATTTTTTAAGAAATTTGCCTGAAATGCACTAAGTTCGAATTTGGGCTTCTATAGTGAGCCAAAATATCAATCCAGGGGGCCGATTTGAACAAACTTGAATCAGATCCACCCCATAATGCTGTATACCAAATATCAAATGATTCTGCCCACTTGTGCGGGAGAAGAAGATTTTTTTAGTAATTTCTCTAATATACATAGGGTGCTATCAGAGATATGCCCCGTATGGAGCCCCACGTGGGCATGTCCATTTCATTTGAACAAACTTGAATTGACATATGGTAATGAACATCCATACCAAGTTTCGAGCAAATGGACCTAGCGGTTTCAGAGGAGAAGTCGTTTGAAAAATGTTCATGACACCGGACGGACGACGAAACACAGCAAGTGATAAGTTTAGCTCCCTTCGGCGAGCTAAAAACACCATTCAATTTTCATTATTTTTTGTCTCAAAAATATAGCTTATGACCCCTCATTAGAATGAGCTTGCTGAGCTCATTCCAATGAGGCATCATAAGCTATGTTTTTGACACAAAAAAAAATATCGTTATTCAAGAATATTGTTTGCAAGTGTTATTTTGCTGTAGTGTTAGGTAAAGGGTTAACAAAAAATCATGACAAGCAGCCTTCAGTCAAAAGTCTTGAAAGTATATTGGATAGGAATAGATTTTAAAATGTTCACTAACCTGGAATCTTGCAGTCTTCAAATATCAATTCAGATGTATTTGACCCCCTCATTCCAAGTTTATCCAATTTTAGACCTTGGCTGAATCCTGGAAAATCCTATAAGAGTATTTTCATTATTTCATCAATTATCCCTTTACCCAAGATAACAGCCAAAACTGGCCATTGCTATTCACAAAAATTACCATTCAATTTTTAATATTTTTACATTTTTGTCTCAAAAACATAGCTTATGATCTCTCAGTGGAATAAGCTTGTAGAGATTTTACAATGAGGGGTCATAACCTATGTTTTTGACACAAAATGAAAAAAAAATTAGTTATTCAATTCTGTTTGCAAGTGTCATCTGCCTTTCATGTTAGGTGAAGAGCTGGTGCTTTAGTCTTGTTTCATTTTAGAAAGAATCATATCACAACTACTTTCAGACTACTGCATCTTATGCAGACACAAGTATGTTTCTATCTTACTGACCAAATTTGACCTTACGCCATTACAACCCACTGTAAAGTCGAGAGGTGAAGCTTGGTTAGTGTGGAGAAACATATGTGTTATGTGTTTTGAACCAATTTTTTTTTTTTTTTTAAATATTTTTATTCAGATTTTATATGAATATTTACATATAATACATTATATTCTTTTACAGAAATTGCAATGTGTTAAATCATTAATGCAGTAGCATAATAGATAGTTGGATATTTATACTTTTTGTACAATTTATTGCTGCACATACGAGATATTTTAAACTGACGGGTTTATCTCAATGGTGTTACCAGTAAATCAAAGCCAGTAACTCCGGATGTTCAACTGCCATAGATATATCATTCCTTGAGTTCAACAAGGAGTCTTCTGCAATGCTAGAGCATTGCAGATGATGCCGTGTTGCACTCAAGGGACAATATAAAGATCAAATAAATGTGATTCCTGACCGAATCTGTGACATTGCAGGTATATGGAGAGGGTTATCCAAACACTTATTTTCTCTGAGGTTATGGGCAAACTGAAATTAAGTACTTTTCAAGGGGTTTGATGGAAAATAAAGTACTTTTCAAGGCTAGAAACAATTTCAAGCACTTTTTAAGAAAGGGGCCAAAATTCAAGGACATTGCATTTAAGTGGGAACCCTGGTAATTTCAATTAACAGGAGTTTACTCTATAACCTCTATGCAATTACTAGGTGTAATGTGTACTGAAAGAACGATAAATGGTTTTGTGTTTGGAAGTTATATTAAATTAACATTTACAGGATAATTCAATTAAATAATATCCAGTTAACCCCTCACACTCTGGTAGTGCATCAGAATTTTCTCCAATCACTGTCTTTCTCTTGTTTAATTATGAATTTAACCAATTATATCTTGTTTCACACAGCTCAATGAACTCTGTCACACAAGGCATATTTGGTTAAATATCAACCTGCATTATGGGAAATATTTGCTGCTAAAAACTTTGCCATTTTGATTTCGGAGTGCAGAGAGTTAAACAGGCACCACTGTTTTGGCATAACTGTGATTATATGATATCAAACTTGGCCTGTATTCCATCGAAGTTACACTGTTACAGAAGTTTGAAAACAATCAGTTATTCGAAACAAATTTTATCAGATGGAAACTCTAATTTTGCTACATTCTCTCAACTCAAAAGGCATACCTCCTAAACTATGATAGGTACACAAGTGTAGAAGTCAAACTTAACTTCCATGAAAGGTAAGATGTACCCAACAGATTTTATCACATGGAAACCAAAATCTCAAATTCTGATATGTTATGTGATTCCAAATCAAGAGCAATAACTATGAAACCATCTTGCAGGGTCAGAAAGCATTGTCAACAAAGTATGTTTGGGCAAAATTCCGTTGAGCAATGGGTAAATTAAATTACTCTTCAAGGCCACACAAAGTAGATCTTCTGTTTCTCGGGCCAGGTTTTGTAAAATTGCATGCAGACGGGCAGTTTTTTATTTTATTTTTTTTTTGTAATTATTTCTTTGCCATCAGAAGTTCCTATTCTTGGTTTGTTTTATGTTTTGGGTATCATAATCTACAGAACAGCATGGGTAGTGGTGTATCTTGTCCCTTGAGTGCTAAAGCATTGCAAAGCCTTGTTGTACTCAGGAGACAAATTTATCAGTTTTATTAACTTGGGTAAAATATCAGACTTAAACCATTTAATTTTTATTTTTTCAAGTTTGCATTGGTTATAAAAAGAGAGCATGCAGCCGCCAAAAGGACCATGCGGGAGGGCTTGAGAAACAGATTTTTAACTTTTTTAGGCCTAAAAGATATATTTTACAAATGTTTCCAGGGGTAAAATACACATTACATATGAATTTGATGGGTAAATTTCCTTCATTGCCAAAATCTTACCTAAAGCTTTAAGAAACATACCTTTTCAATTATAAATGTACTAATACCATGTTGTGGTTTGTCAGTTGTTGTGTCTGTTTTTGCATAAACAACCAGTACATCTGCATCTGGACCATTTGTAATCCAAAATTTGGTCCCATTCAAGATATAATAATCACCTACAAAAATGGACTTTTCAGTTAGAAACGATGTACATTTTAAATTTGTGTACTGATTAAACAGCTAAATGTCATTTAACCCTTGAATCATCGCGATTATTTTTAGGATAATAATTAGGACCCACAAAGTAGATCAGTCTTTTTCTTAGGCCATTTTTTGTAAAATTGCATGTGGGTGGGCGTTTTTTATTTCATTTTTTATTTTTGTAATTATTTCTTTGCTATCAAAAGTTCATGTTCTTGGTTTGTTTTATGTTTTAGGCCTCATAATCTACAGAATAGCATGAGGGGTGGTGTATTTCGTCCCTTGAGTGCAAGAAGGCTTTGCAATGTTTTAGCGCTCAAGAGACAAATTTAGCAATTTTATTAACTTGGGTAAAATGTAAACCATTTAAACCATAGACCATTTAATTTTTTTTTTTTTATGTTTGCATTGGTTATAAAAAGAGAGCATGCGGCAGCCAAAAGGACCATGCAGAAGGGCTTAAGAAACAGATTTTTAACTTTTTTAGGCATCACTGTATATATTTGTACACATCTGCAGATCACTTAACAGAGTTTCTACATCACTTCTGGACAGTAGCCAACAATAATGCAAAAACATTGTCAAGATAAAAGCTGCCTACCAGTATAGTTCTCAAGGAAGAATACACTAGGGGCAACTTTTTCAAAGCAATATAAAAGTGGCAGTTTGTGGCTGAATGGAGACTTGAATTAACTCCCTGCACACTGATGCAAAGATACCAATTTTGAGCATCAATCTTTCCTGTAATGCAACAAATCAGTGGATCTGAACAGGAAAACTTTCAAAGAACTTTCCTCATATTGCACTAAGTTCAAATTTGGACTCCCATAGAAAGCTCAAACATGAACATAGGGACTGATTTAAAAAAAAATAATTGAATCACCACTCCCCCCCCCCCCCACACACACACACACACACTCCACCCCTTGACTACAAAGATGATCGATCATAAATATCAAAAGATTCTGACTAGTCAATTAGAAGAAGATTTTTATTCCCTTTTATATTCCAGTATCTTGAAATCTGTGTTACTATAAGAAACCCAAATATGAACCCATGGACTTGATTTGAATAAACTGGAAGATGACCCTTTTGAGGCAAAAACTGAAAATCTTGGGTTGTTCAGGATATTCTTTTTCAAGTGCTGCCTATTTTACATGGGTGTAGGACAAAAGCTCCCCAGGACAAAAGATCCACGGACAAAAGATCCTCAGAAAAAGCTCCCTGGGACAAAAGATCCCCAAAGACAGAAATAAATTTATGTATTGGTTTGTCTCTGAGAAAGGTTACTTTCTTCGGAAAAATTAGCTTATCTCCCATCTGTGAAGTGCTATAAATATTGATCTCAAGAGAAAGAAAACCATGATACAAACATGGATATCATTGGAACTGGCTCAGTGAGCCAGTTCCAATAATATCCATATTAATATTGTTTTACTGATATTTTTGAAAATTTTATCTAACGTTTTAACGAAATCATACACAGAAAAAAATCAGCAATGTTGGTTTTAATGCAGATATCTTTTTTTGCCAGGGATCTTTTTGTGGGGGAATCTTTTGTCCTACCCTCTAAAATGTTTTCGACCTGGTGATCTTTCGTGTTGGGGAGCTTTTTTGCGGGAGATCTTTTGTCCTACTCTAATAAAACTGGGGATCTTTTGTCCTAGGAAGCTTTTTCTGGGGATCTTTTGTCCGGGGATCTTTTGTCCTAGTGTCCTTTTGTCCGAATCCCATTTTACATCATGATAGGTGTAGGAAAAAATGAAGGTATGATGTTTTTCAAAACATTACCAAGACCAATTTCAGAATATTTTTAAAGAAAGGCTTTAACAATAATTGTTCACTGCCAGTCTTGTTTTTATTTTAAAATATGAAAATAATTCTTTCTTTCTCTTCTTTATACCTTTTTTCTCAGCCTTTATTTTCATGGAGACAACATCTGATCCACTGCCTGCTTCACTCATTGCTAAAGCACCAATATGTTCACCAGAACACAACTAAAATGACAAAGACAAAAAGATTGCACTGATTTCAAAACAATTTACAACTTTCAATAAAATTCAAAATACATTTATTAACAAGCATCTTAGATATCAGGTGCTTGCAAAGATTCATAAATAATGATAAGAACTTACAGGTGTTGGATATTAGTCCAATTAAAAAATTGATTTTTATCAAAAACATTAAAAGTACATGGAGGCATAAATTTTGAGCAAAAAAGATATTTATATTAGTGAAATACTGTTGTTTTCAAACAAAAAACTTTCAAATGTGTAGCCATATGTGTTCAGACAGGGTTTCCACTATCATTTCTGAGGGCCTGTCAATCAGACCCATTCCCCCCGTTGATCATTTACTGATGAAGCATAGCAATCGAAAAAACAAAACAAACAACATGCAGCTGTAAAATTCTAGTCAAAATGTGGTCATTCTCCCCAAAAAGTTGACACATTTTAGCAGCACTGTTTCCAGAATTGGCATTCTGCAACTTAAAATTGTTGAGTGTCATTTGGAAAGTATCGCTATTTTCCATCATTTGCCGATTAGGTAAGATGTCACATGCTGATTGTAGGGAAGAAACGGTGATGATAGCTTTGGGTGTTTCCCGAAGATTCGAAATAATTATTCTCACAAAATCTTTCACACTAAAACATGAATCGCCATCTCAGATGTAAGGAAATGGCCTTCCTGCAGTGTTCAATTCTAAAATTTTCTCCGCCCAGCACAAATCATGGTCATGCCAGGTGATCTGTAATTTCTCCCTCCTACCAGACCCACAAATTTATTCCTAGCAGAAACCCTCATTCAGACAAGACATGAAGTTGAAAAATCAACACTGAAAACATTTGTGCAGAACAGATCACACACTATAATCAAATCCCTCATTTTTTTCAATTTATCAACTTGTGCTGAGAAAAAGGGAGCACTACAATTGATTAGACATAATGTTACCATATAAGGTTCCACAAAGTAAATCTTTTGTTTCTCAAGCCATTTTTTGTAAAATTGGATGTGTGTGAGCATTTTTTTATTTTATTTTTTATTTTTGTAATTATTTCTTTGTCATCAAAAGTGCATGTTCTTGATTTACTTTATGTTTTAGGCCTCATAATCTACAGAATAGCATGAGAGGTGGTGCATTTTGTCCCTTTAGTGCATTCAAGGGACAAAATGATCAATTTTATAAACTTGGGCCTGAGAAACAGATTTTTAACTTTTTTAGGCCTAAGTGGTACAGGATATAAGATGGAAAGACATTCAACCTCAGTTCCATAATTAGATTGTTCTATGTTATCTTAAGTTTGGAAGGAAAACTCCTTTCCATTACTGGGCAGCAAGTGATAATCGGTCCTACTGTAATCATTGTTTTTTTTTACTGCTTGGACAAACTGACCAGTATCAATGACTCTATAGATGTGTATTGGTTAACTGTCTTGAGGTTTTAAGGATGTCCTTCTGTATCAATTGTGAAACAACATGTAGGAAATTTTCTATTTTCTTTGCCCATTTTAAAAATAAATTCTGGGATTTTTGAATACATTTTTCAGTAAAGTGCCAAAGACAGATGCATTATTATAATTTTAGTTGATTTATTTTTAGTATTTTATAATTGGCTATTGTAGAGCTTGTTTGCAAAAACTCCAATTTAAAAGTCAAATTTCTTGTTGAAAACTATAAATTTAATGAAACATTTTCGGCAAATATATACAAAATGTTACTCTAATCTCATCTCATGAGTTTAATTTTAATCAAATTACTTTCTTTGCTTTCAGTGGGCCTTTCTTTTTTAGACAGATTTGGGGTAACATAGTCCTTAAGGCATAGTCCAACAAAGTTGGAATGACTTATAGTGATTATAAGCCTATTTTTTTATTTATTTTTTTCCCTTCAGATTTGCATGTCCGCATTTCTAAAGCTACAGTCACCAAATTTGGCACATTTGTAAATGATCATTTCTAGCTGAATATTCTGGAGTTAGATTTTTGATATTCGATCTTTAACCAAAACAACGTTTTTTCTCTACCTTTTAATATCTAAGCCTGTATCAAGCCTTCCTCTTCCAAATTTTGTAAATACCATCGCCAACAAAAACCATATCTAACAAGAGGCCCCTAAAGAGCCTTAATCGCTCACCTGACAAAGAGTTCAAAGAAGTATTTTGGGTCACATTCAGTTAGTCATGGTTCATCAACACTACATAGGAAAGAAGTCATGAAATTATTCATAACTTTAGTCTTCGTGCCATATGATTATTATCAAAGGTCCTCCTGTCTGCTTCCAATTCTATCAGCTGCAAACATGTACTGCCAAACTTTCAGGGGTTGTTATGTCACTGCAGTTTGAAAGGGAAATTTTATGGAAATACACTAAGAATGGATTTGAAAAAACTTGAATATAACCTGCTCCCCTCCCTCTACCCCTCCCCCCTACAAAGGGTCCAAATATTTAGTCAGGGACTCAAATTGAACAAACTGAATCTGACTCCCCTATAGATGTTGTATACCAAACATGAAAGGATTCTGACTGTTGGATCTGAAGAAGATTTTAAAGAAATTTCCACATACTGCACTAAATTAAACTTTGGGCTCCCATAGAGAGCCCACCCAAGTATTAACTAAGGGAGCCCATTGGGAGCCCAAATATGAACCCAGGGATTCAATTTAAACAAACTTGAATTTGACCCCCTAGAGATGTTGTATGCCAAATATCAAAACATTCTAATTGATGGTCCTGGAGAAGAAGACTTTTAAAGAAATTCCTTCATATTGCACTAAGTTAAAATTCGAGCTCCTATAAGGAGCCCAAATATTAATCCAGGCATTCAATTTGAAGAAACTTGAATCTGCCCCCATCTAGAGATGTTGTATACCAAATATGAAAGTATTCTGACTTGTGGATCTGAAGAAGAAAATTTTAAAAAAATTTCTTCATATCACAGTAAGTTAATATGCAGGCTCCCATAGGGAGCCCAAATATTAACCCAGGGCCCCGATTTGAATAAACTTAAAACTGACCCACCTAGAGATGCTGTAAACCAAATTTGAAAGGATTCTAACTGGAGGATCTGAAGAAGAAAATTTTTAAAGAAATTCCCTCATATTACATTAAGTTAAAATTCAGGTTCCCATAGGGAGACAAAATATTAACCTAGTGACTCGATTTGAACAAATTTGAATCTGGCCCTCTTAGAGATGTTATTTACCAAATATCAGAAGATTCTAATTGATGGTTCTGGAGAAGAATATTTTTTTTAATTTTGGAAAACAATTTGTGGGTGGTATCAGAATAATGCACCTTGTGGTCCCCCCCTGTGGGCGTGGCAACTTTATTTGAACAAACTTAAATCACATATGATAAGGAACATGCGTATCAAATTTGATTCAATTCGGTCCAGTGGTTTATGAGGAGATGATGGTAGTGTAAAGTCCATGCCGGACGGACAGACGATGGACAGAAAGTCATCACTTAACCTCCCCCTAACTTTCAGTCAGGTGAGCTAAAAATACGGGGGCCATCATAAGAAATTCTTACGAGCTCACAAAAGATACAGAAGGACATCCATGATCGACATCACCAAACAAGAGGCCCCAGGGGGCCTGAGGGCGCTCACCTGACATGGTAGTCTAAATATCAAACCAGGGACTTGAATAAGCTGCATACGCCCCTCCTAACAAAAGCTTATACCAACTAGATGAAGCGACTGTGCCCCCACAATACACAGGATTTTCCTTCTATTTTCAGTTCCTGCACTTTTACGCCCCAAAATTGAGATAAACGCATAAAAACAGATTTTTTTCCCAAACAAAATATTTTCAGCCTATATTTTTTATTCTTAAAAAGTATAAAAAGCCAAAAAACTAATTTCCGGATTTTGGTCCCAAATTTTCCAAGTCCCACCCGGACCCAAAATTTTCAGTGTAAAAAAAAATAATTTTTTTTGTCTTAAACTTGAACGAAACGCATTAAAAAACCCCCCAAAATTCCAGATTTTGGTCCAAAATTTTCTAAGTCCCACCCGGACCCCAAATTTTCAGTGTAAAAAAAAAATTCTTTTTTTCTTAAAACTGACTGAAATGCATAAAAAAAACCCACAAAATTTCTGGATTTTGGTCCATAATTTTCTAAGTCCCACCCGGACCCCACATTTTCAGTGTAAAAAATTATTTTTTTTTTCCTTAAAATTGACCGAAATGCATAAAAAAAACCCCAAATTTCTGGATTTTGGTCCATAATTTTCTAAGTCCCACCCGGCCCCCAAATTTTCAGTGTAAAAAAAAAAAATTTTTTGTCTTAAAATTGACTGAAACGCATAAAAAACAAAAAAGAAATTCTGGATTTTGGTCCAAAATATTCTAAGCCCACTCGGACCCCAAATTTTCAGTGTAAAAAAAATAATTTTTTTTTGTCTTAAATTTGACCGAAACGCATAAAAAAACAAAAAAAATTTCCAGATTTTGGTCCAAAATTATCTAAGTCCCACCCGGACCCCAAATTTTCAGTGTAAAAAAAAAATTTTTTTTTTCTTAAAATTGACCGAAACGCATAAAAAACAAAAAATAAATTTCCGGATTTTGGTCCAAAATTTTCTAAGTTCCACCAGGACCCCAAATTTTCAGTGTAAGAAAAATAATTTTTTTTTTCTTAAAATTGACCGAAACGCATAAAAAACAAAAAAAAAATTCTGGATTTTGGTCCAAAATTTCTAAGTCCAGAATGGGGCCACAAATTTTCAGCCTATAGAGAGCCCAAATATGGATCCAGGGAATTGATTTCAATAAACATGTGAAACAATCTTCCAAAGATGTTATATGTGAAATTTGAAAGCTTTTGGAGCAGTGGTTTGGGAGAAACGTAGTCTTACATGTTTTTCCCATTACCCACAGTGTTAAAAATGCTGACTCAGCACTTTTTCAAAGTCCCCCAAAAAGTACCCCATGATAAAACTGATAGCAATTTTTTTTGACCATTCCATTCTGTTGGTCCTAAGGAAGCTTCACACCGAATAAGAATTCTCAGTGCTGTGTAGTTTTGGAGATATGGATGTTTTAATTTTTTTCTATTTTTAGCTCCTGTGGTTCCCATGGGGCGCCGGGAAAAAAATTTGGGCATAAATTAAGTACTTATGACCCAATAAGCCCTCATATCTAATTTGGTTCAAATCTGCCTCTTGGTTTGGAAAATAGAAATTTTGGGACTGGCAAAAATTCTTCCATAATGAAGGCAAATAATGCCCGACAAACTTCTCGTGAACAAACTTAATTCTAAACCTCAAAAGGACTCTGTATACTACATATCAAGTCTCTGCTACTGGTGGTTCATTAGAACAAGAATTTCAAAAAATTTGGCCATTTTTTCCCCACACCTCTGCTCAATATGAGCCGAAACCTAATTTGGATAAAAATCAAAATGCCCCTATATAACCACTACTTACATGAAATTTAATTAAAATGTGGCCAGTGGTTTAGAAGAAAGAGGCTCAAACACCACCTTCACGCAGGACGACGGACGACAGACGGACGACAGACGAAGAGTGATAAGAAAAGCTCACCCTGACTTTCAGTCAGGTGAGCTAAAAAGAAATGTCAGCTAATTAGTCTGTGTGAAACACACAGAGTATTGTTTTTGTATGGTTTCTTTTTATTAGTCTGTGTGAAACACACAGACTATTGTTTTTGTACGGTTTCTTTTTCTTTTCTTTTTTATTTTTCTTCTTCTTCTTTTTCTTATTCTCCTGTCTTCTATGCACTTCCTTCTCCTCATGATAACTCAAAAACGAATCGTCCTATCTCGCTGATTTTTGGCATACTGATGGACAGTCAAAAGTTCTCGGCCACCTATGTTTTTCAGGTCGCTAGAGCCACTGAGTATGGCCTAATCGGCCACAGGGCTTCCACAGCCTCCAATTTCCTGATACAGTAAATTCTCCCCAAGCAATAGGATGCTATGTTATTCACACTGGAGATAATGTAAACACCACTGGAGTCGGCTGTCAAGAAATGAAATATAATCTACTAACCTTGTTATGATAATGGGATGTAAGTTCCTGGAACTAAGTTGAGAGAAACCCTTTACCTTGCAAGGAAATAGATTATAAATTATTCAGTTCAATGCTTTTAACCCTCTCAAGACTTCAATGTGGATTGCACATATTTTATTTCAGGCAAAATAAAGTTAACGCTTTCCATAAAACTGCACTGAATAATAGTAAAATTTGTTGAAACCTATCTTATTCAGTTCAATGCTTTTAACCCTCTCAAGACTTCAATGTGGATTGCACATATTTTATATCAGGCAGAATAAAGTTAACCCTTTCCATAAAACTGCACTGAATAATTGTAAAATTTGTTGAAACCTATCTTATTCAGTTCAATGCTTTTAACCCTCTCAAGACTTCAATGTGGATTGCACACATTTTATTTCAGGCAGAATAAAGTTAACCCTTTCCATAAAACTGCACTGAATAATTGTAAAATTTGTTGAAACCTATCTTATTCAGTTCAATGCTTTTGACCCTCTCAAGACTTCAACGTGGATTGCACATATTTTATTTCAGGCAGAATAAAGCTAATCCTTTCCATAAAACTGCACTGAATAATTGTAAAATTTGATGAAACCTATCTTATTCAATTCAATGCTTTTAACCCTCTCAAGACTTCAATGTGGATTGCACATATTTTATTTCAGGCAGAATAAAGTTAACCCTTTCCATAAAACTGCACTGAATAATTGTAAAATTTGTTGAAACCTATTTTATTCAGTTCAATGCTTTTAACCATCTCAAGACTTCAATGTGGAATGCACATATTTTATTTCAGGCAGAATAAAGTTAACCCTTTCCATAAAACTGCACTGAATAATTGTAAAATTTGTTGAAACCTATCTTATTCAGTTCAATGCTTTTAACCATCTCAAGACTTCAATGTGGATTGCACATATTTTATTTCAGGCAGAATAAAGTTAACCCTTTCCATAAAACTGCACTGAATAATTGTTGAAACCTATCACAAACCTGTTAGGATGCCGGTAGCAATGCAATACTGACAAGGTCGACTGTACAGTTAACTGTGTTAGTGCTATGACTGTTTAAAACACATTTGTTAGAGGAGTTCTATAGTCTGTCACTGCGCTCGGCTCGGTCTCACCGAGACTGCAGAAGCCTTTGGTGCCAAAGTGCCATTGAGAGAATGTCTCTGATTTGTGCCGTTCCATGCCCCGGAGTGCAAAAGCAGGTACTGTCAGCTGAGAAACTAAATGTTTTTCGCTTTATTTTCTTAACATTTAATTCTATGTGGAATGGGACACCCTTTCAGTTTGCCTTCCAAAGTAAGGGATTCTTAACCCTTTAGCCAACATAATGGTGAAAACCGGTCAATATTATTCACAGACACGTCTATTCAGTTTTAATTACCTTTTCATTTTTGCTTGAAAAACATAGCTTATGTCCCTTTATTGGATTGAGTTCATTTTTTTAGAGGATTATTTATTCATTGGTGTTTAATGTCACATATTTCTGCACAGTGGCTAATCATGACCACGACAGTTTTTCAGGTGGAGGAAGTTGGAGTACCCGGGAAGAACCACCGGGCAACAACGAGCAACTGTCAGATCCTCCACATACTAACTCCACACAAGCAGAGTTAGCATTGGTTTGAAGACGGGTGCACCATCGATGTGCAGTACGCTTTAGTTCACAGCGCCACCATGCACCCACGTGGGCTATAGGGTGAAGTGTCTTGCCCAAGGACAGAGTGCGTCCTCACGCCTTGCAGACTGCACCTCTGACAACTGAGCCACTGCACCCCATTTAATTTTATAAAGGATTAAAATGGAGTATTTAAAGGGAATATTTTAACCCTATGAAGATCTCAATATGGGGGCATTATTCAGAAAGACTGGTAAATGCATTTTATTAAACCTTAATGCATTTCTAAAGTTTATGAATGTATTTCATCACTCAAATTAGTGGGCAGAGCCAAAAATGTCCATTTCTGATTCGTGTATGAAACCCTTTGAATGCTGGTCACATATATGCCATTTCTGGTTTCTTATAAAAATGTTCTGATTCCTGTATGAATATCTGTAAATACTGCTAACGAAAACCCATTTCTGATTTGTTCAAAAATATTTTACTCCCGAAAAATAAGCCTCCATGAATTCTCTTTTTTTATAGTTTATTCCTGATACTTTAACCCTTTTCACACAGACTTGGATTTACTGGTGGCAGTAAATTCTGTTTCTCTAGTTTTTCTTCTTCTTTTTCTTATTCTCCCGTCTGTCTTCTATGCGCTTCCTTGTCTGCACGATAACTCGAAAACAAATCGTCCTGTCTCACTGATTTTTGGCATTCTGATAGACTGTCACAAGTTCTCGGCCACCTATGTTTTCCAGATTCCTGGGGCTTTAGGGGTGTCCGTAGGGGTGTTTTGAAAGTGAGACACGCCCATATCTCAGGTATGGTATAACGTATTGACCTGGGACCAACACCAAGTGAGTTGACACTCGATGGAGATTCAAAATATGGGTCAAGATCACTGAGGTCACCCAGGGGTCATTGAGTGCATTTTTCAAAATTGCTAGAAATCACATTTTTTGACTCCATAATGAATTCCCAAAGATCTTACATGCAATTTTACACAAAAAAAGTGGGCGTGGCCAAAATTTTTGAAAGTGGGTCACGCTCATAACTCAAGCATGGTACGATGCATGGACCTGGGACTAACACCAAATGAGTCAACACTCGATGTAGGTTCAAAATATGGGTCAAGATCACCAGGGGTCAATGAGTGCATTTCCAAAACTGCTGGAAATCACATTTTTTGACCTCCAAATGCTTTCCTAAAATTCAGACATGCATTTTTTCATGAAAAACGTGGGCGTGGCCAAAAATTTTGAAACTGGGTCACGCTCATATCTGAAGCATGGTGTGATGCATGGACCTGGGACCAACACTAAATGAGTCGACACTTAATGAAGGTTCAAAATATGGGTCAAGGTCAGGGAGGTCACCTGGGGGTCATTGAGTGTATTTTTCAGAATTGCTGGAAATCACATTTTCTGGCCCCCTAATGCATTCCCAAAGTTTATACATGCATTTTTACATGAAAAAAGTGAGCATGGGCAAAATGTTTTAGAGTGGGGCAAACTCATATCTCAAGCATGCTATGATACATAGACCAACACCAAATGAGTTAACACTCGATGGAGGTTCACAATATGGGTAAAGGTCATGGAGGTCACCCAGGGATCATTGAGTGCATTTTTCAGTATTGCTGGAAGTCACATTTTTGGACCCCTAATGCATTCCCTTGATCAAACCTTTTGAATGCTGTGCGCATATATGCCCTTTCTGGTTTCTTAGAAAAATTGTTCTGATTCCTGTATGAATATCTGTAAATAAAAATCCATTTCTGATTTGTTTTTAAATATTTTACTCCCGAAAATAAGCCTCCATAAATTCTCTTTCTATATAATTTTTCTCATAGAAACTTTAACCCTTTTCTTACAAACTTGAATTTGCTGTAGTTTCTCACCTGAGTCATGGCATTTCTTAGTTTTTCATTTTCTGCCAAAACAGTACCAAATGTTACGTTTTGCCACAATTCTCAAAAAGATCCTGGACGATTTGGCTGAAGCTTTCGTAATATCTGTTGCATGATTTACAACATCTGACTACATAAGCGGTATTACCCACGTCAACTCCTTTTTGCCACAAAGTTCTGAACAAAGTGCATTTTTGGCAAAACTGGCCAATTTTCACATGCGATTTCTCAGCACAGCAGCAACATTTCCTCAAAACGTTTCCCATGAGAAGTTTGGGCATTTATCCAAGAATAATTTTGCTGTTATATGTTTTATTCAAACTTTTAACCTTCACCCAGTTTTCAGGCCTTGAATTCGAGTACCCAAAAATTCTTCATAAAATTGGCTCATTTTGAGTTCATTTTTCTTCCATTTATGAATGGAATATCGAAAATGATCAATTTATAGTAATTTGTATATTTTTATACTTACCAATGGCCCAGACATAGCTGGTGCTAACTCAAAAATATCTAGGGCCAAACACAAATTTTGCCCCCCCAATCCCCAAAATTTGCATGCAAAACCGAAAATTAGAAGTCCTATCTGGTCCTCCATACATTTACTCTCTGCACATGCGCTGACATCAGGAAGTGACCGGAATTGGCGCCAACACCATTCTTTGTAAAAGAGAGTATTACATTATATAATAATTCAGCGGGGAGGTATGAGTGCCCACTCATGGGAGGGCCCTTCCCGTCTGGGCCATTGGTAAGTATAAAAAAATATACAAATTACTATAAATTTATCATATTTTTACACAGTATACCAATGGCCCAGACATAGCTGAATTGTAAATAGGTGGAGGGCCTAGGACTTCTGAAATAATTCCTATCCTGCAATCCATGATGAAGGAACTTAGAATAATTAGGAATTACATGTATGTCTCTCTTTCCAGTAATAGAGGAGACATATTCTAAATAAGGAGCCCAATTTTAAGTAATTCCTTATTGTAAGCATGAAGACAAGTTCCCAATTTTTAAGGCTAGTCCGGACTAAGCCCCCAAAATTAGGATGGCATATTTGAGAGTGAGTGAAAATCTCCCACAAACATATGCCTTACATATAACACTTCAGCTGTATGCAGGATATAAATACGGATAAAACAGCTTCCTTCAAAGATACATACTTTTTAAGCCAGAGACTGGGTAAAAATCACACCCCCCCTTTTTTTGAAGAAGTCTTCAAAAGAAAAAAGGGGAAAGCTCTGGAAACAATAAGAGCGGTTCCAAAAAACAATATAAATAATAGTCGAAAAGGAACTCAGGTATTAATTCAAGATTAATAAATGGTGCTTAATGTTACTTCAGAAGTTATGGCTATAGCGACGATCCTGGTAATTAATATTGCCCACTAAATAACATACACCACAGATACGTCGAAAACTGGTGATATATAAAAATATAACATACACATATCCAATCAAGCTGCACTGAACGATCCCTGAAGAGAAAACACACTTCCTAGGTAATCCACAGGTGGCCTCTGTATAATAAATTCCAGTAACAACACTCTCCAATGTGTACTATCCGATATCTACGATCATAAAAACACATGTTAAATGAGTACAAAACATAATAGAAACTTGGGTCTAGAAATGTAAGTAGGTATGATTAACAGACTCCGACACAGACTGCCCCTGAAATAGATTATGATTTCAAGGTCCACAAAAAACAAGCGTTAGCCTAATAATAATAATGAGCGAGAGCATTTATATTTAGCATGTAATCATCTGAATACCAGTTAACTGGTTATGCAGTTTGCGAGGTACTCAAGAGTAGCAATTTAATTGTGATGATTTATAAATAAGTGCTCGTATATAATAAATCAACAAAAATAACAGGACACTAATCCAACTAAAAGCGGATGTGCCCATGAGGTCGCCACAGAAAACGACCCAAATGTATAGTATGTATGTATTAAATTATATGATGCTTGTGGGAAGAAAACTACGTCTTGCCCGGTAATTGCCTCTAAACACATAGGCAGTGTGTGTGAGTGTGTGGAAGGGGGGGGGGGGGGGATTCTAGGTCATATCGAAATCTCCTCATCTGCATTATTTAATCGTTCTTGTGTCAGTTAACAAAAATATAGGAACCCCGATGGTTCCCTCACATCTAACCGACTCCATTATGCCACTATGGGCGGAGAAGGACGTGAAGAATAAAACTTCCCCTGAAAGAAGACCCTCTCATGGAGGAAGCTTCTGGGGAGCATCCCATAACAGACACTTGAGAATACTGATCCAAGATTTTTGAGACAACAGAGGTGCTACTAGTAGGATTCACAAGACTGTTTAATCTTAAACGTAATCTATTGAATCAAATAAAATGGAGGATACGCGTATCCTATCATTCATTCCCATGAATTCTGCAGAGTGTCTACTGCATGCGCTCAATATTCTGGACATGGCAACACAAATGACGGTACCTAATTGTTCCGGTGCGTCGCAAACTGAACTATCATGGGGTGATCCCACTGGTAGCAAAACTGTCCAAATAATCACATGTTGAGCGTCCATACAAATGAAACAGGTGACCTTTCCGATGTGCGAGTCTGCTAGTACTTTCAGACGACACGGTATATGAAGGATAGAGAGATGAACATGAAAATTCTTCTCCGTTAGTTATCATAACGAAAATAAATGGGTGCCACCCTGGTTCCTGATGTACGCTACCACTATCAAGTTGTCCAACAATATCTGAACAAGCGTGTCCACATTGATGTAGCGCTAACAATATGGACATCATTCTTGATGTTTATGTGTTTCTCCAGGAACCGAGAGTCCCAAGACCCCTGCATTTCTAGTCTGTAGGACTCAGGGTCACGCCCCTAAATATTGACTCCTACCTGTCATAATCGTGAAAGCCAGATCTGGCAGTTGCAGCGGAACTCTTTGAGTTAACCACTGAATATGTGCCCCAATATGGACCTTTTGTTTACTAGATCCGTTAACACAATACTGGTCCTGAGTGAATGCATTATCACACTCCAGTTCTGGGTAAGAATAACTGGAGGGGACGTGTGCATAAGCAACCCATCTAAACAAGATGCATAGCCGCTCAGCACAACCCCATCAGTCACATAAAACTAATTTCATTCTGGATAATGGCAGACGAACCAGATTGTTGTGAGACATTACCGAGTTTAATATTTGAGTGACAGCCCAGGGCGCTATCTTCAGACCGAAGCTCTCCTTAGATCTATGCTTATAGCATAGTCAATCACTCGAACGCTCACATTAACCGACTTAATGATAACAATAAATAAACTTTTAGAGCTTTGATAAACTTGTTATCCAGCTCCAATCTATTATCTGTTGGAACGAGCTCTATGGCTTCGGTACGAGTAACAGGTGAGTACAGAATCCTAGAGAAATTTGATTCTCAACGACCTCTATTACTTTCATTGTCAAGAGAACCTTTACCTCCGAGTGGAGAGACTCTTATGCAAGGATTTGACGGAAGCATTGTCCATCAGACATTAAGTTAGTTGTGGTTCTCTCGGAAAGATAGCCGTAGGCCGTCCGAGGCCACACTTCTCGCCTACTGGTCTTCCGTAATAGTTATCCAGTTTGATGCGAATCTTGATAACCATCCGTCAACTGCTAAGCAATAGAGGTCCTAACCCACACCTGTAGTCCCTGCGAGGCCTACGGAAGGAGGAACTGCGTCTCATTCGCGAAGAGCCTCGACCCAGCGGTTTAGGGGCGTCTGACTGGTAGTCTCGATCAGACCTAAGCCCTGTATTCGAGTCGCTGTATGACAATCCCTAGAGTAATTATAGGAGGGTTAACTATACCCTCACGGGGAGTCCTTTAGATGACCTTCTGTCTAGGATGTCCTTCCTCACTCCTTTCTGCTATTGCATGTCGAGTAGACGCCGACTTAAGGAGCAGAGGATTGATGCTTTCTTTGTAGCTTGGTCATAAACCAATGAAAGCTTATCGTCAAAAATTTAGTGTCTGGAAACCAGAGCGACTCGAAGAGAGTTTTTCACCTTGTCATCTATTGAGGATGATGATGCAAGGGCTCCGTCACGTCTGATTAGCAACTGTTAAGACAGAGTTATACGTGATAAATATAATAGCCCTGGAAAGGACTCTAATTGAGGTACGAACGTCCTCAAATTCCTTTCCGTAGAGACGTTGCGTCACATTTCTTAAAGGTGAGACAAAATTCGCTCTGAATGAAGAAATGCCGTCTCAATGGTGACCGAGCAAATAGTGAATGACGAAGGTAAGGCCATAGCTAGGTCCTTAGCCTACTCATTCAAACGCAGAGGAACTCTCAATACATCTTCCTCGTTTTCTGAAAATCGGTAAAATTATGGAAGATGATGACAAGAAACCGCCTTACTTCTTTTCACTGGAAAGTTGAATATGTCGTCGTCTAAAAGGCCAAAGGCCTGTGACACCTGCCTATACTTAACCGGAAAAGACATTTCCTCCTCTTTTTCTGGATGAAGTCAGCATCCAACAACGCTAGCGGTTTCTTGCAAATAGTCGCAGCATTCTGATTCATTGGAACAAATTCAGGGTAGTGTTGATGGATTAAATCCATTTCAACCATGTGTTGTTCCGAAAGGGAAGGGTAATCCCCCTCCATATCCCTTTCATCATTCGTCTGAATCAGTTGAAAATCACGGTCAGCGGCATCTGAACGCGCAGATGACTGGACCGACCCAGCACCATCTGACAGCTCAGGTTCAGAGACTGCCGTCGGCTGCTTCTGCACTTGCTGGGATGCTGCGATGAGCTGCACAATCTGCGTCAGCAAAATCGTAACGGAGGCCTGAGGAGCAGCGGTCTTCTATTCTGGCCGCCGACTGCTCCCGGGACAGTGTGTCCGAGATGGCTCTTTTCTCTGGACGTCCCGATATATGAGACCTCATCTTAGCTACTGAATAGTGCTACTGTCCAGCTGTCGTGCTTTCTGATTCTCAGGAACGAACTCAGGGAAGTATCGATGCATAAGCTCTATCGCCACCTTGTGTTGTTCCGAAAGGGAAGGGTAATTCTCCTCCAAATCCCTTTCACCATCCGACTGAATCAGATTACACTCACGGTCATCAGCATCTGAACGCGCAGATGACTGGACCGACCCAGCACCATCTGACAGCTCAAGTCCTGAGACTGCCGTCCTGTTTTGTTCCGAAAGGGAAGGGTAATTCTCCTCCAAATCCCTTTCACCATCCGACTGAATCAGATTATACTCACGGTCATCAGCATCTGAACGCGCAGATGACTGGACCGAGCCAGCACCATCTGACAGCTCAAGTTCTAAGACTGTCGTCGGCTGCTTCTGCACTTGCTGGGATGCTGCGATGAGCTGTGCAATCTGCGACAGCAAGTCCGTTACGGAGGCCTAAGGAGCAGCGGTCTTTGTTGCTTGGCTGCCGGCTGCTCCTGGGACAGTGTGTCCGAGATGGCTCTTTTCTGCGGACGTCCCGATGAATGAGGCCTCGTCTCCTTGGCTATTGTATGATGTGACTTCTCTGATGAAGAGTGACCTTCTCGGCAATGCAGGCTGGATATCAGAAGTCACGTAGCCAAGGTACGGTCGTGTGTGCTTGGTAGACTCTGAAGAAGAAGCCGTAACTATAGCCGGCCCCGACTGTAAACTGAACGGAGCGTCCCGGATGGGAGGCGTGGACGTATACGCCGACTGACGCAAGTTCCGAACCACAACATCTGGCCCCAGATGTTGTTATAAAAGAGGGGGGGGGGTCTCTCGCTCGCAGTCCTTCAGACCTCGCCAAGCTTCCTGCTAAACTTGCCGGCTTCTTCCTCTCCATCATCACGGGGTGAGCCTGATATTATTTTATAGTGCTCGCTCTACCCTTTCTACTCTCCTCGACCGCAACGGACACATCTGGCATCACGGTACCCTCGGACGGTGTACCGCTTCACCGGTCGAGCTAGCTGGCAACAGGGATCTGAAACCATATATTCATGAGCACTTTTGCCGCTAGCTCTGATTGACTATCTAAATGCGATGACGGAAGCACACTCTATGACGGCGTCACATAAACATCACCATGTTCTTGTTCCTCTGTAAATAGAAACTAAAAAACTAGAGCGATCTTTGGGCAAGAGGATCGGCAGCAGCCTCTCACTGTGAGAGGACCGACAGCGGCCCCTCGCTAACAATGTACCGTGACAGCGTCAGCAACATTTGTCATCCCATGCGACACATGTTGAGCAAGAATTAGTGGAAGTACATCGACTACAAGCAAGGCAACCAACATGTAAATAAGAGGAAAAACTTCCTCGCCTTGCTTATTGAGCAATATGCTTACATAATGAAGCAAATTTAGTCGATTGTACTCCCACCAACTCCACATTAAATAATATAAAAAGATACATAACAAAAAACATTCAAAATATAAATGGAAAAATAGTTTACAAAATTTTTCGAAAAATTTTGACAAGAGCCCAAGTTCCCAAAGGGAACGAAGTGCCCAACTGCATCCCAAAAGAGCCCAAGTGTGGACAAAAATTAATTTTTCTATCCAAAAAATTAACTGCTACACTACGGGACTGATAAATGTATCTTACAACAGACCTGGGAGCGCGGTGGCTCAGTAGGTAGAGGTGCAGGCTGCAAGCCGAAAGGTCCTCGGTTCGAATCCCATCTGCGGCAACCGTGTTGTGTCCTTGGGCAAGACCCTTCATCTCCATTGCCCGCGTAGGGGCACGATGACGCCGTGTATTAAGGCGTACTGCACGTCGATGGTAAGCATGTCTTCAACCAATCTAACCCTGCCTGTGCTGCAGTGTGGAGTTACGAAGTTGGGGAGCTGGCAGCTGCTCGTCGTTGCTCTGTGGTTCTCTCCGGGTACTCCGGCTTCCTCCACTCCTCCTTCTAAAACTGTCACGGTCATGATTAGCCATTGTGCATAAATATATGACCTTAAACATCAATAAATAAATCAATAAATACAACAGACCTACCATATAATAAATAGGAAACTACATATATATAAAGAGCGTTGCTAATGTAAACAACGTCAGACTGAAAACCAGAAACGGGACCCCAGGCAACACGGCCCGAAGTCAGTAACAGAATTTTGAACTATCCGATGTAAGGCAAGATCTTCATGAGTAGAAAAAACGATACATTGGATGTATGATGCATGACTAAAAATGCCTAAACACCCAAAGGGTGACGACGTAGCCCTGGGGATATACAGAATAAACTTTCTGTGTAACACATTAAACTCCCAAGAAATTTTATAAAAAAAATTCCATAAAACAAGCCAAAAAGCCTTTGGAGTTTAACTGGGGGGAGGGATCAAGGGAGGGTAGGGAAGGAATACATAACCAAAAGTGGAAAAATCATTATCAACAAGAGGCCCCAGGGGGTCTGAGGGTGCTCACCTGACATGGTAGTCTAAATATCAAACCAGGGACTTGACTTGAATAAGCAGCATATGCCCCTCCTAAGAAAAGCATATACCAACTAGATGAAGCAATTGTGCCCAAACAATACACAGGATTTTCCTTCTATTTTCAGTTCCTGCACTTTTACGTCCCAAAATTGAGATAAATGCATAAAAAACAGATTTTTTTTTATTTCTGTTCCGAAATTTTCGAAGTCCCAAACAAAATATTTTCAGCCTAAAACTTTTTTTTCTTCTTAAAATTGACCAAAACGCATAAAAAATCAAAAAACTAATTTCCGGATTTCGGTCCAAAAGTCCCACCCGGACCCCAAATTTCCAGTGTAAAAAAAAAAAATTTTTTGTCTTAAAATTGACCAAAACGCATAAATAAAACAAAAATAAAATTTCTGGATTTCATGTCGTGTACGCTGCCCATATGAACACAGAAATTGACACCCCACTAATTACACTACAAGGTGGGGGTCTCAAAACCCCACCACGTGACTTCAATTTGTCTATAATTAACTTGTGTTTTTTGCAAGTGCGGTAATCAGGTTTAATCTTCCACCAAAAATAGTTTCAGTTCATTGATGTTTAGTGATTGTTAGGTATTGCACTTAAGTATAAATTGAATACGTATGCTCCATACATGTTTTTTGATAATAAAAAACATTAAAATGGCAGAAAAAACAATCAAAATATGGAGTTTGAATCGTGTTTTTAATCTCGCATGAATATGTCAAACTGTGTGATGGGATGTTCAGCTGACGTCGGTTTGTTTTTTGATCTCTCAGTCACCAGCTCTTAATTAGATCAAATTTTTTCACAGTCAGTGAAATATTACTTTTACTTTTACTTGAAATATTAAAAAGATAGTTCAATATTTGAAAAAGTTATTGAAAGCTACTGCGATTCCAAATGTTCTTCATCAAAATCGATTCAGAACTCGAGGAATTACGTAAAAATAAATATTATACCGCACTGAAATCATGGATATGAGTTGAAAAAATTATAACTTCACCAGCACAATATCTGGACATTTCCCCGACGGTCTTTTACCTAACTGTAGCTATTGACGGAGAACAATCATGTTACCGGTACTGAATTTTGAATAAATTGTGGGTTGGGGAGGAAGGGAATCCGATTTATGATTTTAAAAGTTAAGTACGGAGTGGAATGTTAAAATGTACATGTTGAGAGTGAAATTAACATAAATAAACTACATTAATGAAAAAGGAATGCTTGTGGTGGCCCTGGGACGTTTCAGCCCAAGACATTTCTGAATCCATATATTGAAATGCCTGCATGCACTAGCAAGGAAAACTGGCCAAGATGGGGGGTGGGGGGTGGGAAGCAATCAATGATATAGGCCTATTTGTGCGTGTGGGTTTATGGGAGTCTGGGGTCCAATTGCCTCGTTTCGGGGATGGGGAGGGAGGGGGGACTATTTTCTTCACCATTTTGGAGTGGTATGGATGACTGAATCTTACACTGCCAAGACACTGAAATTTTTGATGTGCTGGTTGCACGTAAAAATCAAGGGTGGAGCCAGAAAATCTCCGATAGAGGAACTAAAATCTCCTGTCTGAAAGACCTATTTTAATTTTTTGGGTTTCAAAACATGTGTGAGGGGACAAAACCCAAAAATTATAATACGAAATTTCGGGGCATATTTGAGCTAGGGTTATGATGTGTGGTGGTCTGGCTTGTCGATCGGCATGTCATTATTGGAAATAAAAAAAATATTATTTTCTATTGATTTTATTTACATATGGTTATAATTATGATTGTAATTATGATTGCTGAATTAATAAAAAGTAACTGAAAATGTTGATTTGTCTTTTACTTTTTCTCAAGCTTGTCATGTGCAGAGGTGTTAAAACAGATGTTGGTTTGAAGGACAGCTCTGTGCTTTGTCGCATACCGAAACAAATACGGTTCATCACGTGTTGGCCTACAGCTGTAAACAAAATGTGAAATTGGGAACTTCGCGAATATTAGTTGTTTTTCTCAAGTCTGGTTTATCTATTTCCTCGATTAAATCGATCGCGCAAACACAATAGTTTAGTTTCGAAAGTGACGAGGACTTTGTACTTAACCAAATGGAACTGACTGTTCTATTCCCAATTTACAATTTCAAACCACAGCAATAGTCGCCATCTGCCTCCTCCAAATTCCAATTTTAATTTAAAATAAATTATCTTCTACCAGTAACAAATGCAGTTGTCTTGCCAGTTGACGTCACAAGACAGTATTTATTAATCAGCAGAGAAACTGACATGCAAAAGCAATTAAACTAATCGTTAACGCTCGTGACCACAGTGGGTCACAGTGTTTTGAAAACTGTCTTCCACTGATCAAACACTGCGGTCACTGGAACTCCACAGTGGAGAACAAACCGCGGCGGTGTTTTTGTTTCAATCCACGTTGAACATACTGTAATGTTAGTTATAAGAAACCAAATGAAGTTAAAAGATTAAAAAGAGACAACTCATTTATGTAAATATCAACGTGCAAAAAACAAACTTATTTATGTTAATATCTAAGTGCAGTGTATTATGTTTCTATAGTTTATTGCTTGTTAAAAGTTGGAACACTTGAATGAAATAAAATATATCAAAGCCAATGTTCTTGTTATTGTTGCTATGTTGTCAATGAAAAAAAGATATTAATTGTACACGCCCACTCATAAATAATTCCTCTATAAATAAACAGCACTAATCTAAATTTAGCATCAATAACTGGGGTATAAATTGACCAGTCTCATATGGGTACTGTACACGTAATGTTTGATCCAAAATTTCTAAGTCCGGAACGGGACCCCAAATTTTCAGCCTAAATATAAACCCAGGGACTTGGCTTGAACAAACTTGAATCTCCGACAAGGGCCAAACAAAGAATGGTGTTGGCGCCAATTCCGGTCACTTCCTGACGTCTGTGCATGCGCAGAGAGTAAATGTATGGAGGATCAGATAGGACTTCTAATTTTCGGTTTTGCATGCAAATTTTCGTGATTGGGGGGGGGGGGGGGGGGGCAAAACTTGTGTTTGGCCCTAGATATTTTTGAGTTAGCACCAGCTATGTCTGGGCCATTGGTATACTGTGTAAAAATAATGATTTAAATGTTCGTATTCACAATTACCTACCAAGCATATTTGCTGTTGTACGTCTGGTTGTAAAGTTTAACCCTATGCCCATTCTGTTTGCATAAAGATAGGTGCAGTCCAAAACAACTCTCGTTTTTTCAGAATTTGGTACGATTAAGTGACAATTTACTCCATTCTCAATTGATTGAGTGCAGAATGTTTTCTATAGCTGCATGCAGCAGTCATACCATGACAACTTTTGTTTTATATGTTAGTATTAAAAGTTTAACCCTTGGCAGATTTGAGTCTTCCATATGGGTGCTGTCGGAATAATTGTTATTTTCTTAAAATCATATCGCATTGCCTCACAGAGAGAGAGACACCAATTTTGCATTATATCATGTTGAATGTCAGAAGAGTGTATGCGCATGTTTGGGGGTTCCCACGGGGCAAGTCCTTGGTTTCTGGACTTTCGTATAATATAACCGAGTTCAGCTGAGCTTCAGAAAGAGTACTGCTGGAATAATTGTTAGACGCTGTATTCTATCGATTATGCACTTACCATATCCTGAAAACCGACCACAACTATGTTTAGTCTGTATGAAACACACAGACTATTGTTTTTGTATGGTTTCTCTTTTTTAATCTTCTTCTTTTTATTCTCCTGTCTTCTAAGCACTTCTAAGCACTTTTTTGTCCACAAGATAACTCGAAAAGGAATTGTCCCCTCTGTTCACAACAGCCATTCTTGAAATCCAACCATCTTCTTATTTCCTGTATGCCTTGTTTAGGACCCTATATGCTTTTTAAGGCCTCTTAAATGGATCAGACAGGTCCGTGACGGCGATGAGGTTACGGTGTTGGACTTCAAGCTGAAAGGTTCATTGTTCCAGATGTATATGTGTTGTGTCCTTGGCAAGGAACATAATCCCGATTACCTGCGAAGAGGCACGGTGATGCTGTGTACTTTTGAAATGGCTTGCTATTAACCCTCTCAATAAAGCATTCTTAACCCTTTAACCAATGTAATAGCGAAAAGTGGTCAGTGTTTTTCACAGAAATTGCCATTCAATTTTTATTATTTTTTCATTTTTACTTGAAAAGACATAGCTTATGACACTCCTGAAATGAGGTCAGTTTTAAAGGGTTCAAATGGAGTATTTAAAGGGAGTATTTTAACTCTCTCAAGATCTTAATATGGGTCCCAAAAATGTTATTTCATGCAATTCAAGAGTAATGTTAACCCATTCATTCTCAGAATGTTGCTCTAAACAAACATAGGCATCAATGGGACCGTGGTATTTTGTAAATGCCAATGCCAAGAAGCTTTCAGATAGGCTATTGGGATCATTTAAGGCCTTTTGACATCTATATCCCAACATTACTGAATTCTTTCACTTGCAATATATTTTCCAGAGGTACTATGTACCTTAACATTTTCTAGCTAATTTGAATATTTGCTATCATCTTCAAATATGGCAGATCCGGTGTTGGCAGTGCCAATATTTTTAAAGTGGTTTATGCTCATACTTACGACCAATAGACATCGGACCTACATTGAATGAGTTGAACTTGCTGGAGGTTCAACATATGGTCCACTTCAATGTGGTCAACACAGGTCATTAAGTGCATATCTTTCAGAACTATTAGGACTTGCTTTTTATAACAACTAATGCAATTCTGAAGATTATACATGTATCTCATCATTCAGATAAGTGGCAGAGCCAGTAATGTCAATTTCTGATTCCTTGATCAAACCCTTTAAATGTTGTGTACATGTATGGCTTTCTGCTTTCTTAGAAAAATTGTTCTGATTCCTGTATGAATATCTGTAAATACTGTTAACGAAAATCCATTTCTGATTTGTTTAAAAATATTTTCCTCCGGACATTAAGCCTCCATAAATTCTTTTTCTATATAGTTTTTTCCTGTTACTTTAACCCTTTTCACACATACTTGAATTTACTGGTGGCAGTAAATTCTGTTTCTCTAGTTTTCCTGAAATTTTTGTTGTAGAGACAAAAAATTAGGAGATACTTTTTCTTTTAGTTTTTTCATTATCATTATCGCCATTTTTGATGTTTCACATCACATCAAATGTTTTACAATTTTCAATAAAATCCTTTAAAAAACACACTCTTTTGATTCCATATGCGTCGCATTTATAGAGGACACAGTTATGAAAATTTCTGTACATATTTATGTTTATTTGAAGTTGACCACCTTTTTCATTTCAAATTGGGATATCCGATGCCAGCGATGCCAGTTTTACATTTTTTTTTCTCCTTTCTACTTTCAACCTGATTTTATGCCTTAGCCTTTCAAAATTTTTCAAAATATAACCTACACAAAAAACCATGTCTAAAATGTTGTGCCGTCATTGGAAATTCACAACAGTTATGATCCAACTCTCAGCTGATGTCATAGGGTCAATAATTAATATTTGTCAGGTTTCTTCCAAATTTTAGTGGTAATCAGTCCTACTGTAATTATGTTTTTTTTTTTGTTTGGACAAACTGACCAGTATCAATGACTCTACATGTGTATTGGTTAACTGTCTTGAGGTTTTAAGGATGTCCTTCTGTTAATGATGCAGTTTATGTCATGGGGGGTGGGGAGGGGGTCAATAATTTATATTTGTCAGGTTTCTTCAAAATTTTAATATGTTGTATAGCTCAAAAAAATTAGTTTGTTTTTTTTAATTTTTATTTATTATCATTTTTGACCTTTTAACATCACTTCAAATTTAGCGGTTATTTTGCACATTTCTCTTTGAAAATGCTGATTTTCAATAACACACAGCTCTGTATAAATAATGCACACAGCTACGAAATTTCACACACTTTTACTTTCATGATATCTCTTTTAAAGGCATTTGTTTCTATTTCAAAATTAAACCCTTAACCAAAATAATGTCAATTTGACTTTTTTTATAAGCATTTAATATCTGCCTACTTCTTCTTCCAAAGATGCAATCAGTTTTCAACCTGCAAACAATTTGTCTGGGCTGCCTTTCAGATGAATGAAGGAAGGACATCAACATTGGAAAACTAAAGTTTGTCCAAATTACCAGAAAATTTAGTATGTTGTACAGCTTGAAAAATAAAAAAGATAGCTGTCTTTAAATTTTTTTATGTAACGTCATTTTTGAAATTTTAACATCATTTCAAATGTTACTTTCTGGAAATGTACCCTTCCTTTTGATTCACACAACTCAGAAAATACACAAGATACCACTTTTATATTACACATACTGCATAGTTGATAAGATGCACCTTTATTTTTTAACTTCCATTCAACAAATATATTTAATGCTCTGATGTTAGAGACGACCATATTTTCAAAACATCAACAATTATATTTTCACTGGATGAAGGTTAAATCAACTGACATTTCTGTTTATCCCTACATGTATTACAAACTTGAAAAATTTTTGAAAATCTCTAAGATATGACATTAATACCATCAGGACTATTATTTCACCATTTGAGCCATTTGGAATACTTTTCATTAAAAACACTATCTTCTGATTCACGTACCTCCATATTTATAAATGACGTAGCTGTCAAACTTCACACACTGTTTTCTGGTTGTTTGAAATTGTGCAATTTTGTTTCTTTCATTTCAAATTTATGCACATGATGCCACTTTTACAGTCCTGCAAATGAGATGGGTGCGAGTGCAATTGCTCCCGTCAGCAAGTTGGAAAAGTAATAGAGTGCAAAAGCACGAAAAAGATCGAAAAAAGGGTCGAGCGAGACCGACGCTCGACATTACAGGTACTCTCTCTGCACACCTCTTGCATTTACCGAGTGCATGCGCAACAACTGTGACGTCAATTCCGTATTTCCGCCAACGAGAAGTTTGTGATTTAGCGGGGAGGCATTGATATCAAAGATATCCCCAAGGAGGGTGGGCCTCCGGTAAACAATTGTGGTAGGTATGTTAAGAAACAAAATTTACTACAAAATTTTAATTTCTTTTCAACCTACTCACAATTGTTTACAATTGGCTGAATAAACAATAGGAGGAGGTGAATCACATAACCAATACCAACAAGAGCAGCAGAAAGAAAAGCAAGGAGGGCAGAGAATAATAGCGAAACCTGTAAGGAAGAAAGAGAGAAGGCACCTGAAAAGAACAAGGCTGAGCAGAGTACAAACCCGATAAAAACAAATTTAACGAGGGAGCACAACAGCCTGAGCAGCAACGAGAGGGCCTAAAGAAAAAAGGTCATCGGATTGCTGCTGTAGGTGGCGGAGATAAAAGGAGGAGAAGGTAGAAGCATTCCTCCAGTAAGTTGCATTCATAACACCCAGGAGCGAAACAGAATTGGCAAACACCCAGGATGTAGAAATGGCACGAACCTCATGAGCATTAAACTGGTTTGAAACAAGATCCGAAGCAGACAAGCTGGAATAAGCCAGCTTGATTGCAAGACAGATCCACCTGGAAATAGAATGGAAAGAGATAGACTGCCTCCTAGGAATGAGAGACAGAAAGGATCTCTTCCGGCCCCTCCGAATGAACTGCGTGCGGTTAAAGTAAGTCTTGATCGCACGAACAGGACAAAAAAGAGGTCTCCAGCCATCGACAGCAGGGAGGGCCTGAATGCAGATGGGAGGAGGTACCGAATCAGGAAGCTGATTCTTGGCCAGAAAAGAGCAATCAGTAGTGAAGGTGACACTGTTAGCATCATTTCTGAAGAAAGCAGAATCAACAGATAGCGCATGAAGCTCAGTGACACATCTGGCAGAAGCAAACGCTAGAAGGAAAACTGTCTTATAGGTGAGAAAACACATATCGGTCTCAGATAAAAGCTCGAATGGCGCCCCCCTCCAAACAGTGCAACACCCATGCGAAGTTCCACTTGGGTGTAAGACGCAAAACTCGAGGCCCATTCAAAGAAAAGTGCCGAATGAGTTTGGAGAGAAAAAGATTACGACCGTTTTCCCACATAAGAGAAAGTATCAGACAGCACAGACCGCTAGCCCTTTATCGTAATAGGCTGGAGGCCCTTGGAGTCAAAAAGGTATACCAGAAAATCCGCAAATTGAGCGTTTGAAGGATTATGTTAATCCACATTTTGAGCTGTACACCAGGGGCAGAAAACCTTCCACTTAGCAGCATAAGTCATGCCAGTGGAATGTTGCCGCGATGCAGAAATGCACTCCACTGTTCGTCTCGAAAAACCTCTACATCGGAGACAGGACCTGATAAAAGACAGGCGTAAAGGGACAGGCTTGCCACGTTGTTGTGATACTTCCTGGGATGACCCTGGGAAAGAAGATCACGACGTAGAGGTAGACGAATCGGCCGATCTGCCAACAGAGGCCGCAGCAGATTGATCCACACCCTCTGTAGAGACAGAGGTGCAATCAGAATGATCCTGCAACTGCAAGCACAAATCTTTGCCAATACTTGAGGAAGAATCAGTGCAGCAGGGAAGGCATAGCCGATCCAACCTGTCCAAACCAGAGACAGAGCATCTACCGCAAATGCCAGTGGATCTGGACAAGGAGAGACAAAGGTCTCTACCTGATGATTCCAGTGAGTGGCGAAAGGGTCGACCAGAGGACGCCCCACCACTCGCAAATTGCCTGAAACACCGACCGATGCAGCATCCATTCGGTTGGAAGGACACTGTCGCGTCGGGACAGGGAGTCTGCTAGGACGTTGAGATGCCCGGGAATGTGCCAAATGGTCACCCGAGCATTTACATCCCGCGCCAACAGTATAAGATCCCGAGAGAGCCGATACATGGGAATCGAATGTGTGCCTCCTTGATTCCGTATGTAGGCCACCACTGTTGAATTGTCCGAAAGAAGTAGGACAATGTGGTCCGACAGGTGAGAGATCTAAAGCCGAAAACTCAACAGAAGAGCAAGGAGCTCCTTCTGGTTGATATGAAGGCCCACCTGCTCGCTGTCCCACTCGCCATGAGTAGACAGACCGAGAGGATCCAATGTCGCACCCAGCCCCGATCGCTGGCATCCGCAGTAAGGATGCGATTGGCTGAAGGAAGATCCAATGGGACACCCTGTGTCAACCAGGGAACATCGGCCCAAGGGTGGAGGTGACGAAGCAGGGACCGAGGAATAGGAAGTTCCAGGTCGGGAGGATCTATATTCGGATGCCAATGAACCAACAGGAAGTGTTGGAGAGGTCGGACAAACAAGCGACCGAGCGGAATGAGATCCGTCATTGAACTGCAAAGGCCCAGCATGTGAAGGAAAGTCCTGGCCGAGACTGAGGAAGATTGGAGCAGGATCCGAGTCAAGGCGGAAAGAATCGTCGCCCGAGCATTGGGAACCGACACCACATTGTGAAGCGAGTCGAAATCCATTCCCAAATGACGAAATTGCTGAGAAGGAAGGAGATCCGACTTCTCGCGATTGACTCTGAAACTCAGCGATGCTAGTAGGCCAAGCAACCACCGGGCATCGGACTCCAGAACAGCAGCATTGTGGTGCCGTTGGAGGATGTCGTCCAGTTAGGCTGACAAAGTCACAGCCGACTGAGTACGGTGAAAAGCAAGCACATGTGACATCAGTCGGGTGAAGGCCCAAGGAGCCAGGTTCAAGCCGAATGGGAGAGCTTTGAATTGATAGACTCGAGCCCGAAACGAGAAGCAAAGGTATTTCCGTGACGCCAGATGAATGGGTACATGGAAGTATGCATCCTTCAGGTCGATACTGGCCGCAAAGTCGCCCTGATGAACTGAACGTCGAACCGACCGGAAAGTCTCCATACTGAAACGAGGTGCTATAATGGACTTGTTCAGGATACTGAGATCGATGACAGGACGAAACTGCCCGTTTTTCTTCCGGCACCAAGAAAATTCTCGAGTAAAACCCCGGTGAAAGGGTGTTCCCGACCACCTTGATCGCCCCTTTGGAGAGGAGATTGTCGATCTCCTGCACCAGAAGATCCCGACGCAGAGAATCGGAAGGGACCTGAGTCGGGTGGACACCCGAGATAAACAGGTGTGCCGACGGAAGGACAGTCGCAGACCAGATTGGAGACGTCAAGGACTCAAGTGTCCGACATTACCTCTGTCCAACGGTTGAAAAACAGCGACAGCCTTCCCCCGACTGGAGGCGAATCAAGGTGAGGACCTTCATTTGCGGCCTCGATGAGGCCCCCGAGAGGAGAAACCACCCCCTCGGGAAGCAACAGAGTCCTGAGACTTTCCTCCCTGAGGCTGCCAGAAAGCCTGGCCACGTCGGCGCTTCTTCTGTGCAAAAGGAGCCGATGGAGCCGAAGGAGTGGCAGACGCAGCGAGATGCTTGGCAGGCCTGGAACGACCACCACCTGCAGCAGCAGGTTGGTCCAGCTGTCATAGCAAAAGCAGGTCCTTCGAATGACGAAGAACCTCATCACGGACAGCTTCCATGGAACCATGGAACAGCTGAGGTCCAACCAAAGAAGCTGACCTCAGAACAGCACGCTGCTCAGAAGGAAGGGATGGAGAAGAATCCAACACCGCATCCAGGCGTGCCAGCTCCAAATTAGCAGTGTTACAGGCATGAGCGTATATCAATTTCATAAGAGCCTGTGACAAAATGCAAAAAGGCACCTGAGCATCATCAAACTCCCCTGATGGAAAATATGCAACCAGGGCAGCGACAACATGGTCCGCGAGAGATAGCATACCCAGCATCTCACGGGACAGACCCACCATAGACTCAACAACCGACATCGGGAGAACTGCCGACTTAGGCTTAGTCAACTCGAGGGAAGATGAATCTTCGACTACAGTAGTCATCCCTTGGAAGACTGGTGGACAGACGGAATCGTAAACACGAAACCACGATGGAGGCAAAAAAGCATCAGCTCATGAAAAGAAAGAACCCTTGAGGGCCTTGGAACACATTTTGGCATCTTTGGCGTCTTAGCCCTGGAAGGACTCAACAGCCGATTGCAGAGGACACAAAACCCCCAGAGCTAGAAGGCTCAACAGGGTTACGGCACTCCACAGCAGACTGTGGCCAGACGGTCACTAATGGCTGGTCTGAAGGCTGAATGTCTGGCAATAAGCCAAAGAAAAAATCCAAAGCCTGCCCCAAGACTGACGAGGGGGGCCCGTCGCCTTCAAGAAAATCCTCATCCTCTGTAGCAGAAGAGAGGTAGCCCAACTCGGGCTGACCAGCAGGAACCTCCTGTGAATACTGAACAGTATCCAAAGGGCCAGGCGAGGAACCTCGGCGACCGACCAAAGGAGGTTGTGCCTCAGGAGGCACAGGGAAACCAACTTGAGGGTTGCTAGAAAGCAACCGGGTGATTGCCAAAATGGCCTGACGCAGCTCACCCTGAGAATCCATCGTAGTAGCATCGCCTGACGGAGTGTCTTCCCAATGGACCCTTCTAACAGAAGAACCCAAATCCTCAGAAGGGACCGACGACGAACATCGATCAGCAGACAGCGATCAGCTGACAGAATAGGGAGACGGTGAGAAGACACCGGAGGATAGTCCCAGAGTCACCACGTGCACTTCCAGAAATGTCTGAAGAGGCACGGCTACCCTTACCCCGAGAACGGATGCCCAGAATTTCGAGGACCAAACCCCACAAATACCACAGGAGTGGGCCTGTGTACAATTGTTGCAAGTGACACATGTAGCATGAGAGTCGTCCACATGTTTCACCTGCAAACAAGAGGTACAAGGAATTGTTTTAGGCATAATTACAATATGATCAATGAAATCAAGCTTCCCGTCGACGGAAAACAGAACAACAATGGTTGCGTTAACATGCGGGGGAAAAACAAGACTATGTATTAGAAAACAAGCAAAAATGAGCATAAATATCATCAAATAATAATCAATTTAGAGCTTGAAAAGGATACAGTCCACTTGCACATAAACAGACAAGAAGCACCATACAAATATAAGTTGTTCACGAAGATAACAGCTAAATAATAGCACGAGCCACAAATTTTCTGACCATCACAATGGCGGAAATAAACGGAATTGATGTCACGGTTGTTGCGCATGCACTCGGTAAACGCAAGAGGTGTGCAGAGAGAGTATCTGTAATGTCGAGCGCCGGTCTTACTCGACCCTTTTTTTGATCTTTTTCGTGCTTTTGTACTCTATTACTTTTCCAACTTGTTTGGAAAAGTTTCTTAAGCTTGAGTTAGTTCCGAAGTAGGGCTTGCACTTACGTTACAGCCAATTGTAAACAATTGTGAGTAGGTTGAAAAGAAAATGACTGGTCTACCCCACATATTTACTGAACAGCTATTCTATTTAATGGCGTTATGACGTATCATGTTCCTGGCTGGAAAATGGGCCGCTCGAGTTAAAAGGGTTAAGGTTTCTAGTGTTTGGTGACAGTATTCCCTCGAAAATTCCTATACTAACATTTTACGGGTGCAATTTACTCTTGTCTCTGATTTCGCAGGAGCTTAAAACTGCACCCATCAATTTTGTTCATTTCCAGCACTGCTTTTACATGTCTGTGTTTACCTTCTCTTTACAATCTAATTTTTGAACATTTTCTTCCTAAATTTTGAAAATACAATCAATATCCATCAGACTTGGCTGCCAAAGAAGTGTTGGCCAAAAATTGCATTGGCTGTACTTCGTTGGATGACTTCTGGAAATTCGCTTTGCGTTTTCAAAACCATTAATTTTTTTCTGCAATTATCAAACAACTTATTTCCAACACTGTATATTGTGTTACATTAGCTGATGACATTGAAATTGAAACTAATTAGAAAACTACTTAATATAATACATAACTTCGAAGAAAATATATCCGAGGTGACAATTCTAGACCCCTTATAACAGTGCATCTAAATCAATTTAGGTCCCACAAAGTAGATCTGTTTCTCAGGCCATTTTTTGTAAAATTGCACATGGGCGGTTTTATTTTTATAGATATTTCTTTGCCATCAAAAGTTCAGGTTCTTGGTTTGTTTTATGTTTTTGGACTCATAATCTACAGAATAGCATGGGTGGTGGTGTATTTTGTCCCTTGAGTGCAAGAGGGCTTTGCAATGCTAAAGCATTGCAAAGCTTTCTTGCACTCAAGGGACAAATTTATCAATTTTATTAACTTGAGGTAAAATATCAGACATAAACCATTTAATTTATATTTTTTAAAGTTTGTATTGGTTATAAAAGGAAAGCATGCGGCACCCAAAAGGACCATGTGGGAGGGCCTTTAGAAACAGATTTTTAACTTTTTTTAGGCCTTAGTTGCAATATTTTTTACTTGCCTTGTCCTGCCAAAAATGAAGCACTAATCTCTGAGAAGTGCATAGAATGTACTCTACCAACCTTTGGAAGATATTTTTGCTTCTGTTCTTCACTCCCATGCTTCACTATTTGATGCATATTTAAACCAGAATGAGCACCATAACTGAGTGCTATTGCAGCACTAGCTCGAGATAATTCTTCCATGATGATAGCATGATCTAAATACCCCATGTCTGAACCTCCATATTCAGCTGTCAATTTAGAAAAAAAAGAAAGTCAAAAGTAAAAATTTGAATGTTGGTTGTAAGGGCTTATATATCAACGAGTTTATGCAAAGATTCGGGCAACAAAATGAGCGGGAATCCATGTAGGTTCTCACTGCTCCTCTGGTAGGATTCCTGTGAAAAGAACTGAGTCAGTTTTATCATTTACCTGACATAGTGGCAGCAAATTAACCAATAGAAGGCAAACATGACCTGAAATATCCTGATACTTTGTCAATAAAACTGTATAAATATGGCTGACCATATTTATTGGTAAATATTGTTATTTTTTAAAAATTATCAAATTCAGTTTAAATTTTAAAAATTAAAAAGCTGTGTTGGGTAAAGGGTTAAAATGTAATATCAGTATACAACAGGGTTCAACCATGGTGGCCTAATGGGATCCTGGCACACTCACAGCAGGTATGGATTCTTGCAACCATTTTCGTGAGAATCCAAATGGATTTGGAAATTTAGAAATATAAGCCCTGGCAATATCGGCAGTTCAAATGATGATTACAATGAGACTGAACTAATCAGGGCTAAGATCTCCAAATAAGTGGGAGGGGGGTCATCATTCAAGGCCTGCATAAACTGAACACATTGCACAATCAAAGTTATCTGTGACAGCCAAGCCTGCAAGTAAGCCTTAGGTCAAGGACAAAGACTTAATCAAATACTCTAAATGTCCTAGACCAATAGATTAGTGCAGGTCATCATGTCACAAGGTGTAATGCAATGAATGTTGGTGATTGGCGATCACATTATTTACAGATTAAAATAAAAACAAGGCTGGGATATCTCCAGTGACTGTTGCCAATGGCAAGTCAATGGAGGTATTCAATGGATAATTTCCAGCCTTGTTTGTTATTGATTATGTTACTGTTTTCTCAGGATTTTTATGCGAGAATAACTCAGAAAACTTTCATGACCTGAAGCAATGTCCTGCACCAAAACATTTCCACTGGTCATGATGAGACACACTGTGCAAAATTATTTGCAGGCTTGGCGACAGCCCCCCCCCCCCCACCCCCCAAAGTGCAGGCTGCTAACATATTGAGGAGTATATCCTTTCACTGGAAAGGTTATATATGTGGCACTCAGAAGAAAATGAAAATCAGATAAGCATGGGGTTGATCAGTGGTTAGTGGGTTGGACTTAAGATCAATCCTGACTCACATCATCTGTGTTGTGTTCTTACCATACTGTCACAACTGTTCTCTTCAGATGTCTCTCCCAAGTTTGACCAAACTGTGTAATTCCCTCCCCACTGTATCAGAGGCCCTTGATACAAGATCTGTATCTTTCAACTGCATAATACAACCGCATGCTTGGTTACGACTGAACTGGGGGTAGACTGTAATTAATATGAACTTCATTGGGGAGTCCCCAATAAAGTTCAAATTAATTACTCTCTACCCCAGTTCAAACCGTTCTGCAATCAGAATAGGGTGATGGTGACAAGCTTCTTATAGAGCTCAAATCAGTATCTTACTATAATACCAAAATACCAATTCTCCCTAAACCAATTACCAATATATCATTTATCATAATACTAATTACCACATCATTATCAATACTTGATTGATGAAGAGTGAATTGATCTGAATGAAATTGGTGGAGTGCTAATTACTCCTGCATCCAATTATGATCACATTCAGAATCATTGCACATAAAATCATATTTACTGTTTTATCATTAGGCTTTTCCCTCTGGAAAAGACTTTTATTTTTCTACGGATTATTATTATTATTATTTTTTTTTTACCACACATTTTGTCAGTACGATTCAGAATCCATTTTCGAACCAATTTTCATACAATTTTGCACACGCATAGAGGGGTACAAAATCTAAAAATGTACCAAAAAGTGAAATTTTCGATTTAACCCTTCTTTCGCCAGAATTGGCAAAAAACAGTCAAAATTAGAGTTTATAGGCACTTTCTCGAAACACGTCTTGCAGATTTTTTTTAAACATTCATCATTGTTAGACCTGTCTGTGACACGACCATTGATACACAAGACATATTAGGCAATGCATATGGTAACCCTCCACAGTCTGCCAAACATCAAAATTCTGATGAAATGGGCTGTTTTCGGGCCCACACAGCACCCAAACGATACACGAAAGATAAACATAACTTCCTTTATTGGAAGTGGAATTCACTGAGGATCATTTTTGTAAGTAATAAGGGTGTTCAAAAAACCAAGCGTTAACCCATTTTGGCCTGGTTAAACAGCAATACCCCCCAAAAATTCATGTTTTCCGTAGATTTCTCTAAACGAGTCTTGCAGATTTTCTAGAAAAATTGGTCACTCCCAGGTCTTGGTGTGACATTACAAGTTGCATGGACAAAATATTCCGGTCAGCATTACTTAACACACCCCAGGTTGCTAAAAGTAAAAATTGTGATAAAATGGGCTGTTTTTGGACACCAACAGCACCCATTGGGTATACCACAGAGAAAGGTACCTTCTTTTATCAGACACAAAATTGATAGGGAAACATTTTTGTAAGGGTATTCAAAAGTCGAAGTCTTAACCCATTTTGGACAGGTTAAAAAGAGATACCCATTAAACTCTTAAAATATCCGTTTTCTGTGGATTTCTCTAAAAACATCTTGTAAGTTTTAAAGAAAAATTGGCTATTCGCAGGTTTTGGTGTGACATTACAAGTTGCATGGACAAAATATTCCGGTGAGCATTTATTAACCCTCTAAACACAGCCAAGCATCGTAATTTTAAGAAAATGGGCCATTTCGGGGCATCCCGAAAATAAAAATAATCTCCTTTGTTGGAAGAGGAATTCACCGAGGACCATTTTTGTAAGTAATAAGGTTATTCAAAAAACCAAGTGTTAACCCATTTTGGACTGGTTTAAGAGTGATTCCCTTAAATGCTTAAATAATCATGTTTTACGTGGATTTCTCTAAAAATGTTGAGTAGATTTTCAAGAAAAAACTGGTCCTTCACAGGTCTTGGTGTGACATTACAAACTACAAGGACAAAATATTCTGATAAGTGTTTGTTAACCCTCCACAGACTCTCAAATATCAACACTTTGATAAAATAGGCTGTTTTCAGCCCCCCATAGCACCCAACCTGTAGCTCGGAAATAAACATAACTTCCGTTATTGGAAGTGGAATTCACTGAGGATAATTTTTGTAAGTAATAAGGGTATTAAATCCAATGATTAACTGGGTTTGACGTTACTTAACTTCAGTGACCTGATGAGAACCAGTTACCGCAACACCACCGTGCCCCGCCACTGCATGATAAGAAAGCAGTAAATAATGTTAGCTACAATGGGATCAGTTACTTATAATATTAAATACAGTGTTGACACTATAGCATTTCCCTGACAGTGGGTCAAGGTATATACTAGTCTGTAAAATGGCTATACACTGCCCCTCCTCCACCCCAGGGTGGCGACGTTGCAGTATATAGCCATCTTACAGATGTTAAGTTGTCCCTAAGGAACCTTACAATAAAAAGGGGGAGTTCCCCAACATGAGAAGGGGGGAAGGTATATTTACTACTCTGTAAGGCAGTTATCAAATGCAGTGGTGGCACCAACATTTCCCCGGCAGTGGGGCTAGGTACATACTAGTTTGTAAGATGGCGTTACTGCCCCTCCTCCATCCCAGTGTATATTTTATTTGCATAGATGTACGAACAACACTTCCTATTTATATATGTAATTATTGTTGTCTATAACGTCATGTTTCTCATTGTATGTATAGATATCTGCAGTGTAATAAATAAAACTAATCCAACTGGGAAAAACCAATTGGAGAGAAAAGTAGTTCTGCCATTAATGGACAGAGTCAACTGTAGAAGGTGTGAAAATGTGACATAATCATGCATAACATCTGCTGTCTAATTGGAGATAATTGATACAGGGACAACACATGACATGCTTAAGAACATAAAGTTCACATTTTCTGTGGATATCTTCAAGTGGTTCTTACAGATTTTCAAGAACAAATAAACTCTGAAGATTTATTCTCGCAAGCCTTCATTAACCCTCCACAAACTGTCAAATACCAAAATTTTAGATAAATTTGAGATATAATGGGCTATTTGCATTAGACGCTGATAGTGATATTAACCTTCCTCTCCACCAACAATGATGATTTAACCAAAACTTTCTTTTATCACACTGGGTCATTTGAGACTATTATAACCACTTTTCTCAAGGCATCAATAGAAATACTTTAGCGATACAATTAAAAACAATTCTTCAGACGCTCCAGGGATGTAAAAAATCATGGAATCTTGTCTGGAAAAGCCATGATTCTCCAGAATCATAAAGTCTAGTTATTAATTATTATTATTTATTGGTATTCAAGATCACTTGCAGCACTTGTGGCTATATCATGATCACAAGTGTAAAGTTGTTTTCCTTTTTCTTGGAGGCTATTCGATTTTTCTGCATTCTTCCTCCTGGAAACAGTTTTGAGTAATTTTTTACTAAAACTGTCATCAAAATGAAAAGGTAGAAAAATCTGAAAGAACTGTCAAATTGAGTACTTTTATGTCTTAACCTTTTCACTCAGCTTCTAAGTTGATTTTAAATTGTAGTGTTTGGTGCCTTACATGTCTGAAAATAAGCAATCAGACATTTCCAGAATGAGATCTCCAGAGGGTGAATTTGATGATGCTATTCTATATAATGGGCCAATTTATCCTCTGGGTACCTCTTTCTGTTTAGCTTTGAGACCCTGATTCAGATTGAGGTTCACAGAGGGTAAATTTAGTGATGCTACCCTGCACAGCAGAGTAGCATCACTAAATTCACCCTCTGGGGAACTCATTTTGCAGATGATAGTCTGCTTATTTTCTGGCTTGGTGCCTTATTCACACTGAACACAAAATACTTTGCATGTTCCAAAAACTCATTTATATATAGAATGCTTCAAAGCCTTTTGAGTCTTTTCATCAACTTGCACATACTTGTTTTTGCATTTTTTTGGAGCACCACTAGCCAGTTGTGCTAAATAAAACACTCACACATACACAGGTATCGTCCCAACATGCTGAATGGGTAAAATGGACGATCCCGACAAGACAAAAACATGTTTTTATTAATTATAGGGGAAATTAATAAAAGAAAAAAGAAAAATAAATGTGTATATTTATATTATTTGAGGAATCTTATGGTTGATTTTAACTTTTTGTGCAGTTGCTGAGCAGTTAATAATTTTTTTTTTTTTCATCTCTTGATCGTTCACAATCACTATTTAGCTAGAGAAAGAGTTTATTTCTGTACTAATTTCAACAGTTATTTCTTTATGTTTTCTTTTTTTTTCTTCCTTTTTATGTGTGTTTTTGAAGTCTGATTAATAAAAAAAGATACAAAAACTTTAGCAAACAGCATCTCATAAAAATACGTGGCTCTTTGGTTAACTGAAGTCTCTTTGTCGGACAGTGAGTTGTATTATGGTGCAATAATAACTAACAAAGAACATACAACACCTTGTCTCTCAAACTCTTGTCTCAGAAACAATACTTTGTGTTCATTAAAGGCAATGTAAACAGTCAGTCTGCTATCTTTTTGAAAAGACTCGCTTGTGACACTAAAGCGAATATAAAAAAAAATGATATTGCCGACAGTGAAAAAAATATGTTTGAAAAAGATTTGTTTATAATTTTTGATAAAGGCTCCAAAAGTTGAAATCATTTCTTGTAAAAGTAGCCTTCTTGTATTCCTTGTCATAACTTTCATTGGCACGTAATTTATGCTTTATAAAATTATATTATGTGTACATCGCCTGTATGAACTGATAATTGAGACCCCACTAATTGCATTGTGTGGTGGGGTCAGAAAACCCAACCACATGACACCACTGAGTTGGTTTTGTTGTCTATAATTAGATGTATGTTTTTCCACTGCCTAATCGCCGTTGGTTATTCCACTACATATAGTCAATTACTGTCCATAAATAGTTTTCTTGTTGCTAATAAATAGTGGGGGGGGGGGGGGGGGGGGGGGGGCAGGGTTTTGGGGGGTGAAACATAAATTTGATACAATTTGGATGGCAAAGCAATCTAAAAAAATTCCGATAGGATCACCAATCCAATGTCGAGTTGTGACAGTACAAAAGTGGGTTTTATCAACTTATCGTCTGGAAACCAGTTGTTTACAATTTACTATGTGAAGGGTCACTGTGACCTTTACCTAGTGATTCCAAAATAAACAGGGCTCTTTCTTGCACCAATACCAACCTACCTATGAAGTTTCATGATGTGGGTGGAACCACTGTCAAATTATCATCTGGAAGCCAATTGTTTACAATTTATTATGTTCAAAGTCACTGTGACCTTGACCTTTGACCTAGTGAGTCCAACATAAATAGGGGCCTTCCACTCACCTAGGCCAACCTACCTATGAAGTTTCATGAATGTGGGTCAAACCATTATCAAGTTATCGTCCGGAAACCAACTGTTTACGGATTTACAATGTTGAAGGCCACTGTGACCTTGACCTTTCATCTAGCGAGTCCAAAATAAATAGGGTTCTTCCTCTCACTGATGCCAACCTACCTATAAGTGTCATGAACGTGGGCCAAACCATTACCAAGTTATCATCCGGAAACCAATTGTTTTGATTCATTATGTTCAGGGTCACTGTGACCTTGACCTTTAACCTAGTGAGTCCAAAATATATAGGGTTCTTACTCTCAAGAAGGCCAACCTACATATGAAGTTTCATGAATGTGGGTTGAACCATAGTCAAGTTATCATCCGGAAACAATTGTTTACGATTTACTATGTTCGAGGTCACTGTGACCTTGGCCTTTGACCTAGCGAGTCTAAAATAAATAGGGTTCTTCCTCTCACCAATGCCAACCTACTTACAGAGTTTCATGAATGTGGGTCAAACCATTATCAAGTTAATGTCTGGAAACCAATTGTTTATGGATTTACTGTGTTGAAGGCCACTGTGACCTTGACCTTTCACCTAGCGAGTTCAAAATAAATAGGGTTCTTCCTCTCACTGATGCCAACCTGCCTATGAAGTTTCATGAACATGGGCCTAACCATTATCTAGTTATCATCCGGAAACCAATTGTTTTGATTTATTATGTTCAGGGTCACTGTGACCTTGACCTTTGGCCTAGCGAGTCCAATATAAATAGGGTTCTTCCTCTCACAAAGGCCAACTTACATATGAAGTTTCATGAAAGTGGGTTCAACCATAGTCAAGTTATCATCCAGAAACCAATTGTTCATGATTTAGTATATTCAAGGTCACAGTGACCTTCACCATTGACCTGGTGAGTCCAAAATAAATAGAGTTTCATGAACGTGGCCGAACCATTATCAAGTTATCATCCGGAAACCAATTGTTTTATTATATTCAGGGTCACTGTGACCTTGACCTTTGACCTAGGGAGTCCAAAATAAATAGGGTTCTTCCTCTCACAAAGGCCAACCTATATATGAAGTTTCATGAATGTGGGTTCAACCATAGTCAAGTTATCATCCGGACACCAATTGTTCATGATTTAGTCTCTTCAAGTTCACTGTGACCTTCACCATTGACCTGGTGAGTCCAAAATATATAGGGTTCTTCCTCTCAACAAGGCCAACCTACCTATGAAGTTTCATGAATGTGGGTCGCACTATTATCAAGTTATCGTCCGGAAACCAATTGTTTGTGCCTGGCCGCAAAGCCCACCCGCACAACCGGCTTACCGCCCGCCATTCATCAAACTATAAGTCAAATTTGACTTCATCACAACTAGAATAAAAAATCAAAAAAAATCCGAAAAGTGAATTGTTGAATGAAATAAAATTGATATTTTCTCATGTGTGAAGTGCGATTTGCTTACTTGGCAGTGTTACTTTGCTCTCGCAGTTCACTGACACTGATTAACAAATTTCTCTCTTCAGTGGGGAAAAAACATAAACCAATACACTCATCATACTGATAAGCTCTCACCAGATTTGAAAAATTCGATAAAAATCATTGAGGTTCCATGGTTGATTTGTTCTTTTCCATCCATTATTCATCAAATCCAATAAAAAATAAAAATGCACGATACAGTAAAACAGATATCACAATTTCCGCCAGCCGAGTCTATTCAACTCGGTCGGTCTGTTGGCCAACAATGGCATGGGGGATTTGTGAAATACAAGCATACTTAGTGATTTAAAAAAGAATTTTTGACCACCACGTTAAATTATTTATCCAGATGTACTGTGAAAAAGACACAATTCGTTATCTTCCAACCCATTTCGGTCGCTAAACGGAGAAACCGAAAAAACCGAGGCCTATTCAACACCGATCTAAGAAGCATTTTTTGAAGAGAAGAAAATATAAGTTTTTCAAAGAATTCTTGGACAGTTCTGCTCCAAAAAGATCCTCTCTTGGAAAAAACAGCTCAGTGTTTTTTTTTCCTTGCAAACACGGCAAGAAAATAATATGATGCTAACTGCTGGAATTATCAACAAAGGTTGTAAGTGATGATAAAGATGTGTGCATATAAAAACAAGAATGCCTGGTACTTCAGTTGTATAAACAGCAAGCTAACTAACAGAAGTGAGCCTGAAAAACAAAAGACAGGGCGTATATCAGTACCCATGATTGACATTACACAGATGGGGAAGGTCCATTAATAAATTAATTCGGTATCTTTCGTTCACGGGAAATGAATGAAAGCAAACACAGCCTTCAAGATCAACGTACATGTAATGCATTCGAAACAAGGTCGCTGCTCATTGCATGCCTTTAATTGGACGGAATTAATCTTCCCTGCATATTACGTTTAACCCAGGCAATCATCGTACTAACGTGAAGAACATTCATATCATTGGCCTGTGCTGATGCATGTTACTGGAATTCACCTGTTTGAGTTCATGTTACCATTAAACCACTTTAGAAAGGGGGGGGGGGAGGGTTCCAGCCAGCAATTATTTTCAAATTTAAGGGATTAGCATAAACGACAGCAGTATTTGAAAGATTGCCAGTGGTGCCTTATTTTTTACTCAGAAATGTAAGTATATGTCGGGTGTGAAATGCATCCCACAACTGGTGGCATAGAAATAGCATGAGGTGGTTAACTCCCCCACTCCCTCCCCCCAAAAAAGGAAAATTAAAAATTCCCAAACCATCTTGTGACTCACAGGTTTCATGTCACCTCCGCGACGCATGGATACCCAACCCAAGAGAGAGAGAGAGAGAGAGAGAGTTACGAAAAAACCCTTATTTTCTGTGTTAAATGCGTGAAGAGTTAGGATACTGACATTGTCAAGTGATTCTCGTAGAGTGATAATTTCAGCTTAACACATCCACAATAGGCTACTGAAAACATCAGAAGGTTTATACAACAATTGGTGGCTGTTTAACTATGTCACTAATCCCCTGTTGTGACTGTCTCATTGAAAGATTATTGCCACTGGTTATAATTACTGGACAAACTACTGTAATCACAGCTTCTGATTTCTTTGGGAGTCCGCCTTGCTAATTTTTTAATGTTTTTTTTTGCGCAGTTTCAATGAACTTGAGCTATTACCTGGGTGGAATTTACACTTAGTGGGTGTTTCCAAATCCATCCACTATCCATGTACTGTTTCTGAATATGCGCCAGGCTACCTGTCAACCTCAAGCAAAATATAGGTTGTCCATACATAAAAGATGATGTTTGATTCAATTTATTAGAATGGGTCGATATGGATAGGAGCGAAATACTGACAAAAGAAAATCTGACTTCTCATGCACATGTCTGAAATTTATAAAAAAAAAAAACAACTTTGATCTCATAAAAAACACACATGGTTCCTGCTTTTCCTTCCAAATGTTATTGCAGAATATGTATGCAACTTTAACATTTTTACACAGTAAGTACATGCGATCATCAGAATATCAAATCACCCAAATGGTCACCCTTCTGGTGATCAGTTGCGTATGTCACATTGCCTTTTGACTGCCCCCTTGGATAAATTTTCTGTATGCCCACAGTTAAACAGCAGTACAGCACGACTGGTGGAGAAGGCTCTTTTTATATACACATATACAGATATATTTGAGAATTCTCAATTGATTACTTCTCAATCAACACCAATCAGTTTACTGATCCATAACCATTATGTGGGGAATAAGCCAGGGGGGGGGGGGGGCACATCAGTGGATCCTATACACCCCCCCCCCCCCCCCACTCACACACATTTTTGCAGTGAATGGGTTTTCTTTAGAATTAATATTTAATTATTTTAATACCACAACCAATGGAAGGCTGTATTTATTTGCCTGTAGATAAATTTCTGCAATAGTGCCGTCATGTAGGTTTACTGGAAAAACTCATTTTCAGGCCCCCGAAAACATTGCTATAAAATATATATTTTATGCCATTCATGTTGGCTGTTTCTCGAAATATGCTATATGTACCTAGTAATGTTTAAAAAACTTTTATTCATATCTTTTTAATTTTGTACTTCAAAAACATAGCATATGCGCCCCCACCCCACCCCATTAACAAGAGTGTGTCTAGTTCATTCCAAAAGAGGGATAATAAACCATGTTGTTGGAGCAAAATGTCTTGTCTTTTAATATGGGCCTCTAACACCCAACTGTTTAGCCTTTACCAAAGTCATTCTGCTCCACTTAGATACTGATTTCTCATGCAAAGACTTAAATGGTCGGGTGATGGAAGCCCATATTTCGATTGTTTTGTCAAGTGTCAGTACCATTATTAAAAAATACTTCATGCCCTGTAGGGTGCAAACAATATTTAAATGTTGGCAATGATAATGACTCCATATTGAATTTCTTATATTTATAGGAAGTCAATAACAATTGCTACAAGCTCTTTGTCAGCAAATTTAAAAAAAAAGGCCAGAAAAAATAATAAACTGAAAAAAAATATGGATTTAATTGTATTTATGCAACTCATTCATTTCTGTGTACATAATGTTCAAACTCTGTCATTTCTAGTTTATTGTACAATGCATAATGAAACAGTCATTGAGATAACTGAAATGTGTTGATTGTGATTCACTGAGCTGAAAAAAACATTAATTAGCCCCGCCTCTAATAAATAGTTCATCTATAAATAGATTACATGACATTAATTCACCTGGTCAAAAGGTGATTGCACTACATAATCAGATATAATTACTGGGGTTTTTGGTCTCTCACATTCTCACCTCTGAACTCAGAGTGCGAGCATCCTAATTATAACCTTAATTATGGAAACACTGGAACTACCAGCGCGACTGAAGAGAACGATAGCCGCTCTGGGCGTCTCTTGCCCTATCACCTGGACTATCCAGGAGATAGGCAAGAGCGTTCATCTGAACCTTGAATTCAAGGTTGAAGAAGAGAAAGAATTACCACCCTCCTCGGGGAGAGGTAGTACCTATGTTGAGTCTCGCACTGGTCCTCACCCGAGAAGGCTTGGAGGCCCTGAGAAGAGGAAGAAGAGCCCAGCCACCAGGCGCCGCGATGCCCGGCGATTGGAAGCATTCCTGAAAAGGAAGAAGGAAGAGAAGACAGAAGAGGCCACTAGCATTCCCCACCCTCAAACTCCTGTTACTCCCATTCACTCCCCAGCTGCCTCTCCTTTGAGGGGCAACCTGGAGGATGGCGACGTCATCAGCGAGGCGGAGACGGAAATGGAAACTGGCTCTCTGAAGTCTCCTACTCCAGTCTCTCCCCTCCATCTGGATCAGGAACGGAAAATGATACAGGATATACTTGACATAACGGCAGTAGTAAACAGCATGCAGGAAGAAGCCAGTAATATCCTAAAGGAATCAGCTGAGAACAACAGCAGTACGATGGCACTCCTGGAACAGCGCACCAGCCACAGCACTCCTGAAGCAGTCAGGACTCGACCATTCCATCCTAGTCAGTCCTCTAAAAACATCAACAGCCCAACTACACCAACAACCACTGCAGTCTCTCCATCACAGCCACCTCCACCCAAAAAGAGAAACAAGCGACATAAACGCCGCTAAACTGTCACCGAGGGTCGAAAGGGGCTTGCTCCCCATACTGTCCCTGCGCGCCTTCGGCACGCGAAACCATTTCGTCCGGTCTCTCAATTCCATGCACTTATCTTCACATTCACACCTCTGACTTCAGAGTGCGAAAAGCAATTCGACATGGACTACCTGCCTGAAAAAATCAAGAACACTTTATTGGTGCTGGATGCCAGCTTACTTCTCAACTGGAATGTCCAGGTTGAGAATGACTTCGTCCAGCTTACCATTAAATACAAGACAAAACCCACCCCTGGGAGTGGTAGTACCTTTTGCGGGCCCACCCCAGAGGAAGGGAAAACAGCCTACCACCGAGACACCCATGGAAAACAAGAAGAAGACAAAGATGAAGAAGAAGTCACCAGCCACTAAACGCAGGGATGCCAGGCATGGATCGAAAGGAAGAGAACTGAGACCGGGAATCAGGAGATGGAAAAGGTGATCACTGTCAACTCACCTCCAAAACCTGCATCACCAATTCCAAGCCATACCTCTTCACCAAAGAGGTCGGAGTGAGAGGTGAAGCAGGAAAAAGTGACAGAGGACATGGAGGTCGCCCAATCCGTACCTGACTCTCCTATCAACCTCAACCAATTGGGCCTCAAATCCATTTCAACCTCAGAGTCCGAGCATGAGCCCTCTGATGAAGGCGATACTAGCCTGACGGCCTACATTGAAATGTTGGATGGACGTGCCATTGAGCGCTTCGGCGAACTCAAGCTGGAGTTTGACGGAACTAGGGATGATTTTTTGGAATACCTTAAATCAACCCACATGGAATGGGCTAAGGAAACATACAACGTCCTCATCAACAAACCAGGTCACTTGGAAGCAGCCAGGATCCGCGACCCATTCTTCCACAGATGGCTAAAACGCAAAAACTCAGAAACAGCAACTGCCAAGCCTTCGCCATCTCAGCCACCTCCTTCCAAGAAGAAAAAGCACAAACGTAGCAAACGTCACTAAACCCGAATCCAAACACCTTCCTCCTTTGACGTGCCTAGACAAACCATCAAAAACCTATCCTACAGCTAAAGAGGGTCGAAAGGGGCTTGTTCCCCAAACCGTCCATGTGCGCATTCGGCGAGCGAAACCATTCAATTCGAGTTTTTGGAGACTGCTTTCATACAGGTGAGAGAGGTGACATACACGTAATAAAGAGGTTAATTCGCAATGCAATACCCAGCCTTCCCTCTCCTTATCGTTGATGAATTGAAAATTTTCCTTACAATCTTATAAAGGATAAATAACATAAAAGTGGAAAAAATGTTTATAAATTATTATGCTATATGGTACAAGATGTAAACTTCTTTATTTTTTGTTACGGGAGTGAGATTTCAGACCAATTTAGGGTTCCCAACGGGGAGGTTTTTCTATCTTGTTTATAATCAATGAAATATCTCAAATACATCGTTTTATCTCTTGTAAAATAAAATTCCATTTCAAAATATTTTTTCATATACACTTTTGCCCAAAACCACAAAATAAATGAGTTATATTGTCACTGCCCCCCACCCCCCCAAAAAAAATTAATTAACCCTTTACCCAACGTAACGACTAAAACCAGCCTGCGCTATTCTAAAAAATCGTCAATTAATTATCATTATTTTTTCATTTTTTGTCTCAAAAACATAAGTTATGACCCTCATTGGAACAAGCTCATTCCAATGAGGGGTCATAACCTATAGTTTTGAGACAAAAAATGAAAAAAATTAGTTATGGCCACACAAAGTAGATCTTCTGTTTCTCAGGCCATTATTTGTAAAATTGCATGCGGGCGAGCGGTTTTTTATTTTATTTTTTATTTCAGTAATTACTTCTTTGCCATCAAAAGTTCATGTTCTTGGTTCAAGTTTTAGGCCTCATAATCTACAGAATAGCATGGGTGGTGGTGTATTTCATCCTAAAGCATTGCAAAGCCTTCTTGCACTCAAGGGACAAATTTATCAATATTTTTAACTTGGGTAAAATATCAGACATAAGGTATCGCAGAACTAAATATTGAAATTAGAGTGAACCGCCTTAAAATGTTGCACTCGGAAATGACGCAATCTCTAAAAATAAACAGCCTTGGGAAAATCTGTTGTTTCAATAAAAGTTTGAAACATTCTATTGACATCTTGCATTATTGTTAAATATTCCTGATAAAAAAGAGGGTGATTTGATGACTTTGGACCTAAAAAATACAATTTACTTTTTGTGTGTTTTTGTAGGGAATTCCCTGAAAAATATGTGCACGTGACCGGCACTTCCCTTTGTGTCAGTTTTTCTCTCTTATTTGTTGCATGACCCCCGGTTTTCAGATCAGAAAAAGTTGTGTGAAGGGCTATACTTGACAGAGATATTTGAATTCCAAAATTAAAGTGATGCGATCATATTTTTCTCCACCTGAACGTTATAGTGGTCGCCTATGGGAAAATATTTAGTTCTGTGAGACCTATAGGAAATATGTTTTTTGGCTTCCAGGCCAGATTCAGTTATTATTTTGGGGGATTATTTCACATTTAAATATTTATTTAGGGACCATACACCTTACCAAACCATTTTATTGTTTTGAGAAGTTACATTTTTGTCACAGTCAGCAATTAAAGCTATATATTTCCAAAACTAAGGCTGTTCATGCAAGAAAATTCACATCTTGAGCAAGTGTATTCCCCAAGAGCACACTATAACCTCTGGCAGCTGCTAACTAACAGCCTATATTACCCTCTTAACATATTTATTTAAACCATGGTTTCTCCTCATATTTCTAAGGGTAGGGAGGATTCCAAATCTTCCAACCCCCTCCCAAATCACCATTCAAACACAGACAGAAAACCTACACTGCCCTTCTATTCACTATTATTTAGAAGTTTTTCTCTTCTATATTATGCTCTTCAAAATGTTGGAAAACAATTCCTTCATTGAAAGAGTATCCTGGAACACAAATTTGAGGAAGGGGTGGGGCTACAGTCGAAAATAACATAATAAAATTACAAATGTGAGTGAATGGCATTTGTGCATAGCTACCAATATAGTTGTCTAGTACTAGTGCTGCCTTGGTTCCCCTGATACAGCCTATATTTACAGTGACAGTTGTGAAATATTGCTCTTTCCCTGAACCAAGTCCTCTCTCCCACACATATTTAACCCTTCTGCTGATGATAAACATTTGGAAAGACTGAACAGCATGTTTTTAGAGACTGAAGTTAGTATCATACACTTTCAGTTTCTTATGATTTACTTTGAGGCTTCAGCACTCATGGTCCACTGAGTTATTTTTCAATTTAACAACCTTGCCCTGGCTCTTCCACTATAGTTTTCATTGTATGCCATTCAGTACTCTCATGTAGAACTCCTACATGTGTGACTGCAAGCCTATCTGTCTGTCTGTCTATGTGTCTGTCTCTTCATCAGACATGGTGTTTCTTTGCCTTTCACTTGCCTGGATCTACATTTTCAATAATTGGCAGCTGACTAACTTTCCCCCCCCCCCACACACACACACACAAGTATATTAAACTTCAAATACCACTATATTCTTGAAGCAAATGTCTGATTCATCCTCTTTGGAAACATGTTTTCAACAATTTCAATCTTTTTGCCAGAATGGGTGTCTGTGGGGATTAAAACAAAGGTTATGAAAGTGCACTTATGGGAACTTGCAGCATAAGCATAGCACTATAGAATCAATATTTGATGGTTTTAGGCATCTTACCAGTGTTATGAGATATCACAGTAGCAGGTACTGGTCATTCTTTTGGAAAAAAAACCACTGTTTTATGTTTTGTCAGTGCCATACCAATGACTCTATGTGCCTTTACTGAGAAATCTGAGGCTTTTCCTTTACAAAAATTGCAAAATATTCATCAATACAATGTGAAATGTGTTCAGAAGCCAGACTGTGATTTAAAACTATTACAGATGGGAAAGTTCATATCACAGTAGGTTTGTTTTGGGTCAATATCAATTAAATTATGAATTATATCACATATTTTGATGAAAAGGCGCATACCGGGGGGTCCTATTCAGGGCAAAATTTTACTACATAAGATGGTGGAATAAAATTTGACATCAGTTGTTAGGATAAACTGGTAGAGTCCTCTGATATTGGTGAAATATATAGCTGCATCCCCAGTTTTGGAAACAAAATTGACATCCATATTTTTCCATGGGGGTTGGGACACTGTTTTGCTTGCAGTATGGTTAAATGAGACAGATTTTTTCTAAAAATATTTTGTGCTGATGCAGATGTTAGTTTTATTTTGGGATCAGGGTAGTTTTTTAAAGAAAGCTGTACATTCTCATCCTTCTCAGTTAATTTATAAAGTAACAGGATAGAAAAATCTTTTGGGGGCAATACCAGTTTTCAAGCCCACTTGACAAAGTTTGGACACTTTTCCTTAAAAGAGCAAATTTTCCATGTTTTTGACTCAGCCAAAGCCAAAAGTTGGATTCTAATGCAGAAATGACTCTTTTATCTCATGGAAGTGGTAAAATGTCTCTTTGGTGGGGTTGGGGATGATTATAGGTATCGCAGAACTAAATATTGAAATTAGAGTGAACCGCCTTAAAATGTTGCACTCGGAAATGACGCAATCTCTAAAAATAAACAGCCTTGGGAAAATCTGTTGTTTCAATAAAAGTTTGAAACATTCTATTGACATCTTGCATTATTGTTAAATATTCCTGATAAAAAAGAGGGTGATTTGATGACTTTGGACCTAAAAAATACAATTTACTTTTTGTGTGTTTTTGTAGGGAATTCCCTGAAAAATATGTGCACGTGACCGGCACTTCCCTTTGTGTCAGTTTTTCTCTCTTATTTGTTGCATGACCCCCGGTTTTCAGATCAGAAAAAGTTGTGTGAAGGGCTATACTTGACAGAGATATTTGAATGCCAAAATTAAAGTGATGCGATCATATTTTTCTCCACCTGAACGTTATAATGGTCGCCTATGGGAAAATATTTAGTTCTGTGAGACCATAAACCATTTAATTTTTATTTTTCTAAAATTTAAAAAGAGAGCATGCGGCAGCCAAAAGGACCATGCGGGAGGGCCTGAGAAACAGATTTTTTATTTTTTTAGGCCTATTCAATAATTTTTTTTGCAAGTGTCGTCTGCTTTTCATGTTAGGTAAAGGGTTAAGCCATAGAAATGTCACACATTTTTTTTTATTCAATAAAAGGAGTTTATCTTCTTATCAAAACTAGCTAGAGGAGCTAACTTATGCAGGTGCTACTAGGAAGACAACTTACATAAGCTATAAGCTTTCTGTCAAATCCCTCCTTTCCTCTGCAATTTCACCTTCGTTGTACATGTTATATTGTATGCTGCTGTATCTTGATTTGTTATATTTTCTTTTTTCCTTTTGTGATATTTATTTTATGTATTGTATACATATAAAATAATTTTAAAATAAAAATTGTTTAAACTAAATGTTCTTCTAATGTGAAAGTTAAAAAATTTATAGTAACTGATATATTTTTTATACTTACCAATGACCCAGACATAGCTGGTGCTAACTCTTAAAATATAGGGCCAAACACAAATTTTGCCCCCCAATCCCCAAAATTTGCATCTAAAACCAAAGAAAACATGTCCTGAATGGCCCTCCACACTTCACCTCTACTGCGCATTCGCAGTGTCAAGGACGTTCTGAAATTGGCGCCATTAATCATTCCAATAACCAGTGCCTGGTAAGCGCTATGTACTCAGCGGGGAGGTAAGAGTTCCCAACTCCTGGGAGGGCCATCCCCGTCTGGGTCATTGGTAAGTGTAAAAAATATATAAATTACTATAAATTTTTTAACATTTTTATACTGTACCAATGACCCAGACATAGCTGAATAGTAAAAAGGCTGGAGGGCCAAGGACATAGAGCAAGATGGAAAACGCTCAATTATATAAAATAGAGTCATCCCCTCTAGGGAAAAAGAAGTATTAGGCCTTACATGTATCTTTCTTATTTATGATAAATTAGAAAGATACAACAACTTCCAAAATTGAGCATTGTACATCCATGTACTCTATTAATATCTAGTATAATCCTTACAACTAATAATTTTTAAAGTAAGCCAATAAATAAAGTAAGTCTAGAGAATAGAGACTCTTTATACTCCTTAAAAGTGTCTGAGGATTGTATAATAATGTCCGTTGACACGTGCTATATTCAAAAGCTATACTTTAAAAACTAAGACCTGAATGAATTTTTAAAACATAAACTTCTCACTAAACAACCATCCCAATAACAGCTCAGAATTACTAACTCCGGAGGAGGTATCCCCTTGTTTTCATAGTAAAACAGGTGACCCAAGGGAACCCCCTCCCCCCCCCCCCCCCTTTTTCTTGCCCTGGGTCAAATAGCCCAGAGCGAAGAGGGCAGCAGAACGGAGTCACTGCCGAAACAGACAGCCTACCTAGCTATAGTAGCAACTGTTAAGAGAATGACATTCTGAGCAGTAGATAATAGACCTAACAATAGAGGCCTCCAGAAATGGACTCAATATTTCTGAGATAAAAATTCATGAATGTGGATGGCTGAGCGCAATGAGCAGCCTTCAAAAATCTATAATAGCGACACTATTAATGTAAGCCCAAGATGTAGAAGAACTCTTACTTCATGAGCCGAAATCTCAAACACAACTGCTGAGTCAATGATATACCATAAGCAGTATCGATAGTTAATTGAATCCATTAGCAATAGAATGGAGCGTAACGTCCTTCTATTAGGCATCAAAGACAGAAGAAGCTTACGCCCGTAGTAATAAACAGATATCTGTTTATAAATACATAAACTCTAACCGGACAGAGTAAAGGCCTATGCCCGTACGAAGACGGAAGGACCTTAATAACAATAGGTTCCGGATATTAATTAGGAGCCTGACTCTTATGCAAAAATCCAACCTAAATAGTAAAGGAAGTAGTGCTTCCGAAACTACGAAAGTGAAAATCATCCACCGATAGTGCATGAAACTCACTGACTCTTCAGTAAAAGAGAAGCCAACAGAATTACTGTCTAAAAGGTCAGAATTTGAAAACTACTGTTTCCAGAGGCTCAAATGATTACTTAGCTAAATAAGAACCGAAGTTAAAATCCGTATAGGAATTTAATCTAATGATTCTAAGTCTATTATCGAAAAGTTACTAACTGACTTAGATAAAGAGACATAAGACTCAATTGTAAACTATCATAGAGTGCATAGGTATGAGGTAACATAAACCTATAACCTTAATAATAACAGGCTGCAGTAGATCTTGTCAAACAAGTATACTAAAAAGTTGCAATGACTAGTATGGAGGGATCAACAATATCAACATAGTGATCCCTACACCAACGACGGAAGAGCCTCCACTTTAGCCACATAGTATAGTGAAGAAGAGGTTCTCCTATAGTAAGAAATCGCGTCCAAAGCTCGTCCAGTACAATGCTTACAATGCAATAAGGACCACACAACGGAATACGTGAAGGTTGAGACCTTGCGGGTTGTGATAAAGATGACACGATTTTACCCAGCGAAAAAAGATCCTCTCATGGAGGAAGATTTCGCGTTAAGTCCCACAGTAGACATCAGAGTAAATTTACCCACGGTCTCTGTGAAGACAGAGATGCTATCAACAGAAATGTATTGTGGTTGTTTATCTTAGCAATACTTGCTGAAACAACAGTGCAGGAGGATACGCATATCCTATCATTCCGTCCTATTAGATCAATAGAGCGTTAACAACATAAGCTCAGAGATCCGGACAAGCAAACACATACGTCTGCAATTGACAAGCAAGTTGTGTCGTAAATAAATTATCATTGGGTGCTCCCATTGATAGCAAATCTGATTGAATACTTGTTTGTTGAGAGTCCATTCTGACGGCAACAACCGACCCATAAGTGAATGGGAGTCCGGTAGTACAATCAGACGACCCGGAATATGACGGACCAAAGCAGAACTTGGTGTACTATAACAAACAGAAGGATTCTTTCCATTAAATTGAATAACGGAAACGAATGAGAGCCTCCCTGGTTCCGGAGATACGCCACTACTGTCGAATTAACAGACAGGATTTGGACATGCGTTTCTGAATAATGTTCATCCAATGACATAAAGCAAGCCTAAAAAAACATTATTCCGTGGAAGGTAAGTGCTTGCTTAGAGACTGTGGAACCCAAAGACCCTGGCACTTCGAATCCGTTGGGATCAATATTATATCCCAACCTGTTTGACTGGCAACCGTCATAATTATAAAACTCGGATCCGGCAACTGCAGTGGCACTCTCTGAGTCAACCACCGAATGTTTGCCCCAGTCTGAATCTCTTGCTACACTAGATAGACAAAAGAACGTGTAAATCGAGCAATTCATGGATTGCTGAAAAGTTGCTGTCGAAGAGAAGCTTCTCCGAGAACGAAGCGACTCTGAGAGAGTTCTTCACCTTACTATCCACGCGCGTGGATGTAGCTAGGGCTGCGTCACGTCTAACCAACTCCAAGCAGCCACTGAAGGGCGGAGTTATACGTGAACAAACTACTGCCCTCAAAAGAAATCACATTGAGGATAATATCCCGGAATTCTTTCTCTTGAAGACGTAATGATAATGACTCAGTAAGGTGGATTACATATGATAAAGCGTCTAAGTTAAGTCTATTAGACATCATTGTCGTTTCCAACATTGTGGTTGGAAAAGACATAGACGGCGAAAAAGAATATTTCCAGTCTTTAACCACGCCGTCTAGACGCATATGAACTCTCGGTATGCCCTGTTCTGCCAAAATAAATTATTCGTATAAATGATAAAAGGCAGAAATGAGCATTGCAGACAAGAAACTAAACTATCATGCTTGGTAGCAGGCTTATATATATATATATAGCGTCGATAAATAATACACATGTTCTAATGACACTATTGGACTGTGTCGGTAAGTCAGGGACAATGTCCCTGAACCGATCCAAAATTCCGTGTCCAATGACGCTATAAGTCTCTTATCCAACATCGCAGCAATGTAGTCCGAAATAACAATCACTGGAAGATAATGCCGGAAGATATGTATGGCAGCTTCCGATGCTACGAAAGGGAAAACTCGAAATCTTTCGAATCCCTTTCGCCATCCTGTCGGACCCTATAAAGCGTTCGGTCGTCCGTACCTGATGCAACCGTGAACCGCACCGACCCAGCGCTGTCAGATAATTCCTGATTCGACCAAGAAACTGTCGATTGCTGGGATGCTGCGAAAAAACTGTGCTAACTCGGATAGCACGTCCGTCACTGAGGCCTGTGGAGAAGCGGTCCTACGATGCATTGCCGCTGGAAGCTCCGTGATCGTTACCCCCTGCATACTACTAATATGCGAGCGAACGGAGTGTATAGGCCTTGTGTCCCTTGGCTACCGGATGGCGTGACCTGTTCGCCGTGGAATCACTGAATGACGAAACTGATCGGATACTCGAGGTCACGTAGCCAATGTGTGGTCGTGTGCACTGCTGTGAGGATGAGGAAGCATTATCAACAGTCTCTCGGACTGTCAATATAACGGAGCGTCCCGAGCGACGGACATATGCTCCGAATGTAAAATATCTGAACCACAACATGCGGTCCCCTATGTTGTTGGACGAGAGAGGGACCTCTCCCGCTCACAGCCCAGACGGACCAGGACAAGCCAGGAACCGGACTAACAGGCTTCCTCCGATCTGTCCTCAATCCGCCGTCACTGGGTGAGTACTAAAGTAATTATAGTGCTCGCATCACCCAAATCTCCTTCCTAGTCCGCAACGGACGAACCCGGCAGCCGAACCATTCGATGAATGTACGCTACAACGGGTGAGCTAGCGAATGTCACTCCGTCGATCCTACAAGGGACCTCTTAGGCGATAGACATATTCCATGAGCACTTATTGCCACTAGCTCTTCATTAACTATGACGACAGAGGCACACTTTTGAAAGACATCGCCGTAACTTTGCGAACAAGAAACCGGAAATGCTTGGTAATAGCAAGCATATAATAATAAATATATAGCGTCGTTCAATAATTCGAAAGTTTGTGTGACATTATTGGACTATGTCGGAACTGAGGGACGAAGTCCCTGAACCGAACCAAAAATTTCTAAGTCCACCGACGCTATCAGTTTCTTATCCGGCATCGCAGCATTCTGGTCCGACGAAAGAACCTGTAGAAGATCAAGTCAGATGACATACACAACAGCATATGTTGTTCAGAAAGGGAAAGCTTGAAATCCTCCGAATCCCTTTCGGTATCCCGTCGGACCGGATGAAATTTTCGGACGTCCGTACCCGCTTCCGCGGAGCATCCCAACCCAGCATCGTCGGATAAAACATATGCGACAGATTCAGTTGTTGCTGGGATGCTGCGATAGGCTGTGCTATTTAGGATAGCACGTCCGTCCCCGAGGCCTGTGCAGTAGCGGTCTTACGATGCATTGCCGCCGGAAGCTCCGTGTACGTTGACTCCCGCACACTTTCCTATGCGAACGTCCGGAGTCTGCAGGCCTCGTGTCCCTGGCTACCGGATGGTGTGACCTGGTCGCAGATGATTCTCTGACTGGCGAAGCTGACTGGATATCCGAGGTCACGTAGCCAAGAGCGGTCGTGTGCGCTACCATGAGAATGAGGAAGCCTTATTGACAGTCTCTCCGGACTGAATATATGTCGGAGCGTCCCGAGCGACGGACGTATGCTCCGAATGCGAAACATTTTGTACCACAACATCTGGGGCCAGATGTTGTTGTACGAGAGAGGGGCCTCTCTCGCTCGCCGTCTGGATGGACCAGAACGAGCTATGAACCGGACTAAAAGGCTTCCTCCATTCTCCCTCTAATCCGCCATCACTGGGTGTGCATTTGGTTGATTTATAGTGCTCGCATCACCCCAAAACTTCTTCTAGACCGCAACGGATGAACCCGGCTGCCGAACCATTCGATGAATGGACGCTACACTGGGCGAGCTAGCAGACGTCAAAGGCCGTCGAACCTACTAGGGTCCTCTTAGGCAATTGGCGTATTTACATGAGCACTTTTCCGCTAGCCCTTCATTAATTGTGACGACGGAGGCACACTGTAGGAAGACATCACAGATACATCACCCTAATCTTGATCGTCTGAAATAGAAATTGATAAAGTAGAGTGACCCTGCGGGGAAAGGACCGGAATGTCCAATTCCCCACTAACATACCGTGACATACGCTTCCCATGTTGTCATCGAAATCATCAGATACAGAACAGGAGTTAATGCGAGTACACTGACCACATATAGAATGATTATAAAAGTCAGAGGAAGACTTCCTCTTATTAAAATTGATCAAAATCCTTTCAATGTGAAAAGAAAACAAAGTCCTGGTACTCGCACCAACCCCTGACAATCAAAATACATAATAATAATATGATCCATTAATATAGAAAAAATAATTGAAATCAAAATATTTTGAAAAAATATTTTTTCAGAACAGCCCAAGTTTCTGAAAAGTAACGTTGAGCCCCAATGGATCCCAAGCCTAAGTGTGGACAAAAATTTTAAAAATATTTTAAACAATTTATGCAACAATTACGAACAATAATAATGTATCTAGTTATGATTAAATTAACATCAAGATATTATTTTCAAGAAATCCCCCCCTCACACAGAGGGCTGTTGTAAATGTAAACAATGAGTGTAAAAACACTAAAATAAGACTCCAGGCACCCAGGCCCGAAATCAGTTACCAAAAATACACTATCTGATGCAAAACAGAGACTTCCAGGGAAGAAACTGCAGAACAACAGATGGTAGATGCAGAACACAACGCCTAACCACCCGTAGGTGAAGACGTAAACATGGGGAAAAGAACAGAATTCATTCTGTTATTCAGCTAAAACTCCCAAGAAATTTTAGTAATAATAATTACAGAAACTATGCCAAAAGCATGGGAGAATAGCAAGAGGGGACTTAAAGGAAAGGGAGAGAGGAAAACACTGAAAAATCAGTGTAACTAAATAACAAGAATGACAACAAAATGGCTGCTGCCTCGAAAATAGGTAACTTAACATAATTTCATTAAAAAATTTTAAGTTACAGCCCTGATAATATTCTGTCACACATTTTTCCTCTCCTCCTTCTCTATCCTCCTTAGAATCACCATTTCACTAATATTTATGTGTCTGGCATCATTTAAACTGAGATTTACAAGCACAAAGATCAGTCAGATGTTAACTGATGAAGGGCCAAACTTAGAATGATTAATGGCGCCAATTTCGGAACGTCCTTGACACTGCGCATGCGCAGTAGAGGTGAAGTGTGGAGGGCCATTCAGGACATGTTTTCTTTGGTTTTAGATGCAAATTTTGGGGATTGGGGGGCAAAATTTGTGTTTGGCCCTATATTTTAAGAGTTAGCACCAGCTATGTCTGGGTCATTGGTACAGTATAAAAATATTAATAAGGTTTCATTGTTTATGAATTCAACATTTTAACAAGTGGATCAATATACGGCCGCCTATGAAGAAATTGCGCTTGTGAAGAAATTTTTAGTTCAACAAAAGGTCAATTCCTTCAAAAATAATTGTACATTCCTGGCTTATGACCCATTAAAGTTGAATACATTGTTTTAAAAATATTCTGTGGAGAATGAAAAGTTACCAAAACTCCCAGATGATTGCCATGGCGGCCATATTCGACATGCCAGAATGCTGATTATCAAAAGGAACCATCCCCTAGTCATGATTAATAAACCATAAAAAAGCAGTATCTGTTGGATCTATAGTTTCGCATGGACAATCAAAAGTCCCTGAAAATCTAAGATGGATGCTGTTGTGGCCATATTGGATATGCCAGAATGCTGGTTATCGAAAGAAACGATCCTCTAGTCAAGCCTAATCAACCATAAAGAAACAGTATCTGCTGGATGTATTGTTTTCAAGTTATCTTGTGGACAAACAAAAGTTAACAGCCGGCCGGACAGACTTAATTCGTTTGGACAATGGTTAAAACCTCGTTATTTCGGTACAGCTTGGGGGAGGGGGGGGGGAGGGAGGTATAGACATGGTTACATACTCTAACGTAATGCTTGATAGTAATTAATGCTAACCTCAACCCCGAACTGACCCTAACCCTTAATATAAACCCCGAAAAATCGCTACTTGCCTCACAAGTCTCATTTTAGACATTAACCTCATATTTTCAATTAAGCTCATAATATGTTGGTAAGCTCATAATACCTGTCCTGACAAAAAAATACCCTCTTAACTTCCGTGTTATTGCACAGACGGATGGCCAAAAAAAAACTTGGAACTCCTGTATTATAGTCGGATGCCTGGACATTCTTACATGTTTTTACTTATGGGATTTTCCCCATGTTAAACCCTAACCCCACAAGGTCAAAAAAATAACCCCACAGTGCAAAAAATAACCCCACAAGTGGCCACTGTACTAACCCAACCCAACCCCACAACTACCACTGACCCTAAATTGTAAATCCCACAATTTACCTCTGCTAAGCCTGGAGACAGATGGATAGACGGACAGACAGATGCACAGATGGATGGATATTGCCATACCATAATAAGGCACACTCATATGAGTGGCTGTATAAAAAGACATGGCATTTGACCATTGTTACATAGGCAGCATAACGCATAAATTCCAGACATGGTGATATTTCACCCTAATGGTCCCATATAGCCACAAACAGCCCCTTTTATATTGCTCTGAAAAAGGTGTCGCAAGTGTATTAAACCTTGTGAACTCTATGGGTAAGATACATTTATCAGTCTGTGTGT